>CM059435.1:34282390-34882390 GCA_030390025.1 Squalus acanthias
AGAAAGGTAAGTTTATTTTTATAACTTTTAAAAAGAATTTAAATTTTTTCAAAAATTTTAATTTTTGTTGAAAGTGGTTAATTTATTTAACTATAGTTATTTTATTAATGTGATGGCTTTTTAAAAAAAATTTAATTGAGGTTTAGCTGTTCTTTTGCGTGCTTGTTGTATTCATAGTTTTGACAGCTCTTGCTGTCAAAACTATGAATGAAAGATGGTGTGCTGCCATTGGCTCTAACTGGCCCACGTGATCCCAGAGGTCGCATCGAACTAACTGCGCCTCTGGGACACGCACACACTGCGCGCCGGCACCAGGGAGAGGCCCAGGAACTTAAGTTCGTGTGGGCCAAAACCATAAAGGTAGGCGCGGAGTGCGATATCGCGGGGGATCCTTACCCCCGCGGCAACCATCGAACTCCAATTTCCGGGCCAATGATCCAGCACTTATCTACCACTATCATTTACAGATGCATAAATGTGGCTAGGCAGGGCAAAGAAGAACACTTCTGGAGTAATGCTGACCCCTGTGTTGTCATCTATGACACAGTTGAGGCTGGGAAGAACTGTGTATGTGAACCCTTGCTTTAATGTTCCATGGCATCGTGCACTGAAACACCACTTCAGGTTGGCACCATTGAAATTCTTCCAACACAAATCTCAATTTGACTTGGAACTAAATCGTTAAGCTAGCTAAATGACAAATTGTTTAAATTATACACTGGTTGTGGCCCTACACACCTAGAAAGTCTAACCATAATCTGCAACAATGGGGCATTCAAGAAGGAAGACAAAAATAAAGAGACATCAGTTTAACCTAGTTAGCGGGGAAGCTTTTAGAAACTATAATCCGGGACAAAATTATCACTTGAACAAGTATGGATTAATTAAGGAAAGCCAGCACGGATTTGTTGAAGGCAAATCATGTTTAACTAACTTGATCGAGCTTTTTGATGAGGAAACAGAGAAGGTTGATGAGGGCAATGCGGTTGATGTGGTGTACATGGACTTCCAAAAGGCGTTTGATAAAGCGCCACATAATAGGCTTACCAGCAAAGTTGAAGCCCATGGAATAAAAGGGACAGTGGCAGCATGGATACGAAATTGGCTAAGTGACAGGAAACAGAGTGTAGCGGTGAACGGTTGTTTTTCAGACTGGAGGAAGGTATACAGTGGGATTCCCCAGGGTTCAGTACTAGGATTGCTGCTTTTCTTGATATATATTAATGACTTAGACTTCGGCACTGTTTCAAAATTTACAGAAGACACAAAACTGGGAAGTATAATGAACAGTGAGGAGGATAGTGATAGATTTCAAGAAGACGGACAGGCGGACACGTGGCAGATGAAATTTAACACAGAAAAGTGTGAAGTGATACATTTTGGTAGGAAGCACAAGGAGAGGAAATATAAACTAAAGGGTACAATTCTAAAGGGGGTGCATGAACAGAGAGACCTGGGGGTATATGTGCACAAATCATTGAAGGTGGCAGGGCTGGTTGAGAAAGCAGTTAAAAAAAGCAGACGGGATCCTGGGCTTCATGAATAGAGGTATAGAGTACAAAAGCAAGGAAGTTATGACGAACCTTCATAAAACACTGGTTCGGCCTCAACTGAAGTATTGTGTCCAATTCTGGGCACTGCACTGTAGGAAGGATGTGAAGGCCTTGGAGAGCGTGCAGAAAAGATTTACAAGAATGGTTCCAGGGATGAGGGACTTCAGTTACATGGATAGACTGGAAAAGCTGGGGTTGTTCTCCTTAGAGCAGAGAAGGTTGAGAGGAGATTTGATAGAGGTATTCAAAATCATGAGGGATCTAGACAGAGTAGAGAGAGAGAGAAACTGTTCCCATTGGCGGAAGGGTCAAGATCCAGAGGACACAGATTTAAGGCAATTGGCAGAAGAACCAAAGGCAACATGAGGAAAGACTTTTATGCAGCGAGTGGTTAGGATCTGGAATGCACTGCCTGAAAGGGTGGTGGAGGCAGATTCAATCGTGGCTTTCAAAAGGGAGTTGGATAAGTACCTGAAGGAAAATTTTTTGCAGGACTGCAGGGAAAGGGCGGGTGAGTGGGACTAGCTGAAGTGCTCTTGTAGAAAGCCGGCACGGGCTCGACGGGCCGTCTTCTGTGCTGTAACCATTCTATGATTCTATGTGAAACCCACTTGACCTAAAAACAAATATTAAGGCACCCTTCCTGATAAACAGCTCAGACGCTAAATTACATTAAAATTACATTAAAGATCAGTCCACAATTGTGTGATAAACATGTCGAAGTTGGAGTAGAGTTTGCAAATTTTACTATCTCTTTGTCCATTCTAAATGTAGTCATGTTTTGTACAATTCTGTAATATTGCTGTATTCGCGGTAGTCGTTTTATCCCCGTTATTATTTTTTGGCACCAGCTGGCTTCATCTTGGATGCTGATGGCAAATTCACTCAGTGCAGTTGATGCTATGAATACAGACTGAAGGACTAATAATCATGTGGTAATTATACCACATTTATTGAGCAGTCATCACAGTTGATTGCAGTGGAACCTCAATTATCTGCTTTCTTACTACCTGCCATAATTTTTGCTGGGTAAAGCCTTGTGGGAGACATAGCCTCAATGCACAGCTTCTCTCGTTACATGTACTTGATCTCATTTTCTTGGTGCATACAACTTTTGTTATTTGGATTGTACTCATCACGTCCTTCGATTGCCTAGGGTGTTGCTGTACCAAATTTGGGAACTCCTAACTATCTGTCATTTGGTTGAGGGTAGGGTCCTCTATTATGGCATATAATAGAGGCTCCATTTTACTCACAAATAAGTCTGGATCAAATGTATGAAATCTCCTTTGTACAAACACTTTTATAAATCCCTTAGAATCTAAAGCTGAAACAAAGGTTAATATGAAAGAATGATGCGGAGATAACTTAAATTTACTACGATCAAAAGAACTCGGCAGAAGATACTGGGCCTGAATTTGCGATCGGAGACTTCCCGCGGGCAGATGCCTCCGATCATCAAAAAATTTATGCATTTACCTGGTGGTCTGGGAGATACGGAGGCTTGTGATGCTGGGCCTCTCCTGGTAGAAATGCGTAGAGGCCCACGTATCCCAGGGGCACATACGGAACTATTAGTGGGGGGCGACTTAAAAAATACACAAACACATGAATAAATTAAAAATTAATTAAAATGGTATTTAAATTTTGTAAACAAAATGTATATGTTTTAATGGGGTTAAATATTTTAATGGGGTTAAATATAAACTTACCTTATTGGATAGGGTTTTTAATGTATATGTGAGCAACATTTTATTTTTCTATTTTTAAAAACTCTTAGGCTGGTAAAAGCAGGCACCTGCTTTTACCAGGCGTAAGAATTCCATGGCCTTTCAGCAGGCGGAAGTTGGACAAATAGCGCAACTCTCCACCCGCAGAGGCCCCTTTCCTGGGGATGCGGAGGATCTGTCAAGAAGATTCTTGACGGATCGCAAGTGCCGGGTTTCAGCGCATGTGCTTCGCATGCCTAAACCTGGCACTTGCGCGGCCCCTACGGGCGCGTACACACCTTGTACGCACCCGTAGGGGTCGCAAAATACGGCCCACTAAATGATGTTTAAGATTTCGAAACACCAAAACAATCCGTTTGTACCCCATTAAATGTAAGCCTTTAAAACCCCATCAGCTGGGCTGGCCATATAATGTATAACAAATGTTATAAACAAATTGCTGGATTATAATTATATTCATCATTGGCAATGCTCTAACAAAATGTCAAAGTTTTAATGTATGTAAATGTGATGAGACCTGAACGACAGACATTTGATAGCTGCAGATGATGTGTGTTGCATTGGGGCACTGAGTGCACAAGGTTACAATGTCTTTATAAAGCAATATTACATTGTAGCACTGTGTACAGTGGACAAAAGTGACAAGAATGATTAATGCTTGAACACAGTGTCCACTCAAGCAGTGGATCAGTAATAAAGGTATTAATTTGCCTGCAAACATTAAAGCATGTACAGTAAGATAGATTTTCAACCACCGTGAGAGCACTGTAGCCAAACGTAGTACATTAAATTCATTTAATACAATGAATAAATAGCTTAATGAGATTTGGAACATCTAGCAGTCTCCAAGCATGTGGATGATGCTTCAATGCATGCAATCATTGTAGGGCATAAATTATGCAAATTCAGTACATCGAGTCTACAGCATGGAAACCATTCAGCCCAACTGGTCTATGTCATTGTTTACACCAGCCTCCTCTCATCCGTTTTCATCTCACCCTATCAGCATATCCTTCTATTCCTTTCTCCCGCATGTGCTGATCTAGCTTCCCCTTAAAGTCACCTATGCTATTCGCCTCAACTACTCCTTGTGGTAGCGAGTTCCACATTCTCACCACTCTTTGGGTAGAGATGTTTCTCCTGAATTCCCCACTGGATTTATTAGTGACTATCTTATATTTATGACCTCAAGTTTTGGTCTCCCCCACAAGTGGAAACATTTTCTCCACGTCTACCCCATCAAACCATTTCATTATATTAAAGGCCTCTATCAGGTCACCCCTCAGTCTTCTCTTTTCTAGAGAAAAGAGCCCCAGCAGGTCAGTCTTTCCTGAGAGTTGTAACCTCTCAGTTCTGGCATCATCCTTGTGAATCTTCTTTTACATCTTCTCCAATGCCTCTATATCCTTTTTACAATATGGAGACCAGAACTGTGCACAGTACTCCCAAGTGTGGCCGAACCAAGGTTCTGTACAAGTTTAACATAACTTCCCTGCTTTTCAATTGTATCCCTCTAGAAATGAACCTCAGTGCTTGTTTTTTTTTTTAAATGGCCTTATTAACCTGCATTACTACTTTGTGATTTGCGGATCTGTATTACTAGATCGCTTTACTCCTCTACCCTATTTAGACTCTTAGGCTGCAATTTTACTAATGGAGCCTCCGCTATCAGGTGGGATAAATGTGCGATTTTGCCCTAATTGGGCAATTATTCCCTGCGTGCGCACTCCCCTGGCACAATTAGTCTTTTGGGTCTGAAACTCGCCTCTGCTGACGTCATTTATCAAGCTGCTGTTAAGAGCTCCAAGCAGCCTTGGTTCATTTTCTACCTTTGTACTTCCAGAGTGTATACTTTGCTAATTGTTTGATACTCTTGAAATGTCTAGCTCAAGGCCTCACCTCGCTTCGATGACTCCCTGCCTCCATGCTCTGGTGGAGAGAGCCAGAGCTCAAAAGGAGGTGCTCTTTCCTTCCTCTGGGAGGAAAAAACCTCCCCAGCAGACCAAAGCTGCGTGGCTGCAACTAGCAAAGGAAGCAAGCTCCAGATCGTTGTGCAGCAGAACCTGGCTCCAGTGCCGAAAGAGGTTCAATGACCTTATCCGCACAGGAAGAGAGTGTATACCATCACCTTTACCCTCATTCTGCTCCCCATCTCCTCTCAGCACCAGCACTCTGCATTGTCAACCTACTCCCACTTTACCCTTACATCCCTCTCTATGTACACAATCACTTCACCATTCGACTATGCTACCCTCACACTCCCTATCACTGTTATGCAATAACAACTAACACCACACAGGGAGGGCCCTTGGTATTGGGACCTCACTCCATCTTTGTCTCCTCCCAAGCATCTATGCTATGGATTCTCTACACTCACACGCCACTTGTGTCAGTCATTGCAGGAAAAGAGTGCTCACAATAAGATGGAAAGGGCGAAGACAGGAGGCGGGCCACCCTCAATAGCCCAGCTCACCAGCGGTGAGGAGGCGGCCCTAGAGATCGTTGGAGCCGAGGAGGATGTGCAAGTGGGGGATGGACAGACGAGCGCATCAGAGCAAGCTGGTGACAGAATAGTTTTGCATCTCTCTCATTTACATTGCATGAGTGACTGATAAGTCAATCTGTATGAGCATCAGAAGCCATATGATCATCTGCACAAGTCCATGCTACGTTAATATCACATGTAACTCATGCCTTTACTCCCCCACAGGACCATAGACAGCCCCCCTCCCCACTGTCCAGGAGGAAGAGCCGGAGCCAGAAGACTCCTCAGGAGGAACCTGCAACCTCTGAGGACGCAGCGTTAGCAGAATTAAGCGCACCCAGCACCAGCACAGAGACACACACCTCGGTGGGACCTTCGTGAGATAGAGTAGCATTGTCACCTGGGGTTACACAGCTCACAAGCGAGCATCAGCAGATGGTGGTGACAGGGACAGCAGTGGAGAGTCCTCGTCGGAGGCCGCAGGGCGCTCCCAGCTCTGCTCAGCTGCATGTGGACCCTCTGGGTCCATCCAGAAAGAGAGCGGTGCTGGAACTCCAGGAACCAGTGCAGCAGTCTCTGGCAGGTTTCATCTCCAGGGTTACTGCGAGTGTGGAGAGGATGGAGGAGTCCATCTCTAACATGTGCAGTGCCTTTGTGGAGGCAATGGCGCATGAACGCATCACCATGGAAAGGATGGCAACCTCTGGAAAGGCTGGCTACGGCCATGGAGGAAATAAGTCGCCAGAGTCTGGAAAACATGGTGAATGTTCAGAATAGACTGACATCTCTGGAGGAGCAATGGGCAGCTACTGAGCAGAGAAACCAGAGCTTCATGGAAGTCTTTGAGTAGGACTGCCCATGCAGATATAGGTCCTCATGGCCCCCCTGATGTGCAGCAAGGTGTTGTCAAGCCACTTGCTAGCACTGAAGTGGGGCTGACCCATGAGAGGGATGTTGGTGGCAGCCAACAAGGAAGTGGAGGCTCCTCTCCAAGTGCTCACACTCCCATGCCACTGAGTAGCCCTTGGTCAGAGCCCCACCAGAGTCCTCACCCAACTGAGATGAGCGTCTCAGCCCCTGCGCAGATGCAGGAGGAGCAGACTGTTGCCGAGCCCTCACAGGCTCGCAAACCCAGAGAACGCCCGCCAAAGTGTCGAAGCAGGAGCAGCATGAAAGTGAGCAAGGTGCCTCCACATCTGCTGAAGTCACAGGGAAGGCACCACATAGAAGCACGCATAAGAGGAAGATAAAGCACAATTAGTCACAAGGGTACTCACTTGGGTGTTCTGTTCTGTTGTCTTTTGTTTTCTTTAATATTTGACATTAATCCATTCACAAAAGGATGACAAACAGAAGTGATGGCAAACAGTTGAAGTTCTGGCCTGTGTGATCTCAGAAGTGGAAGTTCCACATTGAGGGCTCAGGGCGACTTGCATTCGTAATGATGGTGGTCAGAGTGATAGGAACCCACAGGTTCTTGTACATTGTGCATCGTGTGTTAAGAAGGTGCTAGCCACATTTGTTTGATTCGTCTGCTGAAACAAATCTGGCAAAGATTAGAGCCTCCCTTGCATCACGGGCACAATGTGCTCACGTGCTGCTGGAACTGGTGCATCCGCCTCCACAAAGTGTTCCTCCTCCTCCTCATCTGAGGAGGCTATGCGCTGAGCCACTTGTTCCTCAGGCAGCTGCAAGCCACGATGCTGTGCAGTGCACAGCAGACCACGACGATTCTGGAGACCCTGGCTGCTGAATACTGTACGGCTCCACCTGATCTATCAAGGCATCAGAATCGCATCTTCAGCAAGCCGATAATGGATCTGGTGGAAATGTGGCTGGCATTGTAGCACTCCTCAGCTTCATTTGATGGCCTCCTCAATGGCGTCATCAGCCACGTCTTCAGGGGATAGCCCTCATCTCCAAGTAGCCACCCGGAAAGTTGGTTTGGTGGATTGAAGAGCGGAGGCACACTAGACTGGTGCAGGATGAATGAATCATGAGAACTGCCAGGATACTTCGCACAAACATGCAAAATGTCCATCCTGTGGTTACACACCAGCTGCACGTTGAGGGAGTGGAAGCCCTTGCGGTTGACAAAAACAGCTGAGTTGTGATGGGGTGCCCTATGGGCCACGTGTGCAGTCTACGACGCCCTGCACCCTTGGCAAGCCTGCCATATTTGCAAAGCCAACCGCACATGCGGTTACACTTGCTTGATCCGTGGAGAAGTGTATGTAATTGTGCGCCTTGGCAAAGAGGGCATCGGTTACCTGCATGACGCAAGTGTGTGCGGCTGACTGGGAGATACTACTGATGTCTGATGAGCCCTGGAAGGACCCTGAAGCAAAAAAATTGAGGGTGGTGGTGACTTTGACAGTCACTGGTAAGGGTTGTCCACCCACTCCTCTGGGCTCCAGGTGTTGGTGCAGCATTGCGCAGATGTCACCGACTACCTCTCACAAAAGTCTCAGCCTCCTTTGGCACTGCTGCTCAGTCATGTTGGGGAAGGTCATCCTCAGCCTGTAAACCCTGTGTTGGGGGTATCTCCTGTGGCGAGGTGAAGCCCTGCACTGACGCCTTCTGCCCTATGCAGCATCAGGTGGTTGAACAGGAGGTTGGCAGTTCTGCTGCTGCCGCGGCTGCTCGTCCTCCGAATCTGAGGACCAGGATGAAAGGAAATAAATGGTTCCCATGCTGCTGGTAGATATCCCATTGAAGAAGCACTCAGTCAATGTGGGGAGAGGGTTTTCCCAGGGAGGTCACAGTGGAGATGGATCTCAGCTTCACCACTTCCAAGATCAGTAGACCTGCAAAGAGTTTTCCAGGACCTGAAAAAACAAAGTTCTGCCACCTGCAACTGATCCTTGATGAAAGCTCAGTTTTTATGCTGGAGCTGCAGCTGTCAAGAAGGCAGCCATTGTGAACCCAACACAATTAGCTGGCATGGTTTGGGAACGAAGTGGAACACGCTGAAAATGTGGTAAAATTTAAGAGAGCAGGCAAAATAGGATTACACGGGCAGTTAACAACCAGTTAACTGCCTTAAGGGCCTATCCCGCCGCTTGGCGGTGGGAATGAACGGGAGTCTGCAAGCCCGTCTTTGGAAAAGTTGCACGGAGGCGGGTTGACGGCGGAATCGAAACCCGCCACCATTTTTAGTCATTTTACCACCTGACCCGCCTCCAAACCCGCCTCTTCAGGGCTGGTAAAATCGAGCCCTTAGTATCCAAGTAGTATGTTGCCTCCTTATTCTTCCTGCCAGAATGCATCACCTCACACTTGCCTATATTGAAATTCATTTGCCAATTAAATGTTTATTCTGCAAGTTTATTAATGTCTTCTGGTATTGTGTCGCATTCTTCCCTTGTATCAACTACACCCCCCAATTTGGTGGTGCCTGCAAATTTAGAAATTGTACTTCCGATTCCAGAGTCCAAATCATGAATGAAAATTGTGCACAACAGTGGTCCCAGCACTGATCCCTGTGGAACACCACTTCCCATCTTTTGCCAGTCGGAGGAGCTGCCTTTAACTCCTAGTCTCTTTTCTGTTTTGTTGCCAGCTGCTAACTGTCCTCTTGATTCCTCATGCTCTTAGTCATGAGTCTACTGTGCGGTACCTTATCAGCCTCGATCTCTTCTGAACTTCATTTAATATATGTGAATGCAATCCAACCGGACCAGGGGCTTTATATTGTTTATATGTCTGTAGAATACTTTATTTCTTTTTATAATTCCTTGATAATTTAATTTTGTAGTTCTGCTTTGCTTTCCTAATTTTTTGACTTCTTTCCTAACTTTTTCATATTCCCTTTTGTCATCCTTTCCTTTATTGTCTAAGTACTTAGTGTATGCCTTCTTCTTTAGTGTCAATTTTACCCTCATCTATTTATTCATCCATGGCCTTTCATTATTGGCTAGATTGGTTTTTTTTTTTAAAGAGGAATATATTTCTTCTGAACACTACTGGCCACCGTTTTAAATATTTCCCACTGCTGTTCTCTCTCGGTCTGTCAAAAATAATCTCCCACTCTCTTCCCCTAGTTCCACTCTTCCCCTAGTTCCACTCTCTTCCCCATAAAGTTATCTTTTTTCCAATCTATTACTTTGGTCTTTCCCAAACATTATTTTTAGACCTTATCGGCCCTGAAATTGCGATGTCTGTGACAATGTACTCCCAGAGTATGCCCGTTGTATTCCCTTTGAAAAGCCCCACATGCGCGAAATCCGGAGCTTGTGGCTTGTCAACGTACATGTCGACAGGCCATCCACAGGGGCCCCAAAAAAGCAACTGCTGATGCAGAGTTGGGCTATCTGCCCAGCAATTACCGAAGTAAGTCTTACGGTTAATGCAAGCAGGTATAAGGCTTGTTTGCATTAGCATAAGGGGATATCCAAGGCTTAAACTAAACTTTTCATATCCTAAATTATTCACATACACTGTGTAATGAGTTTATGCAAATATTGGCCCGTATTAGTTTTAATGTATAAAATTATCAAAAAATTAAACTGGTTGGTGCAATGAAGGCACTTATGAATAAAATTCCAATTCTGTAAATTGTGTAATTATTGGATTTGAGGATTCCATTGCATATTAGGGGATTCCCTTCGTTAAAGATTGAAATAGAATTCTGCTCATTGATTGGAGGACCAGGCCCATGTGATTCCAGGTACGCTTCCAAACTGCCTGCGTCCCTGGGATCCGTGGGCCATTACGCTGCCGTCTGCCTCGAAGCCCGAGACTGCAACTTTTCACCACCTGGGTGCCAGGTGGTACTTTCATAATTGTTTTGCAGGTCAGAGGCGTACCTTCGGAGTACATTTATAAATTACATAAGAGCAAATCCTAGCCCCTTATGTTATGATCGCTATTGCCTAGATGTTCTCCTATGCTCCGGTTCATTTCCCATTACTAGATTCAACAGTGATTCATTCCTCTCGTTGGGTTGCTTGTGTACTGCATAAGAAAGGAAGCCTGAACACACTGTAAAAACTTCATCTCCTTTTCCCCATTCCCTACCTCTGGTAATGTTGAACACATTTTATGAATATGACTACAACTTCTCAAGTATTGTGTTTTCAAGCTCCAAAATGTTACAATTATTTTTATTTTAAAGTCGCTGCTGAAAACTATCCATTTGCCCTTCCCGAAGTCAACAGTGCAAATAGCTCTCAAGTCTGCTTCATGTTTGGAAAGCTGATTTCCACGTTTTTCCAAAATCCAATTTTACTTCCTGACTTTGAAATGGATTTGAATCCTTTTGAGATTCTGTCATCATGACACATGACATTTTTGGGATGCCCCTAGTAATATTGTGCACTTTTGAACCAGAATTGAAGAAAACCACAATTGCATGGTGTTTTGGGATCTGTAGTTCAAATTGTGAACCTCCCACACCACCCCAAGCTTATGACTTATGTAATTTATAAATGCATACCATTGGTACAATTTTTTTTTTATTTTTTTTTTTAAAAGTGAGTAATGTCCAATCAAATTTAGATTGCAAAGGCTAGTTGAAACTCAACTGCTCATATACTGTGGTCTGCAGTTTCCGCTCGGTTGCGCTGCTTTTTTGGGCGCAATTCCCCAGATATCTACGTAACCAGCGCAAAAGATCGAGGAATTTTAAGCGCAAATCGGATTTCACTGAACTTGTGCTAATTTTAACATCGCACTAGAAGCTGGTCCCACCCACAAAACTGGCCACACCCACAAGAGTGAATTAATCACCATTGGGCGTTTCCGCTAATTGCGCTCGTTTGCAGGCCTTTGAGGAGGCTCCAACAATTAAACTGGATCTTTTGGGTGCACGGACACCAATAGGTAAGGTTTGAATTAATTTTTTTTTTACAATTTACTGAAAAGGAACTGACTACCGGACCCTAATCTAACTAGAAATTAGTTTTGTATCTTTTTTCAGTAATTTAAAAGTGGGCTACTCACAGGTGGTGGACAGACACTGATTTAAAATGCTTATTTTTTGTGATAAACCCATTTTCAGCTGTTAATCAATTTTACCAAGTTACCACTCAAATGAATTTGTAATTATTTTTTTTACAATTACATTTTAAAAGGCTTCCCAGTTCATGACTGATTTTGCCTTTGGCAATATGCAAATGAGTTTGAGCAGAAACTTGGGAGGGGGTGGGGGAGGGGAAGACATTTTTCAAAACGGGCGCAAGTTGCACCAGAATCGCCAATTGCTCCTAAAGCAGAAACTTCACTACATGGACTGTAGCAGTTCAAGAGAAGGCTCACCACCACCTTCTCATGGGCAACTAGGGATGGGAAATAAATGCTGGCCTGGCTAGTGACAACCATATCCCAAGAATGAATAAAAACATTCATATATAGATTTATGCAAGAAAGTATGACACTCAGTTTTAACTTGCATCACCATACAGCTTAAATTTAGGTTAAAAAAGGACAAGAACAGCATGGGAGTATGATTACAAAGACTGCAGAAGTTCAAGAAGGCAGCCCACCACCACCGAGAGATGGGCAATATATGTGACTTACCAGCATCATCCACATTCCAAGAATAATTTTAAAAAAACATGTTCCTCATATGGTATGAGAACCAAAGATTAGGGTCAATATTAACATATTCTATACTAAAGACTTGATTCATCATGTGCATCAGTTTATATGATCAGCATCTATATTCTTAAGTAACATATAGTTATTTAGATCCAGATTTACAATCAAACCAAAAATATGTTAAATCATTTTAAAAAAGGTAGCCTTTGAGAAGTCCTACAAAAAGAGTGCACTATGGAAAGGGAAGTTTACATGGTTTCTGAAGTGTCAGCTTGGCTCTGGGTAGTCAGACACATGGGGACTCAAGCCCCACTATGGATTTGAACACTAAGAGTGCTGCATTGTCAGAGATGCTGGACAGAATTTTGCCGGCGCTCAGCGGGCAGGTTTGGAGGCGGGATATCCGGCAAAATAGCAAAGATTGACAGCGGGTCAGAAACCCGCCGTCAACCCGCCTCCAATCAATTAATCGTCCCAGTGTCGGGTCCCTGATTTGCGCATGGACCCGACACCTAGCAGCGGGAAAAGGATTATAGCCACTTAACTGCTTGTTAACAGGTTGTTAACAGGCAGTTAACAGGCAGTTAACAGGCTTTTTCCAATTTTGACACTTCTACTGCGGGATTCCAGACATCCGGACACCACGCCAGGTAAGTGTGGCATGTTAGGAGTCTGCTGTAATGTTTATGCATTGATGACAGCTGCAGAAGTGGTGTGAAGGATCCAATGGTGCACTGGTGAGTTTCAGAGGTAAGAAAATGTTGGGAAATTCATTTTTTAATGCATTTAGACTTTTCTGTAGTAACAAGTTTTGAATTGTATGTGTAGTCCCACCTCATTGGGAGAACTTCTCACCAGTGACAGATCGCTTCTGTTACCTCACCTGCAGCTGCCATCTGTTCTAGCCTAATGAGGGAGTCGCTGAGAGCCTGGGTGCAAGAGCTCACTTTTGTACAGTGATTGTCAGTGTTTGTAGTACCTTAATGCTGTCAAACACAGAAATGAGCTGTCAAAAAAAATTAAAAAATTGTGCATGGTCCCTTTAAGGAAACCGGCAGATGACGCATCAAATGATGTAATCTGACACAAGCTTCCTCCTAATTGGCTGGAAAGCCTGCAGGGCGGGCTTAACAAGGTCAATTGATGCAAAATCACGTGTGGGCCAGATGTCGTTGGGGGTGGGACTGGAACCCGGAAGCCAACTGACCTGCTCCCAAGCCACCTCGAACCAGAAAATCGCGGCCGCTGTCTTTCAGATCAGACATTAAGCTGAGGCCCCATCTGTCTGCTCAGGTGGATGTAAAGATCTCATGCCAATATTTGAAGAAAAAAGAGTGGAGAGTTCTCCCAGTTTCCTGGTCAACATCCCTTGCTCAACCAATACCACCAAAAGCAGATTATCTTATCATTCATCTAATTTTGTTGTTTCTGGAACCTTGTTTTAGAAAATTGGCCTCCTGATTTGCCTACAAAATAACAAGTGACTTCCTTTTGAAAGTAATCCATTGATTGTAAAGTGCTTGGGATATCCCAACACAAAGTGCTATATAAATGCAAGTTCTATCTCTAAAACATGTATGGTTTGTCAGGCTTGACTAAAATTCATGCTATAGTAAAGAGTAGTCATGATGCGGAGATGCCGGTGTTGGACTGGGGTGGACAAAATTGAGAGGTCGCACAACACCAGGTTATAGTCCAACAGTTTTATTTGAAATCACAAGCTTTCGGAGCTATCGATTGCTCCTTCCTCAGGTGAAGTAAATTAGATACAGAATCTGCAATTGTAAGGTACACATGCTTTGTTTTCTATCTATATATGCTTTGGCGATTCTGTATCTAATTTACTTCACCTGAGGAAGGAGCAATCGATAGCTCCGAAAGCTTGTGATTTCAAATAAAACTGTTGGACTATAACCTGGTGTTGTGCGACCTCTCAATAGTAAAGAGTACACATGGGGTGAGAGGAGGAGTGAACCCTAAATGGACAGTCAATTTCTAAAGAAAAAGCAACAGCAGGATTGGGATGTTTTGAATGTGGCCTTTAACAATGGACAATTTTCAGTGATACAAGTTTCCATCTCAAGGTCACTGGCCAGTTTTGCCTTAATAAATAAAGTAGAATGACTTGCTAATTGCAGAGCAAGGATTTTACAGCTGTATTTAAAAGACAATTTGTATATAGCCTTTTCAATGGTTTAATGGGCAGGATTCTCCAGTCACCTAAACTGTTACATAAATCGTTAAAAGTTACCACATTCATTAATCTATCTGGAATTGAGTGACAATTCAAATCAGGTGATAAAATAAAATGATAAAAAAAAGTATCAGTCTACATAGAGATGCACTGAGCGACAATTTAAATCAAGTGATATTTCATTGCAAAAAAATTCTCCTTAGCTCTCTTCATTCTTTTGCTGATATTAAATTTACACCCTCTAGTTGCTGACTCAATATCCCCATTTACATTTCCCCAAATTATCTGAATTAAGCATCTCTATCAGATCTCCTCTTAACCTTCTTTGTTCCAATGAGTGCCCAATTTCTCCAACTTCTCCTCATAACTAAAGCCTCTCATCCTTCATATCATCTTAGTGAATCTCTTCTGCACCTTATCCATGTTAACATCCTTTCCATTTAAAGTTGCCCAAAAATTGGCAATATTCTGCCTGGTGACCTAACCAATGATTTGTATAAGTTTAGCATTTCCTCTTTAATACTGATACTTTAGACCCCTGCTAATAAACTCAGAATCTCATATGCTTTTGTTTTTACAACTTTATCAATGTATCCGCCTCCTTCAAAGATATGTGTATCTGAACCCTTGCTTCTCAGTGCTTCTTTCTTCCATTTAGTGTATGTGTCCTCTCCTAATTCCTCTAAAATGCTTCACCTCATATATTGCCACATTAAATTTCAGCTGACATCTATCTGTCTAAACAGTCTATGTCCTCCTCACAGTAACCATATTTCCATTTTTGCATTGTCTATAAATTTTGATAGTGGCCCTATACCCAAGTTAAATGATTTATATATGGAGAACAATATTCCCTACAATGAACTCTGGGGGGTGGGCCACCCACACTTTATATCCCTCCAGTCCAAATAAAATCCATTAACCAACTACTCTCAAAATTACACACACAATTTTATCACCAAGCTGCCATCTTATTAAACACTCTTTGAAAATCCATATACACAACATCCATTGCATTTCCTTGATCATTGCACTTTGAAATTTCCTTAAAGAACAAATATAAGCCAAAGAAATATTGTCTTGTTTACTAAAGAGCTGGGAACTATTAGCCAAGACTTAAAAACTTGAGACTTGAATTATTCGAGACTTACGGAACTCCAGAATCATGTTACATTTTCATTTTTGTGATATTACATGGCAACAAGCACCTTCATTAAACATCTTATTTGAAAATAATAATTTAAATGACATTGAAAACTCCCAAATGAATTCCCATGGAAACATAATGCTCTCTGGTTGAAAGTATACGATATGCTGGTATGTCTGCAAGTACAGGAAACTCTCGTTTAAACGGCACCTAAATATCCGGAATTCTCTAATAACCGGCAAAATTCATTCACCGAAAACAACACCTCAATAACTGGAAAGGTTGCCGAGTCAGAGTCTCCCGCGGTGGCCGAGTTAGTCAGTTGGGGTAGTTCTCCAAACTGCCACTACTCGGCTTCTTGGCGCTGTCGGAAGTCTCTTCCGATCCGAACACCTCAATAACCGGAAATGTTGCCGAGTCCGAGTCCATTTAACACAACATTCTGTCGGTGAGTACCCAATTATACTGCACATTTCTTGATTTTTAAAATTTTTGTTTGTTAAAAATAGCCTCGGTAGATATACCTCTCCGTTATCCGGAATTTTTAATCAACCGGCACCACCCCAGTCCCGTTGGTGCCGGATACGAAAGAGTTTCCTGTAAATGGGTTGACCATGCTGCAGTGTGTGACAACTTTGAAATCTGAATGATTTAAGAATTCATGGATTTCAAACATGAATATTCATAGCAAGTGGAACATGTTTTATGGAGAGCAATGCAAGCTTTTTTGATTGGGAAGAAAGGAGACAAAAAACATTTCAAACCTCATCTACTTAGCAAGTCTAAAAGTCATTTCTTTTCCCCAGAATGCTTGACTATTGCAAATCTAAACAGGGAAACAAGATACAAACACCACCATGGATTGTCGAGTGTCAGAGTAATATCATGACTAAATGAGCATTTTTGCACATCAATCTGAACATGTTGGGTACAATGGTTACCAAAAAGATGTTTCAAGCTAGCCTCAATATAAAAGGAGACAAGGTATCAACAACATTGTTTATTTATATATCGCCTTTAACGTAATAAAACATCCCAAAGTGCTTCACAGGAGCGTTATCAAACAAAATTTGACACCAAGCCACACAAGGAGATATTAAGGCAGATGAAAGGTAGGTTTTAAGGAGCGTCTTAAATGAGGAGAGAGAGAGAGAGAGAGAGAGAGAGAGAGAGAGAGAGAGAGAGAGAGAGAGAGAGAGATGGAGAGGTTTAGGGAGGGAATTCCAGAGCTTAGGGCCTTGGCAACTGAAGGCACGGCCGCCAATAGTGGAGCGATTAAAATTGGGGATGCGCAAGGTGCCAAAATTGGAGGTGCGCAGCTATCGTGGAGGGTTGTAGGGCTGGAGGAGATGAGAGATAGGGAGGGGCGAGGCCATGGGGAGAGATTTGAAAACAAGGATGAGAATTTTAAAATCAAGGCGTTGCTTAACCAGGAGCGGAGCTATTGTTAGTCAGCGAGCACAGGGCCATCCCATTTAAGATAAGCTTTTGTTGATATTTTAATCGATTTGAATAAATTCAATGTTATCTTTGGTTAGAACTCCTACCTCAAAGATTTTGGCAAATAAAAAAGTTTTTTTTAAATCAACGCCACTACAAAACGAATGCTGGTTCTTCAATAAAAATGTACTGCACTTTCTCTGACCTATTCAATTATCTTACACCATTTTCCATTAAACTTTTAGAATGAAAGCATAATTTAGCAATTTCACTAGTAGCCGCTGTCATCTTGAATACCTCCGCAGTATATCAGGTTGTGTTATATAAAATCGACTGCCACATAACAACTTTCCCATTATTTGTAGTGCAGTCAAATCAATAAAGAGCTGACCTCTAGGTTTAACTTGTTATACAAAAGCCATGTAGAGGCAGTTATTTAAATCAAATTTTAAATCAGTTGAGTTTTGCATTTATGCACATTGCCAAGGTAAGGTTCCACATGCTTCATCTAAATTGCTTCTTTACCAAGCTACATGTGATTTTGATTAATTTTAATAGCGATCTTGGGAAGGAATCAGATTGTATTTCCTTTCATATTGCTTCAAAGTAAATAGAGATAGAAAGCAAGCAAGCAAAGAAGAAAAAAAGGAATTCATTATTTTAGTTGACTTAGCTATTTTCAGCGATAGTAGTGAAAGTACAGTACCGCCGTTAATTAAATGTCAGTGACAGACCTGCAACATTTGTTTGTCCTAGCAGTGTCGTCAGCTATATTGTGCTTGTTTATAAATGATGTTCATCAGCATCATAAACGTGACTAAGCAATTCTCAGTAAAGCTGCCAATAAGCTCTAATAGAACAAAGTTTCCTTCAGAGCCTTGTTCAAGCCCCAGTTATATTTGCTGCTAGAAACATGTTTTGAATGCTAACTATGCAATTAAGTTTGCTTGGGTAGCCAACTACAAACTTTCCCACATCAGATTTACTGCACTATAAACTAATTGTGTGAAATACAAAAGCACCATAGCAGGAGGTGTCACTGGGCTTTGGAACAACTGATGGACATGACAAGCTACAATACTGCATTCACTGTAAAGCCAAAAATATTTTTATTGCCCAATTTTCTTTCAATATATTATATTATATTGAAGCTTAGTAATTTGATACGTGACCCTGGTAGGGTGGTGTTGATGATTTACCAGCAAGCATTGCTCATCATAGGACCTGGAGGGCCAGACCTGTCACTGGGGGTTGAGATTCTTCCCAATCCACTCTAGACAATCCTGTAAACCAACCTCCTAATGGTTAGTAGGGTCCTGGTTAAAGCAGCAGCAGGAAGTTTACCAGTGCTCTGTGCCAATAAGCCTCATGGTTTTAGCTGGTTAAAAATCCTAAGCGCACTTGTGGGTCTTTGAACTTTGGTTATTGCCAACCTCCACCTAAGCTATCTGAAGATAGGCAAGTGGACGGTATCGCTGTGAGGAGAGCGTGTGCATTCCATATCAGAGTGCGGATTTCACAGTAGTTTGGTTTCAAGATATCTAAACATGGCGAGGGACTTCTGCACGTGTTGGGCACCCAGCTAACCAAAAAAAAACACCTTTCAATTATATTAAACTACGATAACTCATTCTAAACTTAAATCACACCTCAATTGAAAGATTCAGATGTGTGAATTACCACTGTTTCTGCTAATCAGCAGCAAGGATTAAGAAGCCTGAGAGAAACAAGATATCAAAAGCGAATGGAGGGTGAAATCATGACCAACAAGAGGAAATACTTTTGTATTTTTTCAATAAAGTCAACCACATAAAAGACATACAGTGGTGAGTGTCTCATTCAGAAAAGATCTGCTCAGACCATGGAGTTAATTTGACTGTTTAAAATCTCTCCCGATTTTTATCGCCATTAACATCAATAGAAATTTAAAAAAGCTGCCGATTCACTATCCCCCATTTTACACTATCACAGAAAGTCAAAATCTATTCCTCCCCCCCCCCCCATATCCAGCGTGCTGACCTCAATCCTGGTCAGATCAACATCCTTCGGAGTCCTTGATGTTCATTGAAGCATTCGAACAAAAGTCTAAAAGGTCAGTACCAGTTCAGACTCAATTCCCGACTAGTACTGAATTTGAGAGTTGTGCTCAAGCACCAGGAGCAGCATTCAGGACCAGGATGGGCGTCAGTTCATGCTCTGGCAACTGATCATAAAAAGACTTACCTGATTTATAGCAGCAGGTTTCCACAACACCCTTCTTTTTCAAAAAGAACATTTTCTCTCAGTGAAGGGACAGTCTTAGTAACATGTATCCCACCAGAATGTCAGGGAAAATAGAACATTGTTTGTTGACATTCTGTTCGCAGCACAGAATTTTACACAACATAAAAAGGCGATTTGGTCCATTGTGCCTGTGCTAGCTCTCTGAAGGAGCTATCCATTTAGTCCTATTCACCTCCCTTCCCGATAGCCTTTTATTCTTTTTCAAATATCAATCCACTTCAATTTTAAAATTGATGAATTCTGCTTCCACCGCTCTTACAGGTAGGACATTCTCTGTCCTAGCAATCCTCTGCATAATAAAAATCCTAACCTCGCCCTTCATTATTTTGATAAATGATCTTAAAGTAACATCCTCTAGTTACTGACTCACCAGCAAGTAGAAACAGTTTTTCCCAATTAACCTCATTAAAGTGTTCAAAATTTTGAACACCTCGATCAGTCTCCTCTTAACCTTCCCCGTTCTGATGAAAAGTGCCCCAGATTCTCTATTAGCAAAGACTCTCATCCCTGGTGTCATCTTAATGAATCTCTTCTTTATCCTCATGATATTGACTGCTCCATGACGTTGACCTCTCTTCTAAAAGTAAGGCACCCAAAACTGGCCATAATATTTGGACTTCCCCAACCAATGATTTGTACAGGCTTTTCTTTGGAATTCAACACACTTACTTTTAAAACTTAGGACCTGAAGCCTTTTTTTGTACAGCTTTATCAACTTGTCCTCCCCCTTCTAAAGATTTATGTATCTGAACTCCTAAGTTTCTGTCCTCATCAACTACTCCTTTCAAGGTATCGCCATTTAGTGTATATATTCTCGCAATCTTCCTCCCAAGATATACCACTTAACACTTCTCTGCATAAAGATATACCACTCAGCACTTCTCGAACATCTATTTGGCCAACCCACTACCTTGTTTATATTCTCATGAAATCATATACAGTCCTGTTCAGTTAAATAAGCCTGCAGCTTTAGTGTTGTCTGTTGTTTTCAGTCCTTTAATTAACTGCCTAAGCATGTTGCCACACCTCCTTCAGTACTGTGTGCCTTCATTTTAATCAACAAGTCTCTTACGTGGCAACTTACCAAACACCTTTGCAAAATCCCTATACCAACTGCACTTATTTTATCAGTACACTCTCATTCCTCAAAGAGGAACTCAATTAAAAGGAAAACCATGTAGTTGGCTACTTAAAGTGACACAGCACGAACATCTGCTCTCCCATTGGTTACCAATTATGAATTAAAACTAAAGTACTGAATTGATAAGCAACGGGCTCATCTCGAATGTTTTGTTCCTCGAAAGTGTTATTTGGAAGCACAGATACAGCAGTTTGTTTTAACAAATTGCCTGTATTCACTCACAGAATGATTAGATTTTTTTTTAAGACCATTAATTTTTAGTGTGCGCATCGCAGGATAGAACCATTTAATAGAGAACAATTTAATATAAAGCAAAATAAAATAATTGAAAATAGATTTAATTTGTATATTTAGCAGAAACTGAACCAATTCATAGCATGCTAATGTGACTTTTGTTTCCAACATCACTTGATTCTCACTGAAGGTCACACTGAAGGTCCTCGCCTCGGTCAGACCTCATCTGGAGTACAGTGTTCAATTTTGGGCATCACACCTCAGGAAGGATATATTGGCCTTGGGAGCTGGGTGCACCGCAGATTCACCAGAATGATACTCGAGGGTCCAATTAGGACAGGTTGCGTAAACGATGCTTGTATTCCTGAGTATAGAAGATTGAGGGGTGATATGATCGAGGTGTTTAAAATGTTTAAAGGATTTGATTGGGTAGATATGGAGAAACCATTTCCTCTGGTGGGAGAGTCATGAACAAGGGTGCATAACCTTAGAACTAGGCCATTTAGGAGTGAAATCAGGAAGCACTTTTTCATACAAAGGGTAGTAGAAATCCGGAATTCTCTCCCCCAAAAGGCTGTGGATGCTGAGACAATTAGACTATTCAAGACCGAGATCAATAGATTTTTGTTGGGCAAGGGTATCAAGGGATATGGAGCAAAGGATGTTGAGGTATAGATCAGCCATGATTTAATTGAATGGCAGAGCAGGCTCGAGGAGCTGAATGGTCTACTCCTATTCTTACGTTCCCTACTTTCAAAAAGCAGACCAATCAGGGGGTGTTGAATCAGGAAATTCGGCTCAGGGTAATTCTGGAAGCAATCGCTGTTTACAGTTTGACTGAAGTTTTGTGCTGGTTGGATTCTCCAGAGGAGAGTTTGCGAATTAGGCGGATGCCCAAGGGAAGAGTGTGGCTTCATTCTAGGTAGAAAGATGTGGGGGCGGGGGGTTCGTCTGCATGCATGTGTGTGCTTTATGTCTCTTTGAAAGAGACACACACACACAAACCCAGAGATAAATACAGATTGAAAGGCAAAAATGTATGAGATGTGAGCAATTTACAGAAAGGGAAGATTGAGAAAGTGTTAGAGGCTGAGATTCAGAGATGATAATTAGAGAAAGTGTACGAGAGGCATACAGAAGAGAAAGTGTGGAAGACAAGTAGACAGACAGAGGGAGACAGAAATAATTACAAAGTGGGAGGGAAGCAGAGCGAGAAAGTGCTTCATGGTTTGGCCACTTTTACTGATGCCGAACATTTTTTTCTCCAGCGTTTTATTTTACATTAAATTCTCAAACTACCATGGTGGGATTTGAACTCCGGGTTACTAGCCTAGTAACATAATCACAACACTACCATACGGTACTACCATTACTTGACCAGTAAATTTCAACTCCCCTAGCAAGCAAGTGACCTGTGTGGGAGGGGCAGCGGGAGGTCCAGCTGATTTTAACAGCCAGGCTGCATTAATATGCCACTGGCTGGCTGCCCAAAATGGGAGGGAAATTGGCAGGATGCGGTATAAAGTCAGACGGCTCAGAGGTCACCAACTGGGCCAAAGTTGAGTGTAGGGACAAGGGGGGGGGGGGGGGGGGGGGGGGGAAAAGAGTGTCTGGGGCGGGGAAGGACTACACTTCCCTTGTGGGGCCCGAAGGAGCATGCCTGGTCCCACAAAAGTAAGTTTTTAATTTACCTTATAGAACCTCGTTGGTGATCAGACCAAGTTCTTGCTGTTGGGATGGCTGCTGTGGGCTCAGGCGGGAGCTTCCTACGCCTGAAAAATCAGGCACATTAAAACTAGAATGAAACGAAACACCCACTCCATTTTAACGCTCACTCACTTGGTTTCCGACGGGTGGTGGAAGTTGAAATTCCCCATTATATTTCAGAAGCTCTGTCAATCACATATTAAATAAAAGGTTTTAATAACTGTCTACACGGATAGCTGGAGCTAGTCCAGGAAACTACTCCTCTGGTTAACAACATGCCAGCTTTTCAACTGGCATTTTGCTATCCGAGTTATAGCAGCAGGAGGAATTAAAGAAAACCTGTCTGTATAACCTTAAAATGAAGTTAAAAGTGCAGTGACTGAACAGACTGCTTCCTATTAATTAAAGTGGTTTAAAAAATGCATAAGCCAAAGAATTTCCCCCATATGTTCATTCCTTCATACTGGGAGTGGGTAGACATTTCTTTCATAGTTTATTTTGCACTCTGTGCATATTCTCCGAGTGTGCTTTACCATGGATCCATAACCCATTCACTGGTGTCTAGCTTTTTTTTTCTTGCCTCAAAATGGCTCAATCATCAATATTTGAGCAATAGCCTGTAAACCAATTATTGTGACATTTAGCCACTTGAATCTCATCTTTCCAATATTTATTTATTTTTCCTGCATTTCGCCCCCTCAATGCTTCCTCCTCCAGCAGGGCGAGAGGACGTGATCTGCGTCACAAGCATTTCCGTGGCCATGACTGATGCCACTCTGTAGCTGGTCAAGAAGGGGCGGACTTGGCAGCTTTTCCGCCCATCAATCGCTGTATATTGTTGGGGAGACAGGTGCTGGAAGGAGTTACCTGGGGGCTGGGGGTGAGAACACATGTTCATAGAACCATGGTTCTGCACCTGCCATGGTCAGGGTGCAGAGAGGCAAGCAGCTTCTGCTGGAGCTCCGCACCTCCCAACTCAAGAGATCATCATTCATTGGGCATGGTGTTTATCAGGAGGAAGACGACAATGCACTCAGTTTTCATGAGTTGTGCTTCTCATTATAATACTGGTGAGGAATTCCTGCTACCTGCTATCCATGCGAGTGAGTACTGTGTTGTCAGAGAGGCTGTCCTGCAGATGAGATGGTAAACCAAGGTCCCGTCTGCTCTTTCCAGTGGTTCAGGTGAACATTAAGGATCCCATGGCATTGTTCAGAGAGCAGGGCATTCTCAGAGTACCTTGGCTAACATTTCTCCCTAAAGCAGTCCCATCAAAAAGCAGCCTAACTGGTCATTTGTCTCATTGCTGTTTGTGGGATGGTCCGGACATAGAATCAGCTCTGTTTGCCTCAATAACAGTCACAATGCACTTAAAGTAATTAATTGTATGAAGCACTGAGACATTTCAACATGATAACATGCTGTACAAGTGCAAGGATATTATAAAAATGTAAAACATCCTCCAAAATTACAAGTGTTACAAAACAATTCTGAAATATCTGTAAATTTTAAGAAAAATCCTTACAAAAATTACAACAGATACTGTACTTCTCTCGGTGACAGACGTTCAAATATTGTTGATTGTTCTCTCATCTAGATGGCTCAATTGCAATCTAAGTGAGGATGAACATTTTGATATCATAGTTCAGTCACCCCCATCTCGACCACTGGAGCAGCTCATAACTGAACACGGCAGTGGATTAAAAACAGCAATATTTTGAATATCCCAAATCTCGGGAAGCTTTCCTGAGGAAGGGGCTTGTTTATGTGTCTCAAAGAACTTGGACATGTGGCTCTTTAAATATATTTATTGCTGAATCTATTTTACTACAAGAAGATGTTCCCACAGTTTTTCACATCAGTATAATTAGCTATTGCACATCTCCACTGGGTCACTTAACAGCTGTTTACAAACAGGTTTACTGAATTACACTTCATTTTAAATGTCTGGTCCAGAGGAGAGAAATAACCTTGGTAAATTACAGGTCTTCAAATCTCTCCGGTGCACAAAGGGTTTAGCAAACAAGGGTGACGCAGCTGCTCTCTGGCTGGACTACAGCCTTCAGATATTTGCCTTGGGACAGGATCAATCGCCATCAGCTCTATGGCTGTGGATGACCGTGAATCTCTTCTCTCTGCCCACAGGTCAATGGTTGCTTGTCAGGGGAGTCTCAAATTCCACTTAGTACTCCACATACTCTCTCAGAACCCCATTATCTCAGCACATTTTTTGTCGTGCTGCAAATTGTTTTTCTTTCCTCAACACTCTCATGGGTTGAACAGCTGTGCTTGCTTCCATCCTGCATCTAAACGACTCCATTATAACCTTTGGTTACTTGACCAGTTCTTCTCCACTCTGAATCTCTAGTTACTGCAAATCATATCAATCATAAGAGGCAAACTTGAAAAATAGGTGAAGTATGCTATCTGCATATATATTTGTAAATACAAATTGAATAATCTGGCTTTAGTTTACATTGTGTAACCTATTCATGCGTAAAAGCACACTTTGTTATAATAATTTGCATTTTTCCAAATTCATGACAAAAATGGAGATTTAAAAGAAAACCAACACCTGAATATAATCAAACAACAATGACAGCCCTCTTAGGGATAAATAGATTTCAAAATGATGTATTTTCAGCCAGATTTTGTACAGTACTCAAACAAATAGCATCTGAAAATCTGATTACATTCTGTACCCATCTAAAAGAACTTCTTTCTGCCAGTGCATTTCACACTTCATTTAGCCTCAACCTGTCACATTAACACCTCCTCTTGCCTTGATTATCTCTTAATGTCTCTTAATCTCTCCTTTTGTTCTTTCATCCCCTCCCCCTTTTCACAGCTTTATACTTGCTTTAAATCTATTTAATTTCCTGCTTTTTTCCAGTTCTGACAAAAGGTCTTCGACCTGAAACATTAACTCTGTTTCTTTCTCCACAGATGCTGCCTGGCCTGCTGAGTTTTTCCAGCATTTTCTGTTGTTATTTTATATTAAAAGAATTCAATATCTACTCTATCCTCATCTAACTCAAAAACCTCCTTTTAAGGCTATCCTTTTCAAATACATTTTGTGAAACTTTAATTCTAAACATTTTAATTTTAGTGCATAGCTAAGCTTTGACAAATAAAGCAACTTCAACTAAATGGCAGTTTATTCCTTTACACCCGATTTTGGGATGGGAACAAAATCTCTGCACAAGGGAAAATTAGGTTTTCAGTCCGGATATTTGGAGTATAAAATGAGGAGAGTTTAGCTGTGTTGGTGTAAAAATAACAGTACAAAGCTAAACATTACAGTGAATGAGTGGAATTTAAAAAATAGATTTCACTTTTTCCTGATGTGATCTCACCAGGTTTTTGACTGATACTGTAGTTTAAACACCTGGACATCCTGGTAATAGGTAGATCTGTAATTGGTTTCTGTGCAGTTCAGTCCAAAACAAGCCAAGCTGCCAGGTAAAGGAATGAAGTTTTTCAAAGGATTAGAAAGGTAATAACCATCCAACTGGGAGAAGATAGGAAAGCAAGTGTTACAGCACATTGGTACCCCAGCATGCTGTCCCACAAGTAAACTCTGAACTTGTTGCAGGGCTCTGCGTAATCGAAGACTGCATGAAAAGGAATAACTTCATGGAACCAACATTATATAATGCAGCTCATAACCTAAAGAAAAAGAAAAATAAAACTCTGCAGATGCTGGAAATACTCAGCGGGTTGGGCAACATGGGTGAAGGGAAAAGACAGATTATTGATGTCTTGCAGGTGCAATCTTTCATCAGATCTGTTGTGTTTCCAGCATTTCTGTTTTTTAATCCATGTTCAGGGCCCACTTCATGCAGTCTGGTTCCACTTATGATCTACTTGATACAATGTCAGACAACTGATTATTATGGGAACGTTTCTAAATTGCAGCCTCAAATATATACGGAATATTGACACTTACTGAAGTAAAGGAATGCTTCCACTGTATCATTACAATACACCGGTCAGATAGGAGTTTGTACACTGTAAATTTCAAATCTGAAATGTGCTTTGGAGGGGAAAGCAACAGGCAGAGGCTTCACAATGTGGCCTTTGGGTACAACATTTAGGGCTGCTGTTGCACGCTTTCTCTAAAAAGTCAAAAGGAGTTTATAATTTGGAATTTCCAATGGATCCCACATCAGAGACACACAACAACCTAGGTAGTCATGAGGTCTTCTAAGCAGTTTTAATTAATTAAATTAATAGGAGTGAATAAGGAGACCTTCAGCACACTATTTTCTTCAAATAGAAGTCTGAACAGGCACAAAATTGATCTAATAAAACAGGGTAGCCTGGGAAATCCCTCTGACACACCCCCTTGACTGTGGGAGTGTGGGTGGTGGAAATTCTGCTCAGTCTCCCTCTAGAGTTTAAAAGGCCAGGGTTGATGGGGTAGAATCCAGGATGAGCTGGGTTCCGACCCAATTCCTGGACCTTGCCCAGGCAGAAAAATCAAGCTTTTCCCCCTCTCCAGCCCCTGAAATTGTTTGGCTAAGTGTCCCTGTAGGACCCATTGCAAATTGAAAAAATGCAAGATGGTCCAGCTTTAACGGAACTTCAGATAGACAAATACAACTAATGTTGCCTCTTGATGTTGCCTTAAGAGAAGACACAGAATGGCTTAGCATCCATACAACAAAGGCCAGAAAGCTTCACATATGGTTTAGACTTGCTATTGATGAATGAGTGGAGCCTCTTGGAATCTTAATATTCCTGTCTCCACTAGAACAATGAATAGATTACTCATGCAATAGATACATCAGAATGTCTCACTAAGGGCACTAAAGGAATGGCTGTTAATTATGGTGCTGACATTACTCTTACTGCAGCACTACTTGAGTAAGTTCCAAATTCTAGAGGGCTTTCAGGGGACTTCTATTTTATAGGAAATGTGAATTGGTCTGGCCTCTATAGCCAGAGAAAGTCTTGTTACTATTCCCATTTCCTTGCTGCAGGATAACACTTGCTTCATTACTTTGCTCTGCATATAACACAAGGGATTGAGAGGTCATCCAGGGAGCTTTAACTAAATTCTTTGTGATATCAGCACAAAGTAGCAAATGAAGCATGCAGCACATACTTGACTTGGCCATACTTTCACTATTAAACGATGAAGCAATAAAAATTCTATCATTTTCCTTCATTAAAGTTTCTGCTTTCCAGTACAACAGAACACAAAGATTTAATTATAATTTTTGCAAATGATGGCTCCCTCCTGATTTCTACCTTCCTCTATGTCAGATAAAGGGACAATACACCACAGAAATACAGGTTAAAGGAGCATTACCTTCATTATAGGAGAGAACACGGTATGTTGAGACAGTGTATGGCAACAGTCTGGTTGAATTTTCATTATTGATTGCAATGAGTTACATTATTGATTGCAATTTGTATGAAAAATAAAAACAGCCATTGATTACCTATAATCGTGGTCGCTGCCATCATACACAGCTTGTGATTTAAACTGTGTTGAACTTTAGATAACATCAACGGGAAAAAAAACACATTTTCCCATGAATCTTAAATAAAATATACCAGCCAGATTAATTGTTGCATTTTGAGGAGATCAGACACTTTCAGAATTGAAAACCTGAAAGGGGGCAAGGTGGAGATAATATTAAGGTTGATGATACATTAGTGCATTTCATTACTATTAAGTATAACCGATAAACAAGGTTTTAAAATGAGCAGAATCAGCAAAACGGGCAGCACAGGTTGTAACCTGTGACATTCGTGATGTTGATACATTGTCCCGTTTGCAAACACAGGAAAAAAAGTTTACCTCAATTTTCTAAGAAGCTCCTTTGATGGACCCATTTTCATAAAGAAACAGTGAGTGAGAATGAGGGGGAAAAAAAAGGATAAAGTGAGGTGAGTGAGTGTGAACGTGCGAGAGAGAATTGCTGAGAATTTGCTGGGAGTGACTCCCACTTTGCTGGTTTCTGCCGCACTCTGGCAAAGTTACACTGATGGAGCGGGAGCAGATTCGCAGAAATTCCCAGCCTTGTTATTTGTAATAAGCACTTAATTTCTTCAAACAAATTATACTTTTCCCATTAATTAACTAGATTATACACAGATAAGCCACTAGATAAAAGGTTACACTGAAGGAAAATTAAACTTCTTTCTCTAAACATGTCAAGATTTAAAAACGGCCACAAATCAAAACACAAACACAAATCCTGTCGATAACTCAGGCAGTCTTGAGGTCTAGATTTCAACTTAGGTTTTTATTTAAATATTCGCATGAAAGATTTGTGCATTCTTGTTAATTCTCTGTTCACAGAAACATCCATCTAACTGCAGCAGTTAGCTTGAAAATCCACTGCACTTGCCTCCCAACCCCCAACCAATAGATGGCTTCAGTCATGCAACGGTCCACTCAAAGTGTGTCTAACTGATCCACTATGGCCATCAAAGTGACAACATGCTTGTTTGGAGTGCAGCTATGCGGAGGTGAAACCATTAAGCCAGAGTGAATTTCCACTTTCAACAAGCCATTTTCATGTGGGTGTGGAAGGAGGGAAAAAAAAATAAACCATATGTGCACCAGAAGGGGTCACAATACCATGCTAAATTGAGAAAAGCATAGCCATCTACTGCTTGATCAAGTTATCTATGCTTTTCATGAATCAAATTAAAGCAGATTCTTCCAATTCTTTTCAATCTTCTAGATGGTCACTTTGTTTGTATCCATTTACCACAGGCAACCATGGTGAATGTGTGCAGGGATTAAAAGCACATCAGTTTACTCCAGCTATTCTTTTATGGAATCTCAAGAATTATTTGCTAATCACCTACTTTTAAAGCACACGAACCAAACAATTGTACCTTTATGTTCGTTTCTCGCAACTCTAACAACCATTTTCCCCAATCTCAGGAATAATAAATTCTGCAAGGTCACGTGAAAGCTAGAATTCTATAGGACAAGATAAGAATTAATTAGTAGTCTTGTCAGAGCCCACACAGGTCTCAATGCAGACAAAATACAGGTTTTCTGCAGCATGCCTCACAGTTGTAAAATGCACAGATTTTAATTTTCAACACTTTCTCTAAACTTGGCATGGGAACACATGAAGGTCACAGCCCCGTACTACTGTTGGATTTCTTTGAACAGCACAAATGTTATCAAAACGGTCAGCTTGGCTCAGTTATAGCATTCTTGCCTCGGTCAGAGAATTGTGGGTTTAAACTCGACACCAGGATTTCAGTGCAGAATCTTGGCTGATGTAGCGGTGAGAAAGCATTGCATCAGCAAAACTTCAGATGATATGTTAGACTGATGTCTCATCAGTCTGTTCTTGCAATGCAATATAGATATCAAAAGATCCCATGTTGCTGTTTGAAGGGGGGCATGGAATCCCGGCTAATATTCATTCTCAACCAATACCACCAAAAAAAGAGACACTTCTTGGTTATTCATCCGTTGCTGTTTACAGGATGTCTGCGCAGGTACAGAATGGCTACTGCATTTGCTGACATAACTATAGTCATTGCACTCCAAAGTAACTCATTGTGTGAAGCATTTGTAAATCCAAGTATTATTTATTACTATTGGATCCTACACAATATAGTCCATGGAGATGGAATATATCAAGAGAGTTCTCCAATATATAACTGGAACAGGAAAATATTACACGTTGATGTTGCACTGGTCACAATTTTAAAACCATGTGATATTTGATACCAAAGTCACTTGTTTGGTAGTTAATCTTGCTCCAATATTTAGAGCTAAATGCATGAGATTGTATTTCAGGTTGCAGTAATGCCAATTTTCAAAATCTTGTACACACTACCTGCTAATCCAACAACAAGCATGAGCTGTACCATCTCATATTCAAAATGTTTACACAAAGATGGTTTTAATTCATGGTGCTTACTGTTGGAAGGTTACTAAACAATTACAAATTAAATCAAGACATCTCTGCTTTACACAAGCTACTTTCTCAAAAGAATCACAGTAAATAAAAGATGGAAGATCATCCATGCAACATGCAAAAGCTGCAATACCACATAATCTCCATTTTTAATATTTTAAGGGATCGGACTCCACATTTTAAACATTGAATGCTAGTCAGTCACAGTAAGTTTCCAGGCGTGGCCTTGAAACCCATTCAGCATTTAAATCACATTAGCCCCAGCTGTTTTGATTTCTCTCCATGTGAGATTCTCTCCCAATTGTCCTTCACAAACTTTTCCCACAGTCTCCAGTTTGCTATTCAAGTTTAATGTGCCATCTTACATAATTACCATAAGGAAATATGCATTTTTCCCCTTTTACTTACTTCCAGCAATTTTGGAAATATCCCCACAGCAACTGTACTGGTTAGGAAAAACTGGAGGTGTAAAATGAAGTAATTTGAAGTCACACATTACTGCAATGTGTGATCTCAAGGTCCAGAGAGCAGAATGCTCTTAGAAATGAGGTAGGGAAACCGAGAAATGAAAATGGATGAAATTGTGATCTGAAGAGAAATCAGCCCAAGTTAAAGCAAGAAGAGAAATCCGCAAATGCAACAGGTATTAGAGGCTGTGGTAAATTGTATTTTTTTTTTTAAATAAAAGGAGTGTCATCTTAGCTCAGTTGGTAGCATGCTTATCTTTGAGTCAGAAGGTTATGCGTTCAAGTCCCACTTGAGTTCATAATCTATACTGACACTTCAGCAAAGTACTGCTTTGTCAAAGGGGGCCATATTTCAGTTGAGAGTAAATCAAGGCCCCATCTGCCTGCTCCCATGGCACTTTCAAAGGCGACCAAGGAATGCATTATGTTCTGGCCAACATTCTTCCCTCAACCAGCAGCACAAAAAATGGATTATCTGGTTAATCTTTTTCTGTAGGTACACTTTAAAAGTAATCCATTGCTTTGGGATGTCCTGATGTGAAAATGTTGATGCAGAAGAAGAAGCAGCAACAATAAAGGGCTGCCAGATTCCACAGAGTTCCTTGTAGCCTATGGGCGAACATGGCAGTATCTCCTGGCATTGCTGCACAGTGAAACACACAACCAGTTATAAACCAGCAGGTTTTTCACCTGCAGAGAGCAGCTTCTCTAAATGTTATCAATTGGTTCCGATCCCCAAGTGACCACACTACAGAACTGGATTTGACCATAGTAGGACTATTGTAGTTGGCCTACTAATATCTTGAAGCAATCTCAGAGAGAGCGAGAGCAAATTGTATGAGACGATGAGGAGCTAAAGTGAAGGAGGAAAGAAAGAGTAAAGATCAAGAATATTTTATATTAGGGTGAGATTATGAGGAGGGAACAATTGACGCAGAGTCACTTAAAAAAAAAAAAAAAAAATCTAGCATCCACTCCAAGTCACTATTCGAGAGACTTAACAATATCTAGGAGATGTAGCAGGGTACTCGCCCCAGGCAATCCAAGATCTATATCTTCACTGCATCAATGGTTGTCTTCTATACGAGGACAGTTTTTTTTCCCCCACTGGAATGTCTAAGTTGGTGATGATGGTGGAAAGGGGAGGGAAGAGTGGGAGAAATGAGTACTCATCTGACAAATCAATTGGCATTCCTCCAACACCAAGTCCAGCAAGACCTCAAGCATTGCATAGTCGCATTCGACACATTCATTTTCATGTGGTTTCAGCATCACTATTGTGTATTGTGTCCTGACGGAAAATATTGGTGTTGAAGCCCAAGTTGGGGATCACAGTGCCAAAAATATTCTAAATGCAATGGTGGTTGGAGATTATAAAAAAGGACAGATCAGTCAGCAAGTCTCTTCAGTAGGGTGACATTTTATATGAGCATTTACTAATTTGAAAGAGCAAAAAGGTACTAACACTGAACAGTCACTGAAATATTTTCAATACTGTCATACAATTAAAAAAAACTATAAATGCAGCAGTGGATAACTATGTAATCTTCTAATACAGAAAAGACAATCTACAAATGGCCCTGTAAAAACAATGAATATTTTAAAAGCCACAAGTATAGCTGAATTTTTTAATTTTAGTATTTTGAAACAAATACCATATCTGATCAAATATCAACCTGGGACCAGTGTAAAAGAACACTTGGCAGTTCATTATTGCAAGCTTTTGATGTACTACAACCTATAACCGCTGTTTTTCTTTGTGTGATTTACCTTGTCAGCTGGTTTAACTCCCACTGCAACATGAACTATCTGATACTGATACAGTAAACTGGATGCTGGGGGCAGGTACAAAGAGTAAAATCCAAATAGATGACTAACTAAAATGGTTGTACTGCAGCAATATTGACTCTCCGCCTTACTCCTCTTGAACCATTATTTCCACCACATCAGTGCATCTTTTTAGAGGAGGTACCATTTGTGTGAGAAATATAAAAATATAACTCTACGTAAAATAAGTTATTGGAGAATTGAGAGCAGAGTATCTGATGTACTACAGCATAAAAATAGACAAAGGCATACCTAATTCTGACAAGAAACTTGGGTGTAAATGCAGAATTAAACACATCATTTCCATTCACATGCATCAAATGGAAGCCCTGATCCAAACACAAACACAAACAGTGAAGAGATTAGTTCTACTAATGTACAAATCAAAATTCAGCTGCTTCAATTTTGACAACATACTTTAACAAAAAATATGGAAATATAAAAAGGCAATTCATAACAACCAGCTCATTAATAATAGCACGTTGAACACCCAACCAGAAGTTGTGATTGCCTATTAATTTAAGTTTAAAGATAATTTGGAGATATTAACATTGAACACAGAACATTTATGGATTTTGGAATACAGTGCCCATACCAGGCACTTCCAAAACTAAACTAGTAACACTAGATGCAGAATTTAGATTTAAATCTACCCTTTCCCAACCATGTCCCTTAACTCCAACCTCAGAAGAACAACCCTTCTATCCTAACATGAATCTTCACCTTAGCAATCATCCTCACAGCCTCTTACAACAGCTCGAGAGACACTCATCCATTAGTTTGCATTGATCCCGTCCAGGATCCCAAGAAAACACACTGCACAGCCTGTCACTCCCCATTAAGTTTTAACAGAAGGTAGTACAAATGGATGCACATTAAAAAAAACATGCGAATTCCAAATTCCTTAATCTGTGTTTAGATCAGAGGCAGAAGTCACGGGCAGCACGGTGGCATAGTGGTTAGCACTGTTGCCTCACAGCGCCAGGGACCCGGGTTCGAATCCGGCCTCGGGTGACTGTCTGTGTGGAGTTTGCACATTCTCCCCGTGTCTGCGTGGGTTTCCTCCGGGTGCTCCGGTTTCCTCCCACAGTCCAAAGATGTGTGGGTTAGGTTGATTTGGCTATGATAAATTGACCCTTAGTGTTAGGGGGGAATTAAATAAGTGGGGTTACGGGGATAGGGTGGGATATGTGTCGGTGCAGGCTCGATGGGCCGAAATGGCCTCTATCTGCATTGTGGGGATTCTATGATTCTGTGAAGTACAGGGAGGGTTAAGATTAATGGTATGTAGTAGCAGGAGACAAAATAAGTTATCATTGTCCATTATGTTCTCCAATTGAATTCCAATGTTCAGATGGTGCATCTGTAACGGTGCCATCTAGGTACATATACTGCAACTCCCAAATAGCATTGCCCCACCCAAAAAGGTTCAGCTTTGGATAGGGCAAGAAAAAAAAATAGCAGTATTAATTAAAGATTCCAAAGCTCTAGAACATGGGGGATAGTGTAAAAGCTGAAGCTACTTGGGTAGACCTAGGGATTTAGAAGGGAATGGTTGCTCTATTGGGCGATTATAGATTGCTGAACACTGGAAATGATATGGTGGAAGAGAAATGTAGACAAATTAGAGAATTATGTAGAAATAACAGGGCCTTCATAATGGGTGGCTTTAATTATCCAAAGATAGACTGGGGTAAAAATAATAAGTGACAAAGAAGCAGGGTGGGGGTGGGGGTGTTTATACAATGTGTTCCAGGACTGCTTTTTTATTCAAACAAAGCAAGGAGGCAGTGCTGGATTTAGTTCTAGGAAATTAAATAAGTCATGCAAGGGAAGGCGAATATCTATAAAATAATGATAATATACAGATTGAAAAGGAGGTAACAAAATAGATACTTGGCTAGAAAAAAAGGACAATGAGATAAAAAGGTAACAAGTCTAAGTAAATTGGAAAGAAAAAAATGACATACGAGAGCAGACAAACAATGGAAAGCATTCAAACAGGAGATAATTAGGGTACAAACTAGACATAATGGAGGTGCAGTAAAAACAGGAGCTGCATGTAGGAGTACAGATATTAAAATCAAAACAACACTGCGAGAAGGTGAATATGAATAATCTTGGACTAATAAGAAAAGCAAATGGAGTGTAAAAAAAGGGAAACAAAAGATTACAAAGGCACAGAGGGGAAATGAAGAAAGACTGTAGAAGAATACAAGTGAAATAGTGAAGAATTTATAAATAGTATAAAAACAGTTAAAGAAAGGGTATGGCCAAGTTAAGAAAAAAAAAAATTGCAGAAATTCTAAATGAGTATTTTGCCTCAGTTTTCACAGTAGAGTGTGATAGTAAGAATGAATAGGTACAAAAGGAGGAGATGGAACAACTAGATGGGATAACTATAGACAAAGAAGTAGTATTGAAATATTGGTGGAATTCAAAGTATAAGCACCAGGTTCTGATGATATGCATCCTAGGAGTGCTGAGGGAAGTCAGAGTAAATAGCTAAGGTTCAGACGACAATCTTTCAAACATTTGTGGATATGGCAAGTATGCCAGAGGACCGAAGGATTACCAATGCAACATTTCATCAAGAGGGAGAATGGGATAGACCGGGTGTCATAACTTGGCATTTATTCCATTTCAAAAGTATCAAGTCTCTCCTGACCCACCTCTCGGCACCGTACGGAAGTGTCAATTGGACAGTAGCTTCATGCACTCTTTTCACCTTCTGAGATATATTCACAGGCTTTAAGTTATGCAAAATGACTGCAGACATCTTCAAAGTACAGATTTCCACAAAAGTAAGTGCACGTGCAAAGTTTCTAAATCTAAAGAAAAAGCCAACAGCATTGCGTTTTAAGCCTGGTGGTCTTGCAGAGAATCAAGATACTGCAATTAGTATTAACATTCAGCATAAATCATCTTGGCTTCCAATAAAGGTTTCTGACTTATCCGATTACCAGGAAGGGAAGTAGAATAGAAGAATTAAAAATGGAGGGGGGACGGAAATTTTGGCTTAATTTAATAGACATTATGTGGGATCACATAGATCTCAAGGAACTGAACTGTTTTAGTTATAATGGAAGCCTCTGAGGTGTCTATATAAGTCCTGTCAGTCATAGTTATCAACGGCAAAGTGGAACCTACAGCAATCCAAAGGTGATTTGTAGCTTCTATAAAGCTTGATCCTAACTTTCTGACAACTGTGGTATAGGCTAAAACTAATACAAATTGACTGGGCATTCACAAGTAATAAATTCAGTTCACTTCATTTATACATGTTCTGCATGAGTGAAGACTATCTTCATCTATAGAAATGGTAAACTCAGTTACAAATGGCACTACTCAGAAGCCCTGTGTAGGTTAAGAATCCTAAATATCTTAATCTTCCCAACACATCATCAATCAGTAATACTACAGCATGAAAATATTAATGATTCATCTAGGAATTCTCTATTGAATATCTGCTACCTCCACACCCCTCCCTCACCGTTCTCCGAGACCCAGTGTTGGGAGGATAATGATTGGAATCCTGAACTGTCTGTAAACCTGTATGAAGAGGATGCTTAAGTTATATTTCACTGTGGATTGGGAATTTTCAGACAGAGATATTCCCAATTGTGACATAACTTATGTCGCATGTGGTGAAGGTATGTGTCTTGCCTCGAGACAAATGACAACGTGTGAAAAACTGAAGGTGGAACCACACAAAGCCACGTAAATAGGCCTAATTCAGATATTACACTATGCAGTACAGAACTGCAGGAATAAATTGCAATGCAACAACTGAGGAATGAAACAGAACATAGTCAACCAAAATGAAGCCTGATAAAATAGGCCTGAGGCAATTGCACAGCAATTATTTGTTTGAATGGTCAGTAACATTATATGGTCTATTCTAAACAAAAGTAGATAAAGATATTGGGATGGGAGGGAGGTTGAAAAGTGTCCTTATGGTACTGAAATTTTAACTGCAGATCATTTGAGATTACCATACAAAATGAGTCCCATTACATATTAACATTCCTGAATGATTAAGCATTAATCTCTGAAGCACACCTTTAACATCTGGTTTTAATTGTCCCTTGTGGGTTACTGGTGCCAGATTAAGTAATAAATTCTATTTTGCACAGTCTTTTTCGGGATCAATGCTTGTGGTTACTAAAATGTGTGCTCTCCCCAAAGCCAAGTACCTTCCTCTGCCTCATATTTACCATTCCCTGTGGTAAAGTATTCCATGCTCCAAAACCTTCAGAATAAAGAAATTTCTCCTGACCTCTCTCCTCAGTCTTGAGTGAGAATTTTAACATTATGACCCCCTGATCACAGAAACTAGTCTTTACTTATTCACCCTGTTGAAACTATTCATAATTTTTTAATACCTCTCTTAGCCTTCTCTGTTTAAGTGGAAATATTCCCAGTATCTTAAGTCTCACCTCAGAACTATAGTTTCCCATCTGGTATGAATTTATATTGTATGCTCTCTAAGGCTTTTAGGTCCTTTCCAATAGTGGGGTACCCAACACTGCACACAGTATCCTAACCAATATTTTGTACAAATTTATCTTCTTTACCCTTGTGCTCCACGCCCCTACTTATTTTTTTTTCTTATTGCTTCATCTACCTGCCCTCCTCGCATTGTCAGGGAACTATGTGTTCGAACTCCTATGTCATGCCATTAATCCAAACCCTTAAGTGTCTTTCAAATGAATGTACACTCCCATTCTTTGTTTTTCCATTCCAAAACGTACTCATTAAATTGCATCTGCCACTGGCCTGCCCACTTGCTAACCAATCTACATTTTGCCCAAAGTCCCTTAACTGTCCTCCTCAATGCTTCCCAAACATCTTACTTTTGGGTCATCAGCAAATTTTGAGATTGTGCTTCCAATGCCCAAATCATCTACATATACACATTAAGAATCTCACACTTCCTATCCTTCTCCAATTAGAACACCCGCTTACCTGTTTACTGTCTATCCATCTAACTATTTGACCTACTTCCTATCCATGCTGTTATATTTCCTCTTATGCCACACACAAGAAGTTTTCTACCAAGCCTCTCGAGACACCTTATTAAATGCCTTCTGAAGATCCAAAAACAATGCATCTACTGCATTGTCTTTATCTATTCAATTAATTACTTCTTCAAAAACTATTACATTTTTCAAACACAACCCATCTTTAGCAGGTTGCTGGCTAGCTGTCCTTAAATGAACACCTACATTTTTAAATGCTTACTAATTTTAACTCAATTTATGGATTTTAACAGTTTGCCCACAATTGACATTAGATTAACTGGTCTTATATTTCCTTAGCTTATCCTTCTCTCTCTCCCCTTCAAAAAATGATGTTGCATTGGTTATTATCCAGTCCCACAGCACAACTTGCATATTTAAGGAGGTCTGAAAAATGGTACGAGTCTCCGCTATCTCCTCTGACGTCTTTCAACAGCCTTGGGTCCACGCTATCAATGACGTAACATTTTTGAATTGTTAAATTTTTCAAAAAAATAATTTCCTTTATAATTATTCCATATCCTACTTTAGTACATCTACATTCTCACTTCCACCATCATTTGTAAAATGCAATGCATAATATTTAGCATCTTTGCTACTCCTTCATCCTCCACATTTGGACTCTATCCTTCATCCCCAAGCAGCCCTATTTTACTGTTTATATGCACTTACTATTTCCATTTTTATTTTTTGGTAGTATTTTTTCATATTCCCATTTAACCATGCTAATCTCTCGTTTCCCTCCCTACTACTCTTCCTATATTTCTCATTATTTTCTTTAGTATTGTTAGCCCTAACTTTATTACATGCCTGCTTTTAAGTTTCAGTTTAGTTTGAATTTCTCTATTTATCCATGGAACTCTATTCTTTGATGCACTGCCATTTCACTGTATTTATTTTTACTCTTATCCATCTCATATTTGAAGATTTCCCAGTGCTGATCCATCGATCTGTTTGCTAAAAGGTTGATTTTAACCCTGCCCGCATGACCGAAACTGGATATGTGCACAGTTAAACTAGCCTGGGAGACTTACCCACGGATATCACTCCCATCCTGCAGTCTTCCATTTTAATCTGCTCTTTTGAGCAGACAGGAAGGACACCTGGCAGGGTCCTTCTTTAAATACGCAGATTGGGCTCTGATGACATCATGGGATCCCGCCTGTTATTTTAACCAGTGGCCTGAGCAGAGAAACAGTGGTTTTTCTGTCAGGTGAATCTAGTGGGAAGAGGAGTTGGGGCCAGAAGGGGCCCAAACAGGTAAGCTTTTTAAAACTTTTTTCACTTTCTTTGTGGGGCCATGAGGAGCAGGATTGGTTGATTTTCTGATATTGCTAATGTTCAATGGTTTGTTTTTAAATCCCCGGTCTTTGGGGGAAAAAAAAAGATATTATGGAAACCAACTGACCCAACTCCAGGCATGAAGGCAGCAGCATGGTAAACCCCTAGCCTACTGGCCACCCCTTCCCCCCCCAAAGTCATCCCAAAGTGAACCACACAGACTGCAGTGGTTCAAGAAGGTGGCTTACCACCACCACCTTCTCAAGGGCAATAAATGCTGAACTTGCCAGCGACACCCACATCCCATGAATGAAAAAAGAAATTAAGTGACAGAAAAGGAAGGAACTACAATAATGGACTTGCCATGACTAGAGTCATCACTTGTAACTCAAAATTAGTTAAATTACTGTACTTCCTTTCTTTTCCTTAACTTCCTCAGATTTGGGGAAGCTTTGTAGACAGACGTCATGGGGGTTAGGCAGAAGGCAAATACAGGTCCAGTGGGATAGAGAGGGCGGTTTATGCGAACAGACAGACAGTCAGAATGACCCCATGTGATTCACAGATGCCTTGGGAGATAGTGAGCTGCTGACCATCCTCCTTGGCTGGTACTAAAGGAAGTGATACAAAATTCATTTTAATGATTGCTTAGTGGCTATTTTTATTAATAGCCAGCCCATCTTATTGTACATGCAAGATGTACATTGTATCCTAGGTATTCTAATTGGTTACAACTGATTTGGGGATTTAAAGCGACCATACGCGATCAGAAAAAGGCAAAGTGATCCATACCTCTCGTTCTGTCCATTTTGCCCACTGCATTTTGGGTTCTGGTTTGAGAAGCATTTTAATATGCAGATTAAGTCCCAATGACAATTTAAATGTTCATACAACTCTGACATTCCTGGCTGGAGAGCATGGATTAATTTACCTCCCATTGAAACTGGGTGTCTGTGGTTGCTGCGGAAAGAGCTGGATTTCAAGAGTTCTGTCTAAAGATTGCAAAAAGCATTTTTAGACCATTTCTGAATCCTTTTCTTGCTTTTTCTTTAATTTTTGCTGTTCTCATTTAGGTGGTTATGATCCATTAGTTGTAGCACAGCCATTTCTTGGCAAAGACAATTATTGATTTACTCATGGGAATCGTCTATACTTATGCTTTTTCTGGATTAAGGAGAGAAGGAACTCATCGAAAGGATGCACCAGCAGTGTTCTGCACCCACCAGCTGGTACCCTCAAACATCTACCTACAGAAAGAGGTGTACATAAGAATACAAGAAATTGGAGCAGGAGTAGGCCATTTGGCCCTTCGAGCCTGCTCCACCTTTCAAGAAGATCATGGCTGATCTTCTACCTCAACTCCACTTTCCTGCACTATCCCCATATCCCTGGATTCCCTTAATATCCAAAAATCTATTGATCTCAGTCTTGAATATACTCAACAACTGAGCCTCCACAGCCCTCTGGGGTAGAGAATTCCAAAGATTCACCACCCTCTGAGTGAAGAAATTTCTCCTCATCTTAGTCCTAAATGGTAGACCCCTTATTCTGAGACTGTGACCGTTAGTTCTAGACTCCCCAGCCAGGGGAACATGCTCTCTGCATCTACCCTGTCAAGCCCTGGAAGAATTTAGTATGTTTCAATGTGATCACCTCTCATTCTTCTAAATTCTAGGGAATATCGGCCTCAATACCTCCTCATATGATAATCCGCCCCATCCCAGGAGTCAGTCTGGTGAACCTTTGTTGCACTCCCTCTAAGGCTTCCTTGGGTAAGGAGACCAAAACTGTACACAGTACACCAGGTGTGGTCTCACCAAGGCCCTATATAATTGCAGTAAGACTTCTTTACTCTTATACTCCAATCCTTTTATAATAAAGGCCAAAATACCATTTGCTTTCCTAATTGCTTGCTGTACCTGTTAACTTTGTGATGTGTACAAGGACACCCAACAAGGAATACCAACATTTCCCAATCTCACCATTTAAAAAATACTCTGCTTTTCTATTTTTTCTACCAAAGTGGATAACTTCACATTTCCCCACATTATACTCCATTTGCCATGTTCTTGCTCACTCACTTAACCTGTCTATATTCCTTTGCAGCCTCTTTGCATCCTCCTCACAACTTACATTCCCACCTAGCATTGTATCAACAGCAAACTTGGATACATTACACTTGATCCCCTCATCCAAATCATTGATATAGATTGTAAATAGCTGAGGCCCAAGCACTGATCCTTGCGGTACCCCACTAGTACCCCACTAGTTACAGCCTGCCAACCCAAAAATGACCCGTTTATTCCTACTCTCTGTTTTCGGTCTGTTAATCAATCCTCAATCCATGCTAATAGATTACCCCAATCCCATGAGCCCTAATTTTGTGCAATAACCTCTTGTGTGGCACCTTATCGAATGCTTTCTGAAAATCCAAATACACTACAGCCACTGGTTCCCCTTTATCTACCCTGCTAGTTACAACCTCAAAAAACTCAGATGTGTCAAACACAATTTCCCTTTCATAAATCTGTGTTGACTCTGTCCAATCATGTTATGATTTTCTAAGTGCCCTGTTACCACATCCCTAATAATGGATTGTAGCATTTTCCCTACTACTGTTGACAGGCTAACTGGTCTATAGTTCAGTTTTTTCTCTCCCTCCTTTCTTGAATAGCAGGGTTACATTTGCTACCTTCCAATCCGTGGGGACCATTCTAGAATCTAGGGAATTCTGGAAGATCAAAACCAATGCATCCACTATCTCTGTAGCCACCTCTTTTAAAACCCTAGGATGTAGGCCATCAGGTCCAGGGGGTTTGTCAGCTTTTAGTCCCATTAATTTCTCCAGTACTATTTCTTTACTAATACTAACTTCTTTAAGTTACTCACTCTCATTAGGCCCTTGGTTCCCCACTACTTCTGAAATGTTTGTCTTCATCCGTGAAGACCGATAGTTCTTTGTTTAATGTCTCTGCTATTTCCTTATTCCCCATTATAATTTCTCCTGTCTCTGCCTGCAAAGAAGCCACATTTACTTTTGCTAATCTCTTCCTTTTTACATACTATAGAAGCTTTTACAATCTCTTGCTAGTTTACTCTCATTCTATTTTCTCTATCAATTTCTTGGTCCTCCTTTGCTGAATTCTAAATTCCTCAGGCTTACTATTTTTGGTAAAATTATAAGCCTCTTCCTTTAATCTAATACTGTCTTTAACTTCTCTTGCTAGCCACGGTTGGACCATTTTTCCTCGTGGAGTTTATATTCCTTAAAAGGAATGTATTTTCATTGTGAATTATGAATTATTTATTTAATTATTTGCCATTGCTCGTCTACCATCGTATCTTTTAATCTAGTATCCCAATCTACCTTAGCCAACTTGCCTCTCATACCTACGTAGTTTGCTTTGTTCAGATTTAAGACAGTAGTTTAGACTCTTGCTTTGTCAGAGGACTGGTGCATCAGGAACTCCAATTCCTAAGGGCAGTCATGTCAACAGACCCAATGGCAGGAATGCAATATGTGAAAGCTTGACTTAGCTTAATGCTGGATGGTTCTTTGGAAGCACACCAATCACAGTATTACTTGCTTTAAGTGGTATTAGATAAAAGAAGCCATGCAAGGAGGTCAGCAATTATTAGAGTCCTTATGGCTGTATCAGCCACGATATCACCAACCACACTTATAGCCCTGGCACACTTAGTTGGCAATAACCATGGGGAGCAAGTTTCACAGGCTGTGTGTTAGCGTGCAGCCAGAATCAGAGCTAGAAGGATACCTGCAGCTTAACGCACAACATAGAGCTGGCATAGTTAGTGACAGTAACAGTAGCGGTGGCCTCAAATCTGACTCTTCCACCTTCCAGGCAGCCGACTGTTACTGCCACGGGCTACGCCAGCCTTATGGCACATGTTGGCTGCAGGACTCCTTGCAGCAGATAGCACATCTCTTCACTGTCCCAGGGACTGTGAAGCCAGTTCCCCATGGTCATAGCCAGCTAGGGCCTTTGTTTCCTTTCAGTGCCCTGAAGTAGCAAACAACGCCATCCTCCACAACTACCTCATGCAGCACTACCACCACTTCACCAGCCAAATCGTGTTGGGCACTGGCCTACTCAGACACTTGTCTTTCATGCCGCCACACTGGGTTTCCTTTTACTTCATTTTTGCCTAGTTACCTCTGCCCTCTACCTCATCATCCTTGCTAAAGGCAATAGGCTGTAAAGGTGACAATAGATAATCTTGTATCATTCCTCTATTGATAGAGAGACGAGTTCCATGAATTTCTCATCTACTCTTACACAAATCTTGGAGCATGATTTTGTACACTTCCCAGATAAAATCCAAGATTTGGACATGGACTTTCAGAGTATCACCATCATGGGGTGGGGGGAAGTTAGGTTGAATGCCTTATGAAAATTGAAGAAAGTAGTTAAATGGGTTTCCACGAGCTTTACAACATGCTGCAATCTCACATTAAAAAAAAACCTACTCTACACATTCTTCGCCAGACAAATCCTGCTTGTTCTTTTAGGATTACTCTGCTGGCCTACAAAGCATTTGATATGCATACAATGACATCCTTAAGAGACACTAATATATCAGAATTATTTTTTTAGGCTCACTGGGATCCTCCTTCTTGGGGATGCAAACCACAACTGCACTGACAAGAAGCACTGCTTTGAAGGCCATTTTGTTCCTACAGAAAAGCATGTGGTCGGAGAGTACCCCGGTCCAATAACTTGTAATGTCTTTAGGACAACAACTTGTATTTATATAGTGCCTTTAACATAGTAAAACAACCCAAAGTACTTCACAGGAACGATAAGAAAAAATTTGACAAAAAGCCAGAGATAGTAGGGCAGATGTCAAAAGCTTGGTCAAAGAGGTAGGTTTTAAGGAGGGACTTAAAAAGGAGAGAGATGGAGAGAAGTTTAGGGAGGGAATTCCAGAGCCTAGGGCCTAGGCAGCTGAAGGCACGGCCGCCAATAGTGGAGGAAAGCAAATCGAGAATGTGCACGAGGCCAGAATTGGAGGAGTGCAGAGACCAGAGGGTTGTAGGAGGTTAGCGATAGGGAGGGGAATGACACCACTTTGAGCCCCTGGCACTCTGCTCAAAGAGGTACTGTCAGTATTGTCCCCAGTGATGATTTAGCTAAAAGACTAGTTGTGAAAGCAACAGTATATTTCTCACCAAGTCTGTAACATAACCTATTTTAATGGGGACACTAACATTAAGACCATTTCAGGAAGGGGAGGTGAAACAGTAGAAGGTTCAAACAACATTCAATGATCATCCCTCCGCCTTAAGGTCAGAAGTGGGGATGTTCGCTGATGATTACAGAGTGTTCAGTTACATTCGCAATTCCTCAGATAATAAAGCAGTTTGTGCCCACATGCAGCAAGACCTGGACAACATTCAGGCCTGGGCTGATAAGTGGCAAGTAACATTTGTGCCACACATATGCCAGGCAATGACCATCTCCAACAAGAGTCTAGCCACCTCCCCCTTGACATTCAACAGGATTAACCTCGCCGAATCCCCCATCAACATCCTGGGGGGTCACCATTGACCAGAAACTTAACTGGGCCAGCCACATAAATACTGTGGCTACAAGAGCAGGTCAGAGGCTGGGTATTCTGCGGCGAGCGACCCACTTCCTGACCAATGTTTCCTGTAATTTTTTCGGGGCTATGCAGCCCATTCAACATACAGCATATGCGCGATTTTTCCACTGAAAAGCCGGCTGCATGGGACCGCTGGGGCACTTAAAGGGAATATTGCTCCCGTCTCCCCAAAGCCTTTCCACCATCTGCCTGCACGAGTGCAGTTCCAACACTCAAGAAGCTCAACCATCCAGGAAAAAGCAGCCCGCTTGATTGGCACCCCATCCACCACCTTAAACATTCACTCCTTCCACCACCGGCGCACTGTGGCTGCAGTGTGTACCATCTACAAGATACACTGCAGCAACTCACCAAGGCGTCTTCGGCAGCACCTCCCAAACCTGCGACTTCTACCACCTAGAAGGACAAGGGCAGCAGGCGCATTGGATCACCACCACTTCCAAGTCACACACCATCCTGACTTGGAAATATATCACCGTTCCTTCATCATTGCTGGGTCAAAATTCTGGAACTCCCTCCCCAACAGCACTGTGGGAGTACCTTCACCACACGGACTGCAGCAGTTCAAGAAGGTGGCTGACCACCACCTTCTGAAGGGCAATTAGGGATGGGCACACCCCATGAATAAAAAAAGCCACTTGTACTGTGGAATTTCAAAATAGAAGAAAACAAACCTCATTTGTCTATTTCTGTTTCCCCAGTGTTCTTCTCAAACTGTGTGTCAGGAAAGTGGTGCCTCTACTTTTTTTTGTCCTACTTTCTCCATTACAACGCTCCTTAAATATACCTCCGTCACCATTATAATATCGCCTTCTTTGGCTCAGTATCAATTTTTGTCCGATTGCGCTCCTGTAAAGCGTCGTGACATTTTACTACGTTAGTCGCTATGTAAATGCAAGTTGCTGTTATTGTACTTCTCTCGCACTCTCGTTAAGCTTTCTTTTATGCTTCTCTTACTTCCCTTTGTCTCTCTCTTCTGCTTCCCTCTCTTTGCCCCTTTTTTCCACCTTTCCCCTCTCCTATTTAGCAGTTTAAAATTTCATATAATTCACTTGTCTTAGCAAGAGATAGGTCTGTTCACCTTTTAAAGAGATTGAAGACACAAATATTCAATTCCGATCACAGGGCGATACTATTGTTACATCCCTGGGTTATGTTATCGTATTGGACAATGTGGGCACACCTCTGAACATCAGCTGCTCAGACCACTTACTGGAGTACCACTGGACCCAAAAGAATATCTAAGGCAAGGCCCTAAACTTGTCTCACCCCCTTTAGTACAATTCTAACTAGCCAAATTTTGTGGAAGAGCAGAGAGGAAAAAAAAAACACAAGCACATTCTCTCCCAGCCAGGCCATGAATGAGAATTCAATTGTACCAAGTGAACACCTAAAAAAGATGACTGTTTGAAGGCCAACCTCAAATTTTGTATGATCAAATATGATTTAGCTCTATTTATGATATCATGGAGGTGGTAATAATGGAAATAGCAACAAGCTGAGAACATAGTCTCTTTGGTCTGCCTTTCAAACTGTCAAAGCCAGTTCTCAGATTTGGTGAGACAAACACATGGAGGTCCATTATGAAGACAAACCCTGCTGATATCAGTAATAAGCCAACAAGAACAATATTAAAATACATCGATACCGACGTGATTTAACGTGCAAGTCAATCACAAGTATCCACACTTAAGAATTAAAGCTGGTTTTCCAACACTGCAATCTAATTGGAAAAGTTTCACCCATAATGTTGAGAACACTTAAGTGGTTCTGTGCACTCTAATTTGTAAAAATGGTGAGCATCAAAAGGAAAAATTTGTGCCAATTATGTTTGAGCAATTAAAGAACAAGCCTCAGACACACTTTGCCACAGTTCACTAGAAATCTCTGCTTTCAAAACAGAGCCTGTCCCACTGTGTTTCACAGCCCAGAGGTAGGTTTTGTAGCCACAAAAAGTGGCCCAGAAATTTGACTCGGAGGCTTGCCGCGGGGGTAAGGATCATGCGCGATCTTACCTACCGCGCCTGCCGTTGTGTTTCGGGCCCACAGGAACTTCGGGTCCTGGGCCTCTCCCTGGTGCCGGCGCGCAGTGTGTGCGTGTCCCAGAGGTGCAGTTAGTGCGATGCGACCTCTGGGATCACGTGGGCCATGGAGAGCCAATGGCAGCAGACCTATCTTTCATTCATAGATTTGACATGAGACCTGTCAAATCTATGAATACAAATTGCCCCCAAAAGAACAGCTAAACCTCAAATAAATTAAAAAAAAAATCACGTTAATAAAATAATAGTTAAATAAATTAACCACTTTAAACAAAAATTTAAATTTTTGAAAATATTTAAATTCTTTTTAAAAGTTATAAAAATAAACTTACCTTTCTTTAAAGTCTCTAAAAAAGATAAACCTGTTGAAAAAAAATTATACTTAATTAACTACTTACCTTGTTAAAAGGGGGTCTTACACCTCCTTTTTTCATGTGTAAAATCTTCCATACTTACCCTCGCGTTGAAACCTGAAAAAAAACCTAAGTGCGCTGCGTGCGCACAGCCTGTAGTGCGCACGCGGTTCACCTAGAAACCGCCCCCTTCGCCATACCGGAAGTGCCGGTTTCCCACGCATGCGCAATGCATGCAGGAAACCGGCACTTCGGGATCTAATATGGGTGAGTACACAGTGCGTACTCTCCCGTATTAGGCCGAATTTTTGGGCCAATATCTCCCTGGTGAGGGTACATGGAGAGAGTGAGTGTGTGTTTAAACTGAAGCACAAGAAGGTCAACACTTACCCCTTCCATCGGAATATATTTAATTCCACTATAGGACCTTAGCATTAAGCTGACGGCTCCCGGTCCAGCAATGCCTCGAATTTAAAATTCTCATCAATTCCCTCCATGGCCTCATCCCTCCCCATCTCTAACCTCCTCCAGCCCTAAAACCATCCGAGAACTGTGCATTCCTCCAATTCTGGTCTCTTGTGCATCCTTGAATTCATTTGCCCCACCATTGGCAGCCATGCCTTCAGCTGTCTAGATCCTAAGCTCTGGAATTCCCTTCCTAAAACCTCTCCACCTCCCTCTCCTCCTTTAAAGATGCTCCTTAAAAGCAATCTCTTTGACCAAGATTTTGATCACCTGTTCTAATATCTCATGTGGTTTATTGTTGTTGTACACCACTTCAGCTTGCAACACCATTCAACTTCAGCAGAGAGTGAAAATCAGTGGTTTTCAAGCTTTATATGTAGAATGTCTGCCAAATATTAAACACATTGCTGGAAACCATTAAATATAACACAACCCTCCACCACCCCGCCCCCAAGAACTGTTGACACAATGAGGGGTGAGGGGTTACATTATACTTGTAATGGTTCCTAGAAATGTGTTGGTAAGGTCTTAATTTCCATAAAGCTAACCAAAGCAAAATTGTACCATCATTGCAGAAAAGAATTGATTATAGAAGCACATAATGACAGCACAGAGCAGGCCATTTGGCCCAACAAGTCTAAATTGGCATTTTTCCCTCCACGAGGCACCTTGTATAATTCCATTCTTCTGCTTGCTCCCCATATTTTAATCTACATTTTAAAAAAAAAATAATTTATGGACTGTTTCATTCTAACCACCTGGCATAAAGATTTTTTTCCTAACTTCCCTTTTAATTGTTCTATGTTTTTGTGCTCATTACTGTCTTACCAACCAGTGGAAACAATTGCTCACTATGTATTGTATTATAACCCTTCATAATCTTGAATAACTATCATATTATAATCTTGAAAAATAATCAGATTACCCCTTAACCTCTCAGCTCCAGTGAAAACCCTAACTTTTCAAATCTCTCTTCATAACTAACTCCTCATGCCTAGTAACATTGTAATAAACCTGCTCACTTTTTCCATTGCTGTTATACCCTTCTTATAATGAGGTGCCCAAAACTTCACACAACTGCAGCCTACCTAAAGTCCTGTACAAGCTCAACATTACCTGCAATATGTGCACAACAGAAATATGTTAGAAAGTCAACATATACAGAAAAATGCTGTAAAAACATCAAATACAGAATTCTCCAGACACAATGCCCAGCCCCAGGAGGACAGAAATCTGATGACTTTGAAGACACCCGAGATCTTCCGGTGGACCTCCAAGGACTGCTGACCCTAATGTGAAAACCCATAACCGAACTATGTACCCAATTTCAGTTACTTTCATTGTAGTTTTCATGTTTCAAACAAATCACCACACTTGACCAATGCTGCTCCAAAGAATTAAGCTGTACCTACACAGTTATTTCAATATAGGGACGTAACTACTAAATAAATCAAACTGGCAACTGTAAAATACCAACCTATTCACTAGATGTTATGGACATCTGCAGCTGCATTCATTAAAATATGGGAGAAAAAAAATCAAACTGGAATCATACTACAATTAGGCGGGGCATTTATACAATAAGAATTTATCTTTGAAAAATTTCAGCCAAATTTTCCAAACTCCACTACATTGTGAACAAGGGTCAACAATACGGGTCTACAGGAGTCAAAGTACAAAGAATTCAGCACTTGCGCTGCTGCAGATCTTGCACCTTGAAAAATGTTTCTGTGCTTGGCAAAGATGGCAGTATGTCACCACACAGTTGTACCACTGATTTATGATGTAGTTTAAAGGTGGATTCTAGTCTTACATCAGGACCACATTTAAACTAAAGGCTGAAAATGTGTGTTAGCAATATTAGTGGGCGAACGTTTAAATATGTTTGTAGGACAATCGGCTGTCTGCTATTTTAACAGAAGTGCTAACCCATTTATAAAACAGTGGACAGAGTATCATAAAATGCATTAGTGTTTGTAATTTCTAGATTATATCCTTTATGGGCATCATAATGACATGAAATTTACAAATAAGGAGATGAGTTTCTCTCCTTCTGCTACATTGGAAATGGTTTACACTTCTACATAAAATAGAGGCATTTAAATCTCAATGTAGATTTGAAAATTGTGCAGTATGCTACCCAGTAAAAGATTTGAAACAAAGGGAAACCCTTTTTCCCCCCTCTAAAGAGAATCTTTTAGTTTTCTATTTTAAAACTAAGCTTCTGAAACTTTAAAAGATTGAGGCAGAGCTAACTTAAACATTATAGGTTCTCACCTTATGAACAAACCAGCTGGACCAGAAACAAAAATTAAAGGTGCATTAAATGTAAATTTTACTACACATGCATGCTGGTAAAAATTATTGTATTACACTTGAAAGTACATAGTTAAAATCATTTATACAATAGAAAAGTACCAACCAAATAAGCCGAGGGACATCTATCTGAAAGTTTACGGTATGCATGCTTTGACCCAGTGCTCTTAAAAGATGTTGTATACATGAACCACCACACTCTCTCATATTCCCATATGATGAGCTAAATGAACCGCTCTTGAACAAACAAACTGTCTGTTTACACAGGCAGTGAGGATTTAGATTTTCATCCCACAGACGTGAACTAAATAAGAGCACCTTTAGACACAAAATGAGCCAGCGATTAGCCCACGGTATGGAGCAATCATCTGAGCTTTGCATGCAGGCAATGAGCCCAACACTGTGTGCACAAACTTTCATCGTAATACTCTGAATAGAACTGCCCAGTCTATTAGAATGCACTCTGGTGATCTATACGAGATTCACTTCTGTACGCATGTCCTGTAAACCTTGCTACTGAGTAGGTGTAAATTCACAGCACAAAGATAATTTGCAAGAGAAGTAGGCAAGTAGCTAATTGAAGTCATCGAATCCTACTGCAGTATTACAGTCATGCAGGTTATTTTACATTGGAATTCCCATTATCCACAAAAATGAAAAGGGGCCACGTACTCCCTCCCGGTTATCCTAATCGATAACAGAAATTGTTGGATCAAGAGTCTTCCTAATTTGGTCTTACATAATTGATGCAACAGTACCCAAGCACAAGAAAATAAATTGAATTCAATCAGCGAAGTTGGTATATGTCACACAGTAGAAGATCGGTACTAGCGGGCTGTGTAATGAGTCAATATCTTGGGCAAGCCTTTATCTACCCCAAAAATTCCAGTGGATAGATGGATATTATACTGATTAGATGTTCATATTTGCTGTGCAACATTAACAACCTGCAGTGGACGGTTTTGTGAAGAGTTTTTTCACATGCTCAAATTGAAAATGAATTTACATAGAAAATAACAATGACATTCTTCTAATGCATCAAGTAAAAATCCAAAAGCACCACATATAAAAGTATCAGAAATATACCACCAGACTCTTGCTTTCGATAGGTCTGCCTATCCTCAGTTTCCCAGGTAGTCATCCATTGGTTCTCAATTAACTTTAGCAGAATATATGCAAATTGTCTATGTTTGCCAACATAGCAGTGACTACACTAAACCTTAATTCATTGGCTGTGAAGCACTTTGGGATGTCTTAAGGATGTGAAAGGCACTACACAATTCAAGTTCTTTCTTTCCTATGGTACAGATTGCTTTTAAACTGAACATGAACATAGAAGTGTGTTCCACCGATAAACTCATACGGAAAATCAAAAGGGCAAATATTACAGCAGAAATTAGATAATCATGTAATTGGAACTCAAGGCACAACATGGTTTAAGTTGAATGTGGACAATTTAGAATGCACAGCATCTTCCTGGAATATTCCTAGGTTTTCCCAACAGAAAATTCTGTGCGTCAATGGAGTTACAAAATTCCACTGTATACAGTTGAGGATACCAAAGTTGTGTACTGTATATATCCAACAAAAAGACAGCCTTATTTCTAAATAATCCTAGGAGCTTTTATTTCCTTTTTAGAATTTTCTTCCCTCAACGTGTTGACTCCACGCTGGGGCACAGTTTCACCAGTACTCTATCCCATTGGTCATTATTCAGATGGGAGCCGGAACAGTGAGTGCAGGCAGGCTATTTGATCTACAAGACACCAATAAATTAAAAATTAAGATAATACATTCCTAAAATTTGTATCTATCATTTGTAGCCCAACTAACTCTGAAAAAAGTTAAAATGGAACCAATTTGTTACCAAATTCCATAGATTGCTTGTTGCCCCACCCCCCACATTGATCCTTCATTTTGTACAATAGATGCCTGAATTGCTCTGTGTGTGGAGTTCAGGGAGGGGGTTGGAATTTCTTTCCTTCAGCTCAATGATTGATGTTTAATTATTTTCATGTGTGAAAATAATTACTCACCTAAAAAGAGAAAAAAAATTATGAAGCTCCTACTGAATATTAAAGATTAGCTCTCCTGGACATCAGTTTCTGCTAAGATCCCACGGAGGACTGGAAGCTTTTAGATAAAGAAAACACATCCAAACATACCTTTGAAAACAAGGCTCCATCAGAGTCAGGGTTGCCACCTTTTCCCAAAGTCAAGACCGAATGCAGAATAAGAGTAGTTGGAGGAGGTGGGGGAGGGGCTTGCTCGGAGACTATGGCATGTGCTATCATGTTTGTTTGTTGCTAATGGAAAATGTATTGAAAACTTAAAAAAAATAACTAGTGACATGGCACATGGGGACAGAAGACCAAGTTTCACAGAATCCCCACAGTGCAGATAGAGGCCATTTCGGCCCATCGAGCCTGCACCGACACATATCCCACCCTATCCCCGTAACCCCATGTATTTAATCCCCCCTAACACTAAGGGTCAATTTATCATAGCCAAATCAACCTAACCCGCACATCTTTGGACTGTGGGAGGAAACCGGAGCACCCGGAGGAAACCCAAGCAGACACGGGGAGAATGTGCAAACTCCACACAGACAGTCACCCAAGGCCGGATTCGAACCCGGGTCCCTGGCGCTGTGAGGCAACAGTGCTAACCACTATGCCACCGTGTTGCCCAAGTTTAGTCTTCAAGTAAAAGAGGTTTAGAGGGCAAGAGATAATTCTACGAGGGTGTACAGATGTACTTTAGTCCTCCATTCTGTCCTTATAATACTGGACAAAACTTGCAGCAATTTGTGAGCCGAGAAACGTTGATTGCAGCATAGGAGATGAAAGTGAAATGAAGTGTTATTACACAAATGCTAGATTAAAACAAACGATTATAGCTACTATCATTTACTATAAAGATCTATAATAATTTCAGCCAATGAATGTTATTAAGACAGGGTTATGAAGTGCAGGAGGAATTACTGCTAATGCAGCTTTATGAGTCCTACAGGATCAATTTGCAGCACAGTTTTCAATTGTTAGAGCCAAATGTAACATTAATATACCAGTGAGTTTTAGTTTCGTGCTCCCACACATTTACCCAAAAGGTATCTTGGAAGAATTTAACGGCATCCTTCAGCTGAATTTGCTATTTAGCTTCCTGTGAAAACTAACTGCTGCTCCTTTCAAAAGGAAGCTTTGATGCCTCAATGGAAAGTTTTTGGGTACCTTTAGCTTTCGGTCAATTGGCTCAAATAAAAAAAAGCCATAGTCAACACTGACTGAATATAGTTCACCCTCTTTTATACAAGGAAGAACTTGTAATTGTACAGCTTTTCTGTATCCTTAAGACATCTCAAAGCACGTCACAGACAATTGATTCTTTTTGAAACATACGGGGGCGATTTTAACCCTACTCACTCAGCAGAAACCTGGCGGGTGGACAGTTAAAAATCACCCTGGCTCTACTTGTCCAAAAGCCGCCAAGATCGCAACATCTGCAATTTTAACCTGCTCTCCTGAGCAGGCAGCAAGGACACGTGCCCGGAGCCAACAGGGTCCTTCTTTACATATGCATGTTGCGGCCCAATGACATCACTGAGACCCGATTGTAATTTTAACTCAGGCCTGAGCGGGGAGTCCACCTGGAGTTAAAAACTGGGCCGTAGTTGCTGTTTTTAATGTAAGCAAATGCAGCAGCCAATTTGAACACAGCTAGCTCCCACAAACAGCAAATATAGCTCAAGGAGGGAGAAAACCGCTCCATCTGCTTCACACAATGAATTCATTTTGAAGTGGAGTTACAATTGTTATGTAGGCAAATATGGCAGACATTCTGTGCAGTGTACAGCAGTGAGATGAATGATCAGTTAACCTTGATAGTGTTGGTTGAGGGATGTTACTAGGACAACGTGTTCTCCAAATAGTGCCACAAAAATTGGCTAGAGGGAGCGATTAATACAGAAAGGAACGCCGATCACTTCAAATTCATTGTAAAAAAAATCTTTTCTTTTAATATTGAAATATCTAAAATAGATTTTAAAGTTCAAATTTTCATTGGAGTTGCCTATTGGTTATAACTTTCATTTGAACAAAAACTAGTTATGGGGTCACAGCATTATCAGAAACAGATTACTGCTGAAAAATTGTAACCAGACAGGTTACATAATTGCACAGAACACCGTTGTTCAACTTGGTTTCCTCAATAATCACAGGAACTAATACAGGTTTGCCAATGATTTCCTAGTCCAAGATCAGTTGCATTTGTTCAGTGCCAGTTTTTAAACTGGACTACTTCCAGAGACACAGTGTTAGTGTAATTCCCTGTTGTTACCACATAGTCCTTTTGCAATGGAAGTTTTAATTACAACTTAGGTTGGCCCCAGACATTTGAGAAATTCTAATATGCATAATTAAAGTATCACAATAATTAAAGATGGAATTACATCACAAAATACTGCTCCATCATCTCAGGCCTGTTTTTTTCCACTATTATTCCACTGCACATTGAAAAGGATTCAAATTAAAACATGTAACTCATGTCAAGATGGAGGAAAAGATAAATAGAGGACCCAATTTTTTTTTTTAATAATCCCTCAAATTCTCAGGAGGAAATAATGATTGCACTAGACAAGTGATCAATAGAACTCATGTATTCCAATCTAATCTTCGTAGCATATGCACGCTCGCCTCAATTGATCTACTAATCTAAACCGTCTGGGTGCCAATCTGTCTAACCAAAGCTATCCAGCAAAGAAAGCCATTATAATCCTGTCCCACGATTGAGAAATAATACTAACAGTGACTGTTTGTAATCAGAACATCAATGCTGACATGCAAAAAACCAGCACTAAATTACTGCTTTCCCTTTCCAACACATTGTGGTAAATATTGTGCTGTTGAATTTTTACTTGTTATTAGAAAAAACACTTTTGTCTTTGCATTTCAGACATGAACTCTTGCGTTCGCATTTCAATATAGCATCACTGGGCTATGGATTGGACATAGCTACAGAAGCGGCAAATGTGAAATTAACCTTTGCCCTCTGAACTTTGATCCTGAACACATCTAGGCAAAGGAAGCAGAGACTGAACTGAAAAGGAAGCAGCTGGGTTAAACCACTTGCCATTTACACACCACAAAGAGCTTACTTTTGCTGTAGCTAGAGTGCATCTCTCCAACCCTGGTGAAAATGCATGCAATCTCAGAATTTTAGCCTTTTGCCTGCAGTATCCAAGTGTTCACCCCCCTGTTTTCAACCTTATAAAACGTCTGCAAAATGGCTCCATGGATCTATTCAAATATCCCAAAGCATTCTTACAAAAGCGAAATACTGTGGATGCTGGAAATCTGAAATAAAAACAGAAAATACTCAGCAGGTCAGGCAGCATCTGTGGAGAGAGAAACAGAGTTAATGTTTCAGGTCGATGACCCTTCGTCAGAACTGGAAAAAGTTAGAGATGTAACAGATTTTTAAGCAAGTGTAGGGGCAGGGAAAGGACAAAAGGGAAGGTCTGTGATAGGATGGAAGGCAAGAGAGATTAAAAGACAAAAGGAATGATGGTGCAAGGCAAAAGGAGATGGTAATGGGACAAGTTTAGAAACAAAAGATGACTCTAGATGAGGTGTAAATGGGAATGGCTGAATCATCAACAGTTGCCATGTGAAAAAAAAAAAATAGGGGCAGAGGTTATGGTCCGAAATTGTTGAACTCGATGTTGAGTCCAGAAGGCTGTAAAGTGCCTAATCGAAAGATGAGGTGCTGTTCCTCGAGCTTACATTGAGCTTCGTTGGAACAGTGTAAAAGGCCGAGGACGGAGAGGTCAGAGTGGGAGTGGAGCGGAGAATTAGTGGCATGCGACACATTCCCAAACATTCAGTCTGCTTCATCAATTCCTACAATATAACCCACACACTCAAATAGATTTCCTCCCAGACTTTTGTTTTAAAAACATTCTGCCTTTCACCAAGATATTTACTACTTTAGCTCCAAAATTAACATTTCCCAACATTAAATATTTATCATTTCCAGTTTTAGTTCAGGTTCTAATTGCTTGTAGATCTTTGAAAACATCCTGCTTTGCCACAAACTTCATGAAGATAATTTATTATTTTGAACATTGAAGATCTCAGCTTGGTATCCTGATTTTTTTTGTTGGGGGTGGGGGGGCGGCACAGGGAGGGTAGCCATGATGGTCACAATACTGCCTTACTAGAACCATGGCCAGATCACCTATTTCCCATTATCCAACCAATTCAGAAACCAAATTATTACTGGCAGTGAACAGGTCATCCTTATGCAGGTTAGCAAATTTTAAAAGGAATCGTGCTTTTAAGTTGTAGACTGGCCCAATTCTTTTATCAAGAATAGTCAATGGTAGTGGTAAACGGACCTCCTTCTACCCATCCCCCCACAATGTAGTTTGACATATCTTGAATTTACAGATGGGTAAGTTTTGCAAGATTAGGTTGGAGGTAGGATTGTCAACCCTCCAGGATTGCCCTGGAGTCTCTAGGAATTAAAGATCAATCTCTTGGACACAGCTGCGAGCAACCCGGGAGAGCAATCAGAAGGGCATTAATGAGGTTCCTTTTCATTGAACACTTGTGTTTATTATTTATAAAAATATCCGAGATGGGTAAAAAAAAAAGGCTTTGAATTTTGCTCAAGCAGAACGTTCAATTTATGAAAGAAGCAACCACATTGTAAGACAACCATTTTAAATAATTTGTTTGCGAGGCAGAATAAAATAAATGATCTTGCTACGAGCAGTCGCAATGTATGCCTCGGAAGTGAATGTTTCAATTCTTGCTCATCGGGTTTGCTTCATTCTGGCCCCTGCAAGTGACTAGAAAAGAATGGACTTCTGATGCGATCAATTTTTAGGTTTTAGACACAATTTAGGTTTGCCCCCATCTAACCAGAAATGGTCGAGACAATGGTGTTCTTTCCAGCTGAAAAACAAAGGTCACAGTGGCCCAAATCCCAATCTATACAGGCGTGCCGGACAAAAATATATAATGCCTAGCTTAATCACAATAAGACTCATTAATTAGAGTTTAAGCCTTTCGACTCGTTTCCCTGCAGCTACATCTTGTTCATGATATTTCGATACTGTCACATTAACTGGCCAATTACTGCACAAATCCATTGCAAGTGCAGCCCGAGGTGTCTGACACTGGCCATCAATTGAAAGGAATTACCCATCACAACAAAGCAGGAGTAAAAATCAGCTAGAAAAAGCTGATTAATTATTCCTAATGGATGCACACAAAAATAAAACCAAAGGAGGAGGGAGGTGAGGACATGGGGATACAAACAGTGTAGAATGACTTTCATAATGCAAGTCTCAAATTTCAAATGTATTTTAATGTTAAGATAAATGGTTTTCCTTTGTTCACTTCACGAGTCACCAGTCAGGAGCGCTTCAAAAATAAAAGTCCTAATGATAGTAGACTGGTAAACTTAGGCATGGTTCAATATTTAACTGAATGCAAGTGACTGAGGAAACTAGTTTAGCTTTCAGCAACTTCAGTGAAGCATCAAACTAACCATGACAAGTGAAAAAGTTTTACTATTTCCAAGCAAAGACTTATTAGATTGATCCTTCTTAAAATGGTCTTGCAAAGACTAAAAAAAGACAGTGCCTACTAGCAAAATGTTGATTTCCTAAATGAAGTAATCCCCTAAATACAATGGACAATTAATTGAGCTCTCCCAGTTAGAAACATGGCCCTAGGGTCAGACTTCACTTGAAGTCAACCTACACATGCCACATTATCGACAAGATTTAGTAAAAACAAACCTTGAATGTTTTTTTCCCCCTCTAATTGAAACAGATGCACTAACAGATGGGGTAAAGATATGATGGTGGGTCAAGTTGCACAGTTGCAGCAGCTAATTTCCTCTTCCCATTTGTCATATACACCTTGTTCATTAAGGAACTGTTAATGCGCTTCAGCAAAATACATTACACTCAGCAAATGTTGTTTCCCCATTGTCTTTTCCAATCAAGTTATTCATTAGGAATGACGTGCGAGCACACGACCCAACAGTGGCAGGCTAAGAGACCACCCTCCCCAACATAAATTAATTTATTTAAACCAATCAATATGGAAATTACATGTAACCTCTAGGTCCTTGATTAGCACTACATCAGTCAAAGGACTTCAATGTGGGTACTTATGACAAAAAAAATCCCATTTCTGTCCCGCTCTAATCTTAAAAATAACTTGCTGATAAAACATTTTCATTTAGAGGGTTGTTACCATTAGACCTTCCCTGTTGGAGTTGTAGATGGCTGTTAATAAATGATTCAGTAACAAATGATTCATTGACATTTAGATTATACACTTGTGTTCCAATCATTTAATTTCTCTCTCTAAATAGAGTGAAATAGACAGCACAACAATACATCAACAGTCAATTTGCTCCATTTATGTTAGGGTGCACTGTTGAAGGCAGTCTGACTTTGGTACAAATACGATGTTAGAGTGCTACCCCCTCAAACAACCACCTCAAGCTGACAAGAGGCATAATGCCAGCAGCAGCCTCTTTGATGCTATAAGCCAATAACCACTATTTATTTCAGCTTGAAAACATAACCGGTGATTTAAGAGCTTCAGATCTATAGTATAATCTTGGCATTAAAAAATAAAAAATTAATTGGGATAATTAACTTAAAATACAAATGTGAACCCAGCAATACTATCTCTCTGGTCCATTTGATTTTGTTCTTTAACCTTTTTGTGCTACATAAGTAACTTAGTTCTTGAATCGAGTGTGAGGTTACTATTTTCTAAATGAGAAAACTAAAAACACAAGGGACATAAGTGTCTAGAAAAATGAAAGGAGATTACCTGCATCTTAATTAGACCAAGCAAATGGAGATCCAAAACCAATCCCAATCCCCCTTTGTTTAAGATGGCACTTTTTCCTTCCCATTCCTCAGGTCATACTGGCATTCTTTCCCTGCCCATCAGTTAAAGGCTGGCACTCTTTTCCACTTCCCCCTCAGTTCATGCTCGTGCTCATCTCTTGCCCGCACACCCCACAAAACACTGCTCCCACCTTTCCCCCCCTCTTCAGCACTGCTTCCAGCTTCTGCCTCATCCCACCAGCATTCACTGCCATCTATTTCACCGCCTTCCATATCTCTTAAGTGCCACACCTACCAGAGCGCTGCAGCAAAGTGATTCTGGCTGCTGTATACTGTAGGCTGCAACTCACCGTTCTTATGAAAATTCCTGTCGGTGATGGCTGGAATCACCTTACAGCAAGACTTAGTTAGGAGCAGTGCTGCTGGGAGGGGGACCTGGCCTGGCTAGATTTTTGCTAGTGAACACTGATAAACGGCTTGGTTCAGAATGGAACACTGACACTTGGCATGTCTGCAAGGGTGGATTGGTTTTTAAACTCGGAACACAGACCCTTTATAATTGCAAAAAAAGCCCCATTAGAATGGTTATTTAAAAATCTCAGTGACCAACAAGAGAGGAAAGAAGGGTTAGGAAGAGAAATAAGCCTCAAGTAAGAAGGAGCATCTGTCAAGAGTACACAAGACAAATCAGAGCAGGTACACATAAATCCATGAGATACACAGAGGCACACTGTAGAAGCTACAGCACTGAATCACTTAAAAGTGGAGACTGACTGGTTGCAAATCTGCAGTTGTTGCAAAACTGCTGTACAATGCATGGATAGGGCTCGACGAGAACTGGTCAGAACTCAAACCAGTATCACTGATGCAGAGCTTATGAAATTGTTTTTAGCACAGAGACCAATGATCAGCATTTTGCAAAAGGATTTAGAGCAATGACTCTCTACCACCTCCTCCTCCTCCAATAAATTTTGAAGGAATTACATGTGTAAATTGTTCTAAATCTTCCATTCCAAAACTATTTGTTGTTCAGTATATTAAGCTATCTGTAAGCACACAGACAAACAAGTACTATCCAGGGCCTTTGTAAACATGACTGTCTATTGTCCTGTATGATAATCCAAATTTACAAGGAAAGCCCTAGAGCTTACAGGCCCAGACTCGATCATGTTTACCCATTGTTCAATGCAGATAGGCCAACTGAAAAGGCGGTGCTTATAATTATTTGCATACATTGAATGCATTGATATTATTCTTTAGCTTCGCTCACAATTACAGGATTGTCATAAATTGTGAAACCTTCAGCTGATTTGCTCAAAAATTTAATTCCGTATTTCAGGTTTTAATTAAAAATAAGTGGCTTTCAGTGGCTGATGTATTAGAGCACTAACTCTGGTTAGATTGATCTTTTAAATATACACCAGTTCCATTCACAGAATGCTAGACATGGACTTTCACTGATTTCTCCCAAAAATGACAGTAATACAGCTCAGGACAAAGGCAGATGTCATTCAGACAATACTGCCGTCAGACCCAATACCATGTAGGTTTGTGTGTGGGTGACAGGACAACATTTTTCAAGATAGATATAAAGCTGCAGTGCCCCATAAATGGGAAATTTAAAGGGCATGCTTGCTTTCTCTGGAAGAAAAATATTGAGTACTTCTATTCTGATAAGCCTAGAAATATTTCATGTAGCCAGTGATTTTGTATAACTCAGCATGTAATTCACATCATCACTCGATAAGACTGCAAGTAAATATCAGTCTTCCGGTTGTCTGTCACTGCAATATTCACAATGCACTAATGTCAGGGCGAAACACAGTCCTAGAATCATTCACCCAGAAACTAGCTGTACTGGCAAGTGATAAGCAGCCTCATTTTTATACATGTCAACGTGTTTTTTTTTTAATAAAACGACTGACAAAGATGAACAGATGTACTTAGAACAAGATTGAAAAAGGAGTTAACACATTTTAGTCACCATTTCAAAATACCCTTTAAAAACCTGCATGGAGCATTAAGAGCTATAAACTACACTAATTGAACAATAATCAAGAATGTTGAGACAATTAGCACAGCCGCCTTTGGCTTATATATTTCACAATTTAAAGTGAACATACATTATATTTGTAAAGGGGTACTGTCACAAAATTACAGGAATTAAAATGTGGCGGATAAACAAGCAGATCTTCAATGTGTCTTTTACATCAAATCCATGTCTTTGTTACCTCTAGACTTGACTATTCCAACACACTGCTGGCTGGCCTCCGACATTCTACCCTATGTAAACTTGAGGTCATCCAAAACTTGCTGCCCATGTCCTAACTCACACCAAGTCTATCCTAACTCACATTAAGTTTGAGAGTGGCTAGCCTGAGTCCGAAACTAGAGTCTTAAACTTAAATAAAGCCAATTACATAGGTATGAGGGGCGAGAGTAGGCTAAGGTAGATTGGAAAAATAGATTAAAAAAAAGGTATGGCGGTAGGTAAGCAGTGGCTAGCATTTAAAGAAATTTCATAATTCTCAACAAAAATACATTCCATTGAGAAAAACTCCACAGGAAAAGTGATCCATCCGTGGCTAACTAAAGAAGTTAAGGATAGCATTAGATTGAAAGAAGCTTATAATGTTGCGAAGAATACTAGTAAGCCTGAGGATTGGGAGAGTTTCAGAAACCAGCAAAGGATGACCAAAAAAATTGATTAAAAAAAGAGCATGAAATATAAAAAGACTAAGAGCTTCTACAAGTATGTAAAAAGGGAATAGCAGCAAAAGTAAACATTGGTCCTTTGGAGGCTGAGACAGGAGAAATCATGGGGAATAAGGAAATTGCAGAAGCGTTAAACAAATATTTTGTATTTGAAGACACAAAAAGCATACCAAAAATGGTAGGGAACCAAGGGTCTAATGAGGGCGAGGAACTTAACGTAATTAATGTAAGTAGAGAAAAAGTACTAGAGAAACTAATGGGACTAAAAGCAGACAAATCCCCTAGACCCGACAGCCTGCATCCTAGGGTTCTAAAAGAGGTGGCTGCAGAGATAGTGGATGCATTGGTTTTCACCTTCCAAAATTCCCTAGATTCTAGAACAGTCCCAGCAAATTGGAATGTAGCAAATGTAACACCGCTATTCAAGAAAGGAGGGAGAGAGAAAACAGGGAACTACAGGCCAGTTAGCCTGACATCAGTCATCGGGAAAATGCTGGAATCCATTGGTAAGGAAGTAGTATCGGGCACTTAGAAAATCATAGCATGATTAGACATAGTCACCATGGATTTATGAAAGGGAAATCGTGTTTGACAGAGTTTTTTTAAGGATGTAACTAGCAGGGTAGATAAAGGGGAACCAGTGGCTGTAGTATATTCGGATTTCCAAAAGGTATTGGGTAAGGTGCCACATTAAAGGTTATTACACAAGATAAGGGCTCATGGGGTTGGGGGAAATATAGTAGCATGGATAGAGGATTGGTTAACGGACAGAACAGAGAGTAGGGATAAATGGGTCTTTTTCAGGTTGGCAGGCTGTAAATAGTGGGGTGCCGCAAGGATCACTGCGGAGGCCTCAGCTATTTACAATCTATATTAATGACCTAGATGAAGGGACTGAGTGTAATGTATCCAAGTTTGCTGACGATACAAAGCTAGGTGGGACTGCAAGCTGAGGGGAACACAAAGAGTCTGCAAAGGGATATAGATAGACTAAGTGAGTGGGCAGTAAGGTGGCAGATGGAGTATAATGTAGGGAAATGTGAGGTTATTCACTTTGGTAGGAAGAATAGAAAAACAGAATTTTTTTTAAATTGAGAAACTTTCAAATGTTGGCGTTCAGAGATTTGGGTGTCCTCGTGCAAGAAACACAAAGCTAGCATGCAGGTACAGCAAGCAATAAGGAAGGCAAATGGCATGTTGGCCTTTATTGCAAGGGGGTTGGAGTACAAGAGTAAGGAAGTCTTGCTACAATTGTACAGGACCTTGGTGAGGCCACACCTGGAGTACTGCGCACAATTTTGGTCTCCTTATCTCAGGAAGGATATACTTGCTTTGGAGGTAGTGCAACAGAGTTTCACTAGATTAATTCATGGGATGAGAGGGCTGTCCTATGATGAGAGATTGTGTAGAATGGGCCTATACTCAAGCAGCTGGTACCGGACCCGATCGGACAGAAGGCTGGCATGCGTGAACAGTTCTCCGGCTTCCGGCCTCTCTCGAACCTCCGATGGTGAGCGTGGGATCTCACTCAAGAGCGTCCGACCAGCCCAACTTCTCTTTGCAACTTCTGTTCAGCTCTCCCCTCCACCGTCTGTGTGGGCAAGCCCTTGGGGTATTACTTTTATTCTCTTTTTAGGGGTGGGCCTGAGGCCAAGTTATTGACAAGACCATTTAACCTAGAGGTTCCACTAAAACCTCATCAACCAATGGGGCGTTGAGTTCTTTGTCTCAATTCTTGGATGAACGCCCTCCCCAAAAGGGGGTCTCATTACCTCATTCAATTTGAATTACTGTTTAATCTTTCTGAAGGTTCTTCCTTTGGAATTCATGTCTTATCTCTCGACTATCTTCCTTGACCCAGCAAGTACAAGGCCCGGCCCTGTCCCTCTTGATCATGGCCCCAGCCAGAGCTGTCACACGTTAGCCAGTCGCCATCTCACCTTCATCTAGCAAATGGCCCATTCTAAGATGGATACCTTAGCCTCCTCAAATTCATTCAATGTCTTTTCCCAATTAACTTTTAATTATCTTCTCAAGCAGTTCTGCTAAACAAACTCCAAATTCTATCTGTAGAGATTATAATATGGTTATTAGTAATAATGGAGGCAACATAGGTTGGGCCTACACTGGCCAAATTAAAGATACATTAACAAAGTCAAAACCCTAACTTACAAACAACAGATAACAAGCCTGGCAGGGCCATCCTATGGGCCCCCCGTGTGGAATGTTTATGCCTCACCCAATCTAATTGATTAAAAAGACTCAAATTCTAATGCAAGCTTTCAAGGAAAACAAAACTTATTTAAACACAGTATTATTTGTGTAGCCATATACATTTTTAGGCACCCCTAGTTTCTAATATGTCCCATTCACCCATCACCCCTGTGCTTGCTCACCTACATTGGCTCCTAGTTAAGCAATGTGTTGATTTTAAAATTCTCATCCTTGTTTTCAAATACCTCCATGGCCTCACCCCTCCCATCTTATAACCCTCAAAGATCTCTGCACTCCTCTAATTTTGCCCTCGTGAGCATTCCTGATTTTAATCACGCAACCATTGGTGGCCATGCCTTCAGCTGGCTAGACCCCAAACTCTGGAATTCCATTCCTAAACCTCTCCACCTCATTAGCTCTCTTTACTCCTTTAAAGAAAGACTTGCATTTATATAGCGCCTTTCACGACCACTGGACATTTCAAAGCGCTTTACAGCCAATGAAGTATTTTTTGAAGTGTCGTCACTGTTGTAATGTGTGAAACGCGGCAGCCAATTAGCACACAAACAGCAACGTGATAATGACCAGATAATCTGTTTTTTTGTCATGTTGGTTGAGGGATAAATATTGGCCAGGACACCGAGGATAACTTCCCTGCTCTTCTTCGAAATAGTGCCATGGGATCTTTTATGTCCACCCGAGAGCGCAGACGGGGCCTCGGTTTAACGTCTCATCTGAAAGACGACACCTCCGACGCTCCTTAAAACCTACCTCTTTGACCAAGCTTTTGGTCACCTGCCTTAATTTCTCCTTATGTGGCTGTGTCAAATTTTGTTTTATAACACTACTGTGAAGTTTTACTACATTAAAGGCACTATATAAATACAAGTTGTTGTAGTACAAGTACAATACTTCCTTAAATAATAAATTTAAGTAAACTTCACACACACACACACACACACACACACACACACACACACAACCACCACCAACCAACCCCCCCCCCCCCCCCCCCGCCCCCGCTGGAAAAACTCAGCAGGCCAGGCAACATCCGTGGAGAGAGAAACAGAGTTAACGTTTCAGGTCGAAACCCTTCGTCAGAACTGAGAAAAAAAGCAGGAAATGAAACAGATAAAAAAGCAAGGGGGAGGCTGGGGGGAGGAATAAATACACACACGTTGTTAATGGATATAGTCTGCAGAGTCAGGATTAAAATAAATCAGTTGTAACAATGAGGATTCCCGAACAAGTCAGTTTAAAAAAAAGACACAAAGATCTTCCCTCACCATCCAACACCGACAAAAAAAGGTTTCTATAGACATTTGCATAAATGTGAGAAACTACAGGTCTTCAGTTGAGCTGGCCGCTAGAATAAAGAGACAATGCCAGAAAATTCATCCACATGGATCCAGAACTGAATCTGTATTATGGCACTCTTGTCGACATTTAAAAAGAAGTCACTTAAACATTCCTAACACTTGTAATTTTAGATCACACTCAAAAGGAGAGGCCTTGCATCTTCTACTTGTATACATAGGCAAGATAAAATGAAAGAATTAGCTGCTCATTTGCCATAAGCTTGGCACAGGCCATCTTACTGTAGTCCTCTGTGCACCAGCTACTTGGAGCAGAGTTAAAAGGAACATGAGCCTTCTCACTTACACAGAGCTAACAATGATGAAAATTTTGGCTTAAAAATCTAGAATGGCCCATTAGGTCAGATTGGCCAACAGCAGCTAAACACAATGAGGCAGAAATTCCGATCCCTACGGGTGTGTACGCGCTGTGTACTCACCCGTAGGGCCAATGGAAATGCTGGTTTTAGGCATGCACTGCGCATGCGCTGGAAACCGGCATTTCCGATCTGTCAAGAAAGCTCGCGACAGATCCTCCGGCTGCCCGGGAGCAGGGCCTCTGCGGGTGGAGTTCCGTTTTTGAGACCCTCCGCCCGCAGAAAACACTTACAATTCTTGTGCCTGGTAAAAGCAGGCGTAAGGCCTGCTTTTACCAGGATAAGAGTTGAAAAAAAGTTTTTTTTTAATTTCCACTGATTTATCATTTAAAAATAGGTAAGTTTATTTTTAGCCCCTGTTAAAAACTTTAATTATTTTTCTCAAAATAAAATTGTTTAAAATTTACTGTAATTTAAAGTCATTTTAAAAATGTGATTTTTATTTTTAAATTTAAAGTTTTACTATGTTTTGGGGGTGATCTCTATTCATACATTTGACAGGTCTTCCTGTCAAATGTATGAAGGGAGATTCCCTTCTGATTGGCTCCCCATGGCCCATGTGATCCCAGGGACGCTGCACCTCTGGGATACGTGGGCCCTGCGCACTGGCAAATTGGAGAGGCCCAGCAACGGAACTCTGCGCCTCCCGGGAGCCCTCCGGTCCAGGCGCAGATTTTTCCAGATCGCAGCCCTCCGCCCGCGGGAGGCCTGCAAACGGAATTTCTGAGCCAATAGGTTACCTATTCCACAACATTTTCCACTGGCTGCTTACTGGCCGGTAGACTGGTAAAACTGGTATAGATTCCACAGGTTATAAATGCCCTTTAAATTTTCCTTCCCTTTTCTTTGAAGGCAACCAAAGAGAAATGTGAAATAATAGTACAGCCTTAAGATAATATTCACAACATTACTCAAATACCCACACTAATCACAGAAAGCCATTTTTGGAATATGATTCCCAAGGGAATTGAGATCACTTGAATTGTGGAAATAACCCTATCACCACCCAAAAAAAGCCCAAATCTTTGAAAGATGGGTTGACCATATGATGAGCAGTCTTATAGCGTGTTCCCTGTAACTGATCTCTAAACTGGCTATCTGAAACATTACAAGCCCTATATATGTGGTCAAGGATGGAGGTGGGGAGAACAAAATGCAAATATACCCAAAGCAGTTGCTACCATAAGTGTTGCATAATAAGAACCTTTACTAGTTATTTCTTTAGTTTATTAAAAATGGAACACGTTTATAAACAGCTGCATTTTAATGCAGTTACACAAGTTGAAATTCACTGAGCGATTCCACATTCCCAACAATCAGAATTAAATATGGGATATAAATCGATTCCCAAATAGTTAAAGCAGTGAATAAATAATCTGTCAATAGCACTTGGTGCCCTTATGGTAAACCAGTAAAGATTTTGTTACAATGCCAGCCCAACAAGGCAGCTGGTTATTAATCCTCACTTAAGATTTCCCTCAAGTGGCAATGTTATCACTTCACACCTCAGCAGTGCTAAAAGCCCATCTTCAATATCCCAGTAGAAAGAAATCCATTATAACATCCTCCCTCCACAGTTCAGGATGATCACAAGCTTGTGTAATTAGCCAATCTGCTCACAAAGACAAAGCTCATCATTGTAAACCCATCAGATTTACTTACCATGCTGGTTCACATCGCTTCGGCTTGGAGCTACCTGTTAGATACTGAACAAGATAGACCAAATCGATGCGATCATCACTAACTGGGTTTGATACCAGCGTGCTTTGTCTGAATCCTATGACTTTGGAGATCTAAATGTCCAAAACAACATCCATAGCAATTCAAGCTATTAGCAATCCAAAATTATGTAGGATTGACTTACCATGTAATCTCTTCCAAATTTAAGAAATCATTTCTACAGTTGTTTTTTCCTTCACAAATCTGCTTTTAGAAATCAGCTTATTGACAGTTGCTTACAATACCACTGGCCAGATCTTTTCAATCCAGCTTTTAAACACGTGGGGCAAGAATGTTACGATGGAGACTTCAATTGATCACAACATATATTTTCGTAGAAAGAGATTTTTTAAAATTTTGAAATCATTACAAAACAGATTTATTTTTCAACAAGAAAAAAGGGTTCATAGAGAAACTTTTTGTCAAACCTATTAGAGTGGGACCTTGGCAACTCTTCCAAGCTGACCACTGACATATCCAGACTACTGGGAAACATATAGGGTAGGACAAAGGCTTAGTTTAGTGTCAGATTAAACCACGATTACACTCCAAGGATACTACTCACAAACAGTGTAAAACTATTGACTGGAGACTTTTTAACCAAAATATATGTATTTTTTTTAATTATTTATGGTGAAAGTTAGCATTTTATTTACCACCCTCCCCCACCCAAGTACAAGATACAGGATTCAACCTTACCCAGTCTTGAGAGGACAAGCTTCTGACCAAACTGAAGTGGTGCAAGAGGCCACTTAATCGCAGCAGAGAAGGAGATTGTGGCAGGATAAGTTGCGAGAGGCAGAGGGAAAACCAGGAATTCTAGCCAGGAAACGGGGAGCCTGGTGACTGGCCATCACGCAGGCAGCAAAAATGTGAAATAAATGTAATTAATCATTCTCACTTCCTATAATCCTCAGAGATATCTGCACTCCTCCAATTCTGGCCTCTTGCACATCGCTCCAACATTGGCAGCTATGCCTTCAGCTGCCTATACCCCAAGCTCTGGAATTCCCAATCTAAACCTCTATGCCGCTCTCCTCTTTAAAACCTACCCTCATCCTCCCAAATATCACCTTGTGTGGCTCGGTGTCAAATTATGCTTGATAACGCTCCTTTTAAACGCCTTGCGATGTTTAACTATGTTAAAAGGCACAATATAATTGCAAGATGTTGTTGGGAAATTACATAATTTGGTGAGTGTCAACATTTTGAGATGGGTGGGAAGAGAGATGGGTGGGAAGAGAAATCCATTTGCAATGACTTTAAAATCCAGGAGAAAAATAAAATCAATAAAACACCTCCCCAACCTCCCCCTTTCTACTGTCCCCATGGACCACCTCTGGCTGAATAAACTGCTCCGAGCTACCAATCTTTTGCGCACCCCCACAATGAATCATCCTGAAGCTTAAACTTACCATGGCCTCTTCTAGTCACTCTGCTGCCGGTCAGGTCTCCCACTGGGACAGGCCGCCCCACCTTCCCACTCCCCTTAAGTCATAACTAAAATAATGTTGCAGTGCCAAGGACATCAGGTCGTGACTTTTACATTTCAATTAGATCCCCGCCTTCCTGTAGAGGGAACCTCGGGTGACTTGAGAATCAGCAAAGAGAAAATGGTCCTGGGAGGGAATGGTGCGACTTTGGGCTAGTAAGTTGACATGCAAGATTTGAACCCCTTCTACATACGGTTCCTGCCCGGTGGGGTGGGAAGAGAGATTAAAATTCCCCATCAGTTTTCAATTTAGTTCATTTGACAAAGTCGTTAACTATAGAAAAAAAATCAGAGCTACCTGGGCATCGGTGACTCAATTCTACGTGACCTTTCACAAATATAAATCTCTGCCTCGAAGTGTTGCTCTACGGGCTACTTTCTGGAGATTGTAATATGTACTCACGCATCTTTAAGGTAGTGGAAGAATTGTTTTTTCTCAGATAAATTAAACATTAGTTCTGCATAGTTAACTCTTAGCATTAAGTGGTCCAACAATCAACAGAATTAAGACTAAGATTTTGCCAGGATTCGTCCAATAAAATATTCAACTTTGATTTCCCTCCCACCTGTTTACAGTTCAGTTTTTGCTGATATTAGCACATTTCCAGTAGAAATGCAACACAAATGAAATGTAGCCAATGCTAAACAGATGTTCCAGTCATACTATCCTTGAACTTTAGAAGTGTTGAAACAGCACAGAAGATAATAATCTATGAGTTCCAACCACACAGTTCTTTTCATAGAATTATCACAATACATTCACTAAGTTCTGGTCAGTTCAGTATCATTTGACACACTGGGCTTTTTAGCTCATAAATAGTTTAAGGTATTAGTAAAATGTTACCTTAAAAATCATAAAAAAACTTCACATTCCCCATCAAGTTACCTTTCACTTTTCTCCAGAGATAATTGGTCCCAATTCTGAGAATTGACAATGTACTAAATTAATTTATAAGGCCACCGTAACCAGATACATCGTCCACCCCAATTCAGCAGCAAATGATGGAGCTTCAAACAATTTTAACCACTTTAGATAGAAAAATATATGGAAGTTAGACGTTCAAATCGTCATGAACTGCACCAAAATAAAACCAGTTTGATTCAGACTGAACCCTCAAAAATCGCACCAATGGAGAGTAATGAGTTATGAAAATAATTGTTTTTAATAATGGTGGAATGGGCTCTTATCAAAGGGTTCTCCTATTCTTCCTTGACTTTTCCTATCTAATCATCAGAGAGATAGACACTTTCTTTTTGCAATGTCATCTTCAACAGTTTTCCTTTTTGTAGAACACCAGCAGTGTTGATGATAGCAATAGATATGTGTTCACTCTACACCTTCAGTTAAGTTGACAGGAATTGAAGAATTTTTAGGCCCAACAAACTTATCCCTTTTTGATAAGTCACCCCACCTGCCAACCTTCTCCCCATCTCCCTTTTCTCCAGAAGTGCATCCAACAGAATCTTGAAGTCATTATCATTGATGCTACAATGGGCTTGCCTAGTAATTTAAGCCACTACACATTACCTTATTTTTCAAGGAATACATTCTATCCTACCTGCCAACTTGGTTCAGCAGTAGTACTCTATCTTCTGAATCAGAGGCTGCAGGTTCAAGACCCACTCCAGTCCTGAAGCACATAATCCAAGTTAACACTTTAGTTCACTATTGATGGAGTACTGCATTCAGAGGCATTAGACAGAGGGTTCATCCACCTGTTCAGATAACTGTAAAAGATCATGGAACTACTTGAGGAGCAGTGTGCTGGCCAACATTCTTCCCCCAAACCAACACCATCAAAAACAGATTAACTGTTTACTTTAATCTTTTTGTTTATGGGACATTATGGTGCTATATCTGCCTACATAAAAACATGATGCGGAGATGCCGGCGTTGGACTGGGGTGGACAAAAATGAGAAGTCGCACAACACCAGGTTATAGTCCAACAGATTTATTTAAAATTACAAGCTTTCGGAGCTGTCGCCCCTTCGTCAGGCAAAGTTACTACAGTAACTTTGCCTGACGAAGGGGCGACAGCTCCGAAAGCTTGTAATTTTAAATAAATCTGTTGGACTATAACCTGGTGTTGTGCGACTTCTCATTTTTGTACATAAAAACAGTGACTGCACTTCAAAAGGTAATTTATTAGATGTGAACTGCTTTAAACACATCCCGAGTCTGTGCTAAGGTGTTATATAAATGCAACTTTTTTCTTTCCTCCTAACTTCCCTATTTTTAACTAATCTCCTCTGGTATTTGAACCCAACACCAGTGTCACTCTTTGTTCCAGTCCTGCTCGGGTCCCCTCCCTCACCTCTTTTTCCGATACATTGATGACTGTATCGGTGCGGTTTCCTGCTCTCGCCCTGAACTAGACAATTTCATTCACTTTGCCTCCAATTTCCACCCTTCCCTCACCTTCACATGGTCCATCTCCGACTCTTCCCTTCCTCAACTTCTCCGTCTCCATCTCTGGGGATAGGTTATTGACCAACATTCACTACAAGCCCACTGACTCCCACAGCTACCTGGACTACACTTCCTCCCACCCCGCCTCCTGTAAGGACTCTATTCCCTTCTCCCAGTTTCTCCGTCTCAGACGATGCCACCTTCCATACCAGTGCTTCAGACATGTCTTCCTTTTTCCTCAACCAAGGATTCCCCTCAACCGTGTCCGTTCTATCTCCCGCACTTCTGCCCTCACCCCTGCCCCTCCCTCCCGGAACCACGATAGAGTTCCCCTTGTCCTCACCTTTCACCCCACCAGCCTCCACATTCAACGGATCATCCTCCGCCATTTCCGCCACCTCCAACGTGATCCCACCACCAAATGTATCTTCCCCTCACCTCCCCTTTCAGCATTCCGTAGGGACCGCTCCCGCCGAGACACCCTAGTCCACTCCTCTATCACCCCCAGCACCCCTTCCCCCTCCACCTTCCTGTGCAAGCGCAGGAGATGCAACACCTGCCCTTATACCTCCCCCCTTCCCACTCTTCAGGGCCCCAAACACCCCTTCCAGGTGAAACAGCGATTTACTTGTACTTCTTGCAATCTAGTATACTGTAGTCGCTGCTCACGATGTGGTCTCCTCTACATTGGGGAGACCAAACGCAGATTGGGTGACCGCTATGCGGAACACCCCCGTTCAGTCTGTAAGGGGGACCCCGAGCTTCCGGTCGCCTGTTATTTTAATTCACCGCTCCACGCCCACTCAGACCTCACCGTCCTCGGCCTCTTGCATTGTTCCATGGAAGCTCAGCGTAAGCTCGAGGAACAGCACCTCATCTTCCGATTAGGCACTTTACATCCTTCCGGACTCAATATTGAGTTCAACAATTTCAGATCATAACCTCGGCCCCTACTGTCCACGCTTTGGGTTTGTGCCTTTTCCCTTTTTTTCCCCCCCTCTCCCACATGGCAGCTGTCTTTCATTCTGCCAGCACATTTCACACTTTGAGCCATCTTTTGTTTCTTAACCTGTCCTATTACCATCTCGTCTCACCTTGAGCATCTCTAATGTCTCTACTTCTCACAGACCTCCCCTTTTGTTCTTTTATTCCTTCCCCCAGCCTCCAAACTTACTTTTTCATCTATTTCATTTCCTGCTTTTTTCTCAGTTCTGACAAAGGATCTTCGACATGAAACGTTAACTCTATTTCTCTCTCCACGGATGTTGCCTGGCCTGCTGAGTTTTTCCAGTGCTTTGTTGTTATTTCAGTTTTCCAGCATCCGCAGTATTTTGCTATTGTACCAGTGGCCAGTATGGGTGGGTGGGGAGTGTATGTATTGTGATGCACAAGATATCACAACTGTGGGGGACAGGCTGGATGGACCAGCAAGTCTTTTCCTGCCAGTCATATATGTTGTATGCATAGATCAGTTATATCACTTTTATTTAGAACACTTGGGTATTCTGCAGTATGAAGTGAAAGGAAGCTTTTGATGCAGTGCAGCATTGGAATGAATATCATTTTTTTTTTGGATTTACCAGTGTTCCTGAAGCACTCAGGCCAGGCATAATGCATTTTCACATACAGTACATTGCTCACTTTGATAATGTTTCCCCACTGCAAAAGAACAACCCTCCAGTTCCCGGCAAGAAGTCCTTTTGGCTCTTCGAATAAGGTTGCTGAATTAATTAGTAACAGATGTGACAGTTCTGTGCCTTGGACTGCTATCCAATAGGAACCAGCATGGAAATGCTGCAACTAATTTAATTTGTAAATTCAAAAATATAATGTTATTTTCCAACTAAAATTTTACCATTAAACCAAAATTACACAGTCTCAAATCCTAACCATTTTAATATTCTCTGAATTTGCAATGATTAACCAAACTTCTACTCGTAAAAATCAAGCTTGTTCATTGCTCAGGGCGAGAAACCTCTTCTTTATACTTGGGTCTATATTGTTTGAATGCACAAACACTTTCTAAAAAAAAAAAGCATAAGACAGAACTGGATGAATATCAAGTTTGGAACTGAAGGCCTATAACTTGCACTTCTAGAGCTCTTTGAATGTAGCAAAATGTCCCAAAGGATTTCAGCAGGGGGTGTTGGGGGTGGGAATTGGGAACTGTGCAGCAAGCTGTGAGAAGATGTTAAGGGAAGCGACCAAAGGCAATGCTGAAAATATGCTTTGAGGAGGCTTTTGAAAGTGAAGAGAAATGCAACGAGTTGAAGTTATTTAGAAAGAGAATTCCAACATGGAGACCATGATGGCGGGGGAGGAGGCAAGGGCGTAGTGGAGAACGAGATGTACATGTTGCAATGAAACGTGCAGAAGTTGCGTGAAGTAATAGAGGGATGTGTGAACGAAGATGCAGACTCTGCATCATCGGGCTGATAGATTATCAGGATTTTGGTATGGGGCAGGAGGCGACGTTCTGGATGAGTGAAGAGTTTATATGGCTGGAAGACTTGAGGGCAGCAAGGAAAAGGTTGAGCCTGGATGTGACAAAAGATCTAGATTAGAATTATCAGCAGTGATGATGGAGGCAGATTATATTACAGAAGTGAACAGTCCTGGTGAAGACCTGAATATGGAGTTTGAAATCCAGCTCAAATCAAACAGAAGACCAATGTTGCACACCGTTGGGTTCAGGCTGAGCAAACATCCAGGAAAGGGAATGGAATGAAGTGAAGGACTATTGTCCAAAGTTTCCAGCAGGAGTCAAACAGGACACCTTCAATCTTGTCAATTTGGACTTATCCACTACAGGAAATCTGACAGCACAGGAACAGTCATTAGCCGAGAATGGTGCTGCGGAGGGGGCATCATCAGCATACATATGGAAACTAAATCCATGTTTATGGATATTGTCACTGACAGCAGCATGTAGATGAGGAATAGGTGTGTGTTGAGCGTAGAACCTTGGGACACAGGGGAAATAACTATATGGACAGAAAGAAGAACAGACTATTGTAAAAGATAAGTTGGGACATGGGCAGAACCATGAAAAGGCAGTACAGAGCGGATCACAAAGGATAGGCAGTGAATGAAGAAGTGGTTGACCATTTTGAAGACCATGGAAAATGTTGAAGATGGTGAAGAGACACAACATACTGCAACCGCTGCATACTTAGCCGCCATCTAGCACTTTTTCCAATAGCCCACTCAAGAATTTGAACTCAACACTTGGAAATTTATAGGCAGAAATTTGCATTCTTCTTCTTGACACAATATGGAGCAACAAGAGGTTGTATATCCCAACAAAATCTATGACAAAACACAAAAATGGTGCCAGTTCAAATCTGAAGACCAATGTTGCACACAAGTCTTCCATCAAAAGGACACACATAAAACATCACTATTCCTATTTACACCATTCCATTTAATTGATGACCCAACATATGTTGGACAACATCAAGTTCATCAAATCATGGCCCTCTAAGGCACAGCAGAAACTTCTTTTAAAATGTTAACGTTGGTTTTCATAATTTACAGGAAAAAAAAATCTTTACAAGCATGTATTTTTCTAGACATGCACCCAATGTTTGTGGCAAAAAAAAGATACAAAAAACTGTTCAGATATACTTTCAGAACTACTGAGTATTGGACTTACTAAATTAAAATGAAACAGTTGAACTACAGTTAAAACACACTGGGGTAGATTCTAACCATCAGGTGGGCAACCAGCCAAGTGCCCAATCCTGTCAGCATCCCACTGCTGCTCGCTAGTGCCAGGTCACCACAATATCGGGCAGGCTGGAGGCCAACCCGGCCTACAGGCAGGTAGGCCCGGGGGGTGGGGGGCAGCAGGGAGCCCATGGTGGCAGTGGCTCTCATTATCCTTGTAGAACCCGGAAGAGCGCACCTGCTCCTCCTGGCACCACAATAATTTTAATGCTTACTTTTCTGGGTCTCTTCTGCTGCACCAGGTTTCACTGAGCAAGCTCTGACCAGTAGGCCATTAAAATTACATCAGGATCCTATGTACCTCATAACACCTCGAATTGCATAGAGTAAAGATGTTCCCATCTGATTCAGGCAGGCACATCAGCCACCCAGCAAAAGACCCTGGCAGTGGAACGGGAATGGGGCGATAAGTCCACCACCTCAGTTTCAACTCTCCTATCAACCCATTTCCACCAGGCGAAGGGAGTTAAGATCTCCTCCACTATTACTAAATATAGTCAAAACCACTGTAGGAAACATTTTTCACTTTCCTTTCACTTCCCATACAAATCTCTGTTTTATGAATCTTGATTGTGCTTTCTATCACAAGTAAAAAAAGAAACTTCAACCCTCAAAAGAGTTATAAGCCTTCCATATATGAAAGTATTAAGTACAGATTGTTAGGACCTGAACAGGGAATTTTTTATAAATCCAAGAGATGAAAATTTAAACCCCAACTTTGTACAGACTTGCTTTTTCATTAAATGTAAAACTCCAGCCCATGTACAGCAATGAGAGCTACTGTCTGGAGAGACACTGCCACTGATCGTCACAACCAGCAAGATTTCAAATCATGTTCCATAGAATTTATTATTCCAATTCAACAGAATATGCGTTGTAAACAGAGAGCATTTAAACACAAATTTATTTTAAATAAAACAGTATTAGTGGATTTATTTTAACAAAAATATGCACTACAGTGGTTCTGTTATACCCGCCAGTACAATCGCTTCAGTGTGATTTGAAGGGGGAAGATATTACACGGAAAAATTGGACTCATCAAAATCCTACTGCATTAATCCTTTTACTAGCCTCAGAAATCAAATAACTTCCTGGGAAGTGGCTAGAACCTTGTGAACAGCTCGGCTGATGGGAAAGAAGATGTGGATTAAGGGGACAATATGTTACGAAATAAACAGATAATCCTTTGGATCAACAGTAGCAGTAGGTGCAGAAAAGTTTTAACAAGAACGAACAGAGAAAACTACTCAACCACACAAGTGAAAACTACTGACCAAATCTTCTTTCCACCTCCCTTCTTTATTACTGCGGTAGCTTTTCTGCCCAAATTGCGCTTGAAATTGTACTGTTTAGGTCACAGTTCAAGAAAGAAAGACTTGCATTTATACAGCGCCTTTCACGACCAGCGGATGTCTCAAAGCACTTTACAGCCAATGAAGTACTTTTGAAGTGGAGTCACTGTTGTAATGTGGGAAATTACAATTACCCTGTAATGATTTAAGTATCAAAGTTGCCGCGAAAATTAATTTGCATAATCACAAACGAAAATCTTCCATAAACCAGAACAGGGAGTTAATGGAATGTAATAATTTATTTTCCACTAAAAAAAAATTCCATAATGTATTTAAGAGTGGTAACCTGGTGCAGTTTTATTAATACAATGGAAAAGGGGTTTATCACCAAAAATAAGCATTTTTAACAAGGGTGTCCAGTCCGCCACCTGTGAGTAACCTGATTTATCACTGAAAATGACTTGCTATACTGAACCATTTATTCATCTCATTGGTGTACACTAGTCAGTTTCTTCGTAAATTAAGTATTTGATATGAAAAAAAACTTTTAAAATGCGTCTACTAGTGCCTGTGCGCCTAAGAAACTAAGCACAATTTGAAGAGCCTGCCCGCACCAGCACAATCAGTGGAATCTCACAATTTCGACCTGGGGGTCATGGCCAGTTTTGAAGGTGGGGCCTGATCCGGGCAAATTGAATCTTGAACCAACGTAAAAGGTCGCGGAAAACACAAACGCAAATGTTTTGGGGTGTAACTCAAGTTTTAAACTCCCCGATCTTTTACATTGGTTGGAATCTGGGTGGAAAACTAGCAGAAGCGGAATCTCTACCCCAGATGTTTATTCTAAAATAGAACATATTTGGAATCTTCAATTTTAGCCAGACTAATTTAAGATCCATTACTGTATTCATAAGTAAAAAGATTGGCTGCACATGGGATCAGTTGGAAGTTGTTGCCCAAAACAGAGTTCAGTGGCAAAAAAAAACTATACTCCACAAGGAGTAATAAGGTTGATTGATGATGAATGATGACTTTATTCACATATAATAGTGTCAATATTTTACACTATGATTTAGCTTTTGAATTAAAATCCCTGTAATGATTTAAGTCACAAATAACAATTGATGTTTTAAATTGTCTGGTCTCAGTGGATAACTGATGTCATGTAAACATGCATGCACACGCACGGACTGTCTTCGATTATATTACAGTAACAAATCAAATATGAATAGTTCATGGAGCAAGGATTGGCAAGATTGCACAGATTACAGCTTCAACCTTAAATATGGGAAGTATGCGGTTCTATAGGCTAGCACTTTTTAAAGAAAACATTTTTTTTTTAATCCAAAATTTATCCATCCAGGATCTATCTGGCTCCAGAATCAGCAATAGGAATACTCATTCTGTTGATGCTGAAACAGGAGCACTCAGTGTAGACTTCCTGACATCCAAATGCTTTTTCAGTGTACCACTGGTCCCTATTAGGCCTTCGATATCTACTTGAGATCCCGGAAGAGTCAGGTCATGGATACTGTTAGGCACAGTGTGCCATCGGGAGTACCATGTATCTGCCACCAATGGCACATCATCAATAAAGAAATGCTGAAAAATGCATTAAAAATTAACTTGATTGCACCTATGATGGAACCAAGTATTAAACTTCCAAGTCTAGATTTAAAATTGGCTTCCAGCCAATGAACATAATTTTTTTTTTCTTAACTTCTTCCTACTTCTTGTCAGCTGTGGCTCAGTGGGTAGCACACATCGCCTGTGAGTAAGAAGGTTGTGGGTTCAAGTCCCACTCTAGGGACTTGAGCACATAAAACTAGGTTGACACTCCAGTGCAGTGCTGAGGGAGTGCTACTCTGTCGGAGGTGCCGTTTTTCGGATGAGACATTAAACCAAGGCCCTGTCTGCTCTCTCAGGTGGACGTAAAAAAACCCATGGCACTATTTTGAAGAAGAGCAGGGGCGTTATCCCTAGTGTCCTGGCCAATATTTATCCCTCAATCAACATCACCAAACAGATTATCTGGTCATTATCACATTGCTGTTTGTGGGAGCTTGCCGTGTGCAGATTGGTTGCCGCGTTTCCCACATTACAACAGTGACTTCACTTCAAAAGTACTTCATTGGCTGTAATGCGCTTTGAGACATCCGGTGGTCGTGAAAGGCGCTATATAAATGCAACACTTTCTTTTTTACCTCCAAAATGGATGATATGAGCCTGAATGAAGAAATGAGGCAAGAAAAAAAATTGTAAAATGTATTTATTTAGGAAATGAAAAGGTTAGAAAAGGTAACATGGATATGTTTGATTCAATTAGGCAGATTACAATTTTAAAAATGCATTGGATAGATGAGAATGCAAAGAAATAGGGATTATATTGGAGATTTTAGTTCTAAGTATTGTCATATTATTGTTACTCATGGCATAAGAATGGTTCTATTACCATAATATTAGTACGTGTTTCAGCATTATAGTCTGTGAACTGATATTTACAAAATTGACTAACCCCAGGACTTGGTCATTCTCCTGGACTGGTTGACAATCTCAGGGTTAATCTTGATTTAAAAATGTGCAAGGAATGTTATTAATTCAAAAACATTGTAACGTAACAGAATGCAGCAACAGCTACAGCTACAACACAAAATTGGCCCTCATTCTTTTGAGAGCATGGGTACGGAGTTGGAAGATATTGCATTGGGCGCCAACAAGCAAGTCATACTTCGATCATGACCCAACAACCATGGATCAGCAAACAATGGTTAACGCTGCACTTCAACTTATGTATACAGTTCAGAATTCTAGATCTCAGTGTTACTTTGGAAGTTCCACTGCCACAAGGATATGATGTGTGCTTCTGGCATTATGCGTAACTTAGAATTAATGAGGAATAACTGAATCCTTGTAGATTGCTTTCAAATCATCAGCCCAAATAAACTTTTGCTTTATTCAATCCATAGAAATACAACTCATTCATTTATGGCACCGCTGAAGCTTTAAAAGCATTGGGTACCATTTTTCAAGTCACACAGCTATGGTTTATTCCCAATTGTACGAGTTTTAGCATATCATTTTAATATGTACAGTCTCAACAGCTTCCTAGAAATCACACTTTCCATCAATTAGATGTTCACTTCAGCTACTTTTGAAAGCAAAACAGATATTCTATTTCATGGAACAGTGTGATAGGGCAAATATCTCCAGCAGGGAAGCTGACTTCAGAAATAATTGGTTAGTTTATCACTGTGATGTCATATAATTATTTCCAATGACATTACAACATACAAATATTATAAACTATCAGTAATTTATATGCCACAAAAATTGTACCATCTACTAAATCATCTTGGCTTCCAGTCTATGAAGAACTCCGCTTTTAATTAGTGAAGAACTCTTATATACACCCACATTGCGGTTTATTACTTTTTAAACTGCTTATAATGTCACTTTAGTGTCCTGTCTTCTCAAATAGTATTTTCATACATTTTCCCCCATTGAGGAGGAAGGAGAAAAGCTGCACATTATTTGTCACAGTGACGGTACACATTTCAGCAGGAACTTTGTTTGCAAGACAAAAAATAAGCATGCCCAGGTTCATCAAGACAGTATTCCTTCAAGTATCCATAGTTTTTGTAGCACATATCTACACAATAGTTAGTCCCATCAGTTCAAGGCATTCAAATTGGACCCATGATTTTGTTGTTTAAAAAGGAAAGAACAACTATAATAAACCTCCTTCAGGAACAAAATCTGCCCCATTGAACGACTAAAACCACAATGGGGAGAGGAAACAAGGGCGATAGCTTCCCATCTCCTTTCCACCAGTTATAATAACTGAGATTGTTCTATTGTCCACCCTTACTGTCCTTGCACCACAAATCCTGGCTCTGCTTGGTTAACTTAAAATAAAGCCCATAAAATACAATACATTCATCCAAGTATTGCACTACTAAAATGCAATACATAAATAGCGTACTTTGCCACCCTTATTCAGAAACCCACTGCTTGATTTTGCACTGGTCTTACTGAATTTAGAATAGGAGAAACCCTGGTAAGGGAGTTGGACTCAATGAAACCCACAGATTGGTTTACACGCAGTACGAACCCAGCTCGTAACAAATCCCTTTTCCTTTAGTGTGAAAATTGCTTTAAAAAACACAAACATATATCTCACACATCAATGCACAAATACTTGTCAGATATAAAGTTTGCAGGGTACAAACTGTGAAGCTGCATTCATGTCAAGAAACAGACGGAGAGTGAAATGGAATTTACACCGTTTCTTTAAACAATGAACTCTCCAATTCAATTTAATCAGACAGCTTTCAAACACAGTTAAAACACAATTCAGAAAAAAAAATGTGAAATATACCAGAGCTATACATCAATACATAGCATGAAGGAATAACTAGCGGTCGCACTAGGCAGAAGCAGGTTCCGCAGACCCCGGGCAAACATCAGACTGGGAAAAAAAAGACAGCTCCTTGTTTCCAGCAATTCTCATCAGTACAAAAAAAACTGATCATCTCACCATACGAGAAAAGTAGGCATTGAAAGTTTTATTAAAGCTAACGAGTCGCACGGGGGGTTTCCAATGAGCAGGCTAATTGCCACTTCCACTACGGATCCCTCAAGCCTCCCTGCCAAAGTAACGGTGAGGGTCCCCCCTCCCTGCCCAGTGCTGGGCGCAGCCTGCCTTCAGATAGAGGACCGCGTTTTTACATCTCACTGCTCTCTTACCTTTAAGGAAACTCTGGCCTTCAAAAATACTCCTGGAAATAAACACTGCATATACATCTTCGGAAAATCCAGTCCTACACGAGGATATTCTCCCTTCAGCATCCGCCGCCGTTGCCTGAGATGATCAAGCAGAAAATTCCCCATTCAAACTTATTACTGGTTAAAACTACTCGGACTAGGGCAGTTTAAAAAAAAATAAAAACATGGCAACAGAACACAATTTAAAGCATTTAGGAAACAATACAGTGTAAAGCACATCTAAAAATAAGGACAAGCGATCAAGCCGTGCTTTAACGTTAACTGTCTGCGGCTCGCAAGCACCGTACAGCCAAAATACATTTATCACCAGCAATTAACAAGAATTATTCCCTCACCCGATCTGAGCAAATAAGCAGAGCGATCGGAAGGATGGCAGCGGAGGTTAGCATCCTGCTAACTGCACCCTCCTTCCCCCCCAGAAAAAAAAAGTCGGGCAAAGTTTAAATTAAAATAAAACCCCCTCTTTAGTGCCGATGTCAGCTCTTCATCCAGTAAGAGAGTGTAGCGGCGGTGCTGTGCTCTGCGCTGGCTCCCTCTCTCTGCACTGGGCTCTTGTCTTGTGTCTCTGTCAATTTCACGCTGCAGGTGCGCGGCGCTCCACCACCTCCTCCGACCGTAAGCGCGTCACTAGCCCCGCCCACAGGGGGCTGACAGACAGCACAAGGCGCAGCTCAGCCCCCTGAAGGATTTACATGACAATACAGGTACCAGGCACCCACAGCACTTCAGGGCTCCTCCGAAAGCACTCCGTTCTGGAGTGTTCGTACAACAGAAGTGTTTAGGATATGCCAACAGCCTCTCAAAAGTACCATCACATTTTTTTTTTTCAGATGGCAGCTGTTGATGGTTCTGGTGTACCCGTTTACCCCTCTTCTAGACCCATCTTTTGTTTCTTTACAAAAGCGAAATACTGCTGGTAATCTGAAATAAAAATAGAAAATGCTGGAAATACTCAGCAGGTCAGGCAGCATCTATGGAGAGAGAAACAGAGTTAACGTTTCAGGTCGATGACCCTCCTTTTGCCTTGCACCATCATCCCTTTTGTCATTTAATCTCTGCTGCCTTACACCCCATCACAGACCTTCCCTTTTGTTCTTTCCTCCCCTCCCCCTCTTTCTCTGCCCCTGCACTTGCTTTAAATCTCTTACATCTCTGGCATTTCCCAGTTCTGACAAAAGGTCATCGACCTGAAACGTTAATTCTGTTGCTCCCTCCACAGATGCTGCCTGACCTGCTGAGTGTTTCCAGCATTTTCTGTTTTTATATCACATGTTAATCTTGGCTCAGTTCTACCATTACTCTCTCTCTCTATATATATATATATATATCTACATATAATAATCGGGACAGGCTGAGAAAACATGGCACATGATTGATTTCTGAACCCAATGACACCAGTGCTATTAAATGCATGAGCTCACCCCATGATGTCCACTCAATTCTTTGCAAAATGAAGTGGAGAGGGGTCACGATTCCACACAGGTGTATTGCAAATACAAATATCTTAAAAAGTAATATGTAAATCAATAAAAGAAAACATGGGAAGTCATCTGCAGTTAATTACTTGCCACAAACAATACTTATTCACAGGATTCCCTAATATTTTGGGACCTTATAGAGACACATTCACTTTGGAATCCAAACAAGTCCCAATATGAAAATATTACAACTGATTTGAATATGCAGGTGATGCATAATACAAAGCATACCACTACAAATATTCTCCCTGTTCATTCCACAACCTCTACATTCTAGTTTACTCTAGGTTGTGGTAATATGCACTTTTCTTTAGTTCATCCAGTCTGTATTGGGAACAGGACAGCATCAATTACTCTTCTGTTGGCTATGGCATGGGCTAGATGCAGAGTAAAACTCCCGCTGCTCTGCCCGACAATCTGCCTTAAAATTCAACCTTCAAAGAATGCCTCTCATGCACTAATGTGAATTGTTCCATTTCCCATGGCATCCATCTTCATAGCTTCTCTGAGAATGGTTGAAGATTTTATGTCAATTTTTTGGCAAACTATAGTCAGTTTTGTGCTTTGGATTTATACCGATTTGGAACTGGGTCAAAACTGCCCAACATCAGTTCATATAAAACTCTTACAGGTCATCAGGCCTCATAAGGAGGCTTTCATCCCAGTGCCAGAATCAACCTTGAACTCCAGAAGAAAAGTATTATATTTTAACAATAGTAACTTGCATTGTACAGCACTCCTCATGCAAAATAATGGCCCAAAAATTTGTGTTGATACGCGAGAGTACGCACTGTGTACTCTCGCGTATTCTGTCTCCAATTGCCGGTTTTCTGCATGCACTGCGCATGCGCTGAAAACCGGCACTTGGTGAATGGAAAAGGGGGCGGTTCCTAGGTGAACCGCGTGCGCGCTACAGGCTGCGCGCATGCAGTGCACTTAGTGGTTTCAACGCGCAGGTAAGTATGGAAGATTTTACACATAAAAAAAGGAGGAGTAAGACCCACTTTTAACAAGGTAAGTAGTGAATTAAGTATTTGAATTTTTTTAACAGGTATATCTTTTTTAGAGACTTTAAAGACAGGTAAGTTTATTTTTATAACTTTTTAAAAGATTTTAAATTTTTTCAAAAATTTAATTTTTTATTTAAAATGGTTAATTTATTTAACTATACTTATTTTATTAATGTGATGGGTTTTTAAAAAAATTTAATTGAGGTTTAGCTGTTCTTTTGGGGGGCTATAGTATTCATAGCTTTCACAGCACTTATGTGAAAGTTATGAATGGAAGATGGTGTGCTGCCATTGGCTCTAACTGAGTCACGTGATCCCACAGCTCGCACGAATTAACTACGCCTGTGGGATACGCAAGCCCAGCACAGCAGCTGTCCAGAACATCAAGTTCGTGCGAGCTGGAACTGAAAAAGCCAACGCGCAGTGAGAGATCGTGGGGAAGCCTTACCCTCGCACGAAGGCTTCCTCACGAATTTTTGGGCCAATACCTTAGAGTACCTTACAATGGGAAGAGGTGGATGCCGAGCAGAAAATGAAAGCTATTGGGAACATAGTTGAAGAGAGTGAGGTAAAATTGCATTGTGATTTTGCAAGAGAATTCCAGAGGGCAGTGCTGCAATGGCTGAAAGTTTACACTTTGATAGTGGCACAAAGGAGACAATGAACAAGCACTAATCCAGAACTAGAGGAGCAGCGACAAAAACAAATTTTGTTACTATTGGCTATGTCAGCCATGGCTCAGGTGGTAGCACTCTCGCCTCTGAGTCAGAAGGTTGTGGGTTCATGTCCCACTCCAGAGACTTGACCACAAAAATCTAGGCTGACACTCCAGTGCAGCACTGAGTGAGATCAGATGTTAAACTGAGGCCACATCTGTTCTCTCAGGTGGCTGTAAAAGATCCCATGGCACTATTTCGAAGAAGAGCAGGGGAGTTATCCCTGGTGTCCTGGCCAATATTGATCCCTCAATCAACATCACTAAAACACTTTAACTGGTCATTATCACATTGGCTACTGTGTTTCCTACATTACAACAGTGACTACAGTTCAAAAAGTACTTCATTGGCTGTAAAGCGCATTGAGATGTCCGGTGGTCGTGAAAGGCGCTATATAAATGCAAGTCTTTCTTTCTTTTTAAATCTCCCTATTTATTCCACAATTTATACATTCTAGTTTACTGTAGGCTGTGGTTATATGTTTTTTTTTTTACTTGTCCCATTACTATCTCCTTTTGCCTTTTGTCATTTAATTTCTCCTGCCCTCTACCCTATCACAGACATTCTCATTTTTTCTTTCATGCCCACGCCCCCCGCCCCCCACCTTCCCTGTCTCTGTACTTGCTTAAAAACTGTTAAATCTCTAACTTCTTCCAGTTCTGATGAAAGGTCATCGGCTTGAAACATTAGCTCTGTTTCTCTCTCCACAGATGATGCCTGACCTGTTGAATATTTCCAGCATTTTCTATATGAGGAGCAGAGGGTGTGTATTGGGATGTATGGTAACAATAGATTTCCCAAGTAGGGTGGGGCAAGGCCTCGGGCGGATGAGTATCTTGAAATTGATTAGCCTTGTCACAAGAAGCTGATGGAGCTGGGCAAGGAGAGAGTATGGATATATGGGACTTTGTGTGGAAATGAAACCAGGTCACAGAGTTCTGGATTAGGTAAATTTTATGGAGGATGGAGGTTGGTGAGGATAACATTTGAGAAATTAATCCTCAAAGTGATGGCAGCATCGATAAAGGTATCAACAGCAGAGAGGGTACAGAAGGCATAAACACACAATGTTCTGGAGATGAAAGGAAGCATACTTGGCGATTGACCAGATGTGGGGTTGAAAATTCAGCACAAGTTTGAAGAGAATGCCAAGCTTGTTCACCACTATGTTTGAGCTGAGTGGGCAGTCAATATGTAACTCACTATTACCACATAGTCCTGAATGGCTGACTTATGTAACAGAAATTAAATTAGCGGGTATTATTTTGTGCAAAGGTTCAGTTTCCAGTCACTTCCTCTATATTGATGACAATACATAAATGCAAATTGTTGTGGGTAAACACTGAATACACCTGTGGTTTATTTCTATTATTTTCTCATTGTGTCAGCTGTGGCTCAGTTGGTAGCACTCTCACCTCTGAGTCAGAGGGTTGTGGGTTCCAAATCCCACTCCAGAGACTTGAACGCAAAAATCTGGCTGACACTCCAGTGCAGTGCTGTCTTTTGGATGAGATGTTAAACTGAGGTCACATCTGCTCTCTCAGGTGGACTTAAAAGATCCCATGGCACTATTTTGAAGAAGAGCAGGGGTGTCCTGAGATCGTGAAAGGCACTATATAAATGTAAGTATTTCTTTTCTTACAGGGTTACTGGCCACAGCTTGAAGATTCAACTTCTTCTTATCAAGCCCCTATATGTGCAACTAAAGTTTTCTATTCTAACTCAGTTCCGCTATAGCCAGTCACACTGCACCATCGGAGCGGCCACTGAGGGTATTTTGACTTGCTGATGGGATTGTTCTGCTGCAGAGATTGTGTTGTATTATAGCTCAATGAAGGCAGTGGGTATATTTCTGGCAAGTTGGACAATATTGCTGTTAGACCTGGAGTACAAAATTGAGTTACAGGAAGATAAAATGAGGGCGGATAAAACAGCATGTCTTATGGATGGTCATGCCCAGGTATTTAACCAAGCCAGGACTGATAGGGATCAGTAGGTCCAGGATGTAACATATGAACAGAGATTGCTATGTGCAAAATAAAATATTTATACTGACAAATGTAACCTCCTCCTTCTCATATGATCTACGCAAAAAGAGGTTGGGAATTGGATGGTGTATTAGGTTAATAACTACCATGTTACATTTGGGATCTGAGTTGAAATCCAGCTCCATCTGACTGCATGAAAGGCTATTGTATTTGCTGTCTGTAAAGGTCCTGGTAGATGAGAATGCCTGAAAGGGCTTCATATCCCTGCATGAAGATCCTTCACCTTGCGGAGTCTAGAACAAGGGGACATAGATAAAAATATTAAATGTAAATGACCGGGAGAAGCATTTCTACACAGAGGATTGTGAAGCTGTGGAATGCATTGCTGGAGATAGTGATTGAAGAAGAGACCATGGCCCTGAATTTGTGGTCGGAGGCGTACCTCCGGAGAACGCCTCCGACCCGCAAAATATTTCCGAACTTACCTCCTGCCTCCACAGCTAAGGAGAGTTCAGGTCCTGGGCCTTCAGGCGTACGCCTGCGTAAAGGCCCACAGATCCCAGGGATGCAGGCGGTTCGGAAGCATCCCTGGGATCATGTGGGCTAGGTCCTCCAATGAGAAAGGAGAATTCCATTGCAGTCGTTTCCAAATGGAATCCCCTAATGACATGCAATGGAATCCCCAAATAATTAAAGAATTTAGACAACTCTAATAAAAATAAATGTTCTCATTTTCAAATTTAATTAAAAGTCCCTTTAATACATCAAATACAATAAAAATTACATTTTTTGAAAAATAATTTTAAAGATTTTAATCCGGGACACAATTTGCATAAAGTAATTTTAAGTGTTTGTGCATGATTTTAAATTTTTTAATTTAAGATTTATATTAACCCTTACACTGGTGAAAGCAGGCCCTTTGCCTGCTTTTGCCAGCTGTAAGAGTTTTGTGGGCATTTGCTGGGCAGTAGTTGGACTGCGCCAGCGAAAGTGATTTCTCAGTTGGTTCAATAGATTTGTCAAGGCGAACCTTGACAGATCGTAAGTTGTCGGTTTTCGCGCATGCACAGCTCATGCGGAAATCTGGAACTTGCGGGGCCTTTCAGAAGGCTTACGACGGCATACGCTGAGCGTATGCCATCATCGGGAGCGCAAACTCCGGGCCCATGTCACCATATAATAGGTTTCATAGGTGGTTGAAGGAAAAGAGGTTAAGGGACTATGGAAACAAGATGGGTGCATGGGATTAAGATTATGGCAAGTGTGGAAGATAAATACCAATATGGACTGGTGGTGCCAAACAGCCTATTTATGTATTGTAATTTCTATGCAATGAAACAAAATAGATATGTAATCCTTGAATTTCTTTTTGGAAAAAGGAATAAATAATTTTATTCGCACTTGGGAAACAACCAAATATAAGTTATAAAATAAAATGAGCTAGTTGAATTATCAGGTCTGAACTTGTACAGAACAAAGCCTTAAAGGCTGTTCTACAACACTAATATTTTCAGCAAATAATTCACATTATTAAATCACATTCTTATTCACAAATAAGCATAGTCTGTTATTCTTGTAAGTGCCAGTTCTTGCGTTAAAATCACAAACTAATTTTTAATATTTTTGTGCTTTACATATCAAACATTCAAAGTGATATCGTATCTCCAGTAGTATCTGTCCTTTTTGATGATGGACCTCTGATGCCCTATGCCCATTGTTCTTTAATAGTAATTGCTTTATTGTCTGTTTAGTCTACTTACTATGATGTAATTCCGCACACTCTTCAAAGATTGGGTCCCTAAATTTACTTGCCAATTTGGCATATTTCTGCCTTAAAATGAGCATACTGTCACTTTTCAAGGTGGATTCTGAGGCAAGACCTGTTTTTGCTGGGTTTCTGTCCCATAATTGTAGTGCTGTAGTTTGTGCATGATCTGGGACCTTCCATTTGCTTGTATGCTTGCCAATGCTGCCGAGAGCTCATTACCATGAACTATAATAAGGAGGGACTGTGTTTGAGTCCCCAGATCCCCTGACTTGCACTCCCATTACAACAAGAGTAATTTAGAAGGCAATAAAAACGGCGTACCTGGTTCCAGTATCAGCTGATACTGACAGAATTGCTTTACTTTGGAACGTGCAGTCTGAAGAAGCTTTCAAGAGATATTGCTGGAGATACAGAAGAGCTTTTGAAGCTTTTTTTTTAGTCTTGTCTGCAATGAAGGCTGCTGAGACCACTGGAATTTTTTTTTTGCCTCAACCCAGAGTAGGAGGTTCGGATTACCAGGTATGTGATTCACAATAAGTGTTCCCTTGTCTGCAATGTTAATGGAGGATGAAGTGGAGCACTGCAGAATGGAGGAAAGGAGAGTGATGCACCATTGGAGGAGGCAGTGCCCTACAACAAATTACCCCCCCATCCCCCTAAAGAGTTTACAGGCCACGCAGATCCTAAGATGACGTTAGTGAGGAGTTCTGTGTTAGAAATGTGTGCTTCACTATACAGGGAATAGGGGGGCACTGCCAGCTACTACTTGAAGACTTGCAGCCAAGCTCATTTGCCTGGCAGCTCTGCCTGTGGCTGTGAAATTGATGACCGCACTCAGCTTTTATGCCACAGGCTCATTTCAAGCAGCACAGCGGATCTGTGCAATGCCAACCAGGGTGCTGTCCAAGCATATATTCATCAGGTAACTAACACACTTTTTAGGAGAGCTGGAGAATTCATCCAGTTCGACAGCAGCATGATAAGGGCCATCCATTTTTATCTCATTGCTGGATCCTCCAAAGTACAGGGTGCTTTAGATGACACGATTGAGAGGTTCTACCATGAACCCTGTCAACTTTCTTAATTAAAAGGAATGCCATAAAACACTGAATATCCGGATTGTGTTTCATTTGATGCAAAGATTCCTTTTCATGAATGCCAGATTTGCTGGAAGTTTACCATGATGCATTTCGCCTCAGGAATACTGCCCTCCCTGAGCACTTCAAGCAACATAGTTCAGTGAAAAAATGAACTGTGGGTGGCAAAGCATAACTCTAGCTGCCATGGATAATGATCCATCAAAGATTTGTAACAACAGCAGCTGAGAAGCACCACAATGATGCACATGCTTTTACCTGAGTGGTCATCGAGAAGACCGTCTGTATTTTAAAGAGGCACTTTCACTACCTTGATAGATCAGGAGCGGCTTTGCAATATGTTGTAGCTAGTTGTGACCTGCACAATTTAGCAATCCAAAAAGACCTGAACATGGAGATTCCTGGGGTGGTGACCCTAGCTGCTTTGGAGGCAGAACAACATGGAACGGAGCATCAGGATGATCATCATTCAGAGGACTCCTCATTAACAACTGCAAAGTTCATCTGAGCTCAGCTTATCAGTGAAGTATTCTCATCTGTTTAACGCCATCTACCTTTGTCGCCACTGACTTAACTTCTTCACCCCCCACCTTCAAATAAGCAGCAAATCCTTCAATCCAGTACCTATCCTAGAACATCACATCACCACACATCACATATTTGCCCTTACATAACCATACATGTTTTAGTCGTCAGATTTAACAAATTAGCACTAAATAAATGCACCCTTTCCTGTATGACTATAAATTCCAAGAATAGCAGAATACAAAATATATTATATAGAAGCACATATTACATATAAATTACAGCACAGAAACAGGCCATTTGGCCTAACTGGTGTTTATGCTCCTCAAGAGTCTCCTCCCAACCTACTTCATCTAACCCTATCTGCATATCCTTCTATTTCTTTCTCCCTCATGTGCTTATCTAGCTTTCCCTTAAATGTATCTATGTTATTCGTTTCAACTACTCCATGTGCTAGCGAGTTCCACATTCTATCCACTCTCTAGGTAAAGAAGTTTCTCCTGAATTCCCTATCGCATTTATTAGTGGCTATCTTACATTTATGACCCATAGTTTTGGACTCCCCACAAGTGGAAACATCTCTACGTCTACCCTTTTCAAAACCCTTCATAATTTTAAAGACCTCTATCAAGTCACCCCTCTTCTCTTAGCCCCAGCCTGTTCAGTCTTATCCTGATAGTTATAACCATATAAAAGCTATCTGCCGTGAAAGTCAGCTATTGCCTTTAACAGCAGTCAGAATACACTGGTCTATGCAGTTTTTATTTTTTAGATCCCAAAAGATTTGACAGACAAAACGTGAATAGCAATAAATACCATTAACTGTACTACTGCTCGATTTCTGTCACTGTGCCAATTTCCTAAATATTGCTGCCTCTGCATAATTTGCATAAAATTAGTGCACATTCTCCTTCAATACAAGGGACTCAGAAGTGATCATAAGCCGCCCCACTCTTTCCTCATACTGTGATTCCACTGGGTGTCTAAGCATGCCTTTTGTTCTCCTATTTGAGTTCTTCCCCTAGGTTCAACCTGAGGACCAGTATCAGGAGAGGTGGTTGATTGCTCCTATGGTACAAAACGCTCATAAGATTTAGGTGGCCCTCCTCTTATGGCAGCTTGGTCCTGGGACAGAGCCACTGCTGGCTGCATCGCTGGAGCTTGAACCTGGGAGCGTGCTGTCACTTCAATTTGCTTAGTGAGATGAAGAGAAAAGCCAGATGTCCTGAGAAATGGTTCTGCATGCAAATAATTGTTGTTGGATTACTGTAAGATCCTGAGTTAGTGATACCCTAACCACAGTGTAGCGTGAAAGACTACTTGTGCAGCTATTAATTTTAGAGGATGAACAGTGTGTTGGTTGGACATATGGTGTGCTACAGGCTTTAAAAACCTTTGCCTAGGTGTTAAAGAAGCTTGTGGAAGCGTGATTTATCTTGCAACAATACAGATGATTGTACAGGCTGAAGCAGCAGTACCAAGAATCACAAGATTTTCAATTGCCAGCACTGAGGTCCTATTGGAGCAAGTGAAACTCAGCAGGCCAACTATCTTTGGTACCCAAGGCTACAGACCCCATAGAAGAGAAGGTTGAAGTTCATGGGAGAAGATGGGCAGAGAGCAGGAAGAATTTCTGATATGTGTTCAGGAGAGCTTTCTTGATCAGAATGTTTCTGGCACAACAAGGAAGGAGGCATTGCCGGATCTGTTTCTGGGGAATGAGGTAGGTCAAGTGGAGCAAGTGTTTGTAGGTGAGCATTTAGGGAACAGTGATCATAGTATCATAAGGTTTAGATTAGCTATGGAAAAGGACAGGGAGCAATCTAGAATAAAAATACTTAATTGGAGGAAGGCAAATTTCAGTGGGATGAGACCGGATTTGGCCCAGGTAAATTGCAATCAAAGATTGGCAGGCAAAACTGTAGTGGAACAATGGGCTGCCTTTAAAGAGGAAATAGTTTGGGTACAGTCGAGGTACATTCCCACTAGGGGGAAAGGTAGGGCAGCTAAAGTCAGAGCTCCCTGGATGACGAAAGAGATAGAAAGTAAGATGAAGCAGAAAAAGAGCGCGTATGACAGATGTAAGGTCAAGAATACATTGGAGAATCAGGCTGAATATAGAAAGTTCAGAGGAAAAGTGAAAAAGAAAATAAGACGGGCAAAGAGAGGTTATGAGAATAGAATGACAGCTAGCATAAAAGGTAATCCAAAAGTCTTCCATAGGCATATAAATAGTAAACGTGTAGTAAGAGAAGGGGTGGGGCCGATTAGGGACCAAAAAGGAAACCTGCGCATGCAGGCAGAGGGTATGGCTGAGGTACTAAATGAGTACTTTGCATATGTCATCACCAAGGAAGAAAATGCTGCCATAGATATAGTGAAGGAGGAGGTAGAGGAGATACTGGATGGAATTAAAATTGATATAAAGAGGAGGTACTAGAAAGGCTGGCTGTTCTTAAAGTAGATAAGTCACCAGGACTGGATGGGATGCATCCGAGGATGGTGAAGGAAGTGAAGGAAGAAATTGCGGAGGTACTGGCCATAATCTTCCAATCCTCCTTAGAAACGGGGGTGGTGCTAGAGGACTGGTGAATTGCAAATGTTACACCCTTGTTCAAAAAAGGGTGTAAAGATAAACCCAGCAACGATAGGCTGGTCAGTTTAACCTTGGTAGTGGGGAAGCTTTTAGAAACAATAATCAGGGACAAAATTAACAGTCACTTGGACAAGTGTGGATTAATTAAGGAAAGTCAGCACAGATTTGTTAAAGGCAAATTGTGTTTAACCAACTTGATTGAGTTTTTGATGAGATAACAGAGAGGATTGATGAGGGTAATGCGGTTGACGTGGTGTACATGGATTTCCAAAAGGCATTTGATAAAGTGCCACATAATAGGCTTGCCAGCAAAGTTGAAGCCCATGGAATAAAAGGGACAGTGGCAGCATGGATATGAAATTGGCTAAGTGACAGAAAACAGAGAGTAGCAGTGAACGGTTGTTTTTTGGACTGGAGGCAGGTAGACAGTGGTGTTCCCCAGGGGTCGGTTCTAGGACCACTGCTTTTCTTGATATATATTAATGACTTGGATGTGGGTATACAGAGCACAATTTCAAAATTTGCAGATGACTCAAAACCTGGAAGTATAGTGAACAGTGAGGAGGATAGTGATAGACTTCAAGAGGACATAGACAGGCTGGTGGAATGGGCAAACACGTGGCAGATTAAATTTAACGCAGTAAAGTGCGAAGTGATACATTTTGGTAGAAAGAATGAAGAGAGGAAATATAAACCAGAGGGTGAAATCCTAAAGGGGGTGCATGAACAGAAAGACCCAGGGGTATATGTGCACAAATCGTTGAAGGTGGCAGGGCAGGCTGAGAAAGCAGTTAAAAAAGGGATCCTGGGCTTCATGAATAGAGGTATAGGGTACAAAAGCATGGAAATTATGATGAACCTGTATAAAACACTGGTTCAGCCTCAACTAGAGTACTGTGTCCAATTCTGGGCACCACACTTTAGGAAGGATGTGAAGGCCTAAGAGAGGGAGCAGAAAAGATTTACGCGAATGATTCCAGGGATGAGGGACTTCAGTTACGTAGATAGACTGGAGAAGCTGAGGTTATTCTCCTTGGAGCAGAGAAGATTGAGAGGAGATTTGATAGAGGTGTTCAAAATCATGAGGGGTCTGGACAGAGTAGATAGAGAGAAACTGTTCCCATTGGCAGAAGGGTCGAGAACCAAAGGACACAGATTTAAGGTGATTGGCAAAAGAACCAAAGGTGGCTTAAGAAAAAACTTTTTGTGGTTAGGATCTGGAATGCACTGACTGAGAGGGTGGTGTAGGCAGACTCAATCGTGGCTTTCAAAAGGGAGTGGATAAGTACCTAAAGGAAAAATATTTGCAGGGCTACGGAGAAAGGGCAGGGGAGTGGGACTAGCTGAAGTGCTCTTGCTAGGAGCCGGCACGGTCTCAACGGGCCGAATGGCCTTCTTCCGTGCTGTAACCATTCTATGATTCTATGATTGCATAAGATGTTACTGCACATAGTAACTGCAAGTGCTTAAGAAATTCAGAGATATCAATCACTCTGCTTAGGTTGATCCAAGCACAAAAGTATGCATGGAACATGGTATTTTTTCAGTCCCTATTCACTAACTTTCAATAATGTCAATTCTTACCATACATGACCATTTTGTCACATGGCATTTGCCACATACTCAACAGCCAATTAAAATGCTGTAATATTCCTCGGAAGCTGCACTCTAGTTTCCATCCTTACCATGTAACTAAATGGTGCATGTTCCTGTAACCATATCTATCGTCACCTGTAAAATAGCCACTATTCATTATCTTCCTAACAATGTGAATGTCTTACTTTTGCTTCTGTCTTTTCAGGGCAACCCAGTGCATAATCACTGAGAACAAACCTGCACAGGAGAGAACTGTGACTATGGTGCACTATTCCTCCTCATCCTTCTCCACCTTTCTGCAGCTTTTGACACAGTCAACCGCTCTTCCAACACCTCCCCTCCATTTTCCAGCTACGTGAGACTGCCATTGCTTGCTTCCACTCTTACCTATCTAACCGTTCCCAGAGCGTCTCCAGCAATGGCTTCTCTTCCCGCCCCGCACAGTCACCTCTGAAGTCCCCCAAGGATCTAACCTTGGTGCCCTCCTTGTCCACATGTAGCCCCTTGGTGAGATCAGCCGAAGACAAGGGGTTAGGTTCCACGTGTACGCTGACAACACCTACCTCTCTCAACCCCTCCACTGCCTCTGTGCTGTCAGCCCACTTGTCCAACAACCAGCCCCGGTTCAGCTGCAATTTCCTCCAATTCAACATTGGGAATACCGAAGCCATCGTCTTTTGTCCTCATCACAAATCTGTACCCTTGCCAACGATTCCATCACCCTCCCCGGCCAGTAGCTATGGTTGAAACAGACTGTTTGCAACCTCGGCATCCTATTTGACCCTGAGCTGAGCTTCCGACCCCATATTCTCTCCGTCACAAAGACCGCCTACTTCCATCTCCGTAACATCACCCATCCCCACTCCAGCCTCAGCCCATCTTTGCCGAATACCTCATTCATGCCTTTGTCACATCCAGACTCAACTATTCCAATGCTTTCATGGCTGGTTTCCCATCCTCCACCCTCCATAAAGCTCAACTCATCCAAAACTCTGCTGCCCATAGCCTATCCTGTACCAAGTTTCGGTCACCCATTACCACTGTGTTCACTGACATACATTGGATCCGGTCAATGGCTCAAATTTAAAATTCTCATCTTTGTGTTCAAAGGCCTTATACCTCCCTATCTCTGTTACCTTTTCCAGCCCGACAACCCTCCAAGAGTACTGCATACTTTCAATTCCGGCCGCTTGTGTATCCCCCTCCCTTGGCCCCACTATTGGGAACTGTGCCTTCAGCCGTAAGCACTGGAATTACTTCCCTAAACCTCTCTGCCGCTCCAATTTCCTCTCTTCATTTAAGACCCTCATTAAAACCCACCTCTTTGACCAAGATTTTAGTCACCCCTCCTGATATCTCCTTTGGCTTGGTGTCCATTCTTGTCTGATTACGCTTCTGTGAAGTGCCTTGGGATGATCTTTTCTATGTTAAAGGTGCTATATAAATGCAAGCTGTAGCTATTGGAAAGGTCCAGAAAAGACAACGAGATTGATCCCAAGTATGAAGAAGGTGAATATGGGGAAAGATTAAAGAAGGTTATGTTTAGACTGGAAAAAAAGATGACTAAAAGAGGAGAGGGTTTCTGGGAACATAAGAATGGGAGTAGGGCTTTCAGCCCCTCAAGCCTGTTCCACCATTCTATTAGATCATGGGTGATCTGTACCTCCATTCCCTTTACCTGCTGTTTCTCCACATCCCTTGATACACTTACCTAACAAAAATATATCCATTTCAGTCGATTTAGAGTAGTTATGTCATTTTGGGAGAAAGTAGGCTAAGGTAGATTGGAAAAATAAATTAAAAGGTATGGCGGTAGGTAAGCAGTGGCTGGCATTTAAAGAAAGATTTCATAATTCTCAACAAAGTTACATTCCATTGAGAAACAAAAACTCCATGGGAAAAGTGATCCATCCATGGCTAAATAAAAAAGTTAAGGATGGCATTAGATTGAAAGAAGAAGTTATAATGTTGCAAAGAATAGTAGTAAGCCTGAGGATTGGGAGAGTTTCAGAAACCAGCAAAGGATGACCAAAAAATTGATAAAAAGGGAAAAAATAGAATATGAGAGAAAACTAGCAAGAAATATAAAAACAGATTGTAAGAGCTTCTACAAGTATGTAAAAAGGGATAGAGTAGGAAAAGTAAACGTTGGTCCCTTAGAGTTGATGGTACAAGAACTAGGGGAGACAGATTTAAGGTTTTGGGCAAGAGATACGGGGGGATGTGAGGAAATTTTTCTTTACACAGCGAGTGGTGAGGACCTGGAACTTGCTGCCGACGAAAGTGGTGGAAGCGGAGACACTCAATGTTTTGAAGGGGAGACTAATTAGTCACTTGAGGGAAATAAACTTGCAGGGCTACGGGGATAGAGGGGGGGAATGAGACTGACTGGGTTGCTCCAGAGAGAGCCTGCATGGACTTGATGGGCCGAATGGCCTTCTTCTGTGCCATTATGACTCTATGGGGGAAAAATTCAGTTGCTTTGTGACTCTCGCGCTAATGGGGCGCAAAGCAACCAGTGCCCGGGCAAGGCAATGTTTGCGCCGCTTGCAAAAATGACCAGACATTTTGCGGCGGTGCTAAACACTACTGCCACGATCTCCTGCGCCCACAGATCGTGACGTCAGTCGAGCGTGCAATGCCCAGGTAGCACCACGGACCGGATATTGAGTGGCGCCCCCTGCCTTACTGTCTGCCACTAGCACCGACAGGTTGAGGGGAGCATTTTGCAGTCGGGAAGGGACTGGCGAAGCGCTATTTAAAGGCGACCGCTTCCTGCCTTTTTTTGTCGGCGACATTTTTGCACCACGCATTCTGAGAGAGAGAGAGACTTCTGGAGAGATTCAACGCTGTGTGAAGGAGTTTTGGGTACTGAGCAGCACTTTGCAGGTTCATTTTGATTTGACCTTCTTTGCATCGATTTCGAAGAGACTATGGGGGCTGCACTCTGAGCACTTTCCCTGGGTCTCTCCATTGTTCTTTCCGGCAGAATTGATGTACAGGTCTCTCCAGGCCGAGATTCAAGGCTGCAATGAGCAGGGTGTGGATGGAGAGCAAGATCGACCCTCCCCTTTAAGAACTGGCCGGCGCCACTGTGTCTGTGTTCCATTGCTGACTGACATCACATGAGCTTCGCCAGCGCACCGAGGCAGCACCTCGCTCCTCAGCATTAGCGCCTTAAGAGAGGTGTGCAGCACCTGATTTAGTGCTCCAATCACCTCCAGGGGAGATAGAAGCCAAGTTTGCAGTCGGAGGCGATAATTAGCGCCAGGCGCTAAACTTTGCCCCTGGCCGATAATTGCGTCCCAAACGGGGTGATACCGAATTTCTCCCCCTATAACTCTATAGTAATAGATCAAAGGAAGAGGCTTATAATATTGCCAAAAAGAGTAGTAGGCCTGAGGATTGGGAGAATTTTAGAATTCAGCAAAAGAGGATCAAGAAATTGATATAGAAAGGGAAAATAGAATATGAGAGGAATCTAGCGAGAGACATAAAAACAGACTGTAAAAGCTTCTATAGGTATGTAAAAAGGAAAAGATTAGTGAAAGAAAGGGTCCCTTACAGGCTGAAACAGGAGAAATTATAATGTGGAATAAGGAAATGGCAGAGAAATTAAACAAATACTTTGGCCGCGATTTTGCGTTCGGTGTTGGGATGGGCGCGGATCAGCTGGTTTCTGGGTTCCGTTCCCGCCCCCAGCTGCCTCCGCTCCACAGACATGATTTTCCCTTGATTGACCTTGTTAAGCCCGCCCTACCGGCCAATTAACAGGAAGCGGGTCTGATGATGTCATCTGCCGGTTTCCTTAAAGGGACCATGCACAATTTTATTTTGACAGTTGAGTTTTCAGTGTTTGACAGCACTGAGGTGCTGAAAACACTGACAATCACTGCACAAAGGTGAACTCTTGTACCTAGGCTCTCCAATGACTCCCTCCATTGCTGGAATAGATGGCAGCTGCAGGTGAGATGACAGAAGCGATCTGTCACTGGTGAGAGAAGTTCTCCCAATGAGGTGGCACTGGACATACAGTTGGATTTAAAAACTTGTAAGCTAAAGAAATCTGTATATGTTTTAAAAATGCAGTAACCAACATTTTCTTTGCTCTGAAACTCACCATTTGCAACATTGCATCCTTCACACCACTTCTGCAGCTGTCATCTCTCCAGACTCACAACACGCCACACTTACCTGGCATGGTGTCCGGACGTCGGGAAACCCGACCCAGAAGCGGGAAAATCGAAAAACAGGCTGAACACTACTGACAAGTACCTGTTAATAGGAAGGTAATTGCCTTTAATCCATTTCCCACTGCTAGGTGTCGGGTCCATTCGCAAATTGGGGACCTGACACTTGGGAAAGCTGTTTGGAGGCGGGTTGATGGCAGGTTCGGGACCCACTGTCAATCAACAGGATTTTAACCTCTGACCCGCCTCTCCAAGCGCTGGCAAAATCGCGGCCTTTGTGTCTGTCTTCACAGAAGAAGATGTAAGAAATGTCCCGGAAATAGTGCAGAACCAAGGGTCTAGCAAGAATGAAGAACTGAAAGAAATTAGTATTAGTAAAAAAATAGTACTGGAGTATTTAATGGGACTGAAAGCTGATAAATCCCCTGGACCTAATAGCCTACATCCTAGGGTTTTGAAAGAGGTGGCTATAGAGATAGTGGATGCATTGGTTTTCATTTTCCAAAATTCCATAGATTCTAGAACTGTTCCCGCAGATTGGAAGGTAGCAAATGTATCCCCACTATTTAAGAAAGGAGGGAGAGAGAAAGCAGGAACTACAGACCAGTTAGCCTGACATCAGTAGTAGGGAAAATACTAGAATCTATTATTAAGGACGTGGTAACAGGGCACTCAGAAAATAATAATAGGATTGGGCAGAGTCAACACGGATTTATGAAAGGGAAATCATGTTTGACGAATCTATTAGAGTTTTTTGAGGTTGTAATTAGCAGAATAGATAAGGGGGAACCAGTGGATGTGGTGTACTTGGATTTCTAGAAGGCATTCGATAAGGTGCCACACAAGAAGTTATTAAACAAAATTAGGGCTCATGGGATTGGGGGTAACATATTAGCATGGATTGAGGATTGGTTAACTGACAGAAAACAGAGAGTAGGAATAAACGGGTAATTTTCAGGTTGGCAGGCTGTAACTAGTGGGGTACCGCAAAGATCAGTGCTTGGGCTCAGCTATTCACAAGCTCTATCAATGATTTGGATGAGGGGACCCAATGTAAAATATCCAAGTTTGCTGATGATAAAAAGCTGGGTGGGAATGTAAGTTGTGAGGAGGATGCAAGGAGGCTTCAAGGGGATATAGACAAGCTAAGTGAATGGGCAAGAACACAGCAAATGGAATATAATGTTGCCGGTCTTTCCAGCTTTTTAAAAAAACAAACACAAGAAACAAACACAAGAAACAAACCCAAATGGAGAGGATATGCAGCCAGCAGGTGTTTTGACACGTTGGACCCCCTGGGACACATCTCATTGTCTTGGCTGTGCTCTTAGTATGTCTTTGATGTAGGGATAGATTGAATCTCTGCATTTTCTCTGTGTTTATATTCTGCGAATTCTGGTAGATTGTCTCACAGTAACTCTACCTGAGGAAGGGGCGACAGCTCCGAAAGCTTGTAATTTTAAATAAATCTGTTGGACTATAACCTGGTGTTGTGCGACTTCTCATTTTTGTCCACGCCAGTCCAACGCCGGCATCTCCACATCATGAATATATTCAAGACAGAGATCGATAGATTTTTTGATATTAAGGGAATCAAGGGATATGGGGATAGTGCAGGAAAGTGGAGTTGAGGTAGAAGATCAGCCATGATCTTATTGAATGGTGGAGCAGGCTCGAGGGGCCAGATGGCCTACTCCTGCTCCTATTTCTTATGTTCTTATGAATTTCTTCACTCTGTGGTTTGTGAATCTTTGGAATTCTCTGCCCCAGAGGGCTGTGGATGCTGAGTTTTTGAGTATTTTCAAGGCTGAGATAGATGGATTTTTGAACTCGAGGGGAATCAAGGGATATGGAGATCAGGCGGGAAAGTGGAGTTGAGGTTGATGATCAGCCATGATCTTATTGAATGTCGGAGCAGGCGCGAGGGGTCTTATGGCCTACTCCTGCTCTTATTTCTTATGTTCTTATGTTCTTACTGATTGGGGTACCTTGAGCTTAGTGCTGGGACCACTATTGTTTTTAATTTACATAAAGAACCTGGATTCAGAAACTCAATGCAAAGTGGTAAAATTTGCAGATGATTGCAAACTATGCAATAGAACTGGGAAGCGGCAGCTCAGAAAGCAAAGATGTTGAAATCGCTAAGGGTGAAGCTGAAAGAGACCTGGGAGTCTTAGTCGATTCGATGCTAAACTTGTCCAACCAATGCAGAGCAGCAAACAATAAAGTCAATAGGAAGATGAACTACATAGCCAAAACAGTAGAATAGAAGTCAGAAGAGGTAATGATCAAACTGTATAGTTGTCTGCTTAGACTGCACTGTGGATAGTGCATCCAACTCTAGTCGCCAAGCAACAAGAGATGCATTGAAGCGCTGGAGGCAGTGCAGAGCAGAGCCACAAGGCTGATCCCCAGTCTATCAGGGGTTTGTGTTATGAGAAAAGACTCAAGATACTTGGGATTTTCAGCCAAGAAAGAAGGCATCTGAGAAGTGATCTTATACAGGTATATAAAATTGTTAATTTATAGAAAAAGTTAACCCAAATAGCATTGTAAATTAAACTGTGGGAGCAGAATTTAGGGACACAGATATAAACTAATAGAAAATAATTTGAAGATTGACATCAGGAAATTCTTCACACAAAAGTGAGCAACATGTGAACAGACTGCTAAATAGAGTAGAACAGGCAAAAGCCCTGGAACCATTTAAGATACAATTGGACACCACGTTGTGGGGATGGTAGGGCCTCTGGATGCATGAATTAACATGAACCAAGTGGCTTTTCTCAACCATAATTATCTTGTAATCTTGTAAAATATAATTCAGTGTGTGCTGTATTTTGAGGTATTCAATAGGATAAGGCACTTTATAAATGCAAACATTTTTCTTTCTTTTGTTCTTTCATAGAATCATAAGATGCGTAGCTCTACATTTTCTGTGGGATGTAAAGAATAAAAAAAATATGTGAGTAACTGGTTAGCAACCCTTAGCAACCCTGCCTGTAATCATGGACAAACACAAAAATCCATTACTGTGTACTGCTGAGTGCTAAAGGGCTTAAAGGCATCTAATGGAAACAAAAAGTTTAGAGCAAAAAAAAAGTGCTTGTTAAAGGCTTGTCTAATCATACCATGGCCTTGTTAAAGCACATAAAAAAATTATAATTTTCACAGAGCACAATGTGAAGGAACACATAGTGAGAGCTCAAATGACCCAGAAAATGTGAAAATATCACCAAACATTGTTGGAAGCAATAACTAGCAGTGGATGTGGGACGGGGGCAGTGTGGGTGGTGATACAGCTGCCATTGACACCCTGGCCCTACCCCACTGCCCTGTTACATCTGACCTTCCTACCTTAGCATTCTTACCCACCATCAACCTGACTGCCAGACATGACTGCCGCTGAATGTGACGTGCATCAGGTGCAGTGGAGTGGGCAATTATCATGGCAGCCCAAATGTGCACCCTTAGGATCAGAAAGCCTGTAATTTTCAAAGTACTTCAGTGAGTACGCACACTGCAAATAAAGTGGGGACAAATACTGCAATGTTTGTTAGCTTCAAAAATATACCTTGAAAATACAATATCAATCAAATTTTACAGTGCAATAATTTTAATGCAGTATAATTACTATTGATGCCTGAACTGTGGCCTTGTCATTTATTTATTTAATGGGAACACTTCATTCATAATTGTAAGAAACTGACAACCTTCTCTATCAAATGTATGTATGCTTATCAAATCAAAATTGACTGCCTAATGTTATGGGTTAACCGTTAAAAGTTATGAATGGAATTTCCAGGGTTAAATGAATGAATCTGTAACGATTTCATTCATAACTTGTTACTGATAACTTTAGGGCAGAAAGTCTTAATTTTGTCAGTGTATATATATATGTATTTGGCAGATGAATTTGTACATGTCTTACATTTATCGATGAAATTAATAAAATGATTCCCACAAGGTGAATAAAGGACAAAACTACAGGTCAGATCTATGTAGCAATTAACTTACTTGAGATTAATTAGTACACTGTAAATTTTCATTTAAATTCTATGCTCAAGACATATACTTGGAGCTAACAACATTAACATTTTTGCTCCTACACTTTACTGTATTTACTTGAATATAGGCTGCAATTTTTAAGTGGAAAAAATCAGTTTAAGTTTGGTGTGCAGCCTATAGGGCAAATCTAGTGAGGCTATGCTGCCCGTACAGCGCCTTGTTTGCTGGGAGTGTGGATTGGAGAATCAGACATGGTGGTCAGCATTCCGGATTTGCAATGCTCCCGATTTTCCAGTAATAGATCTACACTTCTGTTGAGTGGGACTTTGCACTGACATCTGAGCGTACCCTTATATGGGAGTTATTAATATTTTATTCCCTTGGGTTAGGGCTCAAATTTGGGGTGGCAGCCTTTCTGTAGGGGAAATCTATACATGAATAAATATATTTCAGTGTGAGCGCTGACGGCGGTACTTTGAAAATTATAGGATTTCTCAGGCTGATCAAGCATATTTGGGCTGCCATGATAATGGGCTGCCATTAGCTGCACTCTCAACTGTACCTGACACACTTCAAATTCACACTAGCTGGGCCAAGGTGGGTAAGTAATACTGCATCAAGAGCCATCAGGTCCAATGGGGGCAGATCAGATGAGGCAGTATGTCCAGGTCTGCAATGAAGGTGGCAATCCTCATGAATATTTTAACCAGTTGCGTGGAAAAGGAACAGTGGGATTTACGACTTTTTCCTGAATTGGACTCATTAAGCAGTTGTTTCACTGCTGGAGGAAATTGAAACCAACATAATAACAGTTGCTTTAAGTGGCCAGCTTCTACTGTTTGAAGGTAACAGATTCGCATTACACAAAAAAGGCAAAAGAAAATCAATGTGCAACCAACGTTTTAAGTTCTGGGTGTTATGAACGTCCAAAAAAATTGCCTCGCCCCGAAAATGCTTTTGATCCCATTCCCGCAATGTGGGACAAAGTCATCGGCCTGGATTTTGCGTTAAGAATAACAGCGAGGCTATCAGTGCTCACCGTTATTATGGAGTAAATCGGACAGCATCTTCCAGAGTCTGCACATGTGCAGTTAAATGCAGAAGTTGTCTGATTTGTCTTGTTCCTCCACAAGCTGCGCTCCACTGGTAACTCGCTGCTAGGCTCGGCATTGAAATGGATGTAAGGGCGTAAAGTTGCTGTACTTACCTACTAGTCACCCACTAAACACGGCAGAAAAAAGATAAGGATGTGCATGCGGATGTAAGAGCATTATTAATATCATGATAAGTCATAATTACTGCCAAACAACCTCTCTGGCACTGAAAATTTAATTTTACAAATGTGGAGTCTCATTCCTTCAGAATTTAATTATTTTTGGAGATTGAAATTTAAAAAAAAAATCTTTTTCTTTCTATCTCTTTTATCTCTCTCTCTCTGAATCCCATCTTTCTTTCCCTCTCTTTATTTCACTTTCTGCACATGATTTTACAATGAATTAAATATTCTAATTTATACTTCCTTGTTTAGACTCTGAGGGAGAAATTTCAACTCCCAACAATGGGTGGCTTTGGGTCAGGTGGGATATTGAAATGTTAAAAATTGAAACCTGAACCCACCTGGGCTCGAATCCGTCCACTTCCAGTTTTAACAGAGGCGAGACAACAACAACAACTTGTATTTATATGGTGCCTTTAACGTAGTAAAACGTCCCAAGGCGCTTCACAGAAGTATTAAAAGACAAAAAATTTGACACCGAGCCACATAAGGAGAAATTAGGACAGGGGACCAAAAGCTTGGTCAAAGAGGTAGGTTTTAAGGAACTTTTTTAAGGAGGAAAGAGAGTTAGTGAGGCAGAGAGGTTTAGGCAGGGAATTCCAGAGCTTAGGACCTAGGCAACAGAATGCACGGCCACCAATGGTTGACCCCCAAGCCACAATCTCCCACCCACCCGGCTTTTCCAATCACCTATTGGCCTTTCCAATCCGTCCCGGCCTTTCCAATCTCCCCCTAGCCTTTATGATCTCCACCCCCTCAGGCTTCAGCTCTCACCAACCCTCGGCCTCCAATCTTCCCCTCCCCCTGTCCTCCGATATTGCCCCCATGCCCCGGCCTCCAATCTCCCTCCCTACCTGCAGACTTTCCGATCCCTCCCTCCCTCCTCTCCATTCTCCAGCTACGACTTGGTGCCGAAGGGTAGATGCAGGGAGGATGTTTCCCCTGGCTGGGGAGTCTAGAACCAGGGGTCACAGTCTCAGAATAAGGGGTCAGCCATTTAGGACTGAGATGAGGAGAAATTTCTACACTCAGAGGGCGGTGAATCTTTGGAATTCTCTACCCCAGAGGCTCAGTCGTTGAGTATATTCAAGACAGAGATCGATAGATTTTTGAATATTAAGGGAATCAAGGGATATGGGGATAGTGCAGGAAAGTGGAGATGAGGTAAAAGATCAGCCATGATCTTGTTGAATGGTGGCGCAGGCTTGAAGGGCCAAATGGCCTACTCCTGCTCCTATTTCTTATGTTCTTATGTTCTTATGAAGGCCTACCCTCCTGTCAGCTAGCCAGCCTCTCAATCTGGCTGCTCTCAGTGAGGATTCTTCAATCTGGTTGAGGAGCCACACTCTAATACAATAGCAAAATACTGCGGATGCTGGAAATCTGAAATAACAACAGAAAACGCTGGAAAAACTCAGCAGGCCAGGCAGCATCCGTGGAGAGAGAAACAGAGTTAACGTTTCAGGTCGAAGACCTTTCATCAGAACTGGAAAAAAGCAGGAAATGGAACAGATTTTAAAGCAAGTTTAGGGGCTGGGAAAAGGGGGCGGGGATGAAAGAACAAAAGGGAAGATCAGTGATAGGATGGAAGGCAGGAGAAGTAAAGAGGCATTAAGAGATATTCAAGGCAAGAGGAGGTGGTAATGGGACAGGTTAAGGAGCAAAGGATGGCTCTAGATGAAGTGTGAATTGCGCTGGCAGAATGAAGGACAGCTGCCATGTGGGAGGGAAGAAAAAAAGGCCAAACAAAAAGTGTGGATAAAAAATATATATATGTGATAGGGGCCGAGGTTATGATCCAAAATTGTTGAACTCTATGTTGAGTCCAGAGGGCTCAGTTGAGTCATGAGAACAGCACCTCATCTTTCGATTAGGCACTTTACAGCCCTCTGGACTCAACATAGAGTTCAACAGATCTGGAGGTTAAATCCCTTGCCAGCTGTACCCACACAGCCTTGGTTTCTTTGGCAGGCCTCTTCCTCCGAGATGAGTGGAAGAGCACCTCCATGCTAGCTGTCACCCCCTCCAACAACATTTGCACCGCCTCATCCGAGAGCCTCGTGTCGGCACTTGCCTTGGAATTGGACATAGTGGTTTCTCAAAAGATGTTGGAGATGGTGCAGGAGATGCAGAAATGCTGTGGAATGAGCCAAGGGAGCAAGAAGCCATAAAATCAGACTGGAAAAGTCCTGTCAACAGAGGCGAGTTTCAGTCCCAAAACACTAATTGAGCAAGGGCATCCCAAACCTCTGAAATCAAGTGGACAATCATGCGAAAATCGCAAATTTTTGAAACCTATCAGTGGAGGCGGGTTTCAAACCCACCCAAACTTTCTCATTGAAGGACTGGGCCCACGTGATCCCAGGGACGCTTCCGAACTGCCTGCGTCCCTGGGATCCATGGGCCTTTATGCAGGCATACACCTGGAGGCCCGAGACCCAGACTCTCCGGCCGGAATTTTGCCAGTGCTCAGCGGACAGGATCGGTGGCGGGTCTGCAGTGAAATTTGATTTGATTGAAAGCGGGTCGGGAACCTGCGGTCAAATCGCGCACACTTGCTTTTCCCAATGTCGGGTCTGCCAGCACTGAGCAGGCCCAACTGGCAGCGGCGGGGGACCTAATGTAAACAATTATTGGTTTGTTGCCCTTAAGAGTGAATTTAACCTTACCTTTTGACTTTAAAAGCTCGCCCATGGCTTCCACGCTGCTCCTGGACCCCGTCTGTTAATCTGAGATTGAAGTTGAGTGGCCATTGAATCAGCTGATGAGTGACAGCTTGAAATGTTGTATAAAAGCTCCCACTTCACACCTGTTCACTTTCCAAGCGCAGAGGCTATTGCTTTCTCCCTTTGGAACACAGATTGAGCTTTATGCAGGCTCCAAGTGTTTGGAGCAAACTTTCCATCCAGTGTCACCTCATTGCTGCAACCTCTCTCATCATTGACAGATTGCTTCGGTCATCTCAACTTCAACTGCTATCTATTACATCAGCATGGGTGCCCTTTATACTCTCCCACCTTGGTCCTCATAATCCCACCACGATCAGCCTCAACACCAGCAGCAACAGGCACACCAGCAGCACCAACAAAAAAACCAACCTTCTCCGAAACCAACTGATGCTGCACAGGACAGAGGGCATCAGCACCCAACCACACTGCTGCCCAGGAGGCCAGGGATGGCCTCACTATGGCCAGATTTACTTCACTTGATGCTGTACACCTTGGCTGCCACATGATGCGCCAGGTTGGCACCACCTCACACCAACACCATAAAACATCCCTACAATGCCCAAGCCATTCCTTTCACACTCATCACCATTGTGTGGAGTACCGTTATGTCTCACCATTCACTGCAACTCACTAAGCCGCTTCCAAAGGTGCACACAAATCTGTCCAAGAACACAAAGTGTTGATAATAAAGGTTTCAATGTTTGACACCACATTAACAGAAACTTTACATGAACATTGCATAAAACATCCAAGTGCCTACCCTTGTGTGTTGTTAGTTGGTATGATTGCTCTGGGATGAGGGTGAGTGTGAAGGGTAGCTAGTGAGATGGGGAAGTGATAATGTAGATAGAGAGGGATGGGTGGAGGTGCAAGTTAAGTTGGTGTGAGTAAGGATGTGCAGGAGTAGGGTAGGGAATGCAGAGTGATGGGAATGTGATGAGAGGCACAGCAGGATGAGGTTGAGTGTGGCTTTGTACTAACGTTTCATGATCTACTGAGATCATTGAAAGGTTTGCGGCACTGCACCCAGGTCCTCCTGACCACATCCCTGCTTGTGCCCTTGACTGCAATGTGCAACCAGCTGTGTTGATCTCCTGGGGAATAGGAAGGGAATAGGACCTCCCTGCGTGCTGTGGCTCCCTCCATAAGCATATGGAGGGAGTCATGGGAGAGCCTGGTGTTGGACATCCTGGAGAGATGTATGTTGGACATCTTGGGAAGTTAAGGGTTAACAGCCGAACTTCTGTGTCTCATAAAGCAACAGGTTTTTCTGGCTTTCCGATATATACATAATGACATTGAAGTGTCATAAAAAGAATACGTTGTCAGGCTTTCCAAGGTATAAACAGGATGACTTTCAAGTGTCGTGAGGAGAAGGCATTGCTTGTTTTCTGAAATGCAAAGTGATTGAGTAAGGGATTAAGTGTTAGTGATGACATCAACCATGAATGGTTAATGTTCAGTTTTAGGGTAATAAACATGGGAAGTAGGTATCCATTAGATACAGATAACAATTGGTCAAAGATGCTAGAAAATGTTACATCAGGAAGTCTCGTTTAAGGGAAATCGTTCTACGGTAAACAATTGCAATCTGTTTACATAGATAATCAGTTTCCAGAGGATTTGGGAAATAGATACATCATTTTCACATTTTCCTTTATTGTAGTCAAAATATGGTGTATAAAGGAGCATGGTTTTCAACAGTTTGTCAGAGTGTACTCGAAAGATACAGAAACCGGTAAACTCACTCTCTGTATACAGTTAAGACTGATCACCTTTACTGTATATCAATAAAGTCTGTTCTATATATTCTACTACGAAGTCTCATGCTTACTCAAAACATGTTGTTGTGAACCAGAGGAGAAAGGAGGTTGCTTAACACCTGGGTGCAGCCCTATGCCTTTGTACGGTGATTGTTAGTGTTTGCAGCACCTCAACACTGTAGAACACTGACAGCACAAATGTCAAAATAAATTTGGACATGGTATCTTTAAGGAAACCGGCTGATGACGCGTCATCAAATGACGTCACCAGACCCGCTTCCTCTAATTGGCCGGGAAACGCGCTGGGTGGGCTTAACAAGCCCAATCAACGGAAAGTCATTTCACAGAGTGGAATGGAGCCAGCAGCGGGGTTGGGACCCGCCACCGACGTCGCCCGCCCTGGACCCGCCGAGGTCAGCAAAATCGCGGCCTCCGTAGCTGTGGAGCCAGGAAGTAAGTTTGGAAAAATTTCGCGGGTCGGAGGTGTACTTTGGAGGTACACCGCTGACCACAAATTCAGGGCCAATAGGTTCTGAGACCATACAAGACTGAATAGAGGAATCCCTGACCTCAAACTCAACCATTTTGAGTTATCAAAGCGCTCAGGAATCAAGAACAAATTCAAGAACAAGAACTGCACACTAAACTGTTGTTTATACTGGACCGATTGAGTCCCTTCAGCTGTTCTAATGCCATGCCATTCTGATGTGCGGCACAACCCAGGTATGTGTCTAATGCTTAAAAGCGTTACGTTGGCATGTACCATCTTCCAAGAATCTCTTTTGTGGATGAATGTTTCTAATGCTATAATGACATCCATGGTTGATGATAATCTCACACAGACAGTGGGGTAGATTTCCTCTGGAGTTATGAGGTTCCCGACATAACTCCAGCAAGCAGGTAGGAAATTTGAAAGAAACTTGGTATTTTCCACTGGAATTGACCTTGTGTGTACAATGTACTCGACCAAATATATGGCGACATATTGAAATGAAGGGAATACTTCATATAATGTATTCCCTGTCATTTCTGTCACAGCAATGTTGGACGCTGAGACCACTGATGGGGAGGAGGGATTTACACTTCAAGGGCCCCAAGACAGCGTAATTAATGGCAGAGCAATTGATTGAACTGCCCAGCCTGGCAGTATTAAAATCTTTAGGAACTAAATTCTAGCTCTTCAGCTGCCGCAGAGCCAGCCGGCCGCACCACAATGCTCCTGGGATCCGCAGTAGAAATTTCTGTCCATCCCCCGAAGTGGGCTCATGTGGAAACTGTGCCCACAGCCTGCCCAATGTATTCAAATGGCCCTGACTCTGGGAAATGAGCCAGGGTCAGGTCACAGACACGGGTTGGGCAGGAGATCCCAGCCACTGGAGTTCTAAAAGCACAGTTGATGGGAGAAAAATCTTTAACCTAAGTAAAAATCCTCCCCAATTATCCTTCAGTCTACAGAAAGATCAATTGTGGCATATGTCATGGCTTGGTCAGTGGGAGTCAAATCAACCCTATACTGTACTATAAAACCAATATTGGCCCGGAATTTGCGGTTATAATAATGGCGGAACTATCAGCGTTCACCGTCATTACTCTGTGAAACTGACAGCAAATTCTGGTGTCCGCACATGCGCACTTAAACACGGAAATCCAGAAGTTGCTGTCAGTGATTCCCCGCTCCTTCACAGGGTGCGCTGTTGAAGTCCTCGCAGATGGAAATCAGGCAAATCACTTGATCTGATGTGAACTTCCACTTTTTATGCTCTAATCTCGCTGTGAAAACCCACAAAAAAGTTAAGCGTTGTTGAATGAGGTGTAACTGGGTTTTTGGGGCCTCAACTATTCACAGTATTTAACGACTTAGATGATGGCATGGAAAGTCATATATCCAAATTTGCCGATGACACAAAGATAGGTGGCATCGTAGGCAGTGCAGATGAAAGCATAACATTACAAAGGGATATTGATAGATTAAGTGAATGGGCAAAACTATGATTTCAATGTAAGCAAATGTGAGGCCATCCACTTTGGACCTAAAAAGGATAGAACAGGGTACTTTCTAAATGGTGAAAAGCTAAAAACAGTGGAGGTCCAAAGAGACTTGGGGGTCCAGGTATGTAGATCATTAAAATGTCATAAACAGGTACAGAAAATAATCAAAAAGGCTAATGGAATGCTGGCCTTTATATCTGGAGGACTAGAATGCAAGGGGGTAGAAGTTATGCTGCAGCTACACAAAACCCTGGTTAGACCACACCTGGAGTACTGGGAGCAGATCTGGGCAACAAACCTCAGGAACGATATATTGGCCTTGGAGGGAGTGCAGGATAGCTTTACCAGAATGATCCCTGGATTACAAGGGTTAAGTTACGAGGAGAGTTTACACAAATTAGGGTTGTATTCCCTAGAATTTAGATGGTTAAGAGGTGATCTGATCGAAGTTTTAAGATATTAAGGGGAACAGATAGGGCAGATAGAGAAAAACTATTTCCGCTGGTTGGGGATTCCAGGACTAGGGGACATAGTCTAAAAATTAGAGCCAGACCTTTCAGGAGTGGAATTAGGAAACATTTCTACACGCAAAGGGAGGTAACATAGAAACATAGAAGATAGGAGCAGGAGTAGGCCATTCGGCCCCTCGAGCCTGCTCCGCCATTCGATGAGATCATGGCTGATCATCTAAACTCAGTACCCTGTACCTGCCTTCTCCCCATATCCCTTGATACCTTTAGCTTTAAGAAATATATCTAACTCATCCTTGAATATATTTAATGACTTCGCCTCAACTACCTTCTGTGGTAGAGAATTCCACAGGTTCACCACTCTCTGGGTGAAGAAATTCTTCCTCATTTCTGTCCTAAATGGTTTACCCGTTATCCGTAGATTATGACCCCTGGTTCTGGACTCTCCGACCATCGGGAACATTCTTCCTGCATCTAGTTTGTCCAGACCTGTCAGAATTTTATATGTTTCGATGAGATCCCCTCTCATTCTTCTATACTCCAGTGAGTATAAGCCCAATCGACCCAATCTCTCCTCATATGTCATTCCTGCCATCCCAGGTATCAGCCTTGTGAATCTTCGCTGAACTCCTTCCATGGCAAGAACATCCTTCCTCAGATAAGGCGACCAAAACTGCACACAGTACTCAAGGTGTGGTCTCACCAAGGCCCTGTACAACTGCAGTAGGACATCCCTGTTCCTATACTCAAACCCTTACGCTATGAAGGCCAACATACCATTTGCCTTCTTCACCGCCTGCTGAACCTGCATGCTTACTTTCAGCGACTGGTGCACAAGGACACCCAGGTCTCGTTGCACTTCCCCTTCTCCCAATCTATTGCCATTCAGATAATAGTCTGCCTTTCTGTTTTTGACACCAAAGTGGATAACCTCGCACTTATCCACGTTATATTGCATCTGCCACGCTTCTGCCCACTCACCCAACCTGTCCAGATCATCCTGGAGTTTCTCGCTATCCTCCTCGCTGCACACACTCCCACCCAGCTTTGTGTCATCTGCAAACTTGGAGATATTACATTTAATTCCCTTATCTAGATCATTAATGTATATTGTGAATAGCTGGGGTCCAAGGACCGATCCCTGCGGTACCCCACTAGTCACTGCTTGCCACTCGGAAAAAGACCCATTAATTCCTACTCTCTGCTTTCTGTCCGCCAACCAGTTCTCTATCCAATCAATACCTTGCCCCCAATCCCATGTGCCTTAACTTTACCCGCTAATCTCTTATGCGGGACCTTATCGAAAGCCTTTTGAAAGTCCAAATACACCACATCTACTGGTTCTCCCTTATCTATTTTCCCAGTTACATCCTCAAAAAATTCCAGTAGATTAGTCAAGCACGATTTACCTTTTGTAAATCCATGTTGACTTTGTCCGATCCTGTCACTGTTTTTCAAATGCTCAGCTATTACATCCTTTATAATGGACTCCAGCGTTTTCCCCACTACCGATGTCAGGCTTACCGGTCTGTAATTCCCCGCTTTCTCTCTACCACCCTTTTTGAATAGTGGGGTAACATTAGCTACCCTCCAATCCATGGGTACAGTTCCAGATTCCATCGAATGTTGGAAGATGATCAGCAATGCATCTACTATTTCTAGGGCCACTTCCTTAAGTACCCTAGGATGTAGATTATCAGGCCCTGGGGATTTATCGGCCTTCAATACCGTCAATTTCCCTAACACCATTTCCCTGCAAATACTGATTTCTTTCAGTCCCTCCCTTTCATCAGACCGTATGTTCTCCAACATCTCTGGGAGGTTATTTGTGTCCTCCTTTGTGAAGACAGAACCAAAATATGCATTTAATTGGTCTGCCATTTCTTTGTTCCCCATTATAACTTCCCCCGCTTCTGACTGCAAGGGACCTACACTTGATTTCACTAATCTTTTTCTCTTCACATATCTATGAAAGCTCTTACAGTCAGTTTTTATGTTCCCAGCAAGCTTACTTTCATATTCTATTTTCCCCTTCTTAATTAATCCCTTTGTGCTCCTTTGTTGAATCCTAAACTGCTCCCAATCCTCAGGGCTACCGCTTTTTCTGGCCAATTTATATGCCCTCCCCTTGTAGAAGTTTGAAACTCTCTTCCGCAAATGACAATTGATGCTAGATCAATTGTTAATTTTAAATCCGAGATTGATAACTTTTTGTTAACCAGAGGTATTAAGGGATATGAGCCAAAGGTGGGTATATGGAGTTAGGTCGCAGATCAGCCATGATCTCATTGAATGAAGGAACAGGCTTGAGGTGTTGAATGGCATACTCCTGCTCCTATGTTTCTATGTTCCTCATGGCGTACTAAGTCATAATTACTGCTGAACAACTTCTCTGGCCCTGAAAGACTAATTTTATATTTGTGGAATGTCAAATTTCTCCATTCTGATACAAATTCCCATACATTTTTAAAATAATAAAAATTATATATTTTTTAAAAGTTTGTTCATGATATTTCAGCTTTTACCTTAATCCCATGTGTATGTCCCAATCTTTATTTCGCTCTCTATAAAATGATTAAAAAATGAAGGATATTCAGTGCTTCTTACTTCCTGATTTGCTGTCTGTGAGAATTCTTCAATGTGATTGGCTGCTTAGCTAGCTTGATGACATCACTATTGCTGGACACCAGAGATCTCCTGTAAATGGCACCAGAATGAAATTAACATTGGGAAAGGTGAAATACACGCCACAGAGATCACTAGATTTTTGTGGGCAGCTTTCTTCGAGGTCAGTGGCGAGCGCCGTCACTTCACTGCTGACCGCAAAATCCAGGCCAATATGTATCACATAATCTAACATAGTAAAAGTAAAAGATTAGATAATAATACTTTAAAAATATGTCTCATAGTAACTTTAGCCCATGTGTCACATTAAAACATTGAAAAATAAACAATAACAAAATTGTTGGATTCATGGACATGTTATTTAACAGGAGTGAGGTACTAACTCAATGTCACTTTGTTTTTCTCACAGACTAGAACGTACTGGCTGCTGAGCTTTGAGAGGATCTGAAAGGACCCTTCACATGATGGTACTCTGGATTGGGAGCCAAGATCTTATATATAATGCCTTCAAGAGATTCTTGAGAGAGTTTTGAAGCGTAAAGCAGAGTGGAGGATAATCGCTGTTTATGCACCAACTGGTCCGAAGATTGTCTAGAAAGACAGTCTACTCTGCAAACTGTGCCAGACCAATTGCATAATGGCCCAGAAATTCGGCCGAATACGCACTGTGTACTCACCCATATTCGGTCCCGAAGTGCCGGTTTCCTGCATGCACTGCGCATGCGCGGGAAACCGGCACTTCCGATATTGCGAAGGGGGCGGTTCCTAAGTGAACCGTGTGCGCACTACAGGCTGTGCGCACGCAGCACACTTAGGTTTTTTTTCAGGTTTGAACGCGAGGGTAAGTATGGAAGATTTTACACATGAAAAAAGGAGGCGTAAGACCCCCTTTTAACAAGGTAAGTAGTTAATTAAGTATTATTTAAAAAATTTTCAACAGGTTTATCTTTTTTCGAGACTTTAAAGAAAGGTAAGTTTATTTTTATAACTTTTAAAAAGAATTTAAATTTTTTCAAAATTTAAATTTTTGTTTAAAGTGGTTAATTTATTTAACTATAGTTATTTTATTAATGTGATGGTTTTTTTTTAAATTTAATTGAGGTTTAGCTGTTCTTTTGGGGGCAAGTTGTATTCATAGTTTTGACAGTTCTCCTGTCAAAACTATGAATGAAAGATGGTGTGCTGCCATTGGCTCTAACTGGCCCACGTGATCCCAGAGGTCGCATCGAACTAACTGCGCCTCTGGGACACGTACACACTGCGCGCCGGCACCAGGGAGAGGCCCAGGACCAGAAGTTCGTGTGGGCCCGAACCATAAAGGCAGGCGCGGTAGGTAAGATCGCGCACGATCCTTACCCCCGCGGCAACCATCGAAGTCTAATTTCTGGGCCAATATTACATAATGTTACCATGTCGGTGTGCAGCTAGGCATTCTCAAATTGCACATTTGTACAGGCATTATTAAAAACAACAACAACTTGTATTTATATAGTGCCTTTAATGTAGTAAAACATTTCAAGGCGCTTCACACGAGCGTTATAAAACAAAATTTGACACAGAGCCACATAAAGACATATTAGAGGTAGGTTCTATGGAGCGTTTTAAAAGTGGAAAGAGAGGTAGAGAGGCAGAAAGGTTTATGGAGGGAATTCCAGAACTTAGGGCCTTGGCAGCTGAAGGCACAGCCACCAATGGTGGAGCGATTATCAGAGGCCTGAATAAGGTGTATACCTTCCTCTGGCAGGCACTGAGATAGTGGTGGGGTGTAGAAGGGCCAGGTCCATGTCTCTGCTCACTGACATAGAATCATAGAATGATATAGCAGCAAAGGAGGCCATTTGGCCTTGTGCCAGCTCTTTGAAAGAGCTATCCAACTAGTCCCATTCCCCTGCTCTTTCCCCATAGCCCTGTAAATTTTTCTCTTCAAGTTCCAGAATTGTTCCGGGGATGGGGGATCTTAGCTACAAGGACAGGTTGGAGAAGTTGGATGAGTTTTCATTAGAGCAAAGGAGGTTGAGGGGTGATTTGATAGACGTGTAGAAGATTATGATGGGTTTGGATAGGCTAGATGGGGAAAGGCTGTTCCCACTAGTTGATGGTACAAGGACTCGGGGGACACAGATTTAAGATTTTGGGCAAGAGATACAGGGGGGATGTGAGGAAAAAAAATTTACGCAGCGAGTGGTGAGGACCTGGAACTCGCTGCCGACCCAAGTGGTGGAAGCGGAGACACTTAAATGTTTTCAAGGGGAGACTGGATAGGCACTTGAGGGAAATAAACTTGCAGGGCTACGGGGATAGAGCGGGGGAATGGGACTGACTGGATTGCTCTACAGAGAGCCGGCACGGACTCGATGGGCCGAATGGCCTCCTTCTGTGCCACTATAAATCTATGACTCTATTTATCTAATTCTCTTTTGAAAGTTACTATTGAATCTGCTTCCACCACCCTTTCAGGCAGTGCATTCCAGATCACAACAACTCGCTGCGTAAAAATGTTTTTCCTCATGTCGTCATTTCACCAGTCTTTCTTTGTCCTCCTGAAGTATATTACTATCCTCCCGATTGTTTACTACATTTCCAAGTTATGTGTCATCTGTAAACTTTGAAATTATGCTCTGATCTGCTTTTATTCATAAGGATTGTGTTGGTTTTCTTGGGTAACTGAAGGTAGTTTCTTTTGCTTGAAGATTCAATATTCTCAGGCACAACTTCACTGTCCTCTTCTGAGATGATTATAGTCTCAGGAATGGAATCATCAGAGCTGTATAAGGAGGAATCATCTATGGAGTTATGAAGAATATTGATCAATCCATTGGAGTACACTTGCACTTGAAATGTGGAAGAACTGCTGTAAATGTCAGCGTGAGAATCATTTTCACAGTTCAAAAGCATCTGTGAAGATAAGACTTCATTTATGTAAATTCATTATTTTGCAACTTGGTTAAGCAGGCTGAATTAGATGAATGTGCTAACCTTGCTTTCAAACTACTTTTACTGTAAATGGAATTGACTAAAAAAAAATTGCTGGAACTCCAGGGAAGTATCTGTGCTCTTAGAATAGATCGAACTCATTTGTAATCATGCAGAGTGTTTTATTCAATCCATCCAGGCTTTTGACCTGTGCTTTGGACTTCTGTTCCTCATATTTGATTTCTCTTTGCCAACTTTTTGAAATGATTAATCTAGTTCCTGAAGTTATGTGGCATTTGTGAAATTTTGGAAACAGTTCTCTTTTTTAGCTAACATAGTTCATTTATATGTTTACCCTTTTGCGGTCGATATGGCCAAAAAAAACATTGTCGTGTTTGAGCAACAAAACCAAAAAAACACTGAGGAAACACAGGAAAAATACTGCGGATGCTGCAAATCTGAAATTTGAACAGAAAATGCTGGAAACAATCAGCTGGTCAGGCAGCATCTGTGGAGAGAGAAACAGAGTTAACGGCCGGAATTTTCCTTACCTTGGCGGGTCCGGTGCGGCCGGTGACGGTGGTAGGTCCCGACCCCTCTGCTACCTTCATCCCGCTGTACAAAATGAACTTACCTTAATGGAGCCTATTAAGCCCGCCCAGTGCATTACCTGGCCAATGAGATGGAGCAGGACTGGTGACATCATTCATGACGCGTTTTAAGCCAGGATCCTTAAAAGGACCCTGGTCACATTAAATTTTAAGTTCAATCTAACATTGTGGGAGATGAATCTTTACTGTACAATAATATAATAAAAGTTATATATGAGTGATAAAGAAATATTTAAATAAAATTATCATCAAGTGATATGACTCCATTTGCAAATATGATCAAGAACATAATTAAAAAAGTACATTAATTGTGAAGTTATTGATGCTTTAGTCACAAATCTATAGACATTTGTATCAGTAACTTGTACAAATAAAAGATGTGTGTGTATAGGTAATACATAAAATTAAGCAGATGTAAAAGGGGTGGATTTACAATCTTATGCAAGTTCAGCAGAAGAGCTGTGGAATACCTGACAAACAGTGTAAGTGGTGCTTACAATGTGTTTCTGGGATTTTGGCAGCTCTTCCATTAAAGTTAACAATGGACAAGTGAGAGAACCTGCGCAGAAATTCACCCTAAAGTCTTAGACTGAAAAATTAATTGAGTCATATTCAGGGACTGAAAGCAAATTGAACCTAGGGCATAAAAACCCAAAAGGAAAAGTGATCCAACCATGGCTAACAAAAGAAATTAAAGCTAGTATTAAGTCAAAGGAGGAAGCTTATAAAGTTGCAAGAAAAAGCGGTCAGCCTGAGGATTGGAATCTTTTTAGAAATCAGCAAAGGGGGACCAAGAAATTGATAAAGAAAGGAAAAATGGAATATGAGCACAAACTAGCGAAAAATATAAAAATGGATTGTAAAAGCTTCTATAGGTATGTGAAAAGGAAAAGACTGGTGAAGGTAAATGTAGGTCCTTTACAGTCAGAGATGGGAGAATTTATAATGGGGAATGAGGAAATGGCAGAGAAATTAAATAAATACTTTGTTTCTGTCTTCACGGAGGAAGACACAAAAAACCTCCCAGAAATACGAGAAAACCAAGGGTGTGGCAAGAATGAGGAACTTAAAGAAATTATTATTAGTAAAAAAACAGTACTAGCAAAATTAATGGGACTAAAAGTCGATAAATCTCAAGGACCGGATGACCTACATACTAGGATTTTGAAAGAGATGGCCATTGGGATAGTGGACGCATTGGTTGTCATCTTCCAAAATTCTATAGATTCTGGAACGGTTCCTGCAGATTGTAGGATACCAAATGTAACCCCGCTATATAAGAAAGGAGGGAGAGAGAAAATGGGGAACTACAGACCTGTTAGCATCACATCAGTAGTTGGGAAAATTCTGGAATCTATTATAAAGGATGCAATAACTGGGCACTTAGAAACTAATAGTAAGATTGGGCAGAGTCAACATGGATTTATGAAAGGGAAGTCCTGTTTGACAAACCTATTGGAGTTCTTTGAGGATGTAACTAGTGGAGTAGACAAAGGGGAACCGGTAGATGTAGTGTATTTAGATTTTCAGAAGGCCTTCGATAAGGTCCCACACAAGAGGTTGGTGAACAAAATTAGGGCACATGGAATTGGGGGTAACATGGATTGAGAATTGGTTAACAGACAGAAAACAAAGAGTAGGGATAAACGGGTCTTTTTCAGGATGGCAGGCTGTGACTAGTGGGGTACCGCAAGGATCAGTGCTTGGGCCCCAGCTAGTCACAATCTATATCAATGATTTGGAAGAGGGGACTAAATGTAACATTTCCAAATTTGCTGATGACACAAAGCTAGGTGGCAGTGTCAGTTGCGAAGAGGATGTGAAGAGGCTTCAAGGCGATCTTGACAGGCTCAGTGAGTGGGCGAGAACATGGCAGATGGATTATAATGTGGATAAATGTGAAGTTATCCACTTTGGTAGAAAAAACAGAAAGGCAGAGTATTTCCTAAATGGTGAAAGGTTGGGGAATGCAGATGCTTAAAGGGACCTGGGTGTCCTTGTACATGAGTCACTGAAAGTGAATGTGCAGGTGCAGCAAGCCATTAAGAAGGCAAATGGTATGCTGGCCTTCATTGCAAGAGGATTTGAGTACAGGAGTAAAGAAGTCTTACTCCAATTATATAGGGCCTTGGTGAGACCACACCTGGAGTACTGTGTACAATTTTGGTCTCCTTACCTAAGGAAGGATATACTTGCCATAGAGGGAATGCAACGAAGGTTCACGAGATTGATTCCTGGGATGGTGGGACTGTCGTATGAGAAGAGATTGAGTAAACTAGGCCTGTATTCTCTTGAATTCAGAAGAATGAGAGGGGATCTCATTGAAGCATACAAAATTATTACAGGGCTTGATAGGATGGATGCTGGGAGAATGTTTCCCTTGGCTGGGGAGTCTAGAACCAGGGGCCACAGCCTCAAGATAAAGGATAGGCCATTCAGGACTGAGATGAGAAGAAATTTCTTCACACAGAGGGTGGCGAATCTTTGGAATTCTCTACCCCAGAGGGTTGTGGAGGCTCAGTCATTGGGTATATTCAAATCAGAAGTCAATAGATTTCTGACTAGTAAGGGCATCAAGAGATATGGTGATAAGGCCGGTGAATGGAATTGAGGCAGAAGATCAGCCATGATCTCATTGAATGGCGGAGCAGGCTGGAAGGGCCGAATGGCCTGCTCCTGCTCCTATTTTGTATGTTCTTATGAGAATGAAATTGTTACGGTTGATGACGTGATTTAATGTGTAACTGGACAATCACAGTATACTGTGAGAAAAACCTGACCAGAAACAACATAAAACTTTATTTAAATGGCATATGTCATTTTTTATAGTGCAGGTCAATTCACTGCAATTACTGTTCAGTTGGAAGGCAATAGCCGAGAATGGCCAGTGAAAAATTAACATTTACCAGTAGATTATCAAGTAGAATAGCATATCCATCAATCTGTTAGCTGATGTAATCAACATGTTTTTATTTTGGTTTGTTTTCCATGCTGTCAAGTAATCAGCTGGAGCAATAGCCAAGGAACTCACGCGTCAGGTTGACAGATGTAGTTCCCGAGCTGTGTGAATCCTGTGGCCATGCAGGGAAATGTAAAATGTAGGGGCAGAAAGGCTCTTAAATAAGAACATAAGAAATAGGAGCAGGAGTAGGCCATTTGGCCCCTCGAGCCTGCTCCGCCTTTCAATAAGATCATGGCTGATCTTCTACCTCAACTCCACCTTCCTGCCCGATCCCCATATCCCTTGATTCCCTTAATATCCAAAAATCTATCGATCTCTGTCTTGAATATATTCAACGACTGAGCCTCCACAGCCCTCTGGGGTAGAGAATGCTAAAGATTCACCACCCTCTGAGTGAAGAAATTTCTCCTCATCTCAGTCCTAAATGGCTGACTACTTATTCTGAGACTGTGACCCCTGGTTCTAGACTCCCCAGCCAGGGGAAACATCCTCCCTGCATCCACCCTGTCAAGCCCTGTAAGAATGTTGTATTTTCAATGAGATCACCTTTCATTCTTTTAACCTCCAGAGAATATAGGCCTAGTTCACTCAATCTCTCCTCATAGGACAATCCCCACATCCCAGGAATCAGTCTGGTGAACCTTCGTTGCACTCCGTCTATGGCAAGATTATCCTTCCTTAGGTAAGGAGACCAAAACTGTACACAGTACTCCAGGTGTGGTCTCACCAGGGCCTATATAATTGCAGTAAGACGTCTTTACTCTTATACACAAGTTCTCTTGTAATAAAGGCCAACATACCATTTGCTTTCTTAATTGCTAGCTGTACCTGCATGTTAACTTTCAGTGATTTGTGTACAAGGTCACCCAGGTCCCTCTGAACACCAACATTTCCCAATCTCTCACCATTTAAAAAATACTCTGCTTTTCTATTTTTCTTACCATATTTCTCCACATTATATTCCATTTGCCATGTTCTTGCCCACTCACTTAGCCTGTCTATATCCCCTTGAAGTCTCTTTGCATCCTCCTCACAACTTACATTCCCATCCAGCTTTGTATCATCAGCAAACTTGGATATATTACATTTGGTCCCCTCATCCAAATCATTGATATAGATTGTGAATAGCTGAGGCCCAAGCACTGATCCTTGTGGTACCCCACTAGTTATAGCCTGACAACCCGAAAATGACCCGCTTATTCCCACTCTCTGTTTTCTGTCCATCAACCAATCCTCAGTCCATGCTAGTTTATTACCTCCAATCCTATGAGCCCTAATTTTGTTTAATAACCTCTTGTGTGGCACCTTATGAAATGCCTTCTGAAAATCCAAATACACCACATCCACTGGTTCCCCCTTATCTATTCTGCTAGTTACAACCTCAAAAAACTCTAACAGATTCGTCAAACATGATTTCCCTTTCATAAATCCATGTTGACTCTGCCCAATCCTATTATTATTTTCTAAGTGCCCTGTTACCACGTCCTTAATAATATATTCTAGCATTTTCCCTACTATTGATATCAGGCTAACTGGTCTGTAGTTCCTCGTTTTCTCTCTCCCTCCTTTCTTAAATAGTGGGGTTACATTTGCTACCTTCCAATCCATGGGAACCGTTCTAGAATCTATGGATTTTTTGAAAATGACTACCAATGCATCCACTATCTCTATAGCCACCTCTTTCAAAACCCTAGGATGTAGGCCATCAGGTCCAGGGGATTTATCGGATTTCAATCCCATTAATTTTTTCAGTACTATTTTTTTACTAATACTAATTTCTTTCAGTTCCTCATTCTCACTAGACCCTTGGTTCTCCACTATTTCCGGGAAGTTTTTTGCGTCTTCTTCCATGAAGACAGAGACAAAGGGTTGGCTTTTACCAGCCCTGAGGAGGCGGGTTTGGAGGCAGGACTGCTGGGAAAATCAAAAAGAATGTGAGCGGGTCCCGAACCTGCTCCCACCCCAACTCCAACCAATCTTCCCGGGAGTTGGGTCCCCAATTTGCGCAGCGACCCGACTCCTAGCGGTGGGAAGAGGATTATAGCCACTTAACTGCCTGTTAACAGGTAGTTAACAAGCAGTTAAGAGACTTTTTCCCATTTTGAGACTTCTGCTGCGGGCTTCCCGACGTCGGAGAACCCCGCCAGGGTAAGTAAGGCGTACTGTGGGTCTGTTGTAATGTTTGTGTATAGATGACGGCTGCAGAAGTGGTGTGAAGGATCCAATGGGACGCTGGTGAGTATCAGAGGTAAGGAAATGTTGGGAAAGTCATTTTTAATGTGTTTAGATTTTTCTGTAGGTGACAAGCTGTTTGTGTGGCCTCACGTCATTGGGAGAAGTGACAGATCACTTCTGTACCCTCACCTGCAGCTGCCATCTGTTTTATCCTAAGGAGAGAGTCATTGGAGACTCTGGGTGCAAGGGCTCACCTTTGTACAGTGATTGTCAGTGTTTGACAGCACCTCAATGCTGTCAAACACTGTCAAATCATCTGTCAAAAATAACTGGTTTATGTCCCTTTAAGAAAACTGGCAGATGAAGCGTCATCAACTGACGTCATCTGACACCGGCTTTCCCTTAATTGGCCAGCAAGCCCGCAGAGCGGGCTTAACAAGGCCAATCAGGGAAAAATATGTCTGAACGTCGGACGTCGCTGGGGGAGGGACTAGAACCCGGAAGGCAGCAGTCCTGCCCCCAACTCGTCTCGGTAAGTAAAATCCAGCCCAAAGTATTTGTTTAATTTCTCTGCCATTTCCTTAATCCCCATTATAATTTCTCTTGTCTCAGCCTGTAAAGGATCCATGTTTACTTTCGCTAATCTTTTCCTTTTTACATACCTATAGAAGATTTTACAGTCTGTTTGCTCGCATATTCTATTTTCCCTTTCTTTATCAATTTCTTGGTCCTCCTTTGCTGAATTCTAAAATTCTCCCAACCCTCAGGCTTAAACTCTTTTTGGCAACATTATAAGCCTCTTCCTTTGATCTAATACTATCTTTAACTTCTCTTATTAGCCACTGTTGGACCACTTTTCCTGTGGGTTTTTTGTGCCTTAAAGGAATGTATATTTGTTGTAAATTATGTATTAATTCTTTAAATGCTAGCCAGTGCTTGTCTACCGTCATACCTTTTAATGTATTTTCCCAATCTACCTTAGCCAACTCGCCCCTCATACCTTTGTGGTTTGCTTTGTTTAGATTTAAGACCCTAGTTTCAGATTTAACTAAATCACTTTCGAACTTAAAATTATTGTCATTCTTCCCTAAAAGGCCCTTTACAACAAGCTTATTAATTAACCCTTTCTCATTGCACAATACTAGATCTAAAATAACCTGTTCCCTAGCTGATTTCTCAATATACTGATCTAGAAAACTATCTTGCATACATTCCATGAATTCGTCCTTCACACTATTAATGCAAATTTAGTTTGCCCAGTCTATATGTAGATTAAAGTCCCCCATGATTACTGTATTACCCTTGTTACATGCGCCTCTAATTTCCTGATTAATACTCTGCCCCACATTACAACTACTGTTTGGGGGGCCTATAACCAACTCCCACCAATATTTTCTGCCCCTTGCTGCTTCTAAGCTCCACCCAAACTGATTCTACTTCTTGGTTTTCGGAGCTAAGATCCTTTCTCTCTACTGTCTTTATCCTATCCTTTATTATCAGGGCTACCCCTCCTCCTTTTCCATTTTGCCTATCTCTTCTAAAAGTTAAGTATCCTGAAATATTTAATTCCCAACGTCACTTTGCAACCACTTCTCTGTAATGGCTATTAGATCAAACCTATTAATTTCTATCTGAGCTATAAATTCATCTATTTTGTTGCGAATGCTTCGCGCATTCAGATATAGTGCCTATTAAGTGCCCGTAAAGTACTTCATAATGATTTCAATTGGGTCCCCCGCCGCTGCAGGTCGGGTCAGCTCCACGCTGACAGATGCACCTGGATCGGACCCCCTATGCTCCCAGTAGCAGCTGCAGGCTCCCTACCTGTGGCTGCAGCCTGCTCCAGCGTGCTCCCTGCCCAACTGGCAACCAAGCCTGACAATCAGGCTGATCCCGGGTGGGGAACCTGTCGAAGATGAAAGCCGCACACTGTGAAGTTAAAACTCCACAGCATGCAGAGAAACCCGGACTTCCGGGTTTCCCATTCAAAAATCCGCGCCCCCCCCCCCCACCGCCCCTCTCCCCACCTATGCAACCCACCCCTGTCAATATCGGGACCGTTAACTCTGCTTCTCGCTCCACAGATGCTGCCTGACCTGCTGAGTATTTCCAGCATTTTCTGTTTATATAACTGAGGATACACAGTCGCTTACTCAGCATCTGTAAAGAAAGACAGGTTAAAGTTTCAGGTAAAACTCTTGATGACTGATCAGGTGTGTATTTCCTACTTTTTCTGCTTTTGTTCCATTTTGCAGGATTTGTATGCTTTTTGTTATTTGTGTTTTATTGTCTAAATAAAGTAAAAAGTTTTGCTTATGTGAACTATGGTTGCTTTTGAATTTAGTCTCCATTTTGTACCAATGTGTTATATCATAAACATCATCACTCGTTAGAATACATTGGAATGTGTGAGGTGCCTCATTTTCACTCATTTGATTTGAAAAATTCAGCCAAACTCTGTTTGGGTGTCTTTATGCCAATAAAATAGCTAACTGTTGTCTCTCCTTCTCTGAAGATGCCAATTCCTTCCTCTGATACAATTCCATGATCACCAATAACCTCTGGTACCTCACTCAAGAGGCAGTTGATCATGTGTGAGGCTTGACAATGAGTGTCGCAGGCGAATTGACCACAGAGAGCATCCACACACATGAAAGAGTGGAAACCCTGCCCAAGCCCCACCTCCTTAACCCAGGGGCATTGATGCCAACAGTAAGGGGTCCACTGCCAACCTAGCTGAGTCATTTCCTACATTACAACAGTGACTACACTTCAAAAGTACTTCATTGGCTGTAAAGTGCTTTGGGACGGCCTGAGGTTATGAAAGGCGCTATATAAATACAAGTCTTTCTTTTTCTGAGATAAGCTAGCATGGATTGAAGATTGAACCAGGAACCTTGTTAGACTGCAGGAACTCACTGGATAAACTCATTGAGCCATTGGTGGAAGATTTAAGATAATTTTTGTTGTAATTTGGGATATCCCTGTCTGGGTTGTCAGATAGCTAGAGCTCTTAATCATCTGAAAAACAGGAAACTAACCCTATCTTGCCAATGCTTCAAAATATTACAGTTAAGTCATTATCAACTGTACTGTACCAATGCCTTAGCACTTTTGGTGGCAGATCAATTAAGCAACCAAACTCCGAATTTGTCTTAACAATGGCTTCCTGTACGAGAATTGTACATAATGTTTGACACTTATACAAGGCAATGCTCCCATGTCCAGTATGATTTGGACAGGTTGGGTGATTGGGCAGATGCATGGCAGATGCAGTATAATGTGGATAAATGCGAGGTTATCCACTTTGGTGGCAAAAACAGGAAGACAGATTATTATTTGAACGGCAATAGATTGGGGAAAGGGGAAGTGCAACGAGACCTGGGTGTCCTTGTGCACCAGTCGCTGAAGGTAAGCATGCAGGTGCAGCAGACGGTTAAGAAGGCAAATGGTATGTTGGCCTTCATAGCAAGAGGATTCGAGTACAGGAGCAAGGATGTCTTGCTGCAGTTGTACAGGGCCTTGGTGAGACCACGCCTTGAGTATTGTGTGCAGTTTTGGTCACCTTATCTGAGGAAGGATGTTCTTGCCATGGAGGGAGTGCAGCGAAGATTCACCAGACTGATACCTGGGATGGCAGGAATGACGTATGAAGAGAGATTGGGTCGATTAGGCTTATATTCGCTGGAGTTTAGAAGAATGAGAGGGGATCTCATTGAAACTTATAACATTCTAACAGGACTAGACAGACTAGATGCAGGAAGGCTGTTCCCAATGGCGGGGAGTCCAGAACCAGGGGTCACAGTCTAAGGATAAGGGGTAAGCCATTTAGGACTGAGATGAGGAGGAATTTCTTCACCCAGCGAGTGGTGAACCTGTGGAATTCTCTGCCACAGAAGGCAGTTGAGGCCAATTCATTAAATATATTCAAGAAGGAGTTAGATATATTTCTTAAGGCTAAGGGGATCAAGGGATATGGGGAGAAAGCAGGGACAGGGTACTGAATTTGGATGATCAGCCATGATCGCATTGAATGGTGGAGCAGGCTCGAGGGGCCGAATGGCCTACTCCTGCTCCTATCTTCTATATTTCTATGTTTCTATGTAAATTCTAGTTCTGGTCCACAGAACAATGCACCTCAGAAACCAGCTGGCGGTGACATATGTTTATGAAGCACCTTGTGTTGTTAAGCTAAGGAAAGACTTTCCCAGCATGTTGCCGTGATCTGAATCTAGTTTAATAACCAAGTGTAAATAGCCTTCTGTCTTCTGTTGGCTGATGCGCTCTCAGTCATGGTTTTCTGTCATTTGTAAATATTAAGGGACTCAGTGGGTGTTAAGAGCGGATGAATATTGGGACCTTCCCCAACAATCAGTAGCTTGTTCAAATAATTTGCTCAGAAAGTTACTGTGAGCAGAAGGTGAGAGCAGGCAAGTGACCTGTTTTACCACTGTGAAAGCCTCTACAATTTCTGACTGGATTGCATTCTCCCACCCACCCCTTTCACTCAGCAATTAATAAAAAAAGCCACCTGCTTTTTACTTTTGATGAAAGACAAGAGACTTAAGTGAGGAAGTTTTGCCCGATTTAGAAACTGTAAGTAAAGTGATATTTGGCCTGAAGCTGCAAGAACTGGTGATTAAAAGTTGTTTGTTCCATAATTAGCACTTGTGTGAAATAAATGTACAGACTCTGATTCTTTCTTTTAAAGTTGGACTTTTGTCTCGGAGGTATGCCAGTGAATGGAATCCTAGTAATGTGTGTGGAGTGCGATCTGTGGGCTATCATGGATCCCCAGTGTATCCGGGGACAGCACATTGCATTCTAAGTGAGTCTTTGGAGCAGAGGATCTCCGTAATTGAGGAATAATTAGCCGCATTCCAGGACATCAGAGAGAATGAGGGGTTTCTGGATCAAACGCTCCAGAATATAGTCACCCAAGAGGCAGAGCTCCACAGTTCAGGACACAAGTTTAGTGTAGAAGTGGGTGGCCACCCACAGGGGCAGCAGAGGGAGACAGGACTCACAGGTACAGGGAACCCCAAAGTTACTTGGACTGTCCAGTAGAGACTTAAGGGGGAATTTTAACTCTCCCCGGAAAGGAGTAGGCAGTGCTTAAAATGGACTGGCTCCCTTTCCCACTCTGTTCCCACCAATTCCCCATTTGAACACAGCAGATGAGGCTTCCGCTGGGCTCGAGTGGAAGCCTCATTAATAAATGCAAATCAGGGTCCCTTGATGCACACGGGACCCCGACAATATTCTAACCCGTGCCTGAACTGGCCGCCCGATGGCAGGTGAAGCTGTTGGGAAACCATCAAGGCCATCTAAGTTAAGTTTAAAAAAAACCACAAGGAAGATTTGGGCGTCTGCTGGGCAGGACTCTGAACACCCCCGACCCCCACATCTCAAACTCACATCCCCAGCTGCCACACCCTCACAGCAGCCCCCCTCCTGGACTTACCTTGCTGCTGGCTATCTTCGCTTGGTACCAGCAGCTGGCCTCCGGGACACCCAATCCTTATCCTTGGCCCCTGCCGGCCAGCTCTTGGTCTCTACTCGAAACCGGCAAGCAGCTGACCAGCGGCATTCAAATGAGGCCCATCAGTTAAATTCTGCCATTCATCACAACCCTACTTTGCCCCCATTGCTGCATCTAGCTGTTTCTTAAATCATTCCAGGGTTTTCGCCTCCACCAATCCGCCCATCCCGAGTGCTGATCCCTCTCGGGGGCCGATTTTAACTTGAGGCACACAATGGACAGTCACCAGGTGGAACGCGCCTGCTGCCTGCCGTTGTTACCCTGTGATGCCTCAGCCATTGTGAAGCCCGGGCCTCATTTACATGCAACCGGTGACCTGCGGGTGCCAAACTGGCGCTCCAAGACAGCTATCCAGTCGGGGCCATTTTCTGAGCTCCACCCATCTCAGCAGTTTACACAAGATAGCTGTGGCTGCAGCACCAGTGTAAACGTAGTGGTACGTGACCCAAGCCATTTTCAAGCTGTTACCACCCCATTGATGCTGGGTGGTGGGCTTTAAGATTAGGCCTTATGTGCAATACTTTAAACTTGTTTGCACTGAAGTTCATCTGTCATTGTTCTGCCCACTCACATATTTTGTTTTGCTCTTTCTGTGGTTTCTGCGCTGCCTTTTTTGACTTGGTCAGCTCTCCTAGTTTAGTATCATTGGCAAGTGGTGGGAAAAATTGGTAGCTTATATGATCTGTTGCAGGGCACTAGTGTGCCCACTGCTCTAATAATGATTCTCATTATAAAATAAAACTAATGAAATAAATCCCACCTCTTGACTCTTTCCTGGGGTACGGTTCCACTGAGTTTGATCACGCTCCTGAAAATATGTAAGCTTTGATTCCCGAGCGCACGCAAGCTAATCAACTGCAGAGGCGTCACAGCTGAGTATGATTTTGCCGTGACTTTAAGCAGGAGTGACTGGATAACAATCAAGGACAGGAACACTGAACGTTTTTCTTCTCCCTCATCTAAGAATACTCAGAACAATTGTAGCGTATCTACCACTGCCATCACTGAACCCATCCAACTCCTATCAAACCTTCCTAGTCTATATGGCTCAGCTACTGAATGGAGAAACTCAGTGAGCTATTGGGGGACTCTGAGGGCTCGATTTTAATAGACCTGAGGAGGCGGGTCGGCAGCGAAAATCGGAAAAAATGGCTTCAGACACCCAACCCGCCTCCATCCCGCCCCCACGCGATTTTTGTGAGTGTAGGGTCAGCTGCTCCCAAACTGACCTGACTGGAACCGGTGGGACGGGTAGTTAAGGCAGTTAAGAGCCTGTTAACTGCCTTGCTAATCCTATTTTTATCGTGGTTTCCCATTTTCTTGTTTCTGGCTCCTGTTTCCCATCTTGTCAGAAACACGCCAGCTGCAAGGAGACGAGTTTCTCGAGGGCATGATTTGTAGTCATTGGTGCAGCACTGTAAAAGTGCTCCTGTAACATGGCTGACATTCAAATGCAACAACTTTGTTGTCGGAGATTTGGGATAAGATTTTGCAAATCTACTGACCTTGTGACTGGTCAAGCTGACACCCATCTGCAGTGTTACCTGATTGGAATAATTTCAGGCCACTTTGAGTGTGCGCTTGCAAGCTTCTTGGCTCAACTGAAATCTATAGCAACGGGATGGGAACCATTTACATCCTCCCATCCTGGTCGTCAGATTTGGAGGAAGAGCAGCCGTGGCAGCACCATAACCAGCCACAACAGCAGCACCAGCACCAGGAGCGCCAACCTCCTCTTCACCCACCTGATGCTGCACTGGACACAGGGCATCAGCTCCTGACAACATTGCTGCCCGGGAGGCCAGCGATGGCATCACCATGGCCAGATTTTCTTCACTTGATGCTGTAAACCCTGGCTGCCACATGATGCGCCAGGTTGACACCATCCCACGCCAGCACCATGAAGCATCCCTTTAATGTCCAAGCCATTACATGCACACACATCACTATAGCGGTGAGGTGGTGGCGGGGGGGGGGAATTATGACTGAACAATCACTGGAACTCAGTAAGACACTTCTGAATGTGCGCTCAGATCTGTCCAATAAGGGGCACTTTTGGATAAAAGGTATTACACTGTATGACAACACACTACCAGAAACGTCACATGGACATTGGCTAAGCCTCTCAAGTGCCTACCCTTGTGTGTTGTTAGTTGGTATGCTTGCAGTAGGATGAGGATGAGTGTAAGGGTGGCTAGTGAGATGGGGAAGTGATAAAGTATATAGAGGGAGTTAGGTGGAGGTTCAAGGTAAGTTGGTGTCCTGGGGAGGTCTCTTCCGCCCTTGGAAGGGAAGAGAACCTCCCTGCATGCTGTGACTCCCTCCATAAGCATATGGAGGGAGTCACTGGATAGCCTGGGTGCAATTGTTCACCTTTGTGCAGTGATTGTCAGTGTTTGCAGCTCCTCAATGCTGTCAAACACTGAAAAATCAACTGTCAAAATAAAATTGTGCATGGTCCCTTTAAGGAAACCGACAGATGACATGTCATCAAATGATGTCATCAGAACCACTTCCTGTTAATTGGCCGGTATGGCCAATCAAGGGAAAATCCCTTTGGCAGAGCGGAGGCAGCTGGGAGCGGGACAGGAACCCAGAAACCAGCTGACCCGCCCCCATTCTGCCTCCAGAATTAAATTTGCGGCCTGAGTTACTTTAAAAAAAAAGAAACCCAAATAATTAGACTAAAGTGGAATAAACAGAATACTCACTGGGGTACATCTGAATGCAAAATTTATTCCAGTAATCACAAACATCTTAATGACTTATTTACAATTTAGTCAGGCACTCTTCCTCAATTGCTGAATAAAATCTATATTCTATTATTCCCCATGGAGTTCCCTTCGTACACTGGTTTACAGCGAGAAGCTTTGGCTCCAGGTCCTTTTCTAATCAATTCATAGAAAATTTGTACATCATAATCATTACTAGCTGATTGGCCAATTCTTACATTTCAAGGTTAGACTCAGTGATAAGAAGCACTAACCACAAATTCCCAAGCATGTTTCCATTATATTTTGGATAATTTTTCCTGCAAATTTTCACTTTTTTCCCACACTGATCGTTTTACACTTTCTATGATTATTTTTATCTGACATTTAATCTTCTGGGGCACGTTAACCTTAGGTACAGTCGTGTAGTGATTATGGTGCTGCAGCAGCATTTTACTCAATTGTAGAAACATTCACTACAGAAGGCAGTCCATCACCACATTCTTAGGATCACTAGGGATGAGCAATCGATCAGAAGTGGGGATGTTCGCTGATGATTGCGCAGTCTTCAGTTCCATTCACAACTCCTCAGATAATGAAGCAGTCCATGCCCGCATGCAGCAAGACCTGAACAACATTCAGGCTTGGGCTGATAAGTGGCAAGTAAAAGTTGCGCCACACAAGTGCCAGGCAATGACTATCTCAAACAAGAGAGAGTTAAACCACCTCCCCTTGACATTCAACAGCATTACAATCGCCGAATCCCCCAACATCAACATCCTGTGGGGTCACCATTGACCAGAATCTTAACTGGACCAGCCACATAAATACTGTGGCTACAAGAGCAGGTCAGAGACTGGGTGTTCTGCGCCGAGTGACTCACTTCCTGACTACCCAAAGCCTTTCCACCCTCTACAAGGCACAAGTCAGGAGTGTGATGGAATACTCTCCACTTGCCTGGATGAATGCAGCTTCAACAACACTCGAGAAGCTCAACACCATCCAGGACAAACCAGCCCACTTGATTGACACCCCATCCACCACCTTAAACATTGAGTCCCTCCACCACTGGTGCACCGTGGCTACAGTGTGTATCATCTACAAGATGCATTGCAGCAACAAATCAAGCTTCTGCTTCTTCTCCCAAACCTGTGACCTCTACCACCTAGAAGGACAAGGGGAGCAGGCGCATGGGAACAGCATCACCTCCAAGTTCCCCTTCGAGTCATACACCATCCTGACTTGAAAATATATCACCGTTCCTTCATCATCACTGGGTCAAAATCCTGGAACTCCCTCCCTAACAGCACTGTGGGAGTACCTTCACTACAAGGACTGCAGCGGTTCAAGAATGTGGCTCACCACCACCTTCTCAAGGGCAACTAGGGATGGGCAATAAATGCTGGCCTTGCCAGCGATGTCCACATCCCGTGAATGAATTAAAAAAAAGACCTTGCCAGCATATCCCACATCCTGAATATAAATTTTAAAAAGTCTTTTTTTTGGTAATTGGTCATTCAGTAAACCTTTTACATGGAGGAACCAATGAAAACAAACATTCTCAAATTAAGTTATTTCTTCATGCCCATTCTGCTTTGACAATATTTGGACCTGGTTTTACCTCTTATCCACTTAAAATACAGATGCAGCCCTTTTCCCACTGGACCACTCGGCTGAATGATATAAAGTATTAAAATTGCACTCAGAAAACTTGGAGTTTACAAAATTGGCACCAATTATCTGATGTCAAGTGATGATGACACCATCAAATTATCAACTGTATACATCCTTGGGAAATATCACGTAACCTTAGATTAACACCATCTCCAAGTATGTCTTTAATCGCCCCAACATCTAATAATCAAACCTACACCGCGACAAAATTCCACAGGACAATGCACAGCAACAAACTTTGAACCATGACACCAGATAATAAATTTGGTTTTCCAAATATTGCTGTCATGAAGAGCAGAGACAGCTGCACTGGATGGGCCTAGTTACATCCTAATACCTGGCTTTGGGGCATGGAAAAACCAAACTATTCTGTCTGTCAGACAATGCAATCAAAAGGATGGGCTCTTGATGACTCCTATGATTGATAACTCTCCAAACCAGAACAAGCCGTTGAATCCTTGCTTGTTTTACAGAGTATGCAATTACAAAAAAAACCACACTTCCAAATAATTTAATTCCAGTAACAGGTAAAACATTTGCAGGGCTATGGGGAAAGAGCAGAGGAGTGGGATTAATTGGATAGCTCTACCAAAGAGCCAGCACAGACACGATAGGCCGAATTGCCTCTTCTCTGCTGTATCATTCTATGATTCTGAGTTCCTGTGAATGTGTATAGCAGGGATACTCACTAACCTTTTGTATAGTAACTTGTTTAGCGGGTCATTCACAGACCTACCATAAACAATTCCATGTGGTTATTTTTTAACATTTTATATTGGCCCAACATTTGCTGTCAAAATATTGGTGAGGCTAATAGCGCTCGGCGTTATTTATGTGCGAATGCCACAGCAACTTCAGGCGGTGGCAGATGAGTGATTAAACGTGGAAATCCAAAAGTTGCTGTCCAAGTTGTGCTGCTCCATCTTTAGCTTCGCAAAAACAGCATCTTGCTCTCTGGCTCACCATTGGAAACATTGAGTGGTGTGTAGTTGCTGTATTTGCGCAGTAGATACAAACTAAACTCACCACAGAAAGTTAAGTCAAGTCATTTCAAGTCTAACTATTCTTTTAACAACGTGATAAGTGTTCATTACTGCCAATCAACCTCCCTGGTACTGAAAATTAACTATTACACGTGTGGAATTAAAAAAAAACTTTTTCTTTCGGTCTCTTTTTTCTCTCTCTTAATCCAATCTTTCTATTTCTCTTTCTGTACCTGATTTGACACTGAATTTGCCCACACTAACTTACACTTCCTTCTCAGTCCTTGCGCTGTTAAATTCACAATACTTTAATCTGATTGGTTAAGGAGATACACAGTTGCTTGTCCTGTTCATTCAGATTCCACATGCCCCGTAGAGGGCGCTGGGCCATTTCCATCTCATACTTCTAATAACTTGCAGCGCAAAATACCATCGACATTAAATGGGCAAGGACAAGTCTAACTAACAGCGGGCACCATTCGTTGGCCTGCTATTGTGTTTCTCTCTCCCTACATTTCAAGCTCTAGCAATTTCCCATAGCTAACAGTCTGCAAATTGAGGTGGTGCAGCAGATCCAAAGAGGAAGATAGATGAGTTGGGCCATAAGTAGCCCCTGGGCCATTTATAATATGTTAGCATATTACTGTTACGTTAGCATCTAGTTGGTTGAGATTAGTGTGACAGTTAATAACTCAACACCAGAAGCTGTCCATATAGGTCTTTGAGGAATAATTCTAATTTGCTGATTATTACAATATACCTAATAGCTCAAATATTTGCATAATTATCCAAAAATTAGATAGTGTATTCTTGTTCATTATCAATGGGAGGAAAAGTGTTCATTTAGATCTTAAGACATGTTCCACTAAACTATTATATTAGACAGGAGAATGGAGAACTGATGATAGACAAGTATGAATACTAGTTGCATACTAATACATATATGGTAGTTTCTGTACTAGTACTACTAGCATCGTTGCACAGGGAAATTAAGTTAATGCTTGCTACAAATTAATTCTAGTTTTTCATCTAGAACATCTAATTCCAGCCTTACTCTATTCAATGTTATCGATTTGAGGGTCAAGAGAATTAAAAATTCTGCACTATTACGAATCCGCCATTGTGTCTTGAATTATTCTTTAATAAGAAGAGCAGTTTGATGGTCTTCACATTACCGTTAATACTCTTCATATTACACTTTCGGCTTAATTACTACTGTCAGAATTATACAGTACCATGTTTAGTTTTTCCAACCTTCCTGATGGATAACTGTTTTAGAAACAGATAAACAATGATCCCTTTTTGGAGATGGTTCCGATTTTCAATTTTTTGCATGTGACTGTGACTTCTTTAGGGAAATTGTTACTTATTTCCCCAGAACTCTGACTTTAGCTGCATATTTCCCAATTAGTGAGGTGTTTTATCATATACACCTGTTCTGCAGTTATATTATTTTGTAGTTACCAGTATTCTGTTAACTGGTACGTCTGTACTTGCCATTCACATTTTACTCAGTTTATCTCAATCAAATATTTGTATATCTTCTCTCTCATGTCTGATTCTCTTTCATCTAAAGAACTGCACCTGTCCATAGACTTTCAAACAGACCTGAATTGTAGGAAGATCCTTGTGGAATGGAATGCAATATTTTGGAAGCGCTATCTTATGAAAATATTGGTTCAGGTCTGGGCCTCTGCCCCCCGAGGCTCCCTCCGATTCACACCCATGAAACAGCTCCATTCACGTGCCCCCGCCCCTCCCCTCCCCACCATGATTTACTTTGGTGCCAGTGGGCCCTGTGATTCTGACCTGTCAGAAGCCAGACAGCTGTCTCTTTCCGACCAATTTCAGGTGGGAAAATGGCTGGTGGGGATGCAAATGAGGCTCAGGACTTAAAGTAGCCATGCCTCAAACTGATGATGTTGGGAGGATTTGAGGATCCCTCTTGCCTGCCTAAAACCTAGTCCCAGTTAAAATCCATCCAATAATTTTACCAAATAATGACGAGAGTCAAATCTTGCAAAACTTGATAACATTTCTTCAAAAAATTGCATCTAATAATGTGATGTGCTATAAAGTGGCATATGCCCATTTTCTAACATTTAAGAATGGACGACTGATTTACCATGATATAGAAGTAGACAAACTAGACTGAAATTGTAGTCAATAGGTATATTTTCACTTATAAAACAGCAAGTATTAGTGAGAAAAGTTTTTTTTCTCACAGTTCTCTAGGGTTGATATCTGCACATTCCTTTCAGCAGATGAAAGACAGGTGTTCAGACAACTGTTTGCTACACGTCCATCAATAGCTTGGTAGATATTCATGTGATATTCTAGTGAATTGAATCTGCAGACAGGTTGAGTTCTTAAGATTATCTTTGTCATGCACATTTATTGAAGTTGCTAATGCAATGCGGAGTGAGTGAGGAGGCCTAAGGGCTTTTCTGTGTCCTAATGCAGCCAACCAGGGACTGGTGTGCTGGGCACCTGCGCACAAGATGTGCGCAGGGCTCATTAAGGCCCTCGAAAATATTTAAATTACTTGGCCACCCCATAATATGTTTGGAATGCCTGACCAGCACTAAGCACCTGTTTGCAATGGGAGTTCCAGAAGTGGAGTGTGGTGGTGGCGGGAGGGCATATAAAATTGTGGTCCAGGGTGGCTCTGTCGTTTATATAGGGCCACCCTTACCTTGTCCCCCAAATTTCTCTGACCTCCACCAAGCAACTCTTCAACAGGGATATGCTACACCGTTGGTAAAACAAAACCTGGCATTCCACTGACAGCTGGCAGCCCTTTATTGGCTGCTGGTGCCTGACACCCAAGCCCCAGCCACATGGCAGTCCTGGTGCAGTCATACACACCAGAAGCATCACTAAAATATATAACTGAGCTGACCGTGGATTATGGATGAAGTTAACTCATTTGGACACAGACAAATGAAGCACCGATGGAATAATAGCCTAGTCGGCACTGGGTCAGGACTGCATTGTTAGCCCCTTATGTCTAGAATGCTAGATCGCACTCAGTCATTGCAAACATTGGTTCGGTAAAACAACTGGAAGATCAACAGATTAAAATGTATTTCAGTTTAATGCTTCACAACCAATAACTGATTCATTCATAACTAATTAGCATTTAATCTATCCTCCAATTTAAACCTAGTAGGGCCCTAAGTAACACCTCTACTCAACACCAATAAATGTCAACACAGTGTAGTAACCGTAACAGCTACTAATCCACGTCACCATATCTTCCAAAAGATGTATACCTTAAGTTTGAATGAAAGTTACTGATCTTCATCTATTTGCACAGCTTTCTTGTGATCTTCATATCGCTGTTCTTCAATCTTCTTGACAGCAGGCGTGGGAATTCAAACTTTGCACACATGATTGTCAGTGACATCACTGCAGATGTCCCAGTGCTCATGCAAACAGCTCAACTGCTGTCAAGTGTAAAAGCAATCATTAAGGAACATGAAGGAAGATGAAAGTAGTAGAAAATGCAGAGGAAGATAATAGAATCAATGGTTATGTTGCAATTATTCAGCTATACAAAAACAGATAATTACTTTTGTGGGAAGTCAGCTGATTGGTTAATTGTTTTTAAAAGATGCTATTCATAACAATCACTCAATTCACTTTAAAGATGTAGGACCGAGAATGCTGCAGCCTAACCTATCTATTATTGGAAGAGTTATTCTGAAAATTGCATTGATCCACCAGGTGCTGTGGTAAACTATCTTGAGGGCAGATGTCACTATCAATCATAAAAAATACTTTTTAATTAATATCAAAATATATATCATGCTAACTACATCTAGATAAAATCTATCTTATTTAATTGAATAACTACGTTCTAATGTCAGGCTGCTTCAAATATTTTCAAACTTTATGAAGGCTAAATCACATACTACCATAAACAATAGAGCAATTTTTTGAGCTTTAAGTGTAATCGGGCTTATGTCTTGAGGAGGCTTTGCAGTGGTTGCATTTTTAGTGGTTTGGTTTTGAGACTCACTCTGTATTAGCTATAATGAAAGCCAGTAATGTCCAGCTTCATCTTGTTAATGCACTCCAACTGCTTCACGCTACCTGAACTGTAGTCAGAATTTGCTGTATGTGACCGTTGTTGCAACATGAGAAATTGTATATAAATGGCATATACTATGCCTTTAAGATAGCATTACCATTTATACAATTGTAGAACCGTTTTCGTACATTTAGTCTGGCTCTGTAAATGTCAGGAACCTTGGGACAAAGAGTGAAGGTAAAGAACGAAGGCTTCAATAAACAAATCACATTCTTGAAATTATCATTATCTATGAAAAACTGATGATTTTTACATTAGAGGATGCTTGGGAGAAAATGTTTAACCGTCAAAATATTTGGCTTGCATAGGAGAGAAACTATTCTTTGCAAAAACTGGTGAGTCTGCTACTTTAACTCTTCCCTCCAATAAATGCCCAAAATTTCCATTATTTTGACTGGGTAGCGTAGTCATTTTGGATCACTTACAGCGGGCAATGATAAATAATTAAATAACAGAAAGATGTCGCACAATGTGCCAAAGGTTACTCTGAGTATTCTGTTCATCCAAATTGTTCATTGGAAGCAAGAATGAATAAGAATATCAATGTTACTGCTGCTTGTTCTCTCTCCAAAAGGTAACATCATTCTTTGTAATAAAATTTAGCAAGCTACTAAGATTTGATATTATCAGTCTGTTCATGCATTTGGCATTGTCTATATGGTAGAGGCAATGACATCATCAGAGATCTGAATTCTGAACTCTTGCCCTTCAATGTCAACTCACAGCTCTTTCATTTGTACAATTTTTAAAGATTAAACATAAATGATAGTACCTTCACTCAGCTCCCAGATTTATGAAACAATGGGATAATTTTAACCTCCCAGTACGGGCGGGGGGATGTGGGGGGAGGGTGGTTAGAAGTTCAAAAATCCGGAACCTGACCCCAACCCACTTCCAACTTTCGGTTTTAACGGAGGCGGGTTGCGGGGTGGTCGACTAACCTGTTCTCCGGAGGCGGGTCCCTCACTAAAATATTTTAATGAGGTTGCGTGCCTCCAATTTAACAGGAGTAATACTTTTAACCCTTGCAGGCAGGATTTCCAGGGCCTCAGGAAACCCAGAAGCTGAAGGGAGGTGAGGAGGGTCAGATCCATTAGGTAAGTTCTTTAACAGCACTACTTGTGGGCCAGGCGGAGCAGGAGTGCTTCCCCCCGGCTCACCAAGCTAATCTGCTTCCCTCCCTACGATTGGTCCCCCATGATCGGCTGACCACCCCCACACCTCACTCCGATGTCCGATCTGCAACTCCCTCCCCTTACCTCCTCCAATGTCTGCACCCCACCCCAGATGGCCGAACCCCCCACCATGATGTCCAACTCACCTCCCTCCGCTGTCCAATCTCCATCTCCCTCTCCGATCTGCAGCTCCCTCCCCTACCTACCCCAATGTCCGACGCCACCTTTATGATGGCCTACCCCAACCCCCATGTCCAACTTACCTCTGCTCCATTCCCCGGCTGCCTTCTCGCCTGACAGTCAGCCAGCCTCTCAATCTGGTTGGCTGCAGCCGGGATACCCATGCAAAAAATTTACACCAGGTCCTGCTGTTAAAGCCGGCAGGACATCTGGGAAACCCATACGTCTGGGTTCCTTGCCCACTAAATCTTCCCCTCCACCCCCCCTTCCCGCCTTGCAGTTATTATCAGGACCATTGATAGGGACCAACATTTCTATAAAATAGCGGCACTTCTTTCTTACTTAGTCATCCAAACCAAAATGTACTGAAAATAAAATGTGTTAAGAAGAATAAAACAAATAAAAATACCTCTCGAGAGCCAACAGATTATTGGGTAAGGATTAGAAATGCAGTTTAATCCTCGAGCTCTACAAGCATTAAATATTTAGTATTTTGGGATGAAGGTGACAGAACGATATTTGTACATTTCAATTACATTTGCATCAATTAAATAAAACATAAGGGAGAAAATTAACGCTAATTAGAAACAAAAACCTAAAAACAACATCATAATTATTGCTTACACTTTGACTAATACAGCAGTTTTGAAAGACTGAATATGCACTCAGAACAGACTCACATGGGAATAGATGTCAAATGATCCAGGAGAAAACATGTCACAGTGTATTTCAAAAGCATTCCCAAGAAGCCATAAAAAATGCATTCTGGTCTGTTTACAAGCTTTTATCTGACATGTCCTATATTATTTCCACATGAGTAAAAAAAAAAGTTAATCCTGATCCAAATTAAACAGTTTCAGATTGCATTCCATTTCCATAATAGCTTCAAAACTGATGACAAGTGCAAACTGAACTGAATTTAGTGACGTGTTTGTATGTGTCGCACTTACATCATTGGCCCCTTAAGGTGCAGATTTGGCGAAGTAAAACTAATTCAGCCTTCTGACATTAGACACCAATTATACACCTTCATAAGTTTTGATTCAAAATTGACACTTGCATCAAATATTTATGAAATACTTCCATAATGTACACATCTGTATCTGTGTATACAGTACTCAGCTTTAGATTTGTCTGAGTGATACAGGTGCAGCTGCAACAACAGAAATGTTTTGTATAATTTAATTTGATTTTCTTATGTTTGATAAAGCAATTGATATTCTGTTCAATTAAAGCTGCATGTTTTGTGAACGGATATGGAGCAATATAGATTTAGCCATTTCAACAAAACTAAAGCCTTACAAAACACTGACCCTGAAATTACAGCCTTCTGAAAGGCCCCGCAAGAATCGGGTTTCCGTCTGCGCTGCACATGCACGAAAACTCGGAACTTGCGACCTGTCAAGTTTCACTTGGATAGATCGTTCGCATCCGCTACAAAAACACTTTCGCTGGCGCAGAGTTGGGCTATTTGCTCAACCACTGCCCAGCGAATGCCCACAAAACCCTTGCGCCTGGTAAAAGCAGGTGTAAGGCCTTCTTTTACCAGCATAAGGGTTAAAATAAATGTTAAAATAAAACTGTTTAAATGATTTAAACATACAGATACATTTAAAGTTAGTTCAGGTAAATTTTGTCCCATTTTAAAATGTTTACATTTATTTTTCAAAAAAATTAAAATTCTTATTTTAAATGTTTAATTAAGGGGTCTTTTAATTAATTTTGAATATGGGAACATTTATATGGTGTGAAATTTGATTTATTAGGTGATTCCTATTCATGCTCATGGGGATTCTGGACGTAAATGAAACCCCCATAAGTAATATAGGGATCCCCTTTTTGATTGGTTGGCCTGGCCCACAAGATCCCAGGGCTGCTTGCGAACTGCCTGCGCCCCTGGGATCTGTGGGCCTTTACGCAGGCAGACACCTGCAGACCCAGGACCGGAACAGTCCGAAGGTCTGGAGACACCAGGTATGTTCGTATTTTTCTTTTGGTTTGGAGGCGTACGTGGGCGGCAAGCCTCCGACCGCAATTTCCAGGCCATTATGTACATCTTGACTAGGAATGCCCACCTTGAAGAAGTTCTGCTCTTCTCTCCGACGGGATTTCCATTTGTCTCTTTTACCTTGTTTCACTTGCTTAAAAACCTGTTGCATCTCCAACTTTTTCCAGTTCTGGCGAAGGGTCATCGACCTGAAACGTTAACTCTGTTTCTCTCTCCACAGATGCTGCCTGACCTGCTGAGTATTTCCAGCATTTTCTGTTTCCGCAGTATTTTGCTTATGTACATCTTGATATTGGGCATAACATATGTGCGCACATATCTGTTGCATGGTAGCTGCATGCATTTGCGTGGGGGATTTAAGCCATTTATAGGGTTGATACACCTACATGGGATACTAGACAAATCAACATTGGTTCCCCTATAACCAATGTAGCTGCTCTTAAATATTGGATCCCACGCTATTGCAGGAATATAGCTTCCACAGTTTACTGCACACAGGTATAGGAGCTGACCCTGAGGGCTAAAGTGGACTGGAAAAATAAATTAAATGGTAAAACAGTTGAAATGCAGTGGTGGACATTTAAGGAGATATTTCATAATTCTCAACAAAAATATATTCCAGTGAGAAAGAAAGATTTTAAGAGAAGGGAGCACCATCCGTGGCTAACTAAGGAAGTAAAGGATGGTATCAAATTGAAAACGAAGGCATACAATGTTGCCAAGATTGTCGGGAGACCAGTGGATTGGGAAATTTTTAAAAACCAGCAAAGGATGACTAAAAAAATAATAAAGAGAAGGTGAATTATGAGAGTAAACTGGCAAGAAATATTAAAACAGATAGTAAGAGCTTCTACAGGTATATAAAAAGGAAGCGGGTAGCTAAAGTAAACGTTGGTCCCTTAGAGGATGAGACTGGGGAATTAATAATGGGGAACAGGGAAATGGCAGAGCCTCTGAACAAATATTTTGTATCTGTCTTCACGCTAGAAGACACTAACAACATCCTAATAATGGATAATCAAGGGGCCACAGGGAGGGGGGAACTAAAGACAATCACTATCACTAGGGAAATAGTACTTGGTAAAATAATGGGACTAAAAGATGACAAGTCCCCTGGACCAGATGGCCTGCATCCCAGGGTCTTAAAAGAAGTGGCTGCAGAGATAGTGGATGCACTGGTTGCAATATTCCAAAATTCCCTGGACTCTGGAGAGGTCCCAGCGGATTGGAAAACTACAAATGTAACACCCCTATTTAAGAAAGGAGGGAGACAGAAAGCAGGAAACTATAGACCAGTTAGCCTAACATCTGTCGTTGGGAAAATGCTGGAGTCCTTCATTAAGGAAGCAGTAGCAGGGCATTTGGAAAATCATAATGCAGTCAAGCAGAGTCAGCATGGTTTTATGAAAGGGAAATCATGTTTAACAAATTTGCTGGAGTTCTTTGAGGAGGTAACGAGCAGGGTGGACAAAGGTGAACCAGTGGATGTGGTGTATTTGGATTTCCAGAAGGCATTCGATAAGGTGCCACATAAAAGGTTACTGCATAAGATAAGAGCTCACGGAATTGGGGGTAATATATTAGCATGGATAGAGAATTGGCTAACTAACAGAAAGCAGAGTGTCGGGATAAATAGGTCATTTTCCAGTTGGCAAACGGTAACTAGTGGGGTGCCACAGGGATCGGTGCTGGGGCCTCAACTATTTACAATCTACATTAATGACTTGAATGAAGGGACCGAGTGTAATGGAGCCAAGTTTGCGGATGATACAAAGATGGGTGGGAAAGCAAGTTGTGCAGAGGACTCAAAGAACCTGCAAAGGGATATAGACAGGCTAAGTGAGTGAGCAAACATTTGGCAGATGGAGTATAATGTGGGAAAGTACAAGGTTATCCACTTTGGCAGGAAAAATAAAAAAGCAAATTATTATTTAAATGGAGAGAGATTACAAAATGCTACAGTTCAGAGGTACCTGGGGGTCCTTGTGCATGAAACACAAAAAGTTAGCATGCAGGTACAGCAAGTAATCAAAAAGGCAAATGGAATGTTGGCCTTTATTTCAAAGGGGTTGGATTATAAAAGCAGGGAAGTCCTGCTACAACTGTACAGGGTATTGGTGAGACCACACCTTGAGTACTGCGTACAGTTTTGGTCTCCTTATTTAAGGAAGGATATACTTGCATTGGAGGCAGTTCAGAGACGATTCACTAGGTTAATTCCAGAGATGAGGGGGTTGACTTATTAGGAAAGGTTGAGCAGGCTGGGCCTTTACTCATTGGAATTTAGAAGAATGAGAGGTGATCTTATTGAAACATATAAGATACTGAGGGGGCTCGACAAGGTAGATGCAGAGAGGATGTTTCCCCTCGTGGAGAAATCTAGAACGCAGGGGCCCAGTTTTAGAATAAAGGGTCGCCCTTTTAGAACTGAGATGAGGTGGAATTTCTTCTCTCAGAGGGTCGTAAATCTGTGGAATTCTCTGCCCCAGAGAGCTGTGGAGGCTGGGTCATTAAATACATTTAAGGTGGAGATAGACAGATTTTTGCAAGATAAGGGAGTGAAGGGTTATGGGGAACGGGCGAGGAAGTGGCTTTGAGCCCAAGATCAGCCATGATCTTATTGAATGGCGGAGCAGGCTCGAGGGGCCAAGTGGCCTATTCCTGCTCCTATTTCTTATGTTCTTATGTTCTAAATGGATCTCACAATGCCAGATGAGAGAGAGTTGTCAGCTTTCACCCACTGTGTAGTGTATAAACTCATTAGACCTGTGACAGCCATCAGTCAAAGTTTATCCATAGCTGTTACAGTCTGGTCTCTAAAGGACTTTAGAATATAGAGTAATGCCCAATTTATACTAGTTGTGTTTCAATTTATTCAATAAGACAACTTTGCCCTAATTATATTTGTGGATCAGATGAAGTATTACTTGTCATTATTAATGATGTTATGTTTCACTCCAACTGGGAGAAGCTGCTGGTGTCAGAAACTGCAGGCAGCTTACTCACAGTCATAGTACTAGTTTATCATTCATCTTCAGAGATGTCCCCAGGAAATCTCTTTGCATCACTTCCACTGTTGAAAAAATAAAACTATTCTTTCTTTCCTTGTTACAATAATATGCCCAAATTAAATTCATGATGAAATAATATTGGAAGAAATGACTGCATCAACACATAAGCACGAGGAATGAGCTATAACAGAACACAAAAGAACTGAAGAAAAAGATGGAGTGTCCCATGTATTTTCCCTTTCTGCGCATGTTGTGTTCAAAACCCTGAGTAAGCTGCATAACAGCTGTACTCAGTTGGATACCAATATAAACTCGTTCTAATGGTAATGACCTTTCAACGCATCCACAATTGTAATTAGAGTGGACTTGCCCTTTAAGGCATTGTTTATGATCTAGATTGAATAAAAAGCCAAAATAATTAGCAAGCAGCAATGTTGTGAGGCAGCTGACTTTTTAAAATGGAATTTACATACATAATCTTCTTTTCCCACTGCAAGTAACAATTGTTTTTTTTATTGGGAAAACTCATATCTGCTTGCTAAGATAATTCATCTCAATATTAAGGTGGCAGATCGGAAAATAAAATGGATATTTATTAATCTAATAGGCCAGTTACACTGCACATTACACATTGATGAAAAGCATGTTTGTATTGAAGCACAACATGCAGTATAACTTGGGAGAGAATCTGTCAGCATTGAATCAGGCAAACAGTATGAGACCATCTCAAGGAGGCAATCTTAAACTGAACACAGTATAAGCAGCGCAAAGTGAACTTTAAAAAGTTCACGGGCAGTTCAGATTTTAAACTTAATATCTATCTTTTAAAAAACAATTTAATGAGAAGACTCGGCTGGCTCAGCAGCTTTCTGACAATTTTAAAAATCTAGCCAACTTCTGGACATTGTTGAGTGGAATTCTGATCATGTGTGTTCGCACGCGTTCATAGAGCTCTGCTTTGTCTGGCCAGTGAGTGATGTGGAGCCAGCAATATAATCTTCGTCAACCAGCTGTAGATCATTCTAAGCAGTTACCAGACTCGAACCAGTACCAGTGGTATAACATTCCACAACAACAAAGTTGTTAGAATATAGAACAATAAGCTATTAGAATATTTAATTTTGTATTATTATTGGTTATATGCTAAATTATTTATCCATTTAAAGCAATTAATTCAATCATTTAAATTAGATACAATTTATATAAAAAGCTTACACTCATGGGGATGTTGTAACCAGATGAAACTAATTTTATAAAGTGAATACGCACATTATCTAGATAACAAAACACGCAATTCGGTTTTTCTTTGCTTCGAACTTCAGTCATATTATTAGGAGCATATGGTGTAAAAATGTAACACACAAAGATCTGAAAGGTTTAAATTTACAAATCCTGAATCTGCTAAAAGCGTATAAAGACTGGAAGTAGTCCACAATAGAACCACAATATCATTTTATTTAGCAAAACAAATTTTTGAATAATTAATGAAGCAGCAAGCTTAAAAGTCTTTTCTCAGCACCATGAAGCGTAAGTGAGTACTTGGCAGCACTGGGTGTGAGCCAGGTGATTTTTGTTCAGATTAGCCCTAGTAGGAGGCACAGGGGGGAGAGAAATTTGACCTCATGTATGAAAGGGAAAAAATACAAGAAAAAGACCATCCTCATTCCAATTGCTTGCTGTAGCACTAAGTTATACAGATCAGAAGGTTCAGTCCTGCTCTGAGCTCAGTTAGCTGATCTCAGCTGCGGTACTACAATTGACCCCAGGCTATGCAGAGGGATAACCATCCATTGTTTCCACTCCTGACCACTATTCCGTGAATCCTGCAAGAAAGCTGTGATGCCCTTGAAAATCGAGTAGCTTGTTGGCACTCTGCGCCCCGAGTTTCCTCTGGGGTTCCATCGGAGTCCTACAGCAATTCTGCTGGCAGGTCTGGCGGAAGCCACTGAAAAATGGCAAGGACCCAGTTGCGCCATGTCCTTTCTATTTCTGGGATATTCCAGTCAGCCTTGTAAGGGATGGAACCTCCAGCCGCCCCTTACAAGGTCCTCGGTGGGGGGGGGGGGGGGGGGGTGGGGGGGGGTGCGTGGAGGGTGGTGCAACTGGGTGTGGAGACTCCCTACACTGGGATTTCCTACTTTCCAAGCTCAGTCAGAAGCTGGGGTAGGACTGGAGGCCAGTATGCCAAGTGAGATGAGACAACTGCAGATCAGGTGGAAGTGGGCCCCACCAGTGGGGGGAGGGGATCTAGGCAAGAGGAATGCCCTGGATTTCTGAACAGAAGCAAGCTGTTTTTTTCTTCAACACTCTGGGCAGCCCCAGTGGAGATGGTTGTGGTCTTGGTGGGGAATGGGGATGATTGGTCGTCTCCCTCAATGGTGGGCAGGTGGGGGATTTTTCAGTCACATAAGAACATAAGAAATAGCAGCAGGAGTAGGCCATTCGACCCTCCGAGCTTGCTCCGCCATTCAATAAGATCATGGCTGATCTTCTACCTCAACTCCACCTTCCCGCACTATCTCCATATCCCTTGATTCCCTTAGTGTCCAAAAATCTATCGATCTCAGTCTTGAATATACTCAACGACTGCATCCACAGTTCTCCGGGGTAGAGAAGTCCAAAGATTCACAACCCTTTGAGTGAAGAAATTTCTCCTCATCTCAGTCCTAAATGGCCGACCCCTTATTCTGAGACTGTGACCCCTAGTTCTGGGGCAGTTTGGTACTGGAGATGTGCCTGTCGTGGCACCGGTGCCCACCGGCCCCATGCAAGTACCACATACCCTCAAAACTCTGTTGGGAGCAGCATCAGAAGGCACTGCTGGGCACAAGCCCTGTGTAATTGCGGGGATTGTGGGCAGTGGAGTTTCGGGACCTCATTGTCCAGCCTCACACATAAAGGACTGTCACTTGGGTGAGATACTGGAGGACTGCAGGCTTCTGTGGAAATATATCTCACTATGCGTCAGTGCCTTCAGGAGAGGAAGAGAGAAAACAAAAGAACACAGTGAGCAGTACAGGTTTTAAAAGGCTGCCATTTAAAAACTTTAAACCTTGTAAAAGTAAGAGCAGAGGTCTAAAATTAAATGACAATTAGTCACATTTGTAGTCTAAACTATTTCTATTGTTTTGTTACCACATGTTTCTTATTATAATAACTATATTTAACACCACTCCCTAAGCGCATTCGCACAGAACTAAGAGCACATCAATGCATTCTGAATGTAATCCAGCATAATCCCGCCGGAATGCTGGAACTGCGCCATTAACTCCAAATGCCAAAACACATGTTAATCTTGCAGTTCACGAGATAATTCAAAGTAGACAAAATGATTTCCCAAAGTAAAATTGTTTCTTAAAATGGCATCCTACAATGGGTAAAATTACAGTTCTTCAAACATTGCACTTGTGATAGACATCAATTCAATGTGACACAAAGCTCTGTAAATTGGCACATGAAGTCTTGATGATAACCTAATGTTCTGTCTTGTTCTTTGGTTTAGAAAATTCTAATCAAGGTGTAGAACAAACGATGTGTAAACATGTCAGCAAAGAGCAATACTGAATGCTGCCACTTTTACATTTCTGACTGTTCCATGACTTGATTGAAATTGCAGAAACTATTCCATAAATCTGCAACATATACTCTTCTAGTCTTTTTTCTAACTACAGTGTACAGACATTAGAGATGAATGAACCTACACTGAAACCAAATGCAGTGTGGTATGTGTACCTATCGGCCTGCTATGTTTTGATTGATTTACAGAGTTCAAGCTGAACTGGATTGAATCAAGGAACGGTAGTTTATAAAGGGATAGGCATTCCCAGTTCAACAAAAAACTCTACGGGCGCGAAATTCAGCTGCTTTGTGCCTGCCGTTAGCGCCTCCATGGGACGCTAACAGGGCGCAAATGGGTAGGTACCTGTAGGTACCGCCCGGCTTGGCCGCGCTCGGCGATGATGATGTCATCGCCGTGCGCAGCGCCCCGTTAGTGTCCCAGATGCAAAATTCGGCCATGCCCCCTCACTTACTGCCTGGCGCTAACAACGACAACATCAGCTGTTGACTTGTAGTCGGGAGTCAGCTCCGCGCACACGCTATTTAAAGGTGCCACCTTGGGGAAACTTTTTTGTCGGCCATAACTCTGCTGAGACATTGTCAGACAAGCTGCTGAACATATCCAATTCCACATCGCTGAATCGAGTAGCCCTCTCCCTCTCCCTTGCAGCAGCCATGGCACAAAGCTGTCTCAGTAGGTGAGAGGTCGCACTCAAGAGCAGCAATGCTGGTAATGAGCAGCTGCAGCTTGAAATGACCTCCCCTTTAAGAGTTGGAATAAGCTCGAGTCAAGGCTTGAAGGCTGATTGCTAAACGCAAGTCAGCTGAAATTGGGTAGTGTTCTGGCAATAGCACCCCTGCAACGCTGCACTGAGACCATTAGCACCTCATTTACTGCCCTGCTTCACTCCTGGGGTGAAAGCACCCAATTTTGCAACATTTTTCAATAGATTTCGCCGGGTGCTAACTTTTCAAAAAGTTCAAACTTAGCGCTACCGAATTTCGCGCCCTATCAGTTCTGCCTGTATATTCTGATTTCTTACTTCTTTTAACCAGTACTCATGTTTTGTATTCAATTCACATATATATTTTATGAAGCCATTGTATATTTTGTTTACACAGTGTTGCAGGAGGAGGGCAGTGATAATTCTGTTTTTTGGTATGACTATGTTTACGCTGGGATCATTGCAGATTAGGCTTCATTTCTGGTGCTCGTGAGGCCTAGGGGCAGGGGCAGGAAGACCCTGCAAGCTTAGTGATCTCCAGGGTTGTTATTTGGAATGGCTGAATGCAGGGGCTAGAAGGAACAGCAATATTTATCTAAGTCAGGATGGTTTATAACTTGAAGGGGAACTTGGAAGTGATGGTGTTCCCCCAACATTGCTGCTCCAGCCCTTCTTGGTAATAGAGGTTGCAGGGAAGAATAGTAATGTCAAAGTAACCTTGGTGAGTTGCTGCAGTGTACCTGTACATTCTACATACTGTAGCCACAGTGTGCTGGTGGTGGAAGAGATAGATATTGAATCAGTGGCATGGGCACTGAACAAGTGAACTTTGCTGTTCTGGATTGTGTCGAGCTTCTGAAGTGTTGTTACTGCTGCACCCATTCAGATGAGTGTTCCATCACATTCCTAACTTAAGCCATGTAGATAGTGGAGAGGCTTTGAGTGGTCAGGAGGTAGGCCATTCATTGCAGAGCACCCAGCCTCTGTCCTGCTGTAGTAGTCATGGTGTTGAAATGGCTGATCCAGTTCAGCTTCTGGAAAATGGCAGAGGGCTCAACAATGGTAATGCCATTGAAGGTCAAGTGGAGGTGGCTCGGCTTTCTTCTGTTCAAGATATTCATTACCAGACAGTTATGTGGTGTGAATATTACTTGCCACTTGTCAGCCCAAGCCTGGAAGTTATTCAAGTCCTGCTGTAGGCTGACATGGGCTGCTTCATTATCAGAGGAGTTGCGAATGGAGCAGAACATTGTGGAATCATCAGCGAGCAGCCCCACTCCTGATCTTATGACAGAGGTAAGGTCATTGATGAAGCAGCTGAGGATGGTTGGGCTGAGAACGCTTCTTTGAGGAACTCCTACAGTGATGTCTGGGGCTGTGATGACAACCACAACCATTTTCCTTCGCATCAGGTATGACTCCAGCCACTGGAGAGTTTTCCCATTGACCTCTATTGACTTCAATTTTAGTAGGGCTTCTAGGTGCCATACTCAATTGAATGCTGTCTTGATGTTGAGAATATATATCAGAGGTTTCCTTCTTGACCACAGCCCCTCCAGCAATTTTCTGGTATAGAGGGATGACATTGTGGAGCTGTGTGGGATGTGGTATGTCTGACAAAAATGTACTTTCTTTCCATTGAATTTTATTTTGTATTTCGTATTGCTAGAAACAGCACGTAAGGTGTTGTTAGGCAAGGTCACACAAGTATTTCTCAACAGAAAAGCTATCAGCTCAGACTAGACAGTTTGGCCGCAATGTTTTCCACAAAGTGTGAGCTTCTAGGTCATGCACAATGTGTTGTCTGAAGTGCCAATTGCTTAGTCACCAAAGCAATTACATTCAATCACAAACATCTTTACCATTGTAGAAGATCAGCTATCCATTCAATTTTGATGAATTACTATCTGATTTGATGCTATTTGTCATCCTTTGGTAATGGTCAGCAGCCTCCTGCCACTCAAAATTTTCTTCCCGCCCAACGGCCAGCTGCCACTACCCGCTCATTTTGGGCAGGCAGCTGGTCAGGGGGATGCCGATGAGACCCGAGAGTTCAAAATGCCTGGGCCTCATGCTGAGGGGTGTTTGGCGCTTGCCTCTCTCTTGCCAAATTCCAGCGTCTTGTTAAAATCGGGGCTGATATGTTCGAGTAGCTGGTGTACTGAGTAATGCTTCTCTGTTGTCATCCCTGGGTCTTATTGTTACTTACCTAGATATTCGGCATAAAAAGGTAGAATACGAATCATAGGGATCGCAAGGTCCACTTACAGGAGCAGCTGGTAAACATAAGCCCAAGAAAGTATCTAGTGTGAAAGCCCACAAATTTGATAATGGTGATGATCTTCAGTTGACTATGCGACATTTGGTACGCATGGTAGTGTTGAGGCTCTGTCTCCAAACATCTTGCCAGTCCTCTTCCTGAATTCAGTCTTAGGGATGAGTCTAGTGTGCAGAGTGGAGATGCATCATAGAAGGAAGGGAGGGGGTTGGCTCACCTTAAAATCTACAGGGTTCTGGAGCTAGCGTCTTATATGAAGGTAGTGCTGGGAGCAGTGAAATCTGTTGGCTAACTAATGGAAAGGCATTATCTGACCCTCGTGGAGTAGCTGGCCTACTCTGGTGATTCCCTTCTCATGCCAGCTTTTTAATCTGCCCAGAATTAATCCTGCTGGGAGCTTGCCACTGACAATTCAGAAACCTTAGACTTAAACCCCCTGAGCGCTCATAGTAAACTTTGGACCTCATTTTATATTTTTAGTGTTGCTACAAAGCTAAATGTTATTCTATGGTGTGTGTGTGTGTGTGTGTGTGTGTGTGTATGAAGACAGTTGTTAGGACTGGTATCACTAAAAATATTTGCACTGAAGTTATTAAATAGGAAGTGCCATTGATTTAGGGGATTTTTCATTTTATCATTCTATTTCATTTTATAATTGTATTTGTAAAAAAAATTGGATAGTGTAGAATACAATCACAGAATGTTACAGCACACAAACAGACCATTTGTTCTCTGCCCATGTTCTTCCCCACATGAGCCATCTAGTCTACTTCCACTCTTCTCCTCATACCCTTGCACCTCATACCCTATAATTTTCCTCTTTTCAATCAACTATTCACTTCCCTTTTAAAAGGATTTATAGACATTGCTTCAGTAATGGTTTGTGGCAAAGAATTCCACATTCTAACCACCCTTTGTGTAAAGATTTTTTTATTAATGCCATGTGCAATATAGTCCGTCACTGTGATATTTTTGGCTTCCAAAATGAAAGGAGCTGTAATGCTCCCCAGTAAGCAACTGGCGATTGTGGTTATCTGTTACTAAATTCTGTCTTAAGCCTGGGATCCGGTGAATCAGTTGGATGGGCCATGCAATTTTGGAGCCATGGCCTGCCTATGGAAACTGTCATCAAGCCTTTCACACAAAAGGGGCTGGTGAAAGTCTAAACTGTAACACTTAACACCCGTCCCACCTGGACTTGGTGTCAAAACTGAGTGAATGACAGAAATAGTAAACAATCACCAATATTACCACACTAGTATTCGAAAAAGGAAGGTCATATCTTCAGGAACTTCTGGTTAAGACAGACAGAATCTGCTCCACCTAACCATTGGATACAGGCAAATGGTGTTGGCTGCACGATCAGTGCGAGTGATGGCCCTCTTAGCTACATATAGTAAAAGATTGATTAGCTTTGCCACATGCGGTCCGGGAATGAAAGTCACAGAGGGGGTATAATATTCCATTACAATCACCTGATTCCATTTGACAAGAAAACAATTCATAGCAGGTTAAAAGTAGATTCCACACATAGTTCAACTAATGCATAGAATTATGGATAACTGGGAATCAATGACAAGGCTAAAATTTAATTGAGGGGTTTATATTTCACAAAGCTCTGGTTTATTCTGAATTCCATCTGAATCATAATATTAAACAATGTCCTTATACTTACCAGCATCCATAATTTTTGGTGCTATAGTCTTGGTAAAATGAAAACAATGCTAAAGGCATCTAAAAATAGAACTGAAATTATACTGAACAAGACAGTAACTTCTGTGTTATCATTACTGCAGAATAATAATGTCACCTGATATACAGCAGGGTATAATTGGATAATCATTTTGCAGTTGCAAAGTAGAATTATAAAGGAAGTTAAAGCCTAGTATATATTATAATGGATTGCCTTTCCCAGCTATGGTTTGTTGGAATTCTGCTGATCACAATGAATGTCAAAAGAGATAATAGTCTTGGCAGAGAAGTGGATATGAGCAAGTAGATGTGAAATTCGCAAAAAGTGTTTCATAAAAATATTTTTGCTGTCTGTAATCATAACTAGAATTATTTTTAGAAACTAGGCATTTGTTTCAGATATGACTTCAGACATGGCCCAGATTTTAACTCCAGGTGGATTCCCTGCTCAGGCCTGATTTAAAATTACAGTCGGGTCTCAATGATGTCATCGGGCCGTAACATGCATATGTAAAGAAGGACCCTGTTGGCTCTGGGCGCGTGTCCTTTCTGCCTGCTCAGGAGAGCAGGTTAAAATTGCAGATGTCGCGATCATGGCAGCTTTCGGACAGGTAAGAGCCATGCCGATTTTATCTGCGCACCCGGCAGGTTTCTGTTCAACGTGTAGGGTTAAAATAGCCCCAATGAAATTACACATGTTGTAAAATAGCATAAATGACCTCACGTACACAGCAGTGAAGACTTTCCAGGTCTTGGTGCAGTTCTCTGAATAACTAGAACAAAGCTATAAAACTCATTATTGATCTATTAATAATTTACATTCAGAACCCCAGTAAAATATTTTTGACAACAAAGAAAGAATTAATATTAAATAACATACAATGGGCTGGATTTTGATACGGGGCGGGTTGGGATCATGTCATCCACTTTTCGTGTTATCCACCCGACTCCAATTGGATGTGGGAGATTGATGCGATTTTCACCTAATTAGGCAATTGAGTTCCAGCATGTGGGAACCCATGACCCAACTAATGTTTTCAGTCTGAAAGTCACCTCTGATGATGTCATCATTGCTGCTGCATTGAAGGTCTGCAAAGACTGCCTGGCCTTTGCTGTGAGAGGACCTGGAGGCAAAATGAGCAGCAGGAGCCCTAAGTCTGCTCCCAGAAATTTCACCGCTGCCGCCGCCGCCACCACCATGACAACGACGATGATCCAAATGTGCTACCGCCGGTTCAGAACAGGCGTGCTTCACGTGGAAAAAGGGTTAAAATCACAAAGGCCTTTCAAAATGACATTATAGAGGCAATTTAGTGCTTGTTAAGGGCCTTAATGGCCTAAGAGGCGGGACCAGCAGACACGATTTAATGAAAATTGCGTGGAGGCGGGCTTGTGCCCGCCCGCCAGATTTCGCAATTTTAACCCCCCACACGCCTCCAAACCCGCCTCCACGGGTCAATGAAAATTCTGCCCAATGTTTTTCCTAAGCCTATGACTGGGCTTGTAGTGGAGCTGCTGGAAAATATTATTTGTTTAATTTCATTTCGCGCCACACAAGTGCCAGGCAATGAATATCTGCAACTAGCAAGCGTCTAACCACCGCCCCTTGACATTCAACGGCATTACCATCGCTGAATCCCCCACCATCAATATCCTGGGGTTCAACATTGACCAGAAACTTAACTGGACTAGCCACATAAATACAGTGGCAACAAGAGCAGGTCAGAGGCTGGGTATTCTGCGGCGAGTGTCTCACCTCCTGACTCCCCAAAGCCTTTCTACCATCTACAAGGCACAAGTAAGGAGTGTGATGGAATACTCTCCACTTGCCTGGATGAGTGCAGCTACAACAACACTCAAGAAGCTCGACACCATCCAAGTCAAAGCAGCCCGCTTGATTGGCACCCCATCCATCACCTTTAACATTCACTCCCTCCACCACTGGCGTACTGTGGCTGCAGTGTGTACCATCTACAAGATGCACTGCAGCAACTCACCAAGGCTTCTTCGGCAGCACCTCCCAAACCCGCGACCTCTACCACCTAGAAGGACAAGGGCAGCAGGCGCATGGGAACACCACCACCTCCAAGTTCCCCTCCAAGTCACACACCATCTTGACTTGGAAGTATATCACCGTTCCTTCATTGTCGCTGGGCCAAAATTCTGGAATTCCCTCCCTAACAGCACTGTGGGAGTACCTTCACCACACGGACTGCAGCGGTTCAAGAAGGCAGCTCACCACTACCTTCTCAAGGGCAACTAGGGATGGGCAATAAATGCTGGCCTTGCCAGCGAAGCCCACATCCCATGAACGAATATATTAAAAAAAAATTGGGCCTAGGTATCGGGAGAACAATCTCGAAATTTGCTGATAACACAAAAATAGGGGGATTGGAAAACATCAAAAGAAGGATTGTAAAAGACTTCAGGATGACAGAGACAGGTTAGTGAACTAGGCAAAAATGTGGGAGATGTAATTAAACATGGATTAGTACGAGGTAAAACATTTTGGGAGAGAAAACAAGGAAACACTCAATTGAAAGACTTTGGAAGGCTGTGAATGAACAATGGTTCAAATACATAGGGCTCGATTTTGCCAGGCCCGAGGAGGCGGGATTGGAGGCGTGTGAGGTGTTAAAATCGCAAAAAATGGTGTGCGAGCCCGATCCTGCTTCCATCCCGCCTCCGAGCATTTTTCCCAGAATCGGGGTTTCAGACCCCGTTTCCATCCCGCCTCCAAGAACACTTAATTGCCTCTATAATCCCATTTTGAGAGGCCTTTCTGATTTTTAGACATTTCCCCCATCCTACACGCCTCCTCTGGAACACGCCAGGTAATCCTGGCGGCCTCACAAGTGGATTGCTTACTAATAGCTGCAGCTCCACCATTAAAAAGGAGTTTTCAGCAATCACCATTTGCAGGTGGCAGAACTTTGTTGTCTCACGTCTGGGGGAACTTTTAGCAGGCATACTCATTGTTGTGGAAGTTTGGAGCCTGACACCCATCTCCAGTGTGACCTCCTGGGAAACCCCTCTCCCCACCTTGACTGAGCGCTTCCTCAACTGAGGTATATAGCAGAAGCATGGGAACCATTTATTTCCTTTCCTCCTGGACATCAGTTCTGGACAAAGACCAGCCGCGGCAGCAGCAGAACCCTGAACAACAGCAGCACCAACAGCAGCAGCAACAACAGGAGCGTCAAGCTGCTGCTCACCCACCTGAAACTGCACAGGCCAGAAGACGCCAGAGCACGACCACTTTGCTGCCCGGGATGCAAGGGATGCACTCATGTTGGCCAGATTTGCTTAGCCTGCACAATCAAACACTTTTGTCTCGCAGCTTCTTACCAGAGCATCCAGAATGGACAAGAACCTGCGGATTCCTATCACTCTGACCACCATACTGACAATTGCAAGTCGCCCTAAGCCCTCAATGTGGAAGTCCCATTTGTGAAATGACACAGACCACAACTTCAACAGTTTGCCATCAAATCTGTTTATGATACCATGACAAGGATGGCTGGTCCAAATACAATACATCACAGCACCCAAGTGACTACCCTTGTGACTACTTGTGCATTATCTTCCTCTTACGCATGCTCCTACATGGTGCTTCCCCTGTGGTTTCAACAGATGTGGAGGCCCCTTGCTCACTTTCTTGCTGCTCCTGTCTCGACACCTTTGGCGGGTGTCCTCTGGGGTTGTGAAACTGTGAGGTCGCGGCAACAGTCTGCTGCTCCTGCAGCTGTGCAGGGGCTGAGATGCCCATCTCAGTTGAATGAGGACTCTGGTGGGGCTCTGACCGAGGGCTTTGCAGTGGCATGGTCATGTGCGCGCTTGGAGAGGAGCCCCCACTTCCTTGTTGTCTGCCACCAACATCCCTCTCATGGGTCGGCCCCACTTCAGAACTAGCAAGTGGCTTGACAGCACCTTGCTGCACTTCAGATGGGCCATGAGGACCCGTTTCTGCACTGGAAGTCCTACTCCAGAGGACTTCCATGAAGGTCTGGTTTCTATGTTCAATAGCTGACCATCGCTCCTCAAGAGATGTCAGTCTATTCTGAACAATGACCATGTTTTCAAGACCCTGGCGACTAAGCTCCTCCATGGCCATAGCCATCCTCTCCTCTACCGTAGCCATCCTCTCCTCTATGGTAGCCAGCCTTACCACGGAGTTAGCCATCCTTTCCACGGAGGTTGCTATCCTTTCCGCGATGATGCGTTCATGCGCCAATGCCTCCACAAAGGCTCTGCTTATGTTCACGATGGACTCCTCCATTCGCTCCACACTCACAGCGACCCTGGAGACAAAACCTGCCAGAGACTCCTGCACCTGTTCCTGGAGTTCCAGCACCGCTCTCCTTCTGGATGGACCCGGAGGCACAGGGTCGACATGCAGCTGAGCCGAGCTGGCAGAGTCCTGCACCCTCCGACGAGGACTCTCCACTGCTGTCCCTGTCTCCACCATCTGCTGATGCTCACTTGTGAGATGTGATACACCAGGTGCCAACACTACTCTGTCTCGCGAAGGTCCCACCAAGGTGTGAGTGTCTGCGCTGGTGGTGGGTGCGCTGAATTCTGCTGACGCTGCGCCCTCAGAGGTTGCAGCTTCCTCTGAGGAATCTGGAAGCTCAGGCTCTTCCTCCTGGACAGTGGGGACAGGGGCTTTCGATGGTCCTGTGGGGGAGTAAAGGAAAGTGTTAGAGATGTGAGGTCAAGGTTACATGCACATTGAATAGTGCAGATGATCATAAGTCAATCTGTTAGAGCATCAGATTCATTATCAGTGACTCATGCAATGTCAATGGGAGAGATGCCAAACTATTCTGTCACTAGCTTGCTGTGATGCGCCCGTCTGTCTGTCCCCCACTTGGGAATCCTCCTCGATCCCGGCGATTTCCAGGGCCGCCTCCTCCCAGGCGGTGAGCTGGGCTACTGAGGGTGGCCCTCCTCCTCTCATGGCTCTTTCCCTCTTATTGTGGGCTCTCTTTTCCTGCAATGAGGGACACAAGTGGAGCTGAGTGAGAATGAAGGAGTGAGTGTAGAGAATGCATAGCATAGATGCTTAGAAGGAGACAAAGGGCCCTCCCTGTGTGTTGTAAGTAGTTGTTGTTGTTGCATCACAGTGATAGGGAGTGTGAGGGCTACATGGTCGAATAGTTAAGTGAATGTGACCATAGAGAGAGAGGCAATGGGTAAGGGTGCAGGGATGTAAGTGTCAAGTGGGATGTGGAGGAAGAGGTTAGCAAAGCAGAGTGCTGGTGAGGAGAGGCGATGGGGATCAGATTGAGGGAGATGGGAAAGTCATACTCACTTTTCCTGTGCGGAGAAGGTCATGAAACCTCTTCCTGCACTGCAGCCAGGTTCTGCGGCTCATCGCTATGGAGTTGACCTCCTCGGCCACTTGCAGCCACACAGCTTTAGTCTACTGGGGTGGCTTTTTTCTCCCTGAGGAAGGGAAGTGCACCTCCTTATTCGATCTTGCTCCCTCCACCAGAGCTTGGAGGGAAGGCTCATCGAAGCATGGAGCACACTTTTGCCTGCTGGTGGACATAGTCGATCAATGAATTCCTTACTACAATCACCATAAAGTTTGCAGTCTCCAGAAGAAGCAAGGCTGCTTGCAGGCCTTAAATCCAACAGCATTGATGATGTCATCGGAGGTGACTTTCTGTATGAAAAGACTCATTGAGCCAGGGGTTCCCACACGCTGGAAATCAATTGTCCAATTCGGGGAAAAATCGCACTTTTTCCCCACTTTACTTCAGAGTCGGGGTCCTGACATGAATGCCACCTGACACGCCCCAGCCCGCCCACACTGGCAAAATCGAGCCCATAGTGTGAGTTTGGGTAGAGAAAGCCTTAATAAAGGCCAACAACATTTTGGGTTTTATAAATAGGTGTATAGAGTGCAAGAGTAAAGAAGCAATGATAAATTTGTACAAAACATTGGATAGACCACAGTTAGATTATTGTGCGCAGTTTTGGGCACGACATTATACAAAGGACATTAAAGCCATGAAGGGTGTGCAGCATAGATTCACTGGGATGGTGCCAGGGATAGGAAATATAGTAATGAGGAGACACTTGGGATACTGGGAGTATTTCCACTGGAATAGAGAAGGCTAAGAGTAGAGTTAATGAGGTATTTAAATTATGAAAGGTTTCGTTAGAGTGAATGAGGAAAGACTATTTCCTCAATGATGGGGTCATCAATTTAAAATTGTCACTAAAAGAATGGGGAGAGAGGTTAGGAGAATTTGCTTTATACAGAGGACTGTTGATGCATGGAATGCTATGCCACAGGGAGTGATTGAGCCCTAGACCATTGCATCTTTTAAAGGAAAATTGAATAAACAATTCAAGCAGAGGAAGATAGAGGGCTATGAGAAGAGAATGGAATTAGTTTTCGATTGCTCTTGCAAAGAGCCAGAGACACAATGAGCCTCCTACTGTGCTGCAAACTTCTATGGTTTTATCCTATATAGATAGAGGATATACTGTGAAAGGTAGTGAACTATGTTTACTATTTACACAAGTAAGCAAAACCTATGTTGTGTCTTATGCGGTGAGTAAATATTATATTCTCTTGTTTTTCTTACTACTACAGGAGCTGTGCTGGACTGAACTATATTCCTTGATAATTCTATTCTCAGTTCCTTAAGAATCCGCCAAAACAGTTACAGAAACTTCCTGGATTTGAATATCTGTCAACCATATTTGAAAGTAACTGGCTGTCATACACATAACTGAACACATTACAGTCTGTGTTTGTTCAAAAGTAATTTGCCTCCTCCCTCAAGCTTTGAAGACAACGGACAAACCTGAGAACATTTGTATCAAGTTAACTCTATGACAGGATTCTGACATTGTCCAGCTTTTTAAAAACTTATGACCAGTAACTGAATTAACAGGACAAGATTTAGTTGCTTCATTTCTGTCACAGTTTGGTCAAATACTTTTAGCAAAAGTTAAGGATATCTTTCTCACAAGATCACAAATAGACAGGGAAGGCAATTTTGTCCATTTTAGCTTATCTATCCAGAATGGCCGCACAGCCTCCACAACACAGAATCCAATTGTTTCTTAAATGATGCTCGTGTCATCACCTGCATTGCCACATCTGTAGAGAGAGGTAACATATCTCGCTTTGGCAGATGGCAGACATTGTGCTGGTGGAGACTCCTCTTCTCACATGAGGCTGTACCAGCAGACCACCCCTCCCCCCATGACATCACAAAAAGGTATGAAAGCCTGACTAACAATTAAGCTGAAAGGTTCTTCAGAAATGCCCCAATCACAGCATGTGACACTTTACATACTAATGACAGACAGCCAGACTTGCATTTATATAGTGCCTTTCGCAACCACCAGACGTCCCAAAGCGCTTTACAGCCAATGAAGTACGTTTTGAAGTGTAGTCACTCTTGAAATGTAGGAAACACAGCAGCCAATTTGAGCACAGCAAGCTCCCGCAAACAGCAATGTGATAATGACCAGATAATCTGTTTTAGTGATGTTGATTGAGGGATAAATATTGGCTAGGACACCAGGGATAATCTGTTTTAGTGATGGTTGTGGTGATTGAAGGTCAATCATCACAGCCCCAGGACATCGCTGCAGGAGTTCCTCAGGACAGTGTCCTAGGCCCAACAATCTTCAGCTGCTTCATCAATGGCCTTCCCTCCAACATAAGGTCAGAAATGGGGATGTTCGCTGATGACTGCACAGTGTTCAGTGCCATTCACAACTCCTCAGATCATGAAGCAGCCCATGCCCATGCAACAAGAACTGGACGACGTTCAGGCTTGGGCTGATAAGTGGCAGGTAACATTCGCGCCACACAAGTGCCAGGCAATGACAATCTCCAACAAGCGAGCGTCTAACCACCGCCCTGGGACATTCAACGGCATTACCATCACCGAATCCCCCACCATCAACATCCTGAGGGTCACCATTGACCAGAAACTTAACTGGACCAGCCACATAAATACTGGGTGTGACCAGCAGAGGGCAGATGCCAAACTGGGCCATCTGCTGTTATGATTCCTGCAGTTACCATGTAACACAGTGCTGGCACATGTGCAGGGACACTATCAGTTAGCTATGGTGTGAAACTTTGCTGTGCCTTCTTGCAGCTGTGCTGCAGTGCTGACCAAAGCAGTGGCACTCTGGAGTGCCACAAGGGGAATCCTCCTTGCAAGCATCTCATGCAGCACCGCTTCGATTTCATTCGTTATCTACGCGGTAACTGGGTGCTGCGCTGTGCTGTCACTTGTCTGCACCTCGGGCTCCCTTTCCTTTCATCTTAGCTCACCATTGCATAATTTCCTTTTTCTTTGTCTTCCTTTCTGGTTCTTTCTCTGTGTATTATTTTCTTCACACAGAATTACACAGAATCTATGGGCTGGATTTTCGCAGTGGAGGCGGGATCGTGGCAGGAGAGGTAGTTGGCGGGTTCCGGTCCTGCTCCCGGCTGCAGCCGCTCTGTCAAAAGGATTTTCCGTTAATAGGGCTTGTTAGGGCCGCCCCTGCGGGGTTCCCGGCCAATTAAAAGGAAGCTTGTCTGATGATGCCATTTGATGACGCATCATCAGCTGGTTTCCTTACAGGGGCCGCGGCCGCATTGATTTTGACAGATGTGCTGTCAGTGTTCTACAGTATTGAGGTGCTGCAAACACTGACAAGCACTGCACAAAGGTGCACGGCTGCACCCAGGCTCATGCATGATTCCCTCCATATGCTTATGGAGGGAGTCACAGCACGCAGGGAGATTCTCTTCCCTTCTCATGGGCAGAAGACACCTTCCCAGGAGATCAACACAGCCTGGTTGCACATTGCACAGGAGGGCAAAAGCAGGGATGTCGTCAGGAGGACCAGGCTGCAGTGGCACAAACCTTTCAATGATCTCAGTAGATCACAAAACGTTACTGCAAAGCCACACTCAACCTCATCCTGCTATGCCAATTATCACATCCCCATCACTCTGCCTTCCCATCCCTACTCCTGCACATCCTTACTCACACCAACTTACCTTGCACCTCCACCCATCCCTCTCTACCTACATTATCACTTCCCCATCTCACTAGCCACCCTCATCCTAGTCCAATCATACCAACTAACAACACACAAGGGTAGGCACTTGGATGTCTTATGCAATGCTCATTTAAATTTTCTGTTAATGTGTTGTCAAACATTGAAATCTTTATTTTCAACACTTTGCCTTATTGTACAGATCTGTGCTCACCTTTGAAAGTGTCTTAATAAGTTGCAGTGAATGGTGAGACATAACGGTATCCTCGCAATGGTGATGAGTGTGAAAGGAATGGCTTGGTCATTGTAGGAATACTTTATGGTGCTGGTGTGGGGTAGTATTAACCTGGTGCATCATGTGGCAGCCAGGGTGTACAGCGTCAAGTGAAGTAAATCTGGCCATGGTGATGCCATCGCTGGCCTCCCGGGCAGCAAGGTGGTCAGGTGCTGATGCCCTGTGTTCTGTGCAGCATCAGGTGATTACAGAGAAGGTTGGTATTGTTGTTGGTGTGCCTGGTGATGTTGGTGTTGGGGCTGATCGTGGAGGGATTCAGAGGACCAAGGTGAGATTTTTTCAAGGGCACTGATGTTGCTGGCATAGATGACAGCTGAAGTTGAGATGACAGAAGCAATCTGTCAATGGTGAGAGAGCTTGCTCCAAGGAGGGGCCAGTGGATAGAGAGTTTACTCCAAACACTTCCAAATTGCATAAAACTCAAAAGTGTCTTCCAATCCTGAAAGCTCAAGCTTCTGACATTGGAAAGTGACCAGCTGTGAAATGGTAGCTTTCATACCACTTTTACAGCAATGGGGAGACATAGAGAACCCGACCTACTGTAGCATCAGCTTTCTGGCCATTTTTATGAATCATATTTTATATCCAAAACCCCAAGAAAGAACTGTACTGTTGGGCAAGCTTGTGGGAGTGGCTTAGGGAATAGGATTGCAAGCCAGGCTAACCTGACTAAGGTGCATTCATACGCAAATGGCCATCTCACACTGACAGGCTGGGTGGAAGGGAACCCAGGCCGATTGACGTCATCACCATCTAACATGATTACTGGGAGCAATACCCCGAAAGGTAACTCAGAGACACTATACCCTGACATCAATAAAGCACAGTCCCAACCGAAACTGGTGGAAGGCAGGAGATGGCTAGGCCATTGTCTTCCAGGAGATAAGCCAATTAAGCAAGTTCGGTTTGAGATTGAAACCCATTACCTGCTAATGGGGGCCATCAACTCAGGAAACGACAGACATCCAGTAATCAGCACTCATTGTCTCTCCAGGTTCCAGGCCTGGGAGCGGGGAAACGGAATATCATTTTTCACAAAGATTTCAAATGTCATGAGCCACTCCAGGCCACAGGGGGGTCCAGACAGATCACGTGAGTCAATACATCGATCAGTATTGGCGGGAGGAAAAGGCGATGGGTTTTGGGTATATCAGGAGCCGTTCGGGGGCTGCTCTCTCTCTTCTCCTCGGCATCAATTTACAGCAAGTCTCCCGAGTGGGGCTCGGCTCAACGGAACACCGCCAGAAGCTGAGCGCTGCTCTTCATCCCTCATCAACGGACCTCGACTCAAACTGGAACTTGGATATCACGTCGGTGGTACAGAACCAGGAGCGAGACGTACAGGAAAAAGCTGCAAGCAAGACAACGGGCAATTGGGGTGAGCATATTGCCTGTGCCTACACATCCACAAGACCACTTAGCTGTGTGAGGGGGTGATTGTAAGTCCCAACCAAACCTTAGAGGGGTTTAGTGCTGGGGTCCTGTATTAGTTTATTTCACAGGAGGGTTCTTTTATTCGACCATGGTAATTTAACACTGTATGGCTTATTGGACAAGCCAGGGTTGTATTGTTTTTACTGTTACGAGTGTTATTGTTAATCCTATTAAACACAATACGGTGGAGCTCAAACAGGTGTCCAAGTCTGATCTGTCCATCTAATCCCTATCGTCCAGAACTTGTCGTAAGAGGTGTGTTTTCGGTGCGCCCGAGGAAACCACTTACAGAGATTGGCGACCGCGGCAGGACAATAGGTTTTGTGTCAGATCATGGACAATTTTAAGGGCAAGAGACCAGGAATGAACCTCCTATGTGTTCAATAAGATTAACGTGTCTCAGCCATGGGTGCTGGAGATGCTGCGCTCTGAGAGTCCCCAGGATAGGGCTGCAGACTGGACAGGTAGCCCGGATCACAGGAAGTCAAAGGAGAAAGCGATTTGGCTCCTGTGTCTGCAGAAGCAAGTTTAACTGTTCAGGGAGTGGGTTGAAAAGCTAGGGAACGAACTTAAAGAGTCTGAGGATAGGTCAGACGCGAGGGAGATAGTCGGGAGTAGACTATTAGAGGAACTGCACGAGGAAAGGCAGGAAAGACGTGCGCTAGAAGAGACCTCCCGTAACATGGTTCAATACCTACAGTGTCAGGTTACAGAGGCCAAGGTAAACCTACGGGAAGACAATGCGAGGCTAATAGCAAGAGCTGACAGCTTGGAGGGCCAGCTAAGGGATATAAAGATAACTTATAAAGTAGCCAGGAGTAGAGGCTATGAGGAAGCAGATCACGGACAATGTAAGGAAAGGATCCAAAAATTGACCCAAGCCTGTTTAATGTCACCGGAGGAAACTGGGGTAGACTGGGACAAGGAGGGTCAGGAGCCTGATGACAGGGCTCAGGACAGGGAAGTCCGACCGGTGCCTGAAGCGCCACTGAGACCAATGTGGCCTCTGCGGCAGCAGAAGTTCAGTCCACCCGCACCAAACGCTGACCAGGGCCCTCTGCAGAGCGATTACATGGTCCCGTACACAACTCCTCAGCTGCAAGCCATGCTATCAGGAATGCCCAAGCTCAAACGGGACGGGGACCCCTCAGTTCACTTTATGGAAGTAGAACAGATAGAGGGGGTCAACGGATGTAGTGAGGGCGAGATCAACAGGCTGATGCTAATCTCCCTTGACGGGGGATTGTATCAGAGATTATCCACAGCCACAAAGCTGGAAGGGGGCACCACAGAGGGGTTGAAAGATGAGATCCTGAGGGCCATGAGGCATACCCAGGGTAGCCCGTTCTTTCAAGTAGAATGGACTAGGCAGCTGGCTGGCGAGGCACCAAATGCACTCACGGACAGGCTATGGCCTGTGTACATAAAGGCAACTGGAGGGACGCTCGACCACGCACAGTTGATAGGGGCCCCCAGGAATCACTGGCTCAGGGTCCTTGTGGCGAGCAGCTTGCCAAGGATCAGGGTCAGGGCAGAAGCGTGATTTGACCCTGAGGACCTCGCGAATACGGAGGTAGGCGTGCTCAGAAAGCTGAGTCTAGCCTTTAAGGCCGATTCCAGGGAGGAGGTCAAACAAAGGGAAGGGTCCACGAAATGAAAGCCAGTGAGGGTAATAGGAAGGAATGGCAACAGGAAGGGGTTAGTACCGACAAGTCCAGGACTTGTTTCGGGTGTGGGAAGATGGGACACTGGAGGCGAGACTGCCCATTCCCTAAAGGGGGGAGACCAGTCCCAGGAGGTCCTCCAGTGCAAAAGCCACGTGTTACAGAGGCAGAGGGGACGACCGACGAGTCGTTCGAGCTTCTGGTGGCCGCCCTACAGAAGGCTATGGGGAAGGACAAAGGCAAGTTAGACGCTGCCGTGAGCAGTGACGCACCTACCGCACCCGTACGCCCCCCACCCTGACTAGAACGCGCCCAGCCTGAGTACCTGTGTCCGCTCACGTACGATGAGTGGGGCAGGCCCTGTGTAAAGATGGGGGTGGAGACAGTGCAAGGGAAATATTTGGTGGACACTGGGGCTTCCAGCACGGTGGTCCATTCAAAAAATCCGACCAATTCACCCTGGTCTAGCAGGGTCCCATTCAGACTCGTAGGGTTCACAGGGAATGAGCAGCCTGGGGCAATCTCAAAACCCCTGGCCAGAGAACTAGGATCATTCCATACCACGTGGGAGTGCGTCCTGATGCAATGGGAACAGCCAGGATCAGGAGTCCTCAGGGCTGACTTTATGTTAGCCAACCGAGTGTTGTGGATTTAAGGAATCACTGCCTATGGGGGGGCAGTGGATTCAGATAAAGCCGAGGAGGTGCTAGTGATCCCAAGAGATAGGGAAGGAAGGGATAGTATGTGTACTATGAAGCCCAAGGGGAATTACGACCTAGGGCAGTTGGTCTGTAAACCCCAGCCAAGTATCAGGCGAACGTGCGGGACAACCTCGCCGCATTCGCCACTCACAAGCACGACTGTGGCAGGGTGACAGGGGTAGAAGTCAGGGTGCAAGGGGACCCCATGTCACGGCCACAGAAACAGTACAGTTTCCCCAGAGAGGCAGAAGCCGACTTAGAGACGGCACTGGGATCCCTCGTAGAACAGGGGGTGTTGAGGCCGATAGCCACCCACATAAACTCACCACTTTGGCCAGTTAAGAAGCCCGACCAGTCGTGGAGAGCCACCGTGGACTATCGGGTGCTCAATAAAAATATCCCAGCCTGCGCGCCCACAGTCGTGGCTGTTGCTGACCTCATAGGGAGCATTCCAGTGACCGCAACCACGTTCACAGTGCTGGATATCTCCAATGGGTTCTGGTCGGTTCCCCTCAAACGGGAAGACCAGTACAAATTTGCCTTTACATTTAAAGGGCAACAGTACACCTGGACATGCCTTCCCCAGGGGTTTCACAACAGCTCCTCCATATTTCACCAGTGTATGGCCGACGCACTCAAAGGCTTCAGCCGACCCAACCAGCTATGTGGACGATTTGCTTTTGTTCTCCGCGGAGGGGGAGGAGCATGGGCCACTGCTGGACGAGCTGTTGAGGCTGTTGCGGAAGACAGGGTTTAAAGTGAACCCAAAGAAAGCCCAGATCAGTCGGGAGGAAGTCAAATTCCTCGGGCTGACCGTGAGGGCTGGTGAGCGAGCGATAGATGAAACAAAAAGAAAGGCAGTACAGGAGTTACCAGCCCCCAAGGATGTAACAGGGGTAAGATCCTTCCTGGGACTCACAGGGTACTGCAGGGACTTTATAGAGGGTTACGCAGCCACGGCAGCCCCTCTGCTTCGGCTCCTCCGCAAGGGAGTCGGGTGGGAGTGGGACCAGAACTGCCAGGAAGCGTTCACCCGCCTCAAGGAGAATTTACAGACGGCACCCGCGTTGGGAACCATTAACAGTAGTGAAGAATTCCTTTTGGAGGTAGCAGCCAGCAGGGATAGTTTGAGCGCTGTGTTGCTCCAGGAGTGGCACGGCAAGCTACGACCAGTGGTGTACTCCTCAAGGGTTCTCACTGAGGTAGAAAGGGGATACTCCAACTGTGAGAGGCACCTCCTAGCCACGCACTGGGCCGTAAAGTGCTCCCAGCTCTTTACGGGATCATCCCTGATAACTTTACTAACTCACCACACCCCCACTCAGATGTTGTTAGACGGGAGGATAAAGGACGGAACAGTGAGCAGTGCCCATATTGCTCGCTGGACTTTATTGCTCTCGCAGATGAATCTGAGAGTGCAGGGGTTGACAGAGCCAAAGCTGGCTATGAATTTAATCTACCCAGGGACTGCCCATGCGTGTACTGTAGAAGGGGTGTGGGACGTAGGTGTGGGATTCCGTGCCGGGATACACCCGACAGGCCGGGACATCTACGTAGACAGGTCCAGTTCGGTGGTGAACGGGGAGCGTCTCACCGGGTGCGGGATTTATGACCCCACAGCTAAGGTCGCGAAGGCCATTAAACTCCCCAGCACCCTGAGCGCTCAGCACGCCAAACTGTCGGCAGTGGCGTACGTGGTTACCCACCCCGACGAATTCCCCACCCCCTATACCATCTGCTCGGAGTCCATGTTCACCTGTAATTCATGCACGGAGTACTTGGCCATTTGGGCCAGGCACAGTTTCAAGTCCGCAGATGGGAAGCCCCTAGCGACAGCACCGTTGCTAGGGAGCATTTTAAAAGTCGCGGGCACCCGGGGAGATGACTACATACACAAGGTTAAAGCCCATTCAAAGACAGAGCCCAAGTGGAGCACATGAACCCGACACTGAAAGAAAGACTGAGGAAGGAGATAAGCCCGTTCCCGCAGAGATGGGACGAGGTCTTGCCTCTAGTCTTAATGGGTGTCCGGGCCAGCCCCTCCAGAAGCACAGGGCTCATGACCGGGAGGATTATGCGCACCCCAACCCACGTGTTGGCGCCGGTCCTCACAGAACCTCAGGTCAGGGAGGTAAACCGGGACAGATTTGTCCAGAATCTGTTTGACACTTTAAAACAGATTCACTGGCAGGCAGCCAGTAACCTGGGGAGCCAGCACCGAAAAAATCGGTTGTTGCTAGAGCCCCAGAGAACCCACAAGTGGAAGGTGGGAGACCAGGTAATGGTCAGGAACTATGCCCGCGTAGGAGCGTTCGAGCCACTGTACATGGGGCCTTATAACATCGTAGATAAGGCGAGCCCCATGGTATATGCGGTGAGACTCCCGAAACGCATGAAATGGTATCACATCAACCAGTGCAAGTTGTTTAACCCCGAGGAGGGGAAAACAAAGACAAGGAGAAACCAGGGCACGATAATGAGCCTGGTGGACGCGGGTCTTCCTCCCGTGGTGTGGGACGATGATGACCCGGAGGACGGGGCGGTAAGGAGGAGCAGTCGGGTCCCACGGCCTAGGGTGCCGTGGACGCCTCCCTACTCGCCGACCGCGAGCCGCAAGAGGCCCCGGCTGGAGAGGTTTTAACCGAGGGCACTCGATAACGCGGAACGAACTATAAATATATGTAAATAACGAAAGCCAGACCTGTGGAGGAAAAACCTCTCACAGAGAGGTGTTGCTTTGTCTGTTTGTCTGAATAGAAATCAGAAGAAACCAGAGAAGTAAGATGGAGACAACCCTAAGACTGAGCGTGCTCATAATTCTGGTCGGAACGAGGCACAAGGAGAGAGGAGACACCGAGGTGTCCTTCCTCTACGGCTGCACAGGAGGAAACGGACCCACCGTGACACAGCGGGGCAGGACAGGGGACACGGACGGGATGGCTGCTTACTTCCACGAGGGAAGGTGGCCGGGGTGGTTGGGGTCGAATTCGACTAGATACTCCAACCACACCGGTTTCACATTTGGGGCAGCATCCATACCGTGTCCCAAGCTGCAGATCACAGCCACACGGGTTAGGGCGACCGAGGGGAAGCGCGTTTGTTTAAAATGTGAAGGGCACATTCCCTTGGGACGGTGGTGGTGGTTGAGAAAGTTGGACCAGGCCAAGGGTAACAGATCCGCGGACTGGGAGAGACTGGGGGGGGAGACACGTACCGACAGATTCCGGGGACGAATGGGGGAGTGGAAGTGGGCTAGAACAAGTGGTGGAAGGAGGAGCAGGGCATTTACGTGTGTGTGTGGGGACGGATCTGCCCGACGGGTGTGTCGATTGCCTTTTCGCGGCAATGGCAGGACTCCGGGGCCGGGATGGGATGGGATCGGAGTTTGGATTCCTGCGTGATCCCAGACCCTCCCAACACAGTAAATGCCACAGAACTCATTGCACAGGAGAGGAAGCCCCTGCCCACAGCTCCACAGGTACAGGGAACAGAGATTAGGTGTCCTGCCACCACACCGGGACCGAGAAACGGGTTAGTGTTGGTCCCGACCAGAAAGATCTTGTATCATGATGTACATTATGAGGTAGCGTCGGTCATTTTGAATTTAACCCGAGTGCAGCTGCCCCGGTGGTGTCCGGCAGAAACGGAGAGGCTTTACGAGACCTTGTTGAAAGTGATGCTCCGCCAGTTTTACGAGCTAAGTTACGGGGATGAGAGTCGGGAAGGGTTATATACATTTAATACGAACAGTTGCGTTGGTTCGGGGAGACAGAGGAGAGGGGTGCTCAACGATGCTGCCACAGCGTTCAGCACAGGAACGTCTCTGATAAACAGTTTGGACGATGCACAGTTGCAGATGCAGATCAACACTCTAAGGGATCAGCTGCGAAAGATACTGGGGGAGGGTAACAAGCTAGAGGGGTCAGAGTTACGGGAGGACCAGGCTATGACCATACATTTAAAGGAGGTCATAGCCGAGCTGGAGGCGCACGCTCAGACGATCAATAGTCTGATCAGGGAGGATCGGAATGCGTCGGCACAGGCAGCTAGAAATGATGCGTGTGTGTTGTCCGGTGCGTGGCTGCTGAGCGAAGGGCGCAGTAATTTGGAGGACCTGCAGCAAGGTCGCATCCCTTCGTGGGTCAGCAACCGGCACCTCACCGCGCTGAGCCCGTACGATAATCTGATAAGCCCGTGTCAACTCCGGCTGGCCTCAGAGGCCTACCCGGTTCCAGTTGATTGTGGCCAGTCCAACCACACAGTAATGGGGATTGTACTCCGGATGCCGGTAATGGGCAGATCACAGCGGCCAGCACCGGTATACCGGGTAGAAAACATTGGCGTCCTGAGGAACGGGGTGCACGTGCGGCATAATGAAGCCCCACCATTCATAATAAAGTGGGAACACGCCATGACTGGCACTGACCTCAAGAGAGCTGTGGGGGCTGGGTCATTGAATATATTTAAGGTGGAGATAGACAGATTTTTGAATGGTAAGGGAGTGAAGGGTTATGGGGAGTAGGCAGGGAAGTGGAGTTGAGGCCAAGATCAGATCAGCTATGATCTTATTGAATGGCGGAGCAGGCTCGAGGGGCCAAATGACCTACTCCTGCTCCGACATCTTATGTTCTTATGTTATGTTCTCAGCCTTCTCTTTTCTAGAGAAAAGAGCCCCAACCTGTTCAGCCTTTCATAATAAGTATATCCTCTCTGTTCTGGTATCACCCTTGTGAATTTTTTTTGCGTCTTCTCCGGTGCCTCTGTATCTTTTTTATAAAATGGAGACCAGAACTGTGCACACTACTCCAAGTGTGGTCTCACCAAGGTTCTATACAAATTTAATATAACGTCTCTGCTTTTCAGTTCTATCACTCTAGAAATGAACCCCAGTGCTGTGTTTGCTTTTTTTATTCTTTTGCATTCTCATGGGCAAGGAAAGGCATGTTGCCAGGGTAACAACAGAAATCAACTTGAAGGGAGTGGTGCTCTATCCATCTTTGCTTATATGTGGTCCTCCAATCCAACAATCTAGCTTTGGTATATAGAAACAGGAGAAGGCCATTCATCCTCTCAAGCCTGTTCTGCCAGTCAATTAGATCATGACTGATTTGTATCTCAACTTCATTTACCCACCTTTTCTCCATATCCTTTGATACCCTTACTTAACAAAAATCTATTGATCTCAGTTTTGAAAATTCCCAGTTGACACAGCATCCACAGCCTTTTGGGGAGAGAAATCCAGATTTCCACGTCCCTTTTCATCCCTCGCCCTGTAACCTCCGCTCATTCCCATGTACAGGAAACTTTTGTTTATCCGGCACCCAAATATCCGGAATTCTCGCTTAACCGGCAAAAATCATCCTCCGAAAACTCCTCTCAAATAACCGGCAATGTTGCCGAGTCGCAGTCGAGTCTCCGCGAATGCCGAGTACTCCGAAAACTCCTCTCAAATAACCGGCAATGTTGCCGATCCTGAGTCCGAGTCCGAGAACGCCGATTTAGTCAGTAGGGGTAGTTTTCAAAAGTGCCACTACTCGGCCTCCTGGCGCTGTCGGAAGTATACTGCACATTTCTTTATTTATTTATTTTTCTTTGTTAAAAATAGCCTCGGTAGATATAACTCTCCGTTATCTGGTACTTTCGATAAACCGGCACCACGCCGGTCCCGTCGGTGCCGGTTAATAAAGAGTTTCCTGTACCTACTCTCCCACAGCCCATGTGTTCCTGATCTCTTGTCCCCAATCCTGTTGTTATATTACCATTTTTCTATATCCTTCAACCTGTTTGTCTGTTGTTCCTGTGCACCTGTTCTCCTGTACTTTGCCCATGGCGCTATGACCATCAACATTCTTCCTGCACTCCTCTTCCTCCTTTTCCCCTGTCCTAGCTCCCTCTCCTAATTTTTGCTTTCTTGCCTTAGCCCCTTCCTCTCCTCTCTTCCTTGCTCCCTTGAGCTGCACCATCTCTCCGCCCTCTCCTCCCTTCTGTCATATCCACTCCTCATCATCTCTTTCCTCCTGTTCCTCTCCCCTTCACCCTCACCCTTTCTCATATCCCCCTTCATTTCCCCCTTGCCATTCACCTTCTCTCATCCTCTTCCCTGGTCCCTCTTTTCTTTATGCTTCATGTTCATTTGCTCCCTCTTTTTCTCTTCCCTCTCTTGCTGTAAAGTTCTCAGACCCTTCCACCTCCCCATCGCTTTCCCCTCTCAGCTCCACACTTTCTCCCCCATCTGTGTTCCCCCTTCATTTCCTCACCCTTCCACCTGACACTAATCTTCATCACTTCCAACACCTTCAACCCAAATCTTTTTGTCGACATTAACTTGCCATCTCTTACCCAGAGCCTGTGCCTGATTTTTGCTGGTCTTCAGCACTGAGCTGGAAAAAAACTGCCCAACTCCCAAAGTGCTCACCACACCCATAATAAGCCTGCTGACTTTAATTTACAAATACATAAAAAGTTTAATGAGCATCCTGTCAAATTAACATCCCAACTGAGCAATGGAAATGCAGAAAGATCAGGAGTTCGGCTTAGGTGCAGTGGGGTGACAGTGCAATCTATTTGCTTTGTTGATCTTGTTTTCAATTTAATAAGGATTGCTGCAAATGTGGTAAGTCATTTAATATTCTGCCTGAATTCATGTCATCTATCGTCAATGTATGTGCGTCAGGATCTGCACATGGATCCCTCCCTAGCCCAGAGAGATCCATCAAGACTGGCAAACTCAACCAGGGAAAGCCTGAGGCCAAATTTCAGAAGTCTGAAGAATATAAATTGGGTCTACAAACTGAAAGTTCAGTGCTCTAGCATACAGGCAAAAGAAGTACCAATTAATTTTTTGTATACAGTTACTTTTACCAATGTCTCATGGACTTCATAATTTTTCTGTTGGTACAACTCCACCTCTGTGGAAACAAGTAACTGTATATTTTTACTTAAAAAAAGACCAAAATACGATGAAATACAATTAAATTTAAGAATCAATTATTAATTCCCCATTGATAAATGCAATTTTATGTGCAAACATATGTGCAGTTGTCATATTTTGTAAGTATGCTCAACAGCACTATTTCCACTGTATAGAAGTTGTCCAGGTGCAATTTTGTGCCTACTAGATTCAAAAGGGGGAATATTCCAGGGGGTCAGCGGGCGCGATCGGTGGAGGGTTGGGTGGGAAAACGTTTTTTCTGACAGGGGGTCGGGACCCCGCTGTCAACCTGCCACCATGTGCCTTTCCCAAATGACGGGTCTGTCAGCGCTGAGCAGACCCGACACACAGCGGCAGGAGAGGCGATTAAGGTCATTATGACCTTGTCAACAGAACATTAAGAATTATTTTCAGATCACCTTCAGACTTTACCAGGTCACCCACGTTGTCCACGCTGCTCGGGGATCACGTCAGGTAAGTAGGGTGGGAGTTGAATCAGCATGGGATCATCTCATTACTTGACAGCTGCAAATATCCTATAAAAGCTCCCATCTCACAGCTGTTCACTTTCCAAGCTCAGAAGCTGTTGCTAACTGCATTTAGAAGACAAATTGAGCTATATGCAGGTTGCAAGTGTTTGGAGCAAACTCTATCCAGTGTCACCTCATTGGAACAACCTCTCTCACCATTGACAGATTGCTTCTGTCATCTCAAGTTCACCTGCCATCTATTACATCAGAATGGGTACGGTTTATACTGTCTCACCTTGGTCCTCAGAATCCCACCGCGATCAGCCCCAACACCAGCAGCACCAGGCACACCAGCAGCACCAACAACATACCAACCTTCTCCGCAATCAACTGATGCTGCACAGGACACAGGGCATCAGCACCCGACCACATTGCTGCCCGGGAGGCCAGGGATGGCCTCAACATGGCCAGACTAATTTCACTTGACGCTGTAAACTCTGGCTGCCACACAATGCACCAGGTTGTCACCACCCCACACCAACACCATAAAGCATCCCTACAATGACCAAACCATTCCTTTCACACTCACCACCATTATGGGGGGTACCGTTATGTCTCACCATTCACTGCAACTCAGTAAGCCACTTCCAAAGGTGCACACAAATCTGTTCAAGAATGCAAAGTGTTCAAAATAAAGTTTTCAATGTTTGGCACCACATTAACAGAAACTTTACTTGAACATTGGATAAGATACCCAAGTGCCTACCCTTATGTGTTGTTAGTTGGTATGATTGCACTAGAATGAAGGTGAGTGTGAAGTGTGGCTAGTGAGATGGGGAAGTGATAATGTAGATAGAGAGGGATGGGTGGAGGTGCAAGGTAAGTTGGTGTGAGTAAGGATGTGCAGGAGTAGGGTAGGGAAGGCAGACTGATGGGGATGTGATGAGTGGCACAGCAGGATGAGGTTGAGTGTGGCTTTGTAGTAACGTTTCGTGATCTACTGAGATCATTGAAAGGTTTGTGCTACTGCAGCCTGGTCCTCCTGATGATATCCCACTTGTGTCCTCCTGTGCAATGTGCAACCAGGCATTGGTCTCCTGGGGAGGTCTCTTCTGCCCATTGGAAGGGAAGAGGACCTCCCTGCGTGCTCTGACTCCCTCCATAAGCATATGTAGGAGTCATGGGAGAACCTGGGTGTAGCCCTGTGCCTCTGTGCAGTGCTTGTCAGTGTTTGCAGCACCTCAATGCTGTAGAACACTGACAGCACAAATGTCAAAATAAATTTGCGCATGGTCCCTTTAAGGAAACCGGCTGATGACGCGTCATCAAATGACGTCATCAGACCCGCTTCCTTCAATTGGCCGGCAAACGTGCTGGGCGGGCTTAACAAGCCCAATCAGGGGAAAATCATTTTGGATAGCGGGCCGGAACCCGCCCCTGAGGCCGGGACCCGCCACCGACGTCGCCCACCATGGGACCGCCGAGGTTGGTAAAATCCAGCCCACATGTTAATAGTATTCAAATAACTGGGTACAATCTACATAAAAGCACATCAGTGTCTGAAGAAATGTGCAAAGAAGAAAACGGTGAAATGAAAAGGCAAGAAGAGGATAAGAAAACAATGGTTCTCTGATGTGAACCTCAGTTACTGGCGGCAGATAACTTGAAAGCCAAAAGCCAGGAATTTCCTTGGAGCTGCCGCAACTTCACCAGACGTGTAATGGAAATCCTGTTTACGCCCATAAATGAGGTTTCTACCACACTTACTGCAAAGTTACAGCGGCAGAGTGAGAGCAGCACCGAAGAAATTCCCCACTGAACAACATATTAATAATGTGCCCCGTATTCGATAGCAGGTCTTGAAACAATTGAGCAAAGGTGTAGCTGGACATCTCATAAGTTAGTTCAGGCACTCCGGGTTATTTGATCTGCCTCGTTGCTTTAGGTAGCAAGAAAGCAATTGTGCCCTGCGTAACCGTGCTGATTGTAGTGCTAGAAAATTTTGAGCACGTGTTCACTCAAATGGCCATGATCGAGCCAATTGGAATTTGAGAAGCATTAGATATTTAGCAGAATTTTACTCTTCAGAACAAAGGGAAGATGTAAAGTGCCCAGAGGAGTCAACTATGAGAAAAAATAAATGTGTCATCCACCCAGATATTAAACAATGATGATGAAATCCACAATGCATATTTTTTTAATTGCTTTTTGCCACAACGGACAAAAAGGCGATGGTTGAATATATCGATATAATTCAAACATTAATCAAAAATGAATCCACACACCAAACGTTATCTGAATTATGTTTCATCCTCCTCCATCTTTTCCTGTTCTGTCTCTGCATCTCATCAAAGAAATAAAGCTCTGTTGTGTTCCCTTTGTAGTTTGGTTCTGCAGCAAGTCTATTTTTATCTTCCACACACTCGATGCCTCCTTCCAACAGATTTTGTTTGCACACATAATTTTCAACCAACTTGGAGAGGAAAATGCAAAAGTTGAGCTGGATAACTAGTGGTGATCCAAATTAATTTATTCATAGGGATTAAAAACAGTCCTCCAAAATCACATTATGCACTCCAAACCAATACTGGGAAAATTGTGTACAAAGCAAAATCATGGACAAACAATATTCAACCTTGTACCTCTGGAAAAATATAGTTACACATAGGCAAGTTGCCTTTGCTCAATGCTCACAAAGGGTAAGTACAGTGCTAACTGCTCCAGCACTGATGCACTGTGGCTGCCGTATGTACAATCTACAGGATCCATTGCAGCAACTCACCAAGCTTGTTTCGATAACACCTCCTAGCCATACAACCTCTACCACCAAGAAGGACAAGAGCAACTAAATAGAAGGTACACCACCTGCTCCAAGTTACACACCATCCTGACTTAGACATATATCATACGTGGGTCAATATCCTGGAATACCATTGTGGGAACACCATCAGCACAAGAACTGCAGTGGTACACAAAGTAGGCCTGTCACCACATTCTGAAGACAGCGAGGGACTGGCAATTAATGCAGCCTTGCCAGTGTTGCCCACATTCTGTGAATAAAAAAGGAGCATTAATTGATATATTTATTGCTTTAAATGAGGTGTTTGGGCCTTTGATTGTGAAAATCAATTGAATCATACCCATCAGCCTTCCTCCATATCACATTGAGCGGTTTGATTTAGTTTCAGATACTTAAAATTGGGAAATCAAAATCAGAATCACCTGAAGTCTAGTACTGGCATGAGAACCATACTAAGTTATGTACAACTACAATTTATTATATAACTGAAGTAACAGATACTGGTTGTCAAGTTTGAACATTTCTGTATCATTTTCTTGCAAGAAATATTTTGCAATATATTATCTAAGCCTAGTTCTTTGTATGCTTGCTCCACAATGGTGGACTGATCTTTAAGCTCCTTCTGCTCTTCTATGCTGGAATTTATCTTCAAAAAAGTAAAAGTAATAACCTGACTCATCAGGCAAAGCTTAGCTTTCTCCCACAGCAGTGGCAAGGACTCTTCAGGGGAGGCATCAGTCTTGATAAGCATGTCCCACTGTGATTGCATCAGATCTGAAAAGGTCAGATTGCTCAAGAGAAAGACATTCAGACACCAAAGTCTGGAATAGAGTGAAACATGATCGAATAGTATCTCAAGCTTGACTGGGGTGCAATCAGAGATTATAATATTTCCAATCAAAAATAGTTCTGCAGCCGACTGTGGGTTCCTAAGATGCGTCATAAGCCAGGTATGGAGGGGATAGTCCTTGTTTCCAAGCACCAAGTCTTTAACTTGATATGCAGGGACAAATAGTGAGGGAATGGATGATTGATGCCATATTAAAGCATCATGGCAGCTACTAGAAAAGGGTGCACACATCTGCGCAATATACTACTGGTTATCATACACCAGTTGCATGTTAAGAAAGTGGAACCCTTTGCAATACATGAAGGTGGTCTCTTTCTGTGAAGGAATCCACAGGGTGATATGGATGCAGTCAATAACACCCTGTATGTGAAGGAATCCTGCAATCCAGAGCTTGATCCTGCTGCTTCTAGATGCCCATGGGGGAAGTGATGAATGTGTTTTCTCTATCAAAGAAGGTAGCTGTTAGCTGTTGAATATAAACATGGGCTGCAGATGCTGCTGACATCCCCTGTGGCAGCCTGAAAGGAGCTATGTTGTTTTGTTGTGATAATAAGGATTTCGCTGAGCACACCTCCTTCCATTTACTCTCCCTCCAGCTGCAGTTCTGTTTCCTCCTTCCTCCAGCTCCTCTTCCTCTCTTTCCTCCTCCCACAGTGGGATTCCAAGAAGGGTTCCTATCAAGAAACAGCTGCAATGCTTGAGACACCTCAAGAGTTTGGAAGCTGATTGCACAGTGTTCTGTTCCATTCACAATTCCTCAGATAATGAAGCAGTCCATGCCCGCATGCAACAAGACCTGGACAACACCCAGGCTTCGGTTAATAAGTGGCAAGTAACATTCGCACCACAAAAGTGCCAGGCAATAACCATCTATAACAAGAGAGAGTCTAACCACCTCCACTTGACATTCAATGGCATTACCATCGCTGAATCCCCCACCATCAACATCCTGGGGTTCACCATTGACCAGAAACTTGACTGGACCAGCCACATAAATACAGTGGATACCAGAGCAAGTCCAGAGGCTGGGTATTCTGCGGTGAGTCGCTCACTTACTGATGCCCCAAAACCTATCCACCATCTAAAAGGCACAAATCAGGAGTGTGATGGAATAGAATCATAGAATAGAATTATAGAATGGTTACAGCACAGAAGGAGGCCATTTGGCCTGTCGAGCCCATGCTGGCTCTCTGTAAGAGCACCTCAGCTAGTCCCACTCCCCCGCCCTTTCCCTGTAGCCCTGCAATTTTTTTCCTTCAGGTACTTATCCAATTCCCTTTTGAAACCCATGATTGAGTCTGCTTCCACCACCCTTTCAGGCAGTGCATTCCAGATCCTAGACACTCGTTGCGTAATTTTTTTTTCTTACGTCACCTTTGGTTCTTTTGTCAATCACCTTAAATCTGTGTCCTCTGGTTCTCGACCCTTCTGCCAATGGGAACAGTTTCTCTCTATCTACTCTGTCCAGACCCCTCATGATTTTGAATACCTCTATCAAATCTCCTCTCAACTTTCTCTGCTCTAAGAAGAACAACCCCAGCTTCTCCAGTCTATCCACGTAACTGAAGTCCCTCATCCCTGGAACCATTCTTGTAAATCTTTTCTGCACCCTCTCTAAGTCCTTCACATCCTTCCTAAAGTGCGGTGCCCAGAATTGGACACAATACTCCAGTTGAGGCCGAACCAGTGTTTTATAAAGGTTCATCATAAAACTTCCTTGCTTTTGAACTCTATGGGGGAGAAATTTGGTATCGCCCTGTTTGGGGCGCAATTATCGGCCGGGCGCAAAGTTTAGCGCCTGGCGGTAATTATCGCCTCCGACAGCAAACTAAGCTTTTATCGCCCCTGGAGTTGATTGGAGCGCTAAATCAGGTGCTGCAACCTGTCTTAAGGCACAAAGGCCGAGGAGTGAGGCGCTTTCTCAGAGCGCGGGCACAGCGCAGGTGATGTCAGTTAGCGATGGAACACAGACACATTGGCGCCGGCCAGTTCTTAAAGGGGAGGGTCGATCTTGCTCTCCAGCCACACCCTGCTCATTGTGACTACATTTTCCAGCCAAGGACGATGGAGAGGGTGAGAGATCGAGCTCAGCACTTCAGTGAGCAGGCCTTGGAGGCTCTGGTTGGCGCGGTGGAGCGCAGAAGATCTATACTCTACCCTGAGAGTGGCAGGAGGTCTTTGCCGCGCGACTATAGAAGAGTGTGTAGGGAGGTGGCACAGCACATCTCCTTCAGGAGCATGGTGCCCAGGACCCATATTCAATGTTGCAAAAAGTTTAACGACCTCACTCGAGTCGTCAGGGTGAGTGGCTTTTTATCAATACCTCTCCATCCCTCCATTTCAACCTCACTCTATGGCCAGAGGGTCTTAAAACCCCAATGCCCAACACTCATCCAACACCTATGGCCCTCTCATGAAACACACACGCACATGCCACACCTTGCATACAGTAAGGGCTATTCAATTATGGGAGGCACATCAGGTAAGACCATGACTGTATATTGTAAGGGCTATTCAATTATGGGAGGCACATCAGGCAAGACCATGGCTGTATATTTACTCAGACGCCGTCCTTTTTCTTGCAGGCCAAGCTATCTATAATAGGAGACAGCAGCAACGGACGGGTGGAGAGTGGCCTCAGCTGCAACCCCTCAACGATCTTGAGGCGTGCATCCACAGGATTGTGGCAAGCCAGGTGATCGGTCCCGTCGCCCTTGGAGAGGTCGACCACGTTCGGGACAGCAATGGTAAGGTCATCAGCTTTCTCTCCTCTCTCATTCCACTTGTCCCTCACAACACCAGCCTTTGACACTTTCAATCCAACTTACTAAATCGCTCCACTCCTTCCTCCCTTACTGCCCCCCGTCCTGACGCTAAAGCCATTCTTGTACCTCGCTGCTTTCAGATGGTGATTCACCAGTTGAGGAGACGGGCCCTCAAGCTGCCAGTGGGAGCGAAGCCGCAGGCGAAGAGGAAGAGGTAGCGGGAGCATCAGCGCCACCCTTTCCCGAGGAAGTCCATTCCCACACTGGGACCACGTCTTCCCTGGAGGGGAGCAGGGGGGAAGGGTCTGATGAGGGTGAAGCTCTGGGACCCAGCGGGCTGCAGCAACATGATGTGGCTAGGGAAGCTCGGGGGCCTTCTCTCCGGAGGGAGGGTAGGCCAGCGAGTCCTGCTGCACTGGACGCAGAGGAGGAGCGGCTCGTCACTGAAATGAACACCCATGCGGTGGACATGCACACTCAGCTCATGGGTGCAGTGGGAAGGGTGCCCGAATGCATTGATGCACTGGCAAGGAGTGTGGAGCACTTCGCTGTAGCACAGGCGGTAGCCACGCAAATGATGCAATTCAGTCACTGGCTGCCGTGATCCAATCTCAGACTGGTCTCATGCAGACTCAGATTGAGGCCACACAAGCACTGACTGCTGCCAGTGTCGCTGGTTCGGACACATTTCCCCGGGGCTCTCACCGCACCGCAGCAGGCCAGCAATCTGTGCTCCAGCAGATTACTCTGGATGCTGAAGTGCTGCCCCGTGGGAGTGCCAGTGTGTCGGTCGAGCAGGGAGTTGCTGTCCTTTCTCAAGATGACAGCATTCTTGCTGCCACCACTGTCACTTCCCCATTGCACTTGCCACCGCATGTAGCCCAGACTGCTGCCGCCCATGCAGAGTTGGTGCAGTCTGCAGTCGGACCTTCCAGGCCCAGAGTTGGGCGAGGCCGTCCTTCTGTAGTCTCAGGTTCTGACAATCAGCAGCCTTCCACCAGCCTTGCTGCTGCCACTGGGGCCCCTTTACGGAGGAGCAGTAGGGTGGGAAGGGGGGAACTGCGCAAGGGACGGAGATCACCCTTGAAGGGCAAAAAGTAGGAGGTATGATGAAATGTTGGGAATTTTTTTATTAAAGGCCGCGGTTCATGTTCAAACTTTTGTTTAGTGTTTTGGACATTATCTCCAGGTTGTGAGAACCAGTTATGTTAATTAATGATTTTTTGTGTTTGTTTCTATTAGTTTGTCATGAAGAAATGGCACACACAGAGTTTGTAAAATCAAAAAGTTTTTGTATTCAAAATGTACAGGTTTGGCCTTTGGAATCATTGCTGCCTTGGCCGGCTTTGGGGTTGCGGGTGTAGAATTCGCAATATAATCGCGATTTTATAAATAAGCAGAAAACACATAGTTTCGTTCAAACAGTTTATTTCAGCAGAATACTGTCAGGTTTTCAAAGTGGACACAAGCAGCCTGTAAAATGGCCGCCATGCCTCGTGGCAGAACATTCCAGACTTTTCGATAAGCAGACAAGATGGCGTTCCAATAAACATTTGTGCGAGATCGGACAAGACTCAGCACATTTGAGATAAATCACAAGACATAATGGGTTTGCATTTTACACATAAATACTGGAATCGGTCTCCCAGGTGCGAATAAGGGCTATTGTACCAAGCGATCAAGAACCCATCCAAAGACATTAATATGCAAAATCCCCACGACTCTACGATGAGAGAGCCGTTTGCGGGTAGTTACAGAAACATTTGGAAGCCCCAAAACCCCTCCAGGGAGAATACTGACCGGTTACACAATGGGAGAAGTATTAACGGGTACTCAGGCAGTTACAAGTATCACCGAAACCCATTAAACGGAGATCACCCTATACAAGAAGTTTGGGCGCCAAAACCCTAACAAAAGAAAAGACATTAAGATTGGGCGGGAAAAGAGGAATCACAGCACTATAACTGTAAGCTCCAACCATCCATCTCTCTCTTATCCTCTTTCTTCGCCTGCGACTCTGACTCTTGTATCTGCCTCTTGCTGCTCGACTTGCTGGAAGACTATCGAACTTTCTGATCCGCCAGGATCAACCTCGTGGCTTGCCGCGAAGATCTGTGTGGAACCGGGCTGTGAAGCCTTGAAACGGGCACACCATCCCGAGAAGTCGGTAAACGGTGTTGGAACCGAAGGCCCGAGATGAGATGAGATGAGATGAGAAGAGAAGAAGACGACCATACGTATCGCCACGGTCAGTAAGCCCCGACCGTGCCTGTAGGTCGAATAGACACTTTCCTTGCCCAGGAAGACTATCTTTTGAGTTTTACAGAACTGGCATCGGAAGACCATTCTTCGAGTTTTATCGCATCGGGGCGAGGGCACAGGAAGACTATTTTTCGAGTCGTGTCGGAACTCCGAGGACAACACAGATCTTCATGACAGCAGACGGTCCAGCCTGCTAGCCGGAGCAGAAACGAGTAAACAAGTGCGGTACAGAGACCCCTGATCAACACGTGGGTGATCAGGTGCTGCGGTAAAAACATCCGAGCAGAGTTTTCGGAATTCTCCGAGTTATCACGAGTGGTGAGCATGAGTCTCGATCCTACAAATCTAGTTTAGAGCAGGTATTGATAGGGGAGGGTTTAAGTTTTAAGGATAACTGTAATGTGTGCCCCCATTTACGATGTGTCGTTCGTTCCTCGTTTCCCTAAAATTAGTTACATAACTGCGTGTAAGATTGTACTGTCATTAATCTGTGCTTATGACATGTATTTCGTAATCTTGAATAATATGCAATAAAGATTTTCCATTTCGTACCATTCAACCGGGTCTACCTGAGTTTTCTCTCCATTATTGCTCTCGCATCTAAGTCCAGTGTCAGAACCGTAAGGGCGAGTGGGTCGAACCACTCACAGGTGTCTAGTGCTCCCAGACTGGCTGGAGACCAGAACAGGCAACAAGGCCTAACCTCGCACTAGCACCCAGGCTGAGCACAGAGCCACAGGTGTGTCCAAAACCCTTACACGGGTTGCTTTCATTCATGTTGTTCTCCATGCTAGCAGCCATTTCCTGAGTAGGGGCCTCGAAGCGGCTTGTTATCAGTCGTTGACGGACGGCCCTTACAGTTTCAACATTGTGGGCCTCCCTTCCACCTTGGTGCTGCTGCTGATCATCTTCTTCCTCTTCCTCCTCCTCTTCCTCCTCCTCCGGTGGTGCTCCAAGGCCTGGTGGCATTGGCTGGGTCCTGAGGATTGCCAGGTTCTGAAGAATGCAGCACACAACTATGAAGAGGGAGACTCGCTCAGGCGAGTACTGCAGGGGTCCTCCTGAGTGGTACAGACAGCGGAACCGTTGCTTGAGCACGCCGATCGTCTGCTCAATGATGTTCCTGGTGGTGAGATGGCTCTCATTGCACCGCAGCTCAGCAGGGGTGTTGGGGTTACGGAGCGGTGTCATCAGCCAGGTGCAGAGTGGATAATCCTTGTCCCCGAGGAGCCAACCACTTGGCTGATGCGGTGCCTGGAAAAATTCTGGCACACCAGTCTGGCGCAGGATGAAAGCATCGTGGCTGCTGCCAGGATAGCGGGCATTGACAGTGAGTATCAGCTGTCTGTAGTCACAGGCTAACTGGACGTTTAAGGAGTGGAACCCCTTGCGGTTTCAGAAAACCTCTGCATTCTCATGCGGTGCCTGCAATGCCACATGCGTGCAGTCAATGGCGCCCTGCACCATGGGGAAGCCCGCTATCCTTGCAAAGCCCAATGCGCGTTCATGCTGTTTGGCCCGGGTCATTGGGAAAGAGATGTACTGGCATCTCCTTTTATAGAGGGCATTTGTGACCTGACGGATACAGCAATGGACCGCGAACTGGGAGATATTGGCGATGTCCCCAGTAGCTGCTTGAAAGGAGCCGGTGGCATAAAAATTCAGAGCCACTGTGACCTTCACTGCCACCGACAGAGACGTCCTGGTCCTCAGTTGAGGCTGCAGATCTGGCTGCAGCAGATGGCAGAGCTCAGTGACCACCTCCTTGCTAAAGCGCAGCCTGCGCAAACACTGCTCCTCAGACAAATTAATGTAGGAGAATTGTTCCTGGAATACCCTGGGAGGGTAAGGTCTCCTGTACAGAGGCCTGTTGGCCCTCCTCCGTCTGGCCATGATTGCCACTCTCTCTCTGCGTCTCTGTTGCCTCCGATTCTGCAGGCGCAGGACGACGCCCCGAATCAGTACAGCCCCTATAGTCTCTTGACAATCGAAGTAATGAAGGTCAAATCCAAAAGTACCTGCAAAGTGATGCTCAGTAGCCAAGACTACTTCACACAGCGTTGACTCTATGCAGAAGTCTCTCTATCTCTCTCTCAGAATCTCTCTCTCTGTCAGAATGAGTGGTACAAAAATGTCTACCGTAGAAAAAGCCAGGAAGAGTGCGCCTTTAAATAGTGCCCCCCCCAGCCCCTCACCGACTGGGAAACGTTCCAGTCTCCCTGTCATTGCTTGCGCCAGCTGGAAAGGAGGGGGGCACCACTCAATATCCGGTCCGGGGCGCCACCAGGGCGTTGCACGCTCGACTGACATCACGATCTGCGGGTGCAGGAGATCGGGGCGGTAAACTTTTGCGCCACCGCAAAAACTCTAATCAATTTCGGAAGCGCCGCAAACATTGCCGCGCCCGGGCGCTAGCTGCATTGTGCCCCATTAGCGCACTCTTAGGGCGCTAACGGGAGGCGCAAACCAACCGAATTTTTCCCCTTATGCCTCTATATATGAAGCCCAGGATCCCGTATGCTTTTTTAACCGCTTTCTCAACCTGCCCTGCCATCTTCAATGATTTGTGCACATATACCCTCAGGTTGCTCTGTTCATACATCCACTTTAGAATTGTACCCTTTAGTTTATATTGCCTCTCCTCATTCTTCCTACCAAAATGAATCACTTCGCACTTTACTGCGTTAAATTTAATCTGCCACGTGTCCGCCCATTCCACCAGCCTGTCTATGTCCTCTTGAAGTCTATCACTATCCTCCTCACTGTTCACTATACTTCCATGTTCTGTGACATCTGCAAATTTTGAAATTGTGCCCTGTGCACCCAAGTCCAAGTCATTAATATATATCAAGAAAAGCAGTGGTCCTAGTACAGACCCCTGGGGAACACCACTGTATATCTTCCTCCAGTCCGAAAAACAACCGTTCACTGTTACTCTCTGTTTTCTGTCACTTAGCCAATTTCATATCCATGCTGCCGCTGTCCCTTTTATTCCATGGTCTTCAACTTTGTTGGCAAGCCTATTATGTGGCACTTTATCAAATGCCTTTTGGAAGTCCATGTACACCACATCAACCTCATTGCCATCATCAACCATCTCTGTTGCCTCATCAAAAAGCTCAATCAAGTTAGTTAAACATGATTTGCCTTTAACAAGTCTGTGCTGGCTTGCCTTAATTAATCCACACTTGTCCAAGTGACTGTTAATTTTGTCCCTGATTATCGTTTCTAAAAGCTTCCCCATTACCGAAGTTAAACTGACTGGCCTGTAGTTGCTGGGTTTATCCTTACACCCTTTTTTGAACATGGGTGTAACATTTGCAGTTTTCCAGTCCTCTGGTACCAGCCCCATATCTAAGGAGGATTGGAAGATTATGGCCAGTACCTCTGCAATTTCCAACTTAACTTCCCTCAGCATTCTAGGATGCATCCCATCCGGTCCTCGTGACTTATCTACTTTAAGTACAGCAAGCTTTTCTAGTACCTCCTCTTTATCAATTTTTATCCCATCCAGTATCTCAACTCCCTCCTCTTTCACTATGACTTTGGCAGTATCTTCTTCCTTGGTAAAGACAGATGCAAAGTATACATCTAGTACCTCAGCCATGCCTTCTGCCTTCATGCGTAGGTCTCCTTTTTGGTCCCTAATCAGCCCCACCCCTCCTCTTACTACCCGTTTACTATTTATATGCCTATAGAAGACTTTTGGATTCCCTTTTTTGTTAGCTGCCAATCAATTCTCATAGTCTCTCTATGCCCTTCTTAGTTTCTTCTTCACTTCCCTCTGAATTTTCTATATTCAGCTTGGTTCTCACTTGTATTCTCAACCTGACATCTGTCATACGTGTCCTCTTTCTGCTTCATCTTACTCTCTATCTATTTCATCATCCAGGGAGCTACGACTTTGGTTGCCCTACCTTTCCCCCTCTTGGGAATGTACCTCGACTGTACCCGAACCATCTCCTCTTTAAAGGCAGCCCATTGTTTGATTACAGTTTTGCCTGTCAATCTTTGATTCCAATTTACCCAGGCCAGATCCGTTCTTAACCCACTGAAACTGGCCTTCCTCCAATTAAGTATTTTTACTCTAGATTGCTCCCTGTCCTTTTCCATAGCTAATCTAAACCTTATGATACTATGATCACTGTTCCCTAAATGTTCACCTACTGACACTTGCTCCACTTGACCCACCTCATTCTCCAGAACCAGATCCAGCAACGCCTCCTTCCTCATTGGGCCAGAAACATTCTGATCAAGAAAGTTCTCCTGAACACACTTCAGAAATTCTTCCCCCTCTCTGCCCTTTACACTATTACAACCCAGTCTATATTAGGATAGTTGAAGTCTCCCATTATCGCTACTCTATAGTTCTTGCACCTCTCTGTAATTTCACTGCAAATTTGCTCCTCTATATCCTTTCCACTAGTTGGTGGCCTATAGAATACACCTAGTAGTGTAATGGCATCACTATTGTTTCTTAACTCTAACCAAATAGATTCTGTCCTTGACCCCTCCAGGACATCCTCTTTCTCCAGTACTGTAATATTCTCCTTAATCAATACTGCCAACCCACTTCCTTTCTTTCCTTCCCTATCTTTCCAAAACACCTGATGTCCAGGAATATTTAGTACCCAATCCTGCCCTTTTTTGATCCAGATCTGCGTTATCGCCATGACATCATATTTCCAAGTGGCTGTTTGTGCCTGCAGCTCACCAACCTTATTTACCACGCTTTGTGCATTTACACACATGCACTGTAAACCTATCTTAGACCTTCTTGTACTCTCTCTTAGTCTGACCCCACCTAATACCATACTATTTCTTACTCTATCGCTATCTATCTTCCCAATCCTTTGTGCACTTTGTTATTCCTTTCTAATGCTACATCCTGATGCCCATTCCCCAGCCAAATTAGTTTATAAACATTCCCCAACTGCACTAGCAACCCCCCCCCATGAGGATATTTGTCCCGGCTCTGTTGAGGTGCAACCTGTCTGGCCTGTCTGGCTAGTACTGAATATTCTCCACTTGCCTGGATGGGTGCAGCTGCAACAACACTCAAGAAGTCTGATACCATCCAGGACAAAGCAGTCCACTTGATCAGCAGCCCATTCACTACCTTAAATTTCCACTCCCTGTACCGTGGCTGCAGTGTGTACTATCTGCAGAATGCACTGCAGCCACTCGCTAAGGCTACTTTGATAACACCTCCCAAACCCGCGACCTCTACCACATAGAAAGACAAGGGCAGCAGGCGCATGGGAACATTTTCATCTCCAAGTTCCCCTCCAAGTCACACACCATCCTGACCTGGAAATATATCACCGTTCCTTCATCGTCGCTGGGTCAAAATCCCAGAACTCTCTACCTAACAGCACTGTGGGAGTACCTTCACCACACAGTCTGCTGTAGTTCAAGAAGGCGGCTCACCACCACCTTCCCAAGGTCAACGAGAGATGGGCAATAAATGCTGGCCTTGCTAGCTTTGCCTATATTCCAAGAACAAATTAAAAAAGAGTTACAATAGCAACTACAAGCCCTTCAAGAGAAATGTCTCCAAAGGCTCCATACAGATTTACCTAAAACCAGCTGAAGATCTTTTTAAAAAACATTTTAAGAAGTTGGTGGGCAGGAGCAGGAAGTGGAGTTAGCTAAGTAGTATAGCCATAAAACGGCATCAGCATCACCTAACCTTGATTTGAATATATTCACAGGGATCCTACCTATTTTAGATGGGAGCTGTAGTTGCCAGAAAATTAGTTAGGAACAGACTCTTTAGCCCCAATGTTAACTTAACCCAGCTGGTGAGAATGGGATGGGTTCAGGTCAGATGCCCGATTGAAATCAATGGAGCATAAAAATCGGGCAGGGTGTAAATCAGGCATCCAACCTAAATCCGCCTAATTCTCGACGAGTGGATTAGGTTAAAATTCGGGCTAATTTTCCACCCACTACCGCCCCATTTTCAAGTACAAACAGGGTGGTAAGGAGATCAAAATCACTTCCAACTTTTCCTTTTAGCTCCCCTTTCCCTTCAATGACATTGACAAAACCTTAGCAGTTGTGATTTATTAAATATAATACAAGAACAACATTCTACCAGATCTTATCCACAGTACAAGCCCAGGACTGAAGAATACAGAACCAACCCAGAAGAGTTAATAACATCATCTCCACTCTTATTTACATGACAAGAATAAATTGCATTTACAGGAAATGAGCCAAGCATAAGTTTCACATCTTGTCAGTTTGTAACTGCTGACAAAGTCATTTCCACTATTGCATGAAAGGTTCCTAAAAATCTATAAATACTCTTTCTAACCATCTAACAACCACCTCAGTTGCATTGCATAGTTCTTCCATGCAATGACTTAGATGGAAAGTAGGGCTTTCATTTCCCATGTGCCATGATATCAGTTCAAGGGCCCAACATCTTGGGTCATAAGAACATAAGAACATAAGAAATAGGAGCAGGAGTAGGCCAATCGGCCCCTCGAGCCTGCCCCGCCATTCAATAAGATCATGGCTGATCTGATCCTAACCTCAAATCTAAAGAACACAAGAAGTAGGAGCAGGACCCGGCCACTCAGCCCCTGGGCCCGCTCCGCCACCCACAGGGCCTTGACCGATCCGAACTCAGCCTCATGTCCAATTTCCTGCCCGATCCCCGTAACCCCTAATTCCCTTTACTTCTAGGAAACTGTCTATTTCTGTTTTAAATTTATTTAATGATGTAGCTTCCACAGCTTCCTGGGGCAGCAAATTCCACAGACCTACTACCCTCTGAGTGAAGAAGTTTCTCCTCATCTCAGTTTTGAAAGAGCAGCCCCTTATTCTAAGATTATGCCCCCTAGTTCTAGTTTCACCCATCCTTGGGAACATCCTTACCGCATCCACCCGATCAAGCCCCTTCACAATCTTATACGTTTCAATAAGATCGCCTCTCATTCTTCTGAACTCCAATGAGTAGAGTCCCAATCTACTCAACCTCTCCTCATATGTCCACCCCCTCATCCCCGGGATTAACCGAGTGAACCTTCTTTGTACTGCCTCGAGAGCAAGTATGTCTTTTCTTAAGTATGGACACCAAAACTGTACGCAGTATTCCAGGTGCAGTCTCACCAATACCTTATATAACTGCAGCAATACCTCCCTGTTTTTATAATCTATCCTCCTAGCAATAAAAGCCAACATTCCGTTGGCCTTCTTGATCACCTGCTGCACCTGCATACTAACTTTTTGATTTTCTTGCACTAGGACCCCCAGATCCCTTTGTACTGCAGTACTTTCCAGTTTCTCGCCATTAAGATAATAACTTGCTCTCTGATTTTTCCTGCCAAAGTGCATAACCTCACATTTTCCAATATTGTATTGCATCTGCCAAATCTCTGCCCACTCACCCAGCCTGTCCATATCCCCTTGTAGGTTTTTTATGTCCTCCTCACTTTCTACTTTCCCTCCCATCTTTGTATCATCTGCAAACTTTGATATGTTACACTCGGTCCCCTCCTCCAAATCATTAATATAGATTGTAAAGAGTTGGGGACCCAGCACCGACCCCTGCGGAACACCACTGGCTACTGGTTGCCAGTCCGAGAATGAACCATTTATCCCAACTCTCTGCTTCCTGTTAGATAACCAATCCTCCACCCATGCCAGAATATTACCCCCAATCCAGTGATTTTTTATCTTGAGCAATAATCTTTTATGTGGCACCTTGTCGAATGCCTTCTGGAAGTCTAAATACACTACGTCCACTGGTTCCCCTTTATCCACCCTATACGTTATGTCCTCAAAGAACTCAAGCAAATTTGTCAGACATGACTTCCCCTTCATAAAGCCATGCTGACTTTGTCCTATTAAATTATGTTTATCTAAATGTTCCGTTATTGTCTCCTTAATAATAGACTCCAAAATTTTACCCACCACAGATGTTAGGCTAACTGGTCTATAATTTCCAGCCTTCTGCCTACTACCCTTTTTAAATAAGGGTGTTACATTAGCAGTTTTCCAATCTGCCGGGACCTTTGCTGAGTCCAGGGAATTTTGGAAAATTATTACCAAAGCATCCACAATCCCTACTGCCACTTCCCTCAAGACCCTGGGATGTAAGCCATCAGGTCCAGGGGATTTATCCGCCTTGAGTCCCATTATTTTACTGAGTACCAATTCCTTAGTGATTTTAATCGTATTTAGCTCCTCCCCCCCTAGAGCCCCCTGTTTGTCCAGTGTTGGGATATTCTTAGTGTCCTCTACCGTAAAGACTGAAACAAAATATTTGTTCAGCATTTTTGCCATCTCCATGTTTCCCACCATTAATTTCCTGGTCTCATCCTCTAAGGGACCTACGTTTGCCTTAGCCACCCTTTTTCTTTTTATATAATTATAGAAACTCTTGCTATCTGTTTTTATATTTTTTGCTAATTTATTTTCATAATCTATCTTCCCTTTCTTAATCAATCCTTTAGTTACTTTTTGCTGTCTTTTGAAGACTTCCCAATCTTCTATCCTCCCACTAAGTTTGGCTACCTTATATGTCCTTGTTTTTAGTCGGATACTATCCTTAAATTCTTTACTTAGCCACGGATGGCTGTCTTTTCTTTTACACACTTTTTTTCCTCAGTGGAATATATATTTTTTGAAAGTTGTAAAATAACTCCTTAAATGAACACCACTGCTCATGTACCATCTTACCCTTTAATCTATTTTCCCAGTCCACTTTAATCAATTCCGCTCTCATACCATCATAGTCTCCTTTATTCAAGCTCAGTACGCTTGTTTGAGAACCAACCTTCTCACCCTCTAATTGGATATGGAATTCAACCATGTTATGGTCACTCATTCCAAGGGGATCCTTGACTAGGACATTATTAATTAATCCTGACTCATTACACAGGACCAGGTGCAAGGTTGCTTGCCCCCTTGTAGGATCAGTTACATACTGCTCAAGAAATCCATCCCTAATACACTCAATAAACTTTTCCTCAAGGCTGCCCTGCCCAATTTGATTTGTCCAGTTAATATGATAGTTAAAATCCCCCATAATTATAGCTGTTCCCTTATTACATGCCCCAACTATTTCCTGATTAATACTTCTTCCAGCAGAGTTGCAACTATTCGGAGGTCTATATACTACTCCCACTAGTGTTTTTTCCCCTTATTATTCCTTATCTCCACCCAAACTGTTTTATTATCCTGATCCTTTGACCCAATATCATTTCTCTGTATTACAGTGATTCCTTCCTTTATTAACATAGCCACCCCACCTCCCCTTCCTTTCTGCCTGTCCTTCCTGATCGTTAAATACCCTGGCATATTTAATTCCCAGTCATTGTCACCCTGCAGCCGTGTTTTTGTAATGGCCACAAGATCATACCAATACGTAGTTATTTGTGCCGTTAACTCGTCCATTTTGTTACGAATGCTACGTGCATTCAGATAAAGAACTTTCAAATATGTTTGGTGACACTTAGTTCCTGTTTTTTCCTTTTTTAACACTTTACCTTTTACTCCATACCTTCTGTCCCTTCCTGATACGCTTTCCTCTGTCTCCCTGCTCAGGTGCCCAACCCCCTGCCACTTTAGTTTAAACCCTCCCCAACAGCACTAGCAAACACTTCCCCTATGACAGCGGTCCCGGCCCTGCCCAGGTGCAGACCGTCCGGTTTGTACTGGTCCCACCTCCCCCAGAACCGGTTCCAATGTCCCAGGAATTTGAATCTCTCCCCCTTGCACCATTCCTCTAGCCACGTATTCATTTGAAATATCCTCCTATTTCTACTCTGACTAGCACGTGGCGCTGGTAGCAATCCTGAGTTTACTACCTTTGAGGTCCTATTTTTTAATTTACCTCCTAACTCCCTATATTCTGCTTTTAGGACCTCATCCCCTTTTTTACCTATATCGTTGGTGCCTATGTGCACCACGACAGCTGGCTGTTCGCCCTCCCCCTCCAAAATGTTCTGTAGCCGCTCCGAGACATCCTTGACCCTTGCACCAGGGAGGCAACATACCATCCTGGAGTCTCGGTTGCGGCCGCAGAAACGCCTATCTATTCCTCTTACAATTGAGTCCCCTATCACTATAGCTCTACCACTCTTTTTCCTCCCAGCCTGTGCAGCAGAGCTACCCATGGTGCCAGGAAGTTGGCTGCTGCTGCCTTCCCCTGATAAGTCATCCCCCCCAACAGTATTCAAAGTGGTATATCTGTTTGAGAGGGGGATGTCCACAGGGGACCCCTGCACTACCTGCCTGCACCTCTTACTCTGCCTGGTGGTCACCCATTTACTTCCTGCCTGTGCACCCTTTGCCTGCGGTGTGACCAACTCTCTAAACGTGTTATCCACGAGGTTCTCAGCATCGCGAATGCTCCAATACGCCTCCATCCGTAGTTCCAGCGCCGCAATGCGATCTGTCAGTAGCTGCAGCTGGATACACTTCCCGCACACATGGTTGTCAGGAACACCGGAAGGGTCCCTGATTTCCCACATCGAGCAGGAGGAGCATAACACGGGGCTGGGCTGTCCTGTCATGACTTACCCTTTAATTAATTGAACTTAAATTAAATCAAATCAATACCACCAATTACACTCAATTAAATGATATACTCAAGGGCACTTGGTTACTAGCACTAGAAACTATATCCACAAAATTAAGACCTTCTAAACTTTATAAACTATGGGGGAAAAATTCAGTTGGTTGTGCCTCCCGTTAGCGCCTTAAGAGGGCGCTAATGGGGCGCAAAGCATCTAGCGCCCAGGCGCGACGATGTTTTTTACCACTCGCGAAATTAACTAGACATTTTGCGGCAGCGCTAAACACTACCGCCACGATCTCCTGCGCCGGCAGATCGTGACGTCACTCGAGTGCGCAACGCCCCGGTATCGTCCCGGAGCAGATATTGAGTGGCGCCCCCTGCCTTACCGCCTGACGCTAGCAACGACAGGTTGAGGGGAGCGTTTTGCAGTCATGAAGGGACTGGGGGAGCGCTATTTAAAGGCGACCGCTTCCTGCCTTTTATTGTTGGTGCCATTTTTGAACCACGCATTCTGAGAGAGAGAGAGAGAGATACTTCTGGAGAGATTCAACGCTGTGTGAAGGAGTTTTGGGTACTGAACAGCACTTTGCAGGTTCATTTTGATTTGCCATTCCTTGTATCGATTTAGAAGAGACTGTGGGGGCTGCACTCTAAGCTCTTTCCCTGGTACTCTCCATTGTTCTTTCCAGCAGATTTGATGTGCAGGTCTCTCCAGGCCGAGATTCAAGGCTGCAATGAGCAGGATGTGGATGGAACGCAAGATCAACCATCCCCTTTAAGAACTGGCCCGTGCCATTGTGTGTGTGCTCCATTGCTGACTGACATCACATGAGCTTCGCCCGCACTCTGAGGTAGCGCCTCGCTCCTCGGCCTTTGCGCCTTAAGACAGGTGTGAAGCGCCTGATTTAGCGCTCCAATCACCTCCAGGGGCGATAAAAGTCAAGTTTGCAGTCGGTGGCGATAATTAGCGCCAGGCGCTAATCTTTGCGCCCGGCCGATAATTGCGCCCCAAATGGGGCGATACTGAATTTCTCCCCCTATGAACCTTAACTGTCAAACTATAGAGTACAGGAAACTTTTGTTTATCCGGCACCCAAATATCCGGAATTCTCGCTTAACCGGCAAAAATCATCCTCCGAAAACTCCTCTCAAATAACCGGCAATGTTGCCGAGTCGCAGTCGAGTCTCCGCGAACGCCGAGTACTCATAAAACTCCTCTCAAATAACCGGCAATGTTGCCTGATCACGAGTCCGAGTCCGAGTCCGCGAACGCCGATTTAGTCAGTAGGGGTAGTTTTCAAAAGTGCCACTACTCGGCCTCCTGGCGCTGTCGGAAGTATACTGCACATTTCTTGATTTATTTATTTTTCTTTGTTAAAAATAGCCTCGGTAGATATAACTCTCCGTTATCCGGTACTTTTGATAAACCGGCACCACGCCGGTCCCGTCGGTGCCGGTTAATAAAGAGTTTCCTGTAGTATAAATACTTACCTAGCCGTACTCACCCACTCAGCTGCTCCCTCCTGCCCGTGTCACGTTTTGAATCGTGACGTGGCTCTGGAACGCTGCCGCCGGTCTGAGATTGGTAAACCTGTGAATGAAAAGCCCGTGAAAGTGAGTTCAAATACTCACTGGACCTCCGGTCTCGTCGCTCCCGACACCAGCCTGTGAATGAAAAGCCCGTGAAAGTGAGTTCAAATACTCACTGGACCTCCGGTCTCGTCACTCTCGACACCAGCCTGTGAATGAAAAGCCCGCGAAAGTGAGTTCAAATACTCACTGGACCTCCGGTCTCGTCGCTCCCGACACCAGCCTGTGAATGAAAAGCCCGTGAAAGTGAGTTCAAATACTCACTGGACCTCCGGTCTCGTCACTCCCGACACTAGCCTGTGAATGACCTTGAAGACACATAACAGCATGGGTGTACGTAGCTGACAATGACCGGTAGGAAAGCAGATGCAGCAAGTCTTTAGGCTCTGTTTTAAATTAAATCCTGGAAATTTGATATCGGGAGAAGGGCAAAGTTCCCATAGCATGTTAGTGGATAAATTCCAATCTTTCTCTCAGTGCCCAAAGATAATGGGCACTGAGGACAGGTTCCTATGTTTCTAATTGTTCCAGCAGTGTTTCTCAATGTGGCCATATTGCTAGGCTCACAGACACCAGCAGGAAGATTATGGGCATGTTGGACAAAGAATTGTTTGGATTTTGTCAACAATACCTTTCTTCTTGTTAAGCTTTTCTATGTAGTGGTGATGCTGCATCACGTAGGACCTTCCAAAACTTCAGAAGTACCATTTCATTCCTCCTCAGTGCTTATGAGGATTACTTGAGAGTTTGGTCGAGATTTAATGAGTGTAGAATAGAGGGTGCCAGAGATGACATGGAGAGAGTGATTTAATTGTACATCAGTCATTGTTGTGTGATGTGATGATTCCGAGCCCATACAGAGCAGTAGCATTTGCATGTGGATTTGCACGTGAGAAAGCAGGGATATGAACAGCATGGGCATTGGTGCTCTGTGTAATAGATTTTAGCAGATCCAGTCACTTCTCATTTTCTATATACTCCTAACTATAGAAAAAAGGCATCTTCTGTACAAAATTCCAATATATAAAACATTCATTATACTACAGAAGTGTCTGGATGTTATGGCACCTGTTGCACCAGATTTTAACAATGCAATCAGGCCAAAGAATCCAGTTTTGACTTGGTGAAGAAAGTACAAACTGTGTTGAACCAAGGGTAAGATGATGTGCTTTTTCAAAATTGAGAACTAAGCCAAGGTTCATAATAGAGAACGTCACCAAGGTTCATCAGGTGCCTTAATAAAAAATTAAAAGCGAACCCCCAGTCTCTTTGTCCCAGGAAGACAAACAATAACAGAAAATGACCAGTTTTCCATTATCCATCTAAACACCAGAGTAAACTCTGAATCATCTCTGTGCCATGGATGCCCAATGGCCAAGCTGTCTGGACTCTGCCTCTTCATTGCTCGGCTTGCAGCCTGGAAGTGATCTGAATCAGCTCTACTTCACCACCACTTCTCTTGACCCCTCCACAGTCTCTAAATTGTCAGACTGCTTGTCCGACATCCAGTACTGGATGAACCGAAATTTTCTCCAATTAAATATTGGGAAGACCGAAGCCATTGTCTTCAGTCCCTGCCACAAACTCTGTTCCCTAGCCACTGACTCCATCCCTCTCCCTAGCATCTGTCTGAGGCTGAACCAGACTGTTCGCAACCTTGGTGTCATATTTGACCCTGAAATGAGCTTCCGACCACATATCCGCAGCATAACTAAGACCGCCTATTTCCACCTCCGTAACATCGCCCGTCTCCACCCTTGCCTCAGCTCATCCGCTGCTGAAACCCTCATCCATGCCTTTGTTACCTCTAGATTTGACTATTCCAACGCACTCCTGGCTGGCCTCCCACATTCTACCCGACGTAAACTTGAGGTCATCCAAAACTCGGCTGCCCATGTCCTAACTCGCACCTGTGCTCGCTACCCTCCAGTGGCTCCCAGTTAAGCAATGTCTCGATTTCAAAATTCTCATCCTTATTTTCAAATCCCTCCCTGGCCTCGCCCCTCCCTATCTCTGTAATCTCCTTCAGCCCCACGACCTCCCGAGATATCTGCGCTCCTCAAATTCTGCCCTCTTCAGCATCCCTGATTATAATCGCTCAACCTTTGGTGTCCGTGCCTTCAGCTGCCTCGGCCCTAAGCTCTGGAACTCCCTGCCTAAACCTCTCTGCCTCTCTACCTCTCTTTCCTCCTTTAAGATACTCCTTAAAACCTACCTATTTGACCAAGCTTTTTGTCATCTGCCCTAATTTCTTCTTATGTGGCTCGGTGTCAAATTTTTGTCTTATAATATTCCTATGAAGCATCTTGGGACGTTTTACTACGTTAAAGACGCTAAATAAATACAAGTTGTTGTTATTGTATGCTACCGAGCTGTACACAACTATCAAAATACCTGTTACTACACGTAGAAGTGTAATACACATATGAGTGCTCTGATCTCCTCTGGATATACAAAGTATGTATATATGAATGCTGTGTGATTTTATACATATTTTGACTTTAGCAGATTTGCAGATGACAAATTCTATTTAAAAGAAGATGGTGACTCATCTTAACAATAGCTTTCCAGAAACTGCCTCTGGGGAACAGGTGCAATTTAAATAGTGCACTATTGTCAGGCCTTTGGAATGGAAAGCACTCTGTTCATAAAATCTGAAATGGCGAGAGAAGTATATCAATCCTGGGTACATCAAGCCCAGGATTAACTGTAAGGTGGTTATCATAATCCAGAATGAAAGTAAACAATTATTCTGGCAATGGCTGTACAAAAATATTTTTTAAATAAATGTTTAACACCTTACATTTGTTAAAGTTTTCTACAGTTCTTATCACTATAGCAGAGTGATAGCTAGTTCAGCAATATTGACATATAAATTATGTGCAGACAACTGGTGAAGACAGGTTATCTGATCATCAAAAATCGAATAAAAATCAATCCTAGTCTAAGACTAATTCATCTGCTTCAACGGAAGCTTGTGACAATGTGTCATTGATGAGGTGGATGATGCATCTGAATCCAGTTCCTCTGGTGGGCGAAGCACAACTTTGAACTTCTTGGCATCAGCAGATGCTTTGTTCATAAGACAAGAAATCTTTCTTGATTTCCTATTTTGACTTTGAAGAAACAGTTTCTCAGTTCTGTCAAAAGGAAACCAAAAGATACAAAATCGCCCAAATTAAGTTGGATGAAAAAAATCAAGAAATTCTTGTCTTTTATAGTGTATTATCATCACCACATATGTGATCAGGAAAGACTGAATAACAATCAGGAAAGACTGAACAGGCTGGAGCTCTTTTCTCTAGAAAAGAGAAGGCTGAGGGGTGACCTAATAGATGTCTTTAAAATCATGAAGGGGTTTGAAAGGGTAGACACAGAGAAGATGTTTCCATTTGTGGGGGAGTCCAAAACTAGAGATCATTATTATAAAATAGTCACTAATAAATCCAATAGGGAATTCAGGCAAAACTTCTTTACCCAAAGGGTGGTAAGAATGTGGAATGCGCTACCATAAGGAGTAGTTGAGGCAAATAGCATAGATGGCTTTAAGGGGAAGCTAGATAAGTACATATGGGAGACAGGAATAGAAGAATATGCTGATAAGGTTAGATGAAAAGGGGTGGGAGGAGGCTTGTGTGGTGCATAAACACCAGCATAGACCAGTTGGGCCGAATGGCCTGTTTCTGTGCTGTAAATTACATGTAATTCGATGATCAATAACTGGTAAGTGTAAAATGACAAGTAAAGAAAGAACTTGCATTTATATACCGCTTTTCATGACCTCAGGAGGACTCAAAGCGCTTTACAGCCACTGAAGTACTTTTTAAAGGGTAGTCACTATTGTAATGCAGGGAAAGGCGGCAGCAAATTTGCTCACAGCAGGGTTCACAAACAGCAATGAGATAATGAGATAATCTGTTTTAATGATGTTGGTGAGGGATAAATATTGGCCAGGACACCAGGTGAACTCCCCTTCCCCTCTTCGAATAGTGCCAAGGTATCTTTTACGCCCACCTGAGTGGGTAGACGGGGCCTCGATTTAACGCCTCGTCCAAAAGCCATGATCGTGGCCTGACATGATATTGCCTGAGCACCAAATCTTAATAAACTGCTAATATAGAAACTGCAAGGCTGGACACAATCGATATTCAATATCTATGTCAAACCAGCAGCATCCCATGTTGAAAACTAATCACAAACAACAATGTCAGGCATTACAGAGGAAGCATCAATCAGCTGATGGGTGACGCTGTCATAATTCTGGATATGTGTATGTCAAGGCGTCAACAAATTGCCGACCAAGAAAAATGCTTGAATGGGATCCCAAGAAGTAGATGTGGCAGCTGCCCCTCCCCCGCACACCTTTACCGGATTAATGTGCTGGCAAAAGAGTCTGAGCAGCTGGGGGGCTTATGAGCAAAGCAGCTGATTAAGATGCTTATGGAAAACTTAAGCCATTTTGAGTTTATTATCAAAATATGAATAATAAAAATTCAGCAATGGGTTTCTTGAAGAGATTAGTTTGCCTATTATGGTAATCACATTCTTGTACTGTTTCAGTTTATTTTTTTCCCCAGGACAGAATCCTTCCCACAATATTCACACATCATAGAAAAGAGATCAATCTATTGCAGTTACAAACTCCTGAGATCTTCCGCAGTTACAGTTTTATTGGAATTTTGCTACTTTCCCTTCACGTCAAAACACATTTTAATCTCTCCAGATAAATGGATTAGAGCAAATGGATATATTCAATTCCCTAAAAGAAGATGAGTTTTCTGATAAATTCACTTTCATGTTCATATTTCATTCTCATTGTTGTAATGTGAAAACTCTAAAACATAAAAAATGAATATGAGGTTGTGTAACTTGCTCTACAGTATCAATGTGAAAACCACTACGAAACACAATAATAAGAATGAAACCGGATGGACCAGCTGGCATCGACCTTGCCACCGGCTACGGACACGGCAATGGCATATCCAGCCCAGTCGACCCTGCAAAATCCGCATCAGCAACATCTGGGGACTTGTGCCAAAATTGGGAGAGCTGTCCCACAGACTAGGCAAGCAACAGCCTGACATAGTCATACTCACAGAATCATACCTTTCAGCCAATGTCCCAAACTCCTCCATCACCATCCCTGGGTATGTCCTGTCCCACCGGCAGGACAGACCTCCCAGGGGTGGCAGCACAGTGGTATACAGTCGGGAAGGAGTGGCCCTGGGAGTCCTCACATTGATTCCGGACCCCATGAAGTCTCATGGCTTCAGTTCAAGCATAGGCAAGGAAACCTCCTGCTGATTACCACCTACCGCCCTCCCTCAGCTGATGAATGAGTAGTCCTCCATGTTGAACACCACTTGGAAGAAGCACGGAGAGTAGCAAGAACACAGAATGTACTCTGGGTGGGGGACTTCAATGTCCATCACCAAGAGTGGCTCGGTAGCACCACTACTGACCGAGCTGGCCGAGTCCTGAAGGACATAGTTGCCAGTCTGGGCCTACAACAGGTGGTGAGAGAACCAATACGAGGGAAAAACCTACTTGACCTCGTCCTCACCAATCTACCTGTGGCAGATGCATCTGTCCATGACAGTATTGGTAGCAGTGACCACCACACAGTCATTGTGGAAACGAAGTCCAGTCTTCACACTGAGGACACCCTCCATCGTGTTGTGCAGCACTATCATCGTGCGAAATGGGATAGATTCAGAACAGATCTAGCAGCTCAAAACTGGGCATCCATGAGGTGCTGTGGGCCATCAGCAGCAGCAGAATTGTATTCCACCACAATCTGTAACCTCATGGCCCAGCATATCCCTCACTCTACCATTACCATCAAGCCAGGGGACCAACCCTGGTTCAATAAGGAGTGCGGAAGAGCATGCCAGGAGCAGCACCAGGCGTACCTAAAAATGAGGTGCCAATCTGGGGAAGCTGCAACACAGGACTACATGCATGCTAAAAAGCAGAAGCAGCATGCTATAGACAAGGCTAAGCAATCCCACAATCAATGGATCAGATCAAAGCTCTGCAGTCCTGCCACATCCAGTCGTGAATGGTGGTGGACCATTAAACAACTAACGGGAGGAGGAGGCTCCATGAATATCTCCATCCTCAATGATGGTGGAGCCCAGCACCTGAGTGAAAAAGACAAGGTTGAAGCATTTTCAACCATCTTCAGCCAGAAGTGCCGAGTGGATGATCCATATCGGCCTCCTCCTGAGTTCTGCACCATCACAGAAGCCAGTCTTCAGCCAATTTGATTCACTCCACATGATATCAAGAAACGGCACTAGATACAGCAAAGGCTATGGGCCCCGACAACATCCCGGCTATCGTGCTGAAGGCTTGTGCTCCAGAACTAGCCGCGCCTCTAGCCAAGCTCTTCCAGTACAGCTACAAAACTGGCATCGATCCGACAATGTGGAAAACTGCCCAGGTATGTCCTGTCCACAAAAAGCAGGACAAATCCAATCCGGTCAATTACCGCCCCATCAGTCTACTCTCAATCAGCGGCAAAATGATGGAAGGTGTCATCAACAGTGCTATCAAGTGGCACTTACTCACCAATAACCTGCTCACTGATGCTCAGTTTGGATTCTGTCAAGACCACTCAGCTCCCGGCCTCATTATAGCCTTGGTCGAAAATGGACAAAGGTGCTGAATTCCAGAGGTGAGGTGAGAGTGACTGCCCTTGACATCAAGGCAGCATTTGACCGAGTGTGGCATCAAGGAGCCCTAGTAAAACTGAAGTCAATGGGAATCGGGGGGAAAACTCTCCACTAGCTGGAGTCATACCTAGCACAAAGGAAGATGGTTATGGTGGTTGTAGGTCAATCATCACAGCCCTAGGACATCGCTGCAGGAGTTCCTCAGGGCAGTGTCCTAGGCCCAACCATCTTCAGCTGCTTCATCAATGACCTTCCCTCCAACATAAGGTCAGTAATGGGGATGTTCACTGATGACTGCACGGTGTTCTGCGCCATTCACAATTCTTCAGATAATGAAGCAGTCCATGCCCGCATGCCCGCATACAACAAGACCTGGATGACGTTCAGGCTTGGGCTGATAAGTGGCAGGTAACATTTGCGCCACAGAAGTGCCAGGCAATGACTATCTCCAACAAGCGATAGTCTAACCATCGCCCCTTGACATTCAACAGCATTACGATCGCTGAATCCCCCACCATCAACATCCTGGGGGTCACCATTGACCAGAAACTTAACTGGACCAGCCACATAAATACTGTGGCAACAAGAGCAGGCCAGAGGCTAGGTATTCTGCGGCGAGTGTTTCACCTCCTGACTCCCCAAAGCCTTTCCACCATCTACAAGGCACAGGTAAGGAGTGTGATGGAATACTCTCCACTTGCCTGGATGAGTGCAGCTCCAACAACACTCAAGAAGCTCGACACCATCCAGGACAAAGCAGCCCGCTTGATTGGCACCCCATTCACCACCTTAAACATTCACTCTCTCTACCACCAGTGTACCGTGGCTGCAGTGTGTACCATCTACAAGATGCACTGCAGCAACTCACCAAGGCTTCTTCGGCAGCACCTCCCAGACCCTCGACCTCTTCCACCTAGAAGGACAAGGTCAGCAGACAAATGGGACCACCACCACCTCTAAGTTCCTCTTCAAGTCACACACCATCCTGACTTAGAAGTACATCGCCGATCCTTCATGTCGCTGGGTCAAAATCCTGGAACTCCCTACCAACAGCACTGTGGGAGTACCTTCACCACACGGACTGCAACGGTTCAAGAAAACGGCTCACCACCACCTTCTCAAGGGCAATTAGGGATGGGCAATAAATGCTGGTCTTGCCAGCGACGCCCACATCCCATAAACGAAAAAAAAACATAAGGACTACTTTTATTCAGACAATTGTACCTATATATTCCAGCTTCTGCAATAGCAGCATTTCATGTCCTCATATATACTCCCTTTTTTAGAAACAGATTCATATGAAACATAAATAAGCAGGTTATACCATTTGCTGTAATGTAGAAATATATAGAGAGTTTAAGGGGGAGAAATTCCCCTCGAGGGCCATTTGGGGCGCTTAGTCAAAAATGTTTGAGAAATTAGCGTCAGGCGCTAACCTTTTCAAACATTTGAGAAATTCCCATTTTTTGTTCCAAGAGGGAAGTGGAGCGCTAAATCGAGCACTCCACTTGCCTCTTGGAGCACCAGAGGCAGGGAATGTCCCAATCCGTGGCGATGTGCTCAGCAGCGCCACGTGTGGCCATGCGTGGTGCTGCTGCATTGCAGGGGTCCTTTCCTCAATTAAAGGGAAAGGCTGCCCACTGCGAGCTCTGCATTTTTTTTTGGCATCTGATGGTGCACTGGGCTGTGGGAGTGCCGCGCTGAGTGCTGGGTTGACTGATCGCGGCACTCAGCCGGTGCTCAGAATTTTTTTTTTAAATCAACGATTTTTTTCATGTCGGCCGGCCAAAGCGCCTTTAAATGGCGCCCCGTGAGCGGCCGGTCTCACTATCAAAACCCCTGCAGCAGTCGGTAACATCGCCCGGCGCTGCTGCGGGCCGTCATGATCTCCGGACGCAGAAGATCAGGGGGGGGTCTAAAAGCCATTTGTGCCCGGTTAGCACTCTCACCGGAGGCGCTTACGATGGGAAGTTCGTTCCCTAAAAGTTAAAAGTTAAAATATTAACTACTACTGATCTTAGAAGCAGGCCTATACATTAGCAGCGGCCCGTTCGCACACTTCCCAAAAAATTAAGCGTGGTTGGTTCAACCAGGTTTGCTTTGCTCAGTTTGGTTGAATTCCTTGAAAAACTGCAAATTTTGCCCTTCATAAGGAACAACCCCTCCCCCCACCACTGCAAAGTGTTCATATTGAGCCTAGATGACATCTGTGCCACAGAAAGTACTGCAAATACACAGCAGGTCCATCTGCATTCAAGACGAGAAAAGAAAAATGATTGGTTAATGTTTAGGGTGGAGACCCTTTGTTCAAATCTTGGACTCGTATAATTCAGAGATCCAGCTCGAGGTTCCAGTTTAATGGTCTGGCACCAAATTAATGGAAAAATTAGAGTTCATGCCAGTTCACCCAGCCTTATTATTAAGATATTTATAGACTTTTCTCTTTTATTCCTGCTGGTTTAAAGGATATTTTCATAATTGTCACCATTTTTAAGAGTACAAGGAGCAATTGGGGGATGGGGATAATGCTTGACGCATACCCCCTTTACATCTATCTGCAGAATATATACACATTGATTATAGGCTGTTTTTAAACAATAGCCTTTTGTAATGCTGAAGTTAACACAAAAAAGATCGCTCTCTCTACACCTGTAAACCAAATAATGGTTATGGATGGTCTCTAAAAAAGCTAAACATGTTCTCAAAAATTCTTACAGTTTCTCCTTTATTTCTTGGGAATGCAGAATCAAAGAAACAGGGACAGAAATGAGAAACTAACGTGTACCAGAATAACCTTTCATGGATGCAGATGACTCATGGGACTGTTGCAAGTTTTCGTCTGGACTGAAATAGAATGCGACTTTGGAAAACAAATATATCCAAAAATAACTCTTACACATCCATTAACAAACTGGAATTCTGGATGCCTGCGTCAATTTCTACACAAGATTTCTGGAATTGTATTAGAATAATCAATGCACTTTGTTTTGCATGAAGTAGTAAGCAGTGCAGAGGCTGTGCAGTAAAGCAAATCTATCAAAACAAAAAAGGGAGAAGTGCGGATTACATTGTAAATATCGCTGAAAGGTTTGGAGAGGCCGGAGATTTGCGCTCGCCCGTTTTGCGCTACTTTCCAAGACAGATTTCACCTCCACTGTGACCAGGAGTCTAGAAAAGTGAAGACTTGAAGAAGATTTAATTGAGGTCTTTAGACCAATGAAATAAGACTTGATCCACCTGGATAGACTATTTGAGTTCGATAGATTAGGGAGGACCAGGGAGATGTGTATAAGTTGTGTAAGCATGGAACTGGATTAGATGTCAGGAGGTTTTTGTTGTAAACCTTTGGAACAAGTTGCCAGCTGGTGCAGATGATTGGATTTGCTGCAAATATTCGAAATGGAGCTGGATGAGTTTTTAACTGTGGCTGATATCATAGCATAGAAAAGGCAGGTAGGGTACTGGGTGATGTGTCCCCTGGCCATTGTCATCTCCTGGAACTTGTTTAATCAACACTGAGTGGGCGGTGGGGGCGGGGGCTCCAGAGGAAAGGTCAGAGAGGAATTGCCCCAAATTTTTTTCCACCTGAAATGGCCTAGGTTTGTTTGGTCTGTTTTTTTTCCGGCCTTTTCAAGGACGCTGGTAAGTGCAGGAGGTGATGGAGGTCATGGTGTTAAGTTGCACCGTGACAATGTGGACAAGCTCGATGGAACAGCTGGTCCTATTCTGCCTGTTGTTTTCGTATGTTTGTAAAAAATGGATTGCATAATAATAGAAGATATACTTGAAATGTTAAATGCACCCCCAGATTTGACAAATAATTGAGATGAACAGGTATTCCTGTAAGTGCTTTATCAGTGTGCTGCTCAATTTGTTTTAAATTCTGGAAACATTTTAATGGCTTATGAATGAATATAATAATATAACACTTCAATGAAGTTCACATAAATGGGATGATTTTGCTGGATTTCCATTTTGTTCTTCATAAAAACAGAACCGTTGTATAAAAATGAAACTAATTCTGAGTCTAAATAAAACATTAATAGAAAATACAGAAACTAACTAACAGGAAACATAGAAACCACAATTGTAAGCTTCCTTTAAGAATGTGATATATTGAAACTGCTCTTCCGTTAGCTGGCCAGACATTTTCGTAGCCAAAATGTTTTATTTTTTTCTCTCTTCAACTATCTGCCCTTACCTCTACTGTCCTGAAGTCAATGACTTGTACTGGCGCATGATTTCAGAGGCCCTCTAATACCTTGCCGACATGATAATTTTTCAGGTCTGAACCTGGACAGTGAAAAATGGTGAGCTATTTACAGTGAGAGCTCTCACAGAGGAGCCTAACTCTATCCTCATCTGGCACTAACAGACATTCACCTTCGGCAAGGAACAGTGCCGAGCAATCAGGAGCAGGAACGTGGATCAATTCTTTTCAGTCCGTAGTCTGAGAATGATGATGCAGTGCCCCTACTCCTATTTCTGCTGAGATTGACTATGTCTGCAGCTGTACAATCCAAGGATCAAACTTGGGCTTTTCCTGGTCGCGATAGCTCAGTTCTATACCACAAGATGCCAACCCACACAGTGCATATACCCACTTCAGGTGCTGGAGGATCCCAAGATCCTAGTCGATATATAAAGTAAGGCAAGAGAGAAATGCCTGATATCACATTTATGCATGGTGTCTATCTGATCACAGGTTGTGTTAGGGCAAATTCACTGATCATGTGTTCAATGTTTTGCAGCCTCACCTCCATTGCAGCCTCACCTCCAAACCACACTCCCTTTGAGCACAGTTCCCTGTTGTGAGCACAGGAGTTGTGAATTTACCCTAATAGTCAGTAGTGTATATCGGCCACAAGATTTCCTGGAAATCAATACAAATTATTTTTTGTTAAAAATCATCGTTGTAACCTTTTCTTTTGATATCATTGCTTTTGTTAATTTTTAATTGCCAAACACTTGTGATTTTGTTAATGTATTGATTTGGCATTATAGTACTAATGTACACAATTCTTGGGGATAGAAGGGGGAGTAAAAATGTCTTTCTATCTCTGTGAATTGAGCACATCAACATATAGAGAAATATTAGTAAATGATTAATGTAACCACAAGTGTTGGCAATGCTGCTTCATTTAGAAATGCACAATTCCATCTAAAGCATAGACTGAGCGACAGATAGATAGATATGATACATGATAAAAGAAAGATAGAAATATAGATAGACAGATAGAAAGATAGAAAGAAAGACTGAAAGAACCATTTTGATGATGTCCTGGGAAAACAGTGACTGATTACTGTTATTGTAAACAGAGATTGTTGCAAATATAGGAGGTAATTTTAACCTGTCAGGTGGGAAATGGGCAGGTTCAGTTCAGCTGCTCATTTTATACCTCGCCTGATTTTACTCTCCATGAAATTCAAAGGAAAGTAAAATCTCCCTTCATACTGCATTAACATTGTGCCTTAAACAATCCCAGAACAACATCTCAAGAATGCTACAAATTTTGCAGAAGTGACCTTGGTGTTGAAATTCCACTGACTGCTATTGTTAGCACAATACTTAACATACTGGTAAAATTCCTATATATGTGATTTAAAACAGGCTCACAATTTCATTAAAGTAGCACCCATTAAATTTTACACAAATAATTAATCAGTAAGCTAAATAAGGCACTCAACTATTTTTCAACCACCTTGAGTACAGTGAGACTCTCCTCCATGAGCTTTAACCAGTATATCACACACTCAGTCACTTTTTTAGTCTTGGATCAACAGTTTAGCTCCATAGCATTGAAATACAGGCAATATTTGTGACATATATCTCTACTTCTATTATGGGCAAATGCTGTTACATTAACCTCTGTGTTATTTTTCCCTCTTTTTTCATGCATGGTTTGTGGTAGCATTATTTGTAATAAGTTATTTTCTTCAGCAATCCGCCTAACTATTTTCTTTCCCTAGATAGCTTTCAACGAAGAGTTTTGTGTTCCGTAACTATTTCTGGGGAATCTTGGTTTTCTTTTGCCAATTTCTCCCCTTTTCACCCTTCTCTTTCATTCCACAGGTATGAATGCTTTCATTATTCACTCTGGTCACCATTCTTTATGTATAAGTCTAGGCTTTGAGTGACAGCAAGCAACTTAATCATGGAGGGAATCACAGTTGCGTTTAATCATATTTTCACTCAATATCCAAAAATCTGCACTTTGCAGAAGTAGTCATTAGACAGCAATCAGGAGCAGGGACCTTGACTGAATTTTGTTCCCCCTCCCTAGCCCAGGGGCCCTGAATAGCCTGTAGTACCCCCAACTGCTGGCCGAGCATAGTTCAGGAATGGGACCTTGAATCTTCTGGTGTCTATGACTTAGCACTGCACTGGCCCATCAGGCAAGCTCATCTTGTGGCATCTAATCCTCACACGGTCCATTTTATTTAGTTTTCCACTTCTAAATTCTAAAAATTACTTTGATATTTTATAAATATTTAATAAATGTAGAAATTCATCACTATTACACATTTAGTTACGATAACGTTTCATGATCCTGTGCTCAGAGCAGTTTGTGGTTGCCTGCTTAATATCACCAGGGTTACTGGTGATAACTATTTTTTTCTACTAAGAATTCTGGGTAAATAATATTGCTTTGGATTCACAGTTCCTGTTTAACAAATGCTCCCTATGTGATCATTCTTATTTCAGTAATTAAACTGTTGCCATTTGGGAGGGGTAGACTTTACACAGGAGCTGTGTGTTCTAAATTACATCGCTCACCTATAATTCTTAGCAGGAAAGACTTGTCACGGCAATGCAGGTGGCCTAAATTAATGAATATAAACTATTCTGACCAGAAAAATAATTGAGCAACATTCACAGCTAATTAAATGAAAATGAAATTGAGTAATGTAATGAAAAGAACGACTTCACCACTGGGTTTGGTTTGCCTTTAAGAATCAATAATAGTTTAAATATTTGATAACCACCATAACTTAGCATTGTAACAAGAGCTTTCTGGTAGGGTTAATGCTTTAATGGAGTGGCTCATATTAACACCCTTCTTCCAATGTCCCAGCAGCTGCTTTAAAATGCAATTTACTTCTGTCAAAAGCAGCCAGAAATCAAAGGATCACAAAATGTGGCTTATATGTTCCTTTCAGCAATAGAATCCACTTTGCTCCACAATGTCAAACATTGGTGACCTCTTCTATTATTACACAAGCTTATTCCCTCTCACCAGGGACTTCTTTTGGAGGTGGGGATGGGGGTTTACGTCATTGCAATGTGGTAGTAATGTAAAGCATCCTGTGATAAAGATTCAACGATATATATACAGTAACCCATGACACAAAGATTCCTTCAGGATCCCACAATGAAACATGCAGGTTTTTTGAATAGTACCAGAGCCAAGCATATAAAAATGGCCAAAAAGAAAATCATCAGGTCCATCAAACTCACCCCATTCTTTATTTATCAGGATGCCATCAATGATAGTTTTTATGTCAGAAAGATATAAAAAAAGTGTTGCTCTACTTCTTTGTCGTAGAACTAATGAATGTCAATTTTAACACAGTGGGCTGAATTTTGCCGGCGCTCAGAGTGCAGGTTTGGAGGCGGGTCCGCTGTCAAAATCGCAAAGATTGACAGTGGGTCGGTATCCCGCTGTAAACCAACCTCCTTGTCGGTTTCCCAAGTGTCGGGTCTGTCATCCCTGAATGTACCCGACACCAAGCGGCGGGTCAGCCAAGTTAGATACTTAAAAGCTTATTAAAAGGTAGTTAAGAACCATTTTCCCATGTACTTACCATTTTACCAGGTTTTCAACGAGGTTCCCGGAAAGCGGCTATCACATCAGGTAAGTATGTCGGGTTCTCAATGACTGTGGATTGTTGTGCACAGGTGAAAGCTGCAAAAGTGGTCTAAAACTGTAAGAATACATCATTTACTGTAAAAGTTTGCTGTAATTTGACCAAACTTAAACGTTGACCAAATTTAATGTACCAGCATTCCTTGAGACCAAGAGACTTTCTGCTGAGCAAATGTGAAATAAACTGATGCGACTGTGAACTGTGAAGGCTGCAAGCTGTTCATCAGATAAGGAAGCGACAGACCCTGAGCAGGAACAAACTGTTGGGTGTTACAAAGACAGGAACATCTTCAGGCAAATGGTGTGAATGGCCTTGGGGCCCACTGATTAACTGACTAGGTGATAAGAAGAAAAGGAAAACAACTGCCAACTATTTGCCACAGTTTGGGACACATACACATTGAGGGGCCTGCCCAGGTTTTCAGGGTATATATTAATGATCTAGATGAGGGAATTGGATGTAATATCTCCAAGTTTGCAGATGACACAAAGCTGGGTGGGAGTGTGTGCTGCGAGGAGGATGCCGAGAAACTCCAGTATGATTTGGACAGGTTGGGTGATTGGGCAGAAGCATGGCAGATGCAATATAATGTGGATAAATGCGAGGTTATCCACTTTGGTGTCAAAAACAGGAAGACAGCTTATTATCTGAATGACAATAGATTGGGAGAAGGGGAAGTGCAACGAGACCTGGGTGTCCTTGTGCACCAGTTGCTGAAGGTAAGCATGCAGGTGCAGCAGGCGGTTAAGAAGGCAAATGGTATGTTGGCCTTCATAGTGAGAGGATTCGAGTACAGGAACAAGGATGTCTTGCTGCAGTTGTACAGGGCCTTGGTGAGACCACATCTTGAGTATTGTGTGCAGTTTTGGTCGCCTTATCTGAGGAAGGATGTTCTTGCCATGGAAGGAGTGCAGCGAAGATTCACCAGGCTGTTACCTGGGATGGCAGGAATGACGTATGAGGAGAGATTGGATCGATTGGGTTTATACTCGCTGGAGTTTAGAAGAATGAGAGGGGATCTCAGTGAAATTTATAAAATTCTAACAGGACTAGACAGACTAGACGCAGGAAGGATGTTCCCGATGGCCGGGGAGTCCAGAACCAGGGGTCACAGTCTAAGGATAAGGGGTAAGCCATTTAGGACTGAGATGAGGAGGAATTTCTTCACCCAGAGAGTGGTGAACCTGTGGAATTCTCTACCACAGAAGGCAGTAGAGGCCAATTCATTAAATATATTCAAGAAGGAGTTAGATATATTTCTTAAAGCTAAAGGGATCAAGGGATATGGGGAGAAGGAAGGGACAGGGTACTGAATTTGGATGATCAGCCATGATCTCATTGAATGGTGGAGCAGGCTCGAGGGGCTGAATGGCCTACTCCTGCTCCTATCTTCTATCTTCTATCTGCTCTTTTAAGATACTCGGGGCTGCTGCAGCTGGGTGACCTGGTTAGTCACCAGAAATCATACGCCTAGTCACTGCCGGATTGACCACTCGCTGGTGTTAGTATGTATGTAGAGTTGGCTTATTATCGCTTGATCTTAAAGTAAAGGGATAGCTCTGTGTATGCTGAGGTATAATTGGGAATTAATGTACGCTACATAATTGCCGGATGCTTACTTGTAATCTCTTGCTGATTTTAAGTAAAAGAAGTTTTCCACAGATTCATTGGGTTTTGTGTTGTCTGTTCGACAGGTCTGAACTTTGGAAACTGTTGGACGGGTGAAGGACAAGGGTGAATTTAAACGTCTTACAAAACCTACCATTTCACAGCTGGTCACTTCCCAATCTTAGAAGCTGGAGCATTAATGATTTTGAACCCACTTTTGAGCTTTATGCACTTTTGAAGTGTTTGGAGTAATCTCTCTATCCACTGTCACCTCCTTTGAACAACCTATCTCAACATTGACAGATTACTTCTGTCATCTCAACCTCACCTGCCATCTATTCCATCAGCATCGGTGCCCTTGAAAAAATCTCACCTTGGCCCTCAGAATCCCAACACGATCAGCCCCAACACCAGCTCACCGGGCACACCAGCAGCACCAACATCCACACCAACCTTCTCCACAATCAACTGATGCTGCCCTGGACATAGGGCATCATCACCCATGCACATTGCTGCCCAGGACACCAGCGATGGCCTCACCATGTCCAGATTTTCTTCACTTAACACTGTACACCCTGGCTACCACATGATGCACCAGGTTGGCACCACCCCACAGCAGCACCATAAAGCACCCCTACAATGTCTAAGCCATTCCTTTCACACTCATCACCATTATGGCGGGGGGGGGGGGAGGGTGACGTTATGGGCTGGATTTTGTCAGTGTGGGAGGGCTGGGGTGTGTCAGGTGGAAATCGTGTCAGGACCCCGACTCCTAAGTGATGTGTTGAAAAAGTGGGATTTTCCCCTAATTGGTCAATTGATTTCCTGCGTGTGGGAACCCCTGGCCCAATGAGTCTTTTCATACAGAAAGTCGCCTCCAATGACGTCATCAATTCTGTTGGATTTAAGGCCTGCAAGCAGCCTTGATTCTTCTGGAGACTGCAAAGGCTCTGCAATTTATATGAAGGAGTTGAATTGTGGAAAATGTCAAAGATCAAGCAAAAGTGTGCACCTCGGTTTGATGAGCCCTCCCTCCAAGTTCTGGTGCACGGAGCCAGCTGTAATAAGGAGGTGCTGTTCCCTTCCTCAGGGAGAAAAAAGCCACCCCAGCAGACAAAAGCTGTATGGCTACAAGTGGCCCAGGAGGTCAACTCCATTTCAATAAACCGCAGAACCTTGCTGGAATGCAGGAAGAGGTTTCATGACCTTCTCCGCACAGGAAAAGTGAGTATGACTTTCCCATCACCCTCAATCTGATCCCCATCGCCTCTCCTCACCAGCATTCTGCTTTGCCAACCTCTTCCACCACATGCCACTTGACACTTACATCCCTGTACCCTTACCCATTCCCTATCTCTCTATGGTCACATTCGCTTAACTATTCGACCATGCAGCCCTCACACTCCCGATCACTGTGATGCAATGACAACAACAACTTACAACACACAGGGAGGGCCCTTTGTATCCTTCTAAGCATCAATGCTATGGATTCTCTACACTCACTCCTTCACTCTCACTCAAACTCCACCTGTGTCCCTCATTGCAGGAAAAGAGAGCCCACAATAAGAGGGAAAGGGCGAAGACAGGAGGAGGGCCACCCTCAGTAGCCCAGCTCACCCCCTGGGAGGAGGAGGCCCTGGAAATTGCTGGGATCGAGATGGATACCCAAGTGGGGGACGGACAGACGGGCGCATCACAGCAAGCTGCTGACAGAATAGTTTGGAATCTCTCTCATTGACATAGCATGAGTCATTGATAATGATTCTGATGCTCTAACAGATTGACTTATGATCATCTGCACTATTCAATGTGCAGTAACCTTGACCTCACATCTCTAACTCTTTCCTTTACTCCTCCACAGGACCATCGAAAGCCCCCGTCCCCACTGTCCAGGAGGAAGAGCCTGAGCTTCCAGACTCCTCAGAGGAAGCTACAACCTCTGAGGGCGCAGCGTCAGCAAAATTCCGCACAGACACTCACAGCTCAGTGGGACCTTCGCGAGATAGAGTAGTGTTGGCGCCTGGTGTATCACAGCTCACAAGTGAGCATCAGCAGATGGTGGAGACAGGGACAGCAGTGGAGAGTCCTCGTCGGAGGGCGCAGGACTCTGCCAGCTCAGCTCAGCTGCATGTCGACCCTGTGCCTCCGGGTCCATCCAGAAGGAGAGCGGTGCTGGAACTCCAGGAACAGGTGCAGGAGTCTCTGGCAGGTTTTGTCTCCAGGGTCGCTGTGAGTGTGGAGCGAATGGAGGAGTCCATCGCGAACATGAGCAGAGCCTTTGTGGAGGCATTGGTGCATGAACGCATCACCGCGGAAAGGATGGCAACCTCCGTGGAAAGGATGGCTAGCTCCATGGTAAGGCTGGATACCGTAGAGGAGAGGATGGCTATGGTAGAGGAGAGGATGGCTACGTCCATGGAGGAGCTTATTCGCCAGGGTATTGAAAACATTGTCATTGTTCAGAATAGAATGACATCTCTTGAGGAGCGATGGTCAGCTATTGAGCATACAAACCAGACCTTCATGCAAGTCCTCTGGAGTAGGACTTTCAGTGCAGAAACGGGTCCTCATGGACCCCCTGCAGTGCAGCAAGGTGCTGTCAAGTCACTTGCTAGCTCTGAAGTGGGGCTGACCCATGAGTGGGATGTTGGTGACAGACAACAAGGAAGTGGGGGCTCCTCTCCAAGCGCTCACACGACCATGCCACAGCAAAGCCCTCAGTCAGAGCCCCACCAGGTCCTCACCCAACTGAGATGGGCATCTCAGCCCCTGCACAGCCGCAGGAGCAGCAGACTTTTGGCGAGCCCACACAGGTTCGCCACCCCAGAGGACGCTCGCCAAAGGCATCGAGACAGGAGCAGCAAGAGAGTGAGCAAGGGGCCGCCACATCTGCTGAAGCCACAGGGGAAGCACCATGTAGGAGCACGCGTAAGAGAAAGATAAAGCACAAGTAGTCACAAGGGTAGTCACTTGGGTGCTGTATAGTTTTGTTTTTGGACCAGCCATCATTGTGATTGTATTATAAAGTGTTTTGATGGCAAACTCTTGAAGTTGTGGCCTGTGTCATTTCGCAAATGGGACTTACACATTGAGGGCTTAGGGTGCCTTGCGATTGTCAGAATGATGGTCAGAGTGATAGGATTCCGCAGGTTCTTGTCCATTTTCAATGCTCTGGTAAGAAAGAGCGAGACTAAAGTGTTTGATTCTGCAGGCTAAGCAAATTTGGCCAGGATGAGTGCGTCCCTTGCATCCCGGGCAGCAATGTTGTCGCGCGCTCACGCCTTCTGGCCTGTGCATCTTCAAGTTGGTGACTAGCAGCTTGGCGCTTCTGTTGATGCTCCTGCTGTTGGTGCTGCTGTTGCTCATGGTTCTGCTGCTGCCGCGGCTGGTCTTCATCCGCATCTGATGGCCAGGAGGAAAGGAATTAAATGGTCGCCATGCTTCTGGTATATGCCTCAGTTGAGGAAGCGCTTAGTCAAGGTGGGGAGAGGGGTTTCCCAGGAGGTCACACTGGAGATGGGTGTCAGGCTCCAAACTTCCACAACAATGAGTATGCCTGCTAAAAGTTCTCCCAGACCTGAAACAACAAAGTTCTGTCACCTGCAAATGATCACTGGTGAAAACTCCTTTGTAATGGTGGAGCTGCAGCTGTTAGTAAGCAATCCATTTGTGAGGCCGTCAGGATTACCTGGCGTGTTCCAGAGGATGCGTGTAGGATGGGGGGAATGTCTAAAAATCGAAAGGCCTCTCAAAATGGGATAATAGAGGCAATTAAGTGGTTGTTAAGGGCCTTAAGGGCCTATCCTGCCTCTTAGAGGTAGGATGGAAAGGGGGTCAGAAGACACGCATTTGGGAATGTTGCTCAGAGATGGGATGGAGGTGGGGTCGGGCCCGCCTGCCATTTTTTGGCGATTTTAGCAACTCGCACGCCTCCAAATCCGCCTCCTCTGGGCTGGGAAAATCGAGCCCTATGTCTCACCATTCACTGCAACTCACTAACACACTTTCAAAGGTGCACACAAATCTGTCCAAGAAGGCAAAGTGGTGCCAATGAGGATTTCAATGCTTGACAACACATTAACAGAAAGTTTACACGACCATTGGCTAACACACCCAACTGTCTACCTGAAGAGATAATTACAAGTCCTAGCCCCTTTAGGGCTACCCCAGATCAGGCGTATTCCCCAGACGATCACTTTCAACTAAAGTTTGAGGTAGCCGAATCCTAAAGATGCTTAATTGGGTCTAAAGGTCTGGACCATCTCTCCCTAAAGGAAAGGAACAACCTGAAGATGTTACCATCCTCCAGATAGCACTTTTAATAAGTTTAGCTAGACTGTAACGTTCTGGATATTATGAGGGTCTGGAAAACTCCCCCAGAATTCTGCAACTCCTCACCAAAGAGTGTACAGAGATTGAGTTTGCGAGTTTGATACAGAAGTATTATGTGAGACAATTCTAAAAATATATAGATTTATTAAAGAACCAACATGTAATTTACAGTTGGTGAGTCAATAGCAACATTAACAGTTCCAAAAAGAGAAAGCTTTACAATTCTATTATCAGAGATCCTTACTCTCAAATCTTAACTTCGCTACAGTTTTACAGGTCTTAGTTTATTCAGGATATCCACCAACATCAAATACAGTACCTTTGATCCCTGAGATACAAAGAGTTGTAGACTTACAGAGCTGTCTCTGAAGCCGAGAATCGCTTTGCCCCTTTACAGTGAATCTATTAACCTATTTGAGAGTTCAATATTTATACCTTTTTCCAGTGGTATTCCCTTTAAGGTTTTCTGCTGATGTAAGCTAATTATCACTAGTCATTTTTCTGCTGACTTCTGCAATTCTTACAGTCACCTCAGCTGGTAGCAATACAGAATCGTGTCTCTCCTCTAGGTGTTTCAAGCTTACCATAAAAAACGGTGTAACAGCAGGTGCGTTTCATTTGATGTCATTTTTACTAAGGCCTTCTGTTTGTGCCTCTTTACGAAGTGTAAATTAGAACACCTTGTACAGGGTGAACCTTTGTTTTGTTCCAAAAGGTTCAGACAGTCAGGAGCCTTTAACCTTCTGTTTCAATAAGGTTATTGATTCAGTGTCAACAACTATCTTATCTCTGTAGCCAGAATTCTATCACAGCTTTAGATTGTTGAGGCTTCCAGATTCCCAAACCCAGTTTGTCATGTTTTAATAAGGCCAGAATTCTTTCATAGAATGGTGTATTTTTCTGAATAGGTTATATGGCTTATTCCTTCACATACCCTTTGTGTGTTGTTAGTTATTATTAGACTAGGATGAGGGTGAGTGTGAGGGGTGGCTAGTGTGATGGGGAAGTGATAACATAGATCGACAGGGATGGGTGGAGGTGCAAGGTAAGTCGATGTGAGTAAGGATGTGCAGGAGTAGGGTAGGGAAGGCAGAGTTATGGGGTTGTGATGAGTGGCACAGGAGGATGAGGTTGAGTGTGACTTTGCAGTAACATTTCGTGATCTTCTGTGATCAATGAAAGCATAGAAGCATAGAAGATAGGAACAGGAGTAGGCCATTCCGCCACTCGAGCCTGCTCTGCCATTCAATGCGATCATGGCTGATCATCCAAATTCAGTACCCTGTCCCTGCTTTCTCCCCATAACCCTTGATCCCTTTAGCCTTAAGAAATATATCTATCTCCTTCTTGAATATATTTAATGAATTGGCCTCAACTGCCTTCTGTGGTAGAGAATTCCACAGGTTCACCACTCTCTGGGTGAAGAAATTCCTCCTCATCTCAGTCCTAAATGGCTTACCCCTTATCCTTAGACTGTGACCCCCGGTTCTGGACTCCCCGACCATCAGGAACATCCTTCCTGCATCAATCTGTCCAGTCCTGTCAGAATTTTATAAGTTTCAATGAGATCCCCTCTCATTCTTCTAAACTCCAGCGAGTAAAAGCCCAATTGACCTAATCTCTCCTCATACGTCATTCCTGCCATCCCAGGTATCAGCCTGGTGAATCTTCGCTGAACTCCTTCCATGCCAAGAACCTCCTTCCTCAGATAAGGCGACCAAAACTGCAATCAATACTCAAGATGTGGTCTCACCAAGGCCCTGTACAACTGGAGCAAGACATCCTTGTTCCTGTACTCAAACCCTCTCGCTACGAAGGCCAACATACCATTTGCCTTCTTAACCGCCTGCTGCACCTGCATGCTTACCTTCAGTGAATGGTGCACAAGGACACCCAGGTCTCGTTGCACTTCCCCTTCTCCCAATCTATTGCCATTCAGATAATAAGCTGCCTTCCTGTTTTTACACCAAAGTTGATAACCTCGCATTTATCCACGTTATATTGCATCTGCCATGCTTCTGCCCAATCACCCAACCTGTCCAAATCATCCTGGAGTTTCTCGGCATCCTCCTCACAGCACACACGCCCACCCAGGTTTGTGTCGTCTGCAAACTTGGAGATATTACATCTAGTTCCCTTGTCTATAGATGATTAATATATATTGTGAATAGCTGGGGTCCAAGGACTGATCTCTGAGGTACCCCACTAGTCACTGCCTGCCACTCGGAAAAAGACCCGTTTATTCCAACTCTTTGCTTTCTGTTTGCCAACCAGTTCTCTATCCAAGTCAATACCTTGCCCCGAATCCCATGTGCCTTAACTTTACACGCTAATCTCTTATGCGGGACCTTATCGAAAGCCTTTTGAAAGTCCAAATACACCACATCCACTGGTTCTCCCTTATCTATTTTACCAGTTACATCCTCAAAAAATTCCAGTAAAATTCTTCTAAACTCTAGAGAATATAAGCCTAATCGACCCAATCTCTCTTCATACGTCGTTCTGCCATCCCAGGTATCAGTCTGGTAAATCTTCGCTGCACTCCCTCCATGGCAAGAACATCCTTCCTCAGATAAGGCGACCAAAACTGCACACAATATTCAAGGTGTGGTCTCACCAAGGCCTTGTACAACTGCAGCAATACATCCTTGCTCCTGTACTCGAATCCTCTCGCTATGAAGGCCAACATACCATTTGCCTTCTTAACCGCCTGCTGCACCTGCATGCTTACCTTCAGCGACTGTTGCAGAAGGACTCCCAGATCTCATTGCACTTCCCCTTTTCCCAATCTATTGCCGTTCAGATAATAATCTGTCTTCCTGTTTTTGCCACCAAAGTGGATAACCTCGCATTTATTCACATTATACTGCATCTGCCATGCATCTGCCCAATCACCCAACCTGTCCAAATCATACTGGAGTTTCTCTGCATCCTCCTCACAGCACACACGCCCACCCAGCTTTGTGTCATCTTTAAACTTAGAGATATTACATCTAGTTCCCTCGTCTAGATCATTAATATATATTGTGAATAGCTGGGGTCCTAGCACCGATCCATGCGGTACCCCACTAGTCACTGCCTGCCATTCGGAAAAAGACCCGTTTATTCCAACTCTTTGCTTCCTGTCTGCCAACCAGTTTTCCATCCAAATCAGTACCTTACCCCCAATCCCATGTGCTTTAACTTTGCACGCTAATCTCTTATGCAGGACCTTATCGAAAGCCTTCTGAAAGTCCAAATACACCACATCCACTGGTTCTCCTTTATCTATTCTACCAGTTACATCCTCAAAAAATTCCAGTAGATTAGACAGGCATGATTTACCTTTTGTAAATCCATGTTGACTTTGTCCGATCCTGTTTTCCAAGTGCTCTGCTATTACATCTTTTATAATGGACTCTAGCATTTTGCCCACAACCGATGTCAGGCTATAATTCACCGTTTTTTCTCTACTAACTTTTTTAAAAAGTGGGGTTACATTAGCTACCCTCCAATCCATGGGAACTGTTCCAGAGTCTATAGAATTTTGAAAGATGACCAGCAATGCATCTACTATTTATAGGGCCACTTCCTTAAGTACCCTAGGATGTAGATTATCAGGCCCTGGGGATTTATCGGCCTTCAATCCAATCAATTTCCCTAACACCATTTCCCTACAAATACTGATTTCATTCAATTCCTCCCTCTCATTAGACCCGATGTTCCCCGACATCTCTGGGAGGTTATTTGTGTCCTCCTTTGTGAAGACAGATCTGAAGTATGTATTTAATTGGTCTGCCATTTCTTTGTTCCCCATTATAAATTCCCCTGATTCTGACTGCAAGGGACCTACGCTTGACCTCACCAATCTTTTTTCTTCACATATCTATAGATCTTTTACAGTCAGTTTTTATGTTCCCTGCAAGCTACTCTCATATTCTATTTTCCCCCTCTTAATTAATCGCTTTGTCCTCCTTTGCTGAATCCTAAACTGCTCCCAATCCTCAGGTTTGCTGCTTTTTCTGGCCAATTTATATGTCCTCTCCTTGGATCTTATGCTATCCCTAATTTCCCTTGTTAGCCACGGTTGAGTCACCTTTTTTGTTTTATTTTTATGCCAAACAGGGATGAACAAATTCTATAGTTCATCCATGTGATCTTTAAATGTTTGCCATTGCCTATCCACCGTCAACCCTTTAAGTAACGCTCCCCAATCCATCCTAGCCAACTCATGCCTCATACCATCGTAGTTTCCTTTATTTAAATTCTGGACCCTAGTCTCTGAGTCAATGACTTCACTCTCCATCTTAATGAAGAATTCTATCATATTATGATCGCTCCTCCCCAAGGGGCCTCACACAACAAGATTGCTAATTAATCCTTTCTCATTACATAATACCCAGTCTAAGATGGCCTGATCTCTAGTTGGTTCCTCGACATATTGGTCCAGGAAACCATCCCGTATACACTCTAGGAATTCCTCCTCCACAGTATTGTTACTAATTTGGTTAGCCCAATCTATATGTAGATTAAAGTCACCCATGATAACTGCTGTGCCCTTATTGCACGCATCTCTAATTTCCCATTTAATGCCATCCCCAACCTCAGCATTACTGTTTGGGGGTCTGTATACAACTCCCACTAACGTTTTCTGCCCCTTGGCATTTCTCAGCTCTACCCATACAGATTCCACATCATCAGAGCTAATATCCTTCCTTACTATTGTGTTAATCTCCTCTTTAACCAGCAATGCTACCCCACCTCCTTTTCCTTTTTGTCTGTCCTTCCTGAATATTGAATACCCCTGGATGTTGAATTCCCAGCCTTGGTCACCCTGGAGCCATGTCTCCATAATCCCAATTATATCATATCCATTTACATCTATTTGTGCAGCTAATTCATCCACCTTATTACGAATGCTCCTCGCATTAAGACACAAAGCCTTCAGGCTTGTTCTTTTTAACAATCTTAGTCCTTTTAGAATTATTATTTACTGTAGCCCTGTTTGATTTACACCCTTGATTTCTCTGCCTTCCACTTTTGCTTTTCTCCTTCCTTTCTTTTGCTTCTATCCTTGCTTCCCTTTCCTCTGTTTCCCTGCACAGGTTCCCAACCCCCTGCCATTTTAGTTTAAACCCTCCCCAACAGCACTAGCAAACACTCCCCCGAGGACATCGGTCCCGGTCCTGCCCAGGTGCAAACCATCCAGTTTGTACTGGTCCCACCTCCCCCAGAACCGGTTCCAATGTCTCAGGAATTTGAATCCCTCCCCCTTGCACCATTCCTCTAGCCACATATTCATCTGAAATATCCTTCTATTTCTACTCTGACTAGCACGTGGCACCGGTAGCAATCCTGAGCTTACTACCTTTGAGGTCCTATTTTTTAATTTACCTCCTAACTTCCTATATTCAGCTTTTAGGACCTCATCCCATTTTTTTACCTATATCATTGGTATCTGTGTGCACCACGACAACTGGCTGTTCACCCTCCCCCTCCAGAATGCCCTGCAGCCGCTCCGAGACATCCTTGACCCTTGCACCAGGGAGGCAACGTACCATCCTGGAGTCTCGTTTGCGGCCGCAGAAACGCCTATCTATTCCCCTTACAATAGAATCCCCTATCACTATAGCTCTCCCGCTCTTTTTCCTCCTGTCCTGTGCAGCAGAGCCACCCATGGTGCCAGGAAGTTGGCTGCTGCTGCCTTCCCCCGATAAGCCATCTCCCTCAACAATATCCAAAGCGGTATATCTGTTTGAGAGGGGGATGTCCACAGGGGACCCCTGCACTACCTGCCTGCGCCTACTACTCTGCCTGGTGGTCACCCATTCCCTTCCTGCCTGTGCAGCCTTTACGTGCGGTGTGACCAATTCCCTAAATGTGCTATCCACGATGTCCTCAGCATCGCGCATGCTCCACTATGCATCCATTCGCAGCTCCAGCGCCGCAATGCGGTTCTGCCAGTAGCTGCAGCTGGATACATTTCCCGCACGCATGGTCAACAGGGACACAGGAAGTGTCCCTGATTTCCCACATAGTGCAGGAGGAGCATGCCACGGGGCCGAGCTGTGTTGCCATGACTTATCCTTTAATGAATTTAAATTAACTCAAATCAATACCACAAATTACACTACAATTAAATGATATACTCAAGGGCCCTTGTATACTAGCACTCCCTGCTACACACCAGAGACCTTAGAAACTTTAACCACAAAAATTAGGACCTTCTAAACTTTATAAACTGTTAGCCTTAACTGTCAAACTACAGAGTAGTATAAATACTCACCTGGCCGTTCTCACCCAATCAGCTGCTTCCTCTTGTCCGCGTCAGTTTTTGAATTGTGACGTGGCTCTGGAACGCCGCCGCCGGTCTGTGAGATTGGTAAGCCTCTGAAAAAAAGCCCTCGAAAGTGAGTTTAACTACTCACTGTGCTGCTGCTCTCTCCGCTCCCGACACTTGCCTGGTCTGCGCCACTGCAGCCTGGTCCTCCTGACAACATCCATGCTTATGCCCTCCTATGCAATGTGCAACCAGGCTGCATTTGTCTCCTGGGGAGGTCTCTTACGCCCATTGAGAGGGAACAGAATCTCCCTGCGTGCTGTGACTTCCCCCATAAGCACACGTGAGAGCCTGGTTGCAGCCGTGCACCTCTGTGCAGTGCTTGTCAGTGTTTGCAGCACCTCAATGCTGCAGAACATTGACAGCACAACTCTCAAAATCAATGTGGACATGGTCCCTTTAAGGAAACTGGCGGATGACGCATCATCAGATGATGTCATCAGACCTGCTTCCTTTTAATTGGCTAGGAACCTTGCAGGGTGGGCTTAAGAAGCCCAATCAGCGTAAAATCACTTGGAGAAGGCGGGATGAAGACGGGTGCGGAGTTTGAGGCCACTGTCTAATCTGGCCACACCGAACTCGTCACGGCTGGTGAAATCGCATCCATAATGTGTATTTTACTTCATGCATCATCACTCAATAATTCCAAATTAAATAGAAACTAGTGAATACCTGTGATTTATTTCAAGGCAGAAACCTAATATGGCCATTCATTCTGTTTGTATCATATACTTTGAGAACAATTTGAGAGTGGATTATAATTATATAAGTTTCTCTATTAGGTTTGTACCTTGCAATCAATCCCTGTTAATAATAATAACAAAAACATATTTTTCCCCAGGTTTTGTCTTAATTTCCGAACAGTGTTCTTAATCTTTGAGCAGATCTTTTGTGTGTTTGATTTGTTCTGATGTCATTAATGATTATTGCTGAGCTGGTAGTATAACTGTAGTCTATGAAAATGGCATCCCACTGGTCACTACCACAGTGAAACAGTTTCTAACTGTGTTTCCAAGACAGTGCACTTAGACCAGTTTATGTTTTATTTTCAGCTCTGGACGGGTAATGTTCATTCTCAACTGCACACTTTCAAAATTTGACGTGGATTATGGCTTAGTTACACTAAGTTAGGGCTGGATTTTACCAGCCCTGAGGAGGCGGGTTTGGAGGCAGGACTGCTGGGAAAATGGGAAAAATTAGGAGCGGGTAAATATGAGAGGTGAGTGTAAAGTGTTGGAAAAAGTTTCCTCACCTTTGTTTCTTTCTGCAGGCTTCAACCTTTGAGGTGCCTCATCTCAACGGCAGAGATGACAGAATGGCTGCTGCATTCTCAGATGCAGCAGCCATCTGCTTTCTGCTGAGGAGAGAGGTCTTGGTGCGCCTTCTGTGCAAGGGCTCACCTTAGAACAGAGATTGTCAGTGTTTGACAGCTTCTCAAACCTGTCAAACGCTGACAATTCATCTGTCAAAAACATTTTGACAGATGAAGCATCATACGCTGACGTCATCTGTCACCGGCTTTCCCTTAATTGGCCGGGTTAAGCCTGCAGGGCGGGCTTAACAAGGCCAATCAAGGGAAAATGCATGCGTTCGTCAGACGTCGCTGGGGGCGGGACTGAACCTGGAAACCAGAAGTCCCGCCTCCAGCACGTCTCCAGAGGTAAGATCGCGGCCTTAGTGTTTACTGCACAAATGGAAATCTTGAAGTTTTCTGCATAGTAAATAGCACCAGCTAATGAGTTTGAAATATCCTGCAAGACATTTTCAAGTTATAAGTCAGTCGGAAATGAATACATCATTTTGTAGTTCATCTCAAATTACTCAACAGAGTATGAAAAATGGCTCACAAACTTTTAATGCTTTCATGAAAGGGATGGTGTTGTATTTTTAAGCTTTGTTCTGATTGATGATTTCTTCCCACTAGCTGAAAGTATTTGTCTTCTTGCAAAGCTGTTTTATCGAGTCCTAAAATTTTATTAAATCTGCAAGAGGCCACGTTATATGGTATTCCCATCATTATGTTGCATGCTGTATTTATTCTAATAGGTGCACTCACGCTCCTTACTGAGCCATTTCCAATTTAAGTCTTTTTTGAACAGTACCAAGACCAAACATTCAAAAAGGCCAATAAAAATCATCAGGTCCATCAAACCCACCCGATTCACACAATGATGCAACCACATAGAGTACTGATTCACCACCTAGCACTCAATCTCCTGGGAGAGCAATAAAAACAACAATAAAAAAGTGAGGTCAGTTCTGAAAAACTCTAAACTTGTTCTCTGTCTTCCTAAGGCAATCATACAAGGGTCCAAAAGACCACGGTAGCCCGTAACTCCTCGAAATTGAAGCCAACTAGCACGCTACCCTCTATAACTGGTAATATCCCCTTCATTCAGGAGCTTGTCAAGTTCCTTTTAAAGGACTATAGAGACTCCAGTCTAGTCCCGGTCCCCATACATCTGGAATAGCCAATCCAATTGGATTGTGTTTAATTCTGTCATCATTTTAAAAACGTCAATCATATTCTCTCGAAGCCTGAACTTCTCTACAGTAAGCAGCCAAAACCCTTGAGCCAATTTTCATAACTAAGAGCCCTTAATCTTGGGATTATTCTAATTGCATCCCTCTGCACCTTCTCCAGAGACTTAGGTACGATATTAACCCCCCCCCCCACCGCCACCCCCCCCCACGATGGGCAGGAGGTGGTCGGGTGCGGGTTAAACCCTAAAAAATGCGACCACGAACCCGACTCGTACGCGCCTGCCACCTTTTTTATGGCTGTAGGTAGCTTGCCGTCTTGGAGAGGCAGGACACTTCATTAACATAGTTAAATCATGCTCCCACAGTGCAATTGGGGGCCTGATTTATATTTATCAGTTGTCACGAGGGTGTCCCAAGGTTCGGGAAACCTGGCAGCGAAAGGGAGGCGGGAGCTGCTGGCTCCAGAAAGTAAGTGCTTTTATAGCACACCTTGTGGGCCAGGAGGAGCAAGAGAGCTACACCCGGCCCCTCAAGGAATACTTCAGCCTCCCTTCTGCTGATTGTGGCCTCTCTCTAGGTCCTGCCGCGATCGGGGACCGCCACCACCCTCCCCCCTCCCCCGAGCCTCGATCTGCAGCCTGCCCCGCAATCATGTTTGACGCCCCCCCCCCCCCCGACTCCAGCCCCGATCTGCAGCCTGCCCCCCTCCCAAGTGCCGGGAATCTTCCCCAAGGGTCTCTGGCTGCAGCCTTCTGCCACTGGTTAACCGCCCGGCAGCTGGCCAGCCTGTCAATTTTGCAGCTGCCTGGCGGGAAATGGAATTAAAAAATGAAATTGAGGTCCTGTCGTTAAATTCGGCAGAACCTCTGCCGCCCAGGCCTTGCCGGGTTCTTTGGCCAATTTCGGCCTCCCCGCTCCCTCCCTGCCTCATCGTACATATCGGGCCCATGATACCCTTCACCATGAAAGGGGAGTAAAACTGAACACAAGTGGATCAGATTTCTGGAGCTTTTGGGTGATTATGGTGGTACAGGGGTGGGGGTGGGGGGCGGGGGAGCGCGCAGCAGTGGGGGGATAAATATGATGGGGTGCCTTTCTGTAAGCTCCCATGACCTTTGTCACCACTTCCAAGATCTCCTAGCAGAAATGATGATGGATGCTGAATGTGCAGATTCATACTTGGGTAGGCAGATTCAAATTAACTGTCAATGATGGAAATGCGTCATCCAATATAGTTAGCATTATTAATGCCTCAGAAATGCTCAGTGGCAAGAGCACCATTATATTTCTGATGTTCAGTATTACATAGGCAACCGGGGGAGGGGGGTGCGCTAAAATTTTAAGGGTGACAAAATCAAGTACACTTCATCACAGAGTGACCGATTACACTGTGCTGTTTATTTAAACTTTTAAAAATTGACCTTGAGCCAGCACTGCCAACCATGCTACATGGTGCCAAGTGCGGCAGTGAAATCAATGGCCGGGATCTTACCTGAGGAGGTGCGTTGGGGGTGGGACTGCTGGTTTCCGGGTTCTAGTCCCGCCTCAGCAACGTCTGATGACCTGATGCTATTTTCCCCTGATTGGCCTTGTTAAGCCCGCCCTGCGGGCTTGCTGGCCATTTAAGGGAAAGCTGGTGTGAGATGACATCTGTGCATGACGCTTCATCTGCCGGTTTTGTTAAAGTGACAGGCCCCATAATATTTTGACAGATGATTTGACAGTGTTTGACAGCATTGAGGTGCTGTCAAACACTGACAATCACTGTCCAAAGGTGAGCCCTTGCACCCAGGCACACCAATGACTCTCTCCTTAGGAGAAAACAGATGGCAGCTGCATGTGAGATTGCAGGAGCCATCTGTCAATTCTCCCGATCAGATGAGGCTTCACAGAAACATCAAATCTTGTCACCTGCAGATACATATAAACAGAATAAAAATATTTCTCACTACATTCTCTCACCTGTCATACTTACCTGTGCACCATTGCACCCATCACACTACCTCTGCAGCTGTCATTTGCACACTTACACTGCAGCAGACCCACAGCGCGCCTCGCTGACCCTAGCGGGATTCCCCGCCGTCGGGAAGCCCGCATCAGCAGATGGAAAATGGGGAAAAGCTTCTTAACTGCCTGTTACCTACCTGTTAACAGGCAGTTAATTGGCTCTAATCCCCTTCCCACTGCTAGGAGACGGGTCCCTGCGCGAGTCGGGGACCCGCCTCCCGCTCCCAATTTTTCCCATTTTTCCAGCAGTCCCGCCTCCAAACCCACCTCCTCAGGGCTGGTAAAATCCAGCCCCTTGTTTCCCAACAGAGGTAGGCAATCCAGCAGGAATGGTTCGGAGGCTGTCAGAATTATAATAATTAGCCTGGCCCTGGAAGATCCGCCAAGGTCAGCGTGAAATGAAATGGGCAGACACAAAGCCCACCCCACCACTGATCAGAAAATCCAGGCAAACATTCCAAGTGTGATGTACCAAAGCCTTATATAACTTAAGTATAGTACTCGTTGTTTTATACTCAACGGTCCTAGCAATACAACCTAAAACACGATAGCCACCTCATACTGTTTGTGCATCTTTAATGAGTGATTAACCACCAGGTCGCTTTCTTTTTGGAAATCAACATACACAACATCAATAACAACAACAACTCGCATTTATACAGCACCTTTAACATAACAAAATATCCCAAGGCACTTCACAAGAGCATCATCAAACTAAATTTGAAACCGAGCCACAGAAGGAGATATCAAGTCCGATGACCAAATGCTTGGTCAAAGAGGTAGGTTTTAAGAAGCATCTTAAAGGAGGAGAGAGAGATAGACAGGCAGAGAGATTTAGGGAGGGAATTCCAGAGCTTAGGGCCAAGGCAGCTGAAAGCACAGCGGCAATGGTGGAGTGATTAAAATCGGAGATGCGCAAAATGCCAAAATTGGAGGAATGCAAAGATCTCGGAGGCTTGTAGGGCTGGAGGGTGTTACAGAGATAGGGAGGGGCGAGGCCATAGAGGGATTTGAAAACAACGATGAGAATTTTAAAATTGAGGGGTTGCCAGACATGAGCCAGTGTAGGTCATCAAGCACAGGGGTGATGGGTGAATGGGACTTGGTGCGAGTTAAGGTACAGGCAGCAGAGTTATGGATGAGCACAAGTTTATGCAGGGTGGAAGGTGGGAGGCCGGCCAGGAGAGCATTGGAATAGTCAAGTCTAGATGTAACAAAGGCATGAATGAGGGTTTCAGCAGATGAGCTGAGTAGGGTTGGAGTTGGCCGATGTTACGGAGGTGGAAGTAGGCGATCTTGGTGATGGAGCACATGTGTGGTCGATAGCTTATCTCAGGGTCAAACACAACACCAAGGTTGTGAATGGTCTGGCTCAGCTTCAGACAATTGCCGGGGAGAGGGATGGAATCTGTGGACAGGGAACAAAGTTTGTGGTGGGGACCAAAGATAATGGCCCCGATCCTATCTCGGAGGTGGGGAGGGAACAGGGGGTAGGGGGGTAAATTTTGTGGTCGGGAAACCCGGGAAAACGGATATCCCTCAGGTCCTGCCGAATTTAATGCAGGACCTGATTACCATTTTTCGTCAGCGATTGAAAGGCTGGCTGGCTGGCTGGCGGGTAAGCCTTTGGCACCAGGCTGCAGCCGGGGAGCGGAGAGGAGGGATTGGAAAGGCCAGAGAGGGGAGGGAAGATTGGAGGCCAGAGGGGAGATGAGGGTCTGGGGTCGGGGGAAGATTGGAGGCCAGAGGGGAGATCAGAAAGGTTGGGGGAGAGGAGGGGAGATCGGAAGGGTCGTGTGGGGGTGTGGGTGAAGCATGTAAATTGGATCCAGCAGTTAAGTGGAAAGGCACTTACTTCCTGGATCCATGATGTGGAGATGCCGGCGTTGGACTGGGGTGGACAAAAATGAGAAGTCGCACAACACCAGGTTATAGTCCAACAGATTTATTTAATTTTACAAGCTTTCGGAGCAGTTCGCTCCTTCGTCAGGTAAGTTAGCAGTGAGAGAATCTCCCAGAATTCACAATTTAAACACAGACAAAATCTATTTAAAAAGACTAACAAAAGAACCTACACAAATTGACAGGATATGCAGCCAGCAGGTGGTTTGACACGTTGGACCCCCTGGGACACATCTCATTGTCTTGGCTGTGCTCTTTGATGTAGGGAAAGATTTGAATAGATTTTGTCTGTGTTTAAATTGTGAATTCTGGGAGATTCTCTCACTGCTAACTTACCTGACGAAGGAGCGAACTGCTCCGAAAGCTTGTAAAATTAAATAAATCTGTTGGACTATAACCTGGTGTTGTGCGACTTCTCATTTTTTTCCTGGATCCAGTTTAGGGCCTGCTTTCACCAGCATAAGTGTTAATATAAATCTTAAATTAAAAATTAAAAAATTAAAAATCATGCACAAACATTTAAAATTAGCTTATGTAAATTTTGGCCCGGGTTTAAATGTTTAAAATTATTTTTCAAAAAATTTCATTTTTATTGTATATGCTTTATTGGAGTGACGTTTAATTAAATTTGAAACTAGCAACATTTATTTTTATTCCAGTTGTATAAATTATTTAATTATTTGGCAGATTATTTCTGATTGGAGGACTGGCCCATGTGATCCCAGGGATGCTTCCGAACCGCCTGCATCCCTGGGATCGTGGGCCTTTACGCAGGCGGTTCGGATTTTTTTATTGGGTTGGAGGCCTACTCTGGAGTTACACCTCCAACCACAAAATCCAGGCCAATGATCATTATTGCCCAGATGTTACCCGAAATGGAGATCAGGGGGGAGAAATTCGGTGTCGCCCCGTTTGGGGCGCAATTATCGGCCAGGCGCAAATTTTAGCTCCTGGCGCTAATTATCACCTCCAACTGCAAACTTGGCTTCTATCGCCCCTGGAGGTGATTGGAGCGCTAAATCAAGCACTGCACACCTGTCTTAAGGCACAAAGGTCGAGGAGCGAGGCGCTAACTCAGAGCGCAGGCGAAGCTCAGGTGATGTCAGTTAGCAATGGAACACAGACACACTGGCGCCAGCCAGTTCTTAAAGGGGAGGGTCGATATTGCTCTCCAGCTACACCCTGCTCATTGGAGTCTTGAATCTCGACCTGGAGAGACCTGTGATTACATTTTCCAGCCAAGGACTATGGAGAGGGTGAGAGAACAAGCTCAGCACTTCAGCGAGCGGGCCTTGGAGGCTCTGGTTGGCGCGGTGGAGCGCCGAAGATCTATACTCTTCCCTGAGAGTGGCAGGAGGCCTTTGCCGTGCGGCTACAGAAGAGTGTGGAGGGAGATGGCTCAGCACGTCTCCTTGAGGAGCATGGTGACCAGGATCCATACTCAATGTCGCAAAAAGTTCAACGCCCTCACTCGGGTTGTCAGGGTGAGTGGCTTATTTTCAATACCTCTCCATCCCTCCATTTCAACCTCACTCTATGGCCAGAGGGTCTTAAAACCCCAATGCACAACACTCATCCAATACCTATGGCCCTCTCATGAAACACACATGCACATTCCACACTATGCATACAGTAAGGGCTATTCAACTATGTGAGGCACATCAGGCAAGACCATGGCTGCATACATTAAGGGCTATTCAATTATGGGAGGCACATCAGGCAAGACCATTGCTGTATATTTACTCAGACGCTGTCCTTTTTCTTGAAGGCCAAGCTATCTCATAACAGGAGACAGCAGCAACGGACGGGTGGAGGGCGGCCTCAGCTGCAACCCCTCAGCGATCTTGAGGCGCGTGTCCACAGGATTGTGGCAAGCCGGGTGATCCCGTCGCCACTGGAGATGCCGACCCCGTTCGGGACAGCAATGGTAAGGTCATCAGCTTTCTCTCCTCTCTCATTCCACTTGTCCCTCACAACACCAGCCTTTGACACTTTCAATCCAACTTACTAAATCGCTGCACTCCTTCCTCCCTTACTGCCCCCCTGTCCTGACGCTAAAGCCACTCTTGTACCTCCCTGCTTTCAGATGGTGATTCACCAGTTGAGGAGATGGGCCCTCAAGCTGCCAGCGGGAGCGAAGCCGCAGGCGAGGAGGAAGAGGAAGCCGGAGCATCAGTGCCACCCTCTCCCGAGGAAGCCCATGCCCACACTGAGACCACGTCTTCCCTGGAGTGGAGCAGGGGGGAAGGGTCTGATGAGGGTGAAGCTCCGGGACCCAGCGGGCTGCAGCAACGCGGTGTGGCTCAGGAAGCTCGGGGGCCTTCTCCCCGGAGGGAGAGTAGACGAGTGAGTCCTGCTGCACTGGACGCAGAGGAGGAGCGGCTCATCGCTGAAATGAACACCCAGGCGGTGGACATGCACACTCAGCTCATGGTTTCAGTGGGAAGGGTGCCCGGTTGCATTGATGCACTGGCAAGGAGTGTGGAGCACTGCGCTGTAGCACAGGCGGATGCCACGCTAATGCTTAGTGCTGCAATTCAGTCACTGGCTGCCATGATCCAATCTCAGACTGGTCTCATGCAGAATCAGATTGAGGCCACGCAAGCACTGACTGCTGCCATTGTCGCTGGTTCGGACACATTTCCCCGGGGCAGATTGCTCCGGATGCTGAGGTGCTGCCCCGTGGGAGTGCCAGTGTGTCGGTCGAGCAGGGAGTTGCTGTCCTTTCTCAAGCTGACAGCATTCCTGCTGCCACCACTGTCACTTCCCCATTGCACTTGCCACCGCCTGTAGCCCAGACTGCTGCCGCCCATGCAGAGTTGGTGCAGTCTGCAGCCGGGCCCTCCAGGCCCCGAGTTGGTCGAGGCCGTCCTTCAAGGTCATCTGTAGTCTCAGGTTCTGACAATCAGCAGCCTTCCACCAGCCTTGCTGCAACCACTGGGGCCCCATTACGGAGGAGCAGTAGGGTGGGAAGGGGGGAAGTGCGCAAGGGAAGGAGATCACCCTCGAAGGGTAAAAAGTAGGAGGTGTAATGAAATGTTGTTAAATTTTTTATTAAAGGCCAAGGTTCGTGTTCAAACTTTTGTTTAGTGTTTTGGACATTATCTCCAGGTTGTGAGAACCAGTAATATTAATGAATGATTTTTTCTGCTTGTTTCTATTAGTTTGCCATGAAGAAATGACACACAACAGAGTTTGTAAAATAAAAAAAGTTTTTGTATTCAAAATGTACAGGTTTGGCCTTTGGAATCATTGCTGCCTTGGCCGGCTTTCGGTTTGCGGGTTAGTTTCATTCATGTTGTTCTCCCTGCCAGAAACCATTTCCTCAGTAGGGGCCTAGAAGCGGCTTGTTATCAGCCGTTGACGGACGGCCCTTGCAGTTTCAACATTGTGGGCCTCCCTCCCGCCTTGGTGCTGCTGATGATCATCCTCCTCCTCTTTCTCCTCCTCTTCCTCCTCCTCCGCCGGTGGTGCTTCAAGGCCTGGTGGCATTGGCTGGGTCCTGAGGATTGCCAGGTTATGAAGCATGCAGCACACAACAATGAAGAGGGAGACTCGCTCAGGCGAGTACTGCAGTGCTCCTCCTGAGTGGTCCAGACAGCGGAACCGTTGCTTGAGCACGCCGATCGTCTGCTCAGCGATGTTCCTTTTGGCGAGATGGCTCTCGTTGTACCGCAGCTCAGCAGGGGTGTTGGGGTTATGGAGCGGTGTCATCAGCCAGGTGCACAGTGGATAACCCTTGTCCCCGAGGAGCCAACCACTTGGCTGATGCGGTGCCTGGAAAAGTTCTGGCACAGCAGTCTGGTGCAGGATGAAAGCATCATGGCGATGTCCCCAGTAGCTGCTTGAAAGGAGCCAGTGGCATAAAAGTTCAGAGCCACTGTGACCTTCACTGCCACCGACAGAGATGTCCTGGTCCTCAGTAGAGGCTGCAGATCTGGCTGCAGCAGGTGGCAGAGCTCAGTGACCACCTCCTTGCTGAAGCGTAGGCTACGCAAGCACTGCTCCTCAAACAAATTAATGTAGGAGAATTGTTCCCGGAATACCCTGGGAGGGTAAGGTCTCCTGTGCAGAGGTCTGTTGGCCCTCCTCTGTCTGGCCATGATTGTCATTCTCTCTCTGCGTCTCTGTTGCCTCCGATTCTGCAGGCGCAGGACGACACCCCAAATCAGTGCAGCCCCCAAAGTCTCTTGGCAATCGAAGTAATGAAGGTGAAATCCAAAAGTACCTGCAAAGTGATGCTCAGTAGCCAAAACTACTTCACACAGTGTTGACTCTATGCAGAAGTCTCTCTATCTCTCTCTCAGAATCTCTCTCTCTGTCAGAATGAGTGGTGCAAAAATGTCTACCACAGAAAAAGCCAGGAAGTGTCCGCCTTTAAATAGCGCCCCCCCCCCAGCCCCTCACCAACTGGGAAATGTTCCAGTCTCCCTGTCGTTGCTTGCGCCAGGCGGAAAGGAGGGGGGTGCCACTCAATATCCGGTCCGGGGCGCCAACAGGGCGTTGCATGCTCAACTGACGTCACGATCTGCGGGCGCAGGAGATCGGGGCGGTAGTGTTTTGCGCCGTTGCAAAAACTCTAGGCAATTTCGCGAGTGGCGCAAACATCGCCGTGCCCGGGCGCTAGTTGCTTTGCGCCCCATTAGCGCCCTCTTGGGGCGCTAACGGGAGGCGCAAGCCAACCGAATTTTCCCTCCCAGATATCATCACAGGATCATGCTAAGTGCCAAATCTACTAAATCCTTTCAACCTTCAGCCTAGCAGTTCTTTCGCTTTAGTGTATATTAGTGCAGAGCAGGCTCGAAGGGCCATATGGCCTACTCTTGCTCCTAATTCTTATGTTCTTATATAGCTCACTAACACTTTCAGTAACTCCTCCAAGACAGTGAAGGGATAATTACTAGTCCTAGCCCCTTTAGGGCTACCCCGGATCAGGCGTATTTCTCAGATGTTCACTTTCAACTAAAGTTTGAGGTAGCCGAATCCTAAAGATGCTTAATTGGGTCTAAAGGTCCGGACTATCTCTCTCTAAAGGAAAGGAACAACCCAAGAATGTTACCATCCTCCAGATAGCACTTTTAATAAGTTTAGCTAGACTGTAACGTTCCGGATATTATGAGGGTCCGGAAAACTCCCCCAGAATTCAGCAACTCCTCACCAAAGAGTGTACAGAGATTGAATTCGCGAGTTTTTGATACAGAAGTCTTATGTGAGACAATTCTAAAAATAGATAGATTTATTGAAGAACCGACATGCAATTTACTGTTGGTGAATCAGTCAATCGCAACATTAACAATTTTAAAAAGAGAAAAAATGCTATCTTATTACTAACAGAGAATCTTACTTTTAAATCTTAACTTCACTATAGTATTACAGTTCTTAGTGTTCTACAGGATATCCACCAATATCAAATACCTTTGTTCCCCGAGGTACAAAGTGTTGGAGACTACAGAGCGCCTCTGTAGCTGAGAATCGCTTTGCCCAATTAAAGCAAATCTGTTATCCCATTTGAGAGTTCAATATTTATACCCTTTTCTAGTGGTATTTCCTTTAAGGTTTTCTGCTGATGCAAGCAAATTATCTCTAGTCATTTTTCTGCCGACCTCTGCAACTCTTACTGCCACCTCAGCCAGACTCATGTCTCATCTCTAGGTGTTCTAAGTTTACCATATAAAAACGGTGTGACGGCAGGTGTTCCTTACTTTATGTCATCTTTACGAGGGCAAATGTTGCTTATCTTATGTGCTTCTTTACGAAGTGTAAATTAGAACACCTTGTCCAGGGTGAACCATTGTTTTTTCCCCAAAAGTTCAGCCTGTCGGAGCCCTTCACCTTCTGTTTCAATAAGGTTATTTATTCAGGGTCAACAACTATCTTATCTCAATAGCCAGAATGCTTTCATAGCTATTTCATGGTTAGGTTTCTAAATTTCCCAACCCAGTTTGTCATGTTTTAATAAGGCCAGAATTCTTTCATAAGATAGTGTATTTTTCTGAATAGGTTATATGGCTTATTCCTTCACAACAGTACCCACTCCTTGTGATGTCATCACATTGTGGTTGTATGTATTTCTCTTTTCTAAAAAAGTAAATGAAATAGTTACAAAGAATTGGTAATAATTTTTAACAGCTTTTTTATTTCTTTCTGCCATTGATTCAAGTCATGTCGATGGCATCATGGCGAATAGGACATAGATTTAATGTGAGTAGTATCATAATACTTACATAACACCTTGGGATAGGAATCCCATTGAATCCAACACTACATATTCTAGGAAAATACAGTTTTTTGCAGGCTCTGACTACAAAACACTGAACACATGGAAGAACGCAATACAGACCACACTGAATAGATGGTTAGGAGAAAACCTGAACACTGTCGAACACTCTAGAATTCGAGCTTGAAAGCCAGGAGTACAAACAAGATTCAGTCTCAGAAATAGGCTTTCTTCAGCCAGGAATTAATTAGAACATTATGGTGGGAAGAGCCAGGAGGGAGACATAATCTGGGATAAAGGGTGCGTAGGATAACTATGGAGTCCCATATCTAAGTGAAGAACAGACCTCTGAGCGGAACTAAAACAAAAACCTAAATCTGTGGGATGGTTGAATAAGGAATCTTGTCTTGCTATGAACTGACTCAATTAATACTGTAAATGACATGAAACCTTCATAAAACAACAAAAACTTATTTTGCTAATAAAGAAAAACATTTATTTTAAGTGACATCACCAAACATTAGGACTACTTGATTATTTGAAAAATCCAATTATTTTTGTACATACCAGTTTTATGCGAAGTATATATATTTTCAAATATATAAATAATGTGCAAGAACAGCATATAAAAAAGTGATCTTGCTGATCCTACATCAATGAACTTTTCTCTGTGTCCTGTCAATACCTCTGCATTGCTTCTATGAGGCGATGGTGCTCATTTTCACAGTGGTCCTCCCCATTCGGACAAGTCAGGTGTTATGATATCTACAGTTGTAGTGTTGCACTCGCCTGTATTTAAGGGTTCATCAGAATTACCATATTGCGGGTAAGCATGTGGTATGATGAACATTAGTTGGAAATTGTGTGCTGCTGCAGGTCATTTATAGGGGCATTGGAACATAGGAGCAAAGAAATTGCTAGATGAAGACCAAGGTCCATCTAGTCTGCCTTCTACCATCCTGGTAGTCACATGATACAATGATGATGGAGTTGTTGACTAATCACAGCAATCACCCTCTATCAATGAATCTACAACAGACTCAGAAATGGCACGAGGAAAATTCCAATGGTGAAAAGGTTCGGGAACCATAGGTACAAAGTCACCTTTTTCCTCCGAAGCATACTACACTTACCACATTTCATGTCTCAAATTAATCATATACTGTATCCCAAAATGTTATTTTCTGAAAGAAATCAATCTAATTTGCATTTGAATGAATCAATACTAACTGTCTCCCTAGGGAGTCCGTTCCATAGATTGACCACTCGCTCATTGTTTCCACAGATTAGTTTTGAATTTATCTCCCCTCAAGCGCAGGCCGTGTCCTCTGGTTCTATTGTTCTGGAGTTTCAGGTCAGCTTCAGCATGTGATATATTTCTGTCACTGCCTCCCTAATGAATTTTAGTTTGCACAATCATTGCTCCTCAGCCATGTCTCAATATGACTGCTATTGGCTATAGATGTGATTGGGAAGATAATGACCGGTAATTGCATTCCTCCTGTTATGAAACATTGTTTGACTTGTATCCGTGCATTCTTCATCCTCCCTTACTTCATCCAAGTAGCACAAGTAAAGAGGGATTTCCAGATGGAAACCGATTATTCCAAGGGATTGGTTGCTTTGCAGAATGGGTGCCCCAAAGCTCTCTACACTCAGAGAGCACCAAAAGAAAGAAAAACAGAAAAGGTCCATAAAACACTCTTCTATTACACGTGCAAATTACTGGTTGTCATTTTAAATTGCTTTCTACTGAAAAGTGCAGCCTAGCAACCCTGGAAGTCCAATTTATATGGGGAAAATTATGACTATGTGTATTTCCAGCATAAAGGCTGAAAAATGGCACGGAGGTCTAAATAGCATCACTTCCAACAGATTATATTAGTACGAAGCCCCTGTGGATTGCTACCAGGATGTGTGTCTGACACAAAATAGGTGGAGATCTGGCAGAACAGATCTCCGCTTATTTTCTGCTCCAGTACACCCCCCGTGTGCCTGTTTATGGGAACATGACAAAGATGAAAATCTACCCTAATATGTCTTTGCAGGAACATATTTATATTCTTGGGAATCTGTTTGAAATTCATATTTTAAATGACCACAGAAGGGAACCATTATGTACACAAATATCTGATACGGAAGTCCACAATGACCAAAGGCATGTTAATGTTCAAGGTTTATTCATATTTGGTAAACCTGCTGCATTAAATTGTAGGAACTTTCTTATTTTAATATTGGTTAGAAAGATTAATATGGCAGAAATAGGGATAGATTTTCCTAGCCCTGCACCTGGGCATAGTGGATTAGCTGGGCTCAGTGAAAACTGGACAATCACCTGGAAAGAAGGGCACGCCTGTAAAGGAGTCCCAGGTGATGCCAGGAAGCACTTCATCACACAAAAGGGAGTGAAAATCTGGAACTCTCTCCCCAAATAGCTGTTCAGGCTGGGTCAATTGAAAATTTCAAAACTGAGATTGATAGATTTTTGTTGGGGAAGGGAATTAAGGGTTACGGAACCAAGGCGGGTAGATGTAATTCAGATACAGATTAGCCATGATCTAATTGAATGGCAGAACAGGCTTGAGGGGCTAAATGGCCTACTCCTGTTCATATGTCCCTATGACAGAAAAATCGAGCCAGGTCCCTTTCTGGCATGCATTTCCCCATGCCTGATTTTCCTTTATTTGCTTTGCCCAACCGCAGGACTAGCAAAATATAGCCCACATTCTTAGTATAAAGTACTCTCTTATATATATGTCACACATGGCATAAAAATTGCATCCTTTGTAAAATATTGTAATTTACAACATTGGGCCAGAAATTCGGCTCCCTGGCTTCCCGCGGGTGCAAGGATCGCGTACGCACCTACCTACCGCGCCTGCCGTTGACCCCTGGGCCCGCGGGGGATTCCGGTCCTGGGCCTCCTCCAACTGCCGGCGCGCAGTGCTTGCGTATTCCAGGGGCGTAGTTAGTGCGATGCGTCCCCTGGGATCACGTGGGCCATGGAGAGCCAATGGCAGCAGACCATCTTTCATTCATAGATTTGACAGCCTGTCAAATCTATGAATACAGATCGGCCCCAAAACATCCCTAAAACTACAAATAATTTTTTTTTAAAACATCACATTTTTAAAATAACTATAAATTACATTAATTAACTATTTTAAACAAAAATTTAAATTTTTGAAAAAATTAATTACACTTTTTAACGGGGCTAAAACTAAACTTACCTTTCTTTAAAGTAATTAAAAAAGATAAATCTGTGAAAAAAATGTTTAAATTTGAATAAAATCACCACTTACCTTGTTAAAAGAAGGCCTTGCGCCTCCTTTTTCAAAGTGTATCTTCTCCGTGCTTACCCTCACGGAGGAACCTGTGAAAAAACCCGAAGTGCGAGGCGAACGCGCTGGTCCTCTGGCGTGCGCGTTCGACCTCTGAACCCCTTCCTTCAGGGGAACGGAAGTGCCGGTTTCCCGCGCATGCGCAGTGCATGCAAGAAACCGGCACTTTCGTTCCGTCCACGGGTGAGTACATAGTGCGTACTCACCCGTGGCGAGCCTAATTTCTGCCCCATTAACTTTCGCTGTGCAGACACACTATTCCATGTCTTCTCTTGAACCAGGAAGCCACTCTGCTAATGAAGGTTATGGGTAACACATAGTTGAGGGTGCGCTAAATATAATAATAATTTAGAACTTCTACTGGGGGTGCTGCGGTACCTCAGCCAGTAGTACACTGGCTTTGCACTGATGTACTGTGTTGTGTGTCTGTTTACACATGCATTAGTTGGCGGCCTTCCCAACCCCTGCCCACAAATACATAAAATGAAGGTCTATAATAAGGCTTGCTCCCTTGGACAGTGCAAGCTCCTCTCCCCCAGTGCTGCCTGGATGGAAAACCATGGGTAGCATGTTCACAATGCACATTGGGTGGAAGGCATCTGCACCTGGTTTTCTGCACCACTGCTCCCAGTGTGCACATGTGGCACCAGTGTACGGGAGCAGAATTTTTACCCTCGAGTTTAATCTAGGTTGACATCCCCTTCCTTAAATGAAAGGTTTACATGCTTTATCGAATACCAGTAGATGGAATCTTGTCAAGGTCAGCACACTTCTTCCATTTCCCCAGGAAAATTGTTAAATTGTACTTTATATACATTTTATATTGTGTTTTGCGTACTTATCTGAGGAGTATACTGTAAGCCTCTGCTTCATTGTAATATAGGATATTCTTGCACACACCAACCACCCATGATTGAAGTGAAAATTATGGGAACAAATTCATCTTTGTTCAGAAAAAGAGAGAAATATACATTTTTCTCCACTTTAATAAAAAGGGATATTTTTGAAATTTTTGAAAGTGCGATTTCTGTGAATTAGATGTAATAAAATAAAATGCAATCCTGACCATTGCAAATTCCGAGTCTGTCTTAAATATTCTCTTGGGTATAGTAGTGCTGATCATGCCTGTAAGCCATTCAAGCAACTTTTATTCAGGTATGTGTCTGTACTGCCCAATATCTGATTATACAATAGTGTTATAGTACGACCCTCCCTCACCCCCCCACCCCCTATGACCTGAACTTGATATTAGGTCCTTTTTACGTGCCCTCTTGTGCATTCTTCTAATTTCTAATTGTACATTCACACTTGTGGACATTGAAACACTTTATGAGGCCTGATGTGAATTATTAAGCTATTTTATTTTATGGACAGCAAGTAATATACAGAGCAACAATTAAAGTAAATCCCACTTCCTTCACTCAATCACACCTTTCTCAAAAAAAATAAACCGTTCCTCCTGTCTCTTTTGAGGCTGATGTACTTGTTTTGGCATTACCTCCTCACCAAAGAGTATATTATCAGCAGGTGTCTCATCCTGAGCTCACATTAATAGAATTATCTGCACCATAATAGGTGTGGTTGGTTTGTTAAGCCGTCTGAGATGAGGTAACAAGTTGCTTAATGTCCCAAGTTGTCATGGAGAACAATAGTATAGTTGGCTCATTATCGCATCAAAGTCTCCTCTGTCTCAGTGTTGTTCTTTAAACCGTTGCAAATTCACTTTATTTTAAAGTATAATACTTAAACATAGCTCATTCCTAAATACTCACTATGAAATGATCAAAATCCCAAAATGTGACAACGATTTACCTGCAATAATGGTACTTTAATAGTTCACAAGCAGCGAGTGAACCAAATATCAAAGTTTGCTAATCCAGTTGTGCAGTGTGCAATTCGATGAGGCAATCTTATCAACAGCAGCTGGAATATCATTTTACCAGCGAAGCATTTTAAGTCCTTGTGGACTCTTGATTCTACAGTTCAAGGATCCTTTTGGTGAAAGAAGACAACCCTCAAATATGAAGAGGAGGAAGCGAGTGTAGGATTGTGTACTTAAAATTATTAATGTGATGTCAACAACTAGAAGGACCTGTAAGAAAGCAAGATAAAAGTTACATGACGTAAGGCATGAATATACTATATAGTAACAGCATAGGACAGATGGAGAAGTTGTAAAAGATATGTACAGAAATGCTATAAAGACATAAAAAAATAGCAGGCATGTTAGCAAGTATGGTATTAGTATTAGAAGTGAAACTACCTGGGTTAGGAAAATTACACTATGCATTCCATAATGGGAGATGGTGTGTATTGCAGGGAGCATTTCTCATGCATCTTGACAGCGCTTGACTGAGTTGTATGAAGATACATATCTTTGTTTGTCTGTACCAAACCAAGACTGGTATGGTGACATGACTATATTAGGAGTCATTTGCCTCCTGTCACACAGCAGCGAAAGATAGTATAGTATCAGAGAGCACACTGCCATATCCGATGAGTGAAGTCTGGAGAAATGATTGGTTGCATCGCAGTCTCTCACTGAGCACATGACATAGCAGTTTGAACAGGCCATAGACACAATAGGAACATTTCATATGAATGCCTCCTCTGCTGCAATAAAGGATTTGGGCTGCAAACTCCAAGGTGCAATTATGGCCAACTTCAGCTCACCTTAGAAACAGTTACAAACAACCACGGGGGCAGAAATTCTGAGACCCTATAGATATTCACTGTTCTATGCTCAGTCAAGACAGTGGTCATTATGAGAGGTCCTCTACCCATAGGACAGGAGCAGCAAGTAGGCTTTAATGTCAGTGACATTTCTGTACTATCATATAGTCCTGTAGAATTGATAGTAGGTGCTGTCTGAGAAAGCAATGATGCCAAGGTTACTCCAGGAAAGGATTCCCTTTGTTACTTGCAAAGACCCATCAGGGTATGCTGCAGATACAGTTACAGGAACTTCTTTATCCCTGCAGCTAGCCAGTTGTCTGTGCAGTCACGCATCAGTACTACACCTTCAACCAGGGGAGCACATGGTGGTAGGGAATATGAACAATCAGCATAGAGGTGTTCACAAAGCATAAGAAGCAAACACACTAGGTAGTGAGTTGATGGATGTCCCTGCATGTCCCCATGGCACACTTTAATCACAGCTTTCCTGTTTCGTCTGCGGCTCCTCAAGCACTGTTCCTCAGCCTTGCTCAGATAGTTGACTGTTGTGGTAAAACTGCTGCCTGGAGTAGTATATGTTGCAACTGTTCATTTTCTACGTCCTCTGTGTTCCTGAGCTGCCTGCTCCTCCTCCTTTTGTTCCATTGTGATATACCCACCCATGCACTCGTGCAAAATTCTCTTTGGTACGATTCACTTTTTCACTGTTCTGGTGATGCGTTTACCATTCATTATCCTTTATGGTGCCAGGTCTGAATTGAGTAAAATACTCACTTTGCAATTGGACTGCCAAACTGAGGAATGCTGTATTGTTTTTCATCAACAACAGAAAGAAAAGAAATAAAAAGAAAGAAAGACTTGTATTTATACAGCACCTTTCACGACTTCAGGACATCCCAAAGCACTTTACAGCCAATGAAGTACTTTTGAAATGTAGTCACTGCTGTAATTTTGGAAACATGGTAGACAATTTGCGCGCAACAAGATTCCACAAACAGTTATGCCATAATGACCAGATAATCTGATTTTTTTTTAGTGATGTTGATTGAGGGATAAATATTGGCCAGGACACCGGGGATAACTCCCCTGCTCTTCTTCCAAATAGTCCCATGGGATCTTTTACATCCACCTGAGAGAGCAGACGGGGCCTTGGTTTAACATCTCACCCGAAAGAGACGTAAAGTGCTTTGGGATGTCCTGAGGTCGTGAAAGGTGTTAGATTATGTTATATACAAGTCTTTCTTTCTTTTTCTTTCTTTTTCTTTCTGCTTTTGATGAAAAACAATGCAGCATTCCACAGCTTGGCAGTCCAATTGCAAAGTGAGTATTTTATTCAGTTCAGACCTGGCACTATAAAAGTTAATGACTGGTAAAAGTATCAGTGAAAAAGTGAATAGTACCGAAGAGGATTCTGCTTGAGTGCACGGGTGGATATATCACAAATGCAGCACTCCCTCAGTACTAAACTGAAATGTCAGCCTAGATTTTGAGCTCAAGTCTTTGGAGTTTGACTTGAAGCCATGACCTTGTGACTCAGAGGCAAGAGTGAGCTACAGCTGCCACATTACAATAAGTCTTTTTTCATTTTTTCCACAATTTTTGCTAATATTCATCAATCCACTTTGAAGGAATAAATATCTTCAGTGCAGTCAAATAGTCCATTAGTGACTCTGCTCTAGTTCCACCATTGCTCGCTCGTTTACTTTTTCACTAAAATTAGACAAAGCTGAAATCTCAGCTCATGTGTGTTGCAGTAGGAGTGAGAACTTTATGTGTTCAATCTCGTTCCTATCCTGTGCTGTGTAAAACAAAAAAATATCCCTTCCGTGACGACAGACTATAGAGAGATTGGAGGCGTCAGTTGCCTATACAAACGTGAGTCCACGGGAAACATAACCTGGGAATTTGTTGATTTAACATTTGTTTTTTGCATTAAGATTTATCCATCTGGATTTTATTTTGAGGGGAAGAAAAGAGGTGGATTAATGGTTTAACCGTAGCTGTAACTGAGGGGACTGCACCTGCCATTCTCTTCTCGTCAGTCATCCTACCGCCTGTCGTTTGCTGAGTGCTGTGCAACACAAGATTTGGATGTGTGGTCAAATGGTCTCGCAGAAATGAACAAAGCAAACAATGCCTCTCTGTTCTCTATACAATACTTGCATTGAAAATACAACTTCGTCTTCTGACAGGTGCTATTCTTGTTATTCTTCACAAAAGGCATGTAAGGTGGATTTGTGAGATGTTGTTCTGATATGTATCCAAGTGTTCATGAATAAAAAAACAAGAATTGCTCATGTGTATGCAAAGAATGTCCTGCACCTTTACAGTGGAAAATCTGGTATGGGTCTTATGTTTCAGGAAATATATTTGAGCGAAAGGGGCTGATAATGCAGTTCTGGCACCGTGGTAGCGGGGCTGCTGGTCTCTGGGTGCTGTATGTAATTGCAGAGCTCTTAGTTGACTTCACGCTGTAATAGCAGGCCAGCTCATTTACAGAATGTTACAACGTTCACAGTGCAAATACGCATGATGGTCAGGAAGCACACTGGGATCAAGGGGCAGTTTATCGGACGTTAGCAGCACTTAAAGGACTGCTCGTCACCCTGAAAGTTGTCCTGCTACTGGGTGGGAGAAATGACTGGAGCAAGCCCACAAGTTAGAGTGGTACTATTCTAGGATGCAGCTTTGGAAGTCCTGCTGTAGGAAGTGCTAGAGAGAAGGGTACTCCTTTTACAGTACAGGGCCATGCTTGAGTGAAGAGCAGCACCAGAGTAGCCTGCATGGAGGTGGTTCAAGAACTATTGCTATCTAACATGTGCATGATCCTGGAAGCAAGCAAGGAAGATATTTGCTGAAGCATTAAAGAGAGAGAATGCATAAACTCTGTCAACTGTTCACCTAGTTTCCAAATACATAGACATGTTCACAGTTTTGCAGGGCATTCTGTATTACTACATGCCAATGCATTTAGCCTGTGGCCTATTAAATATGGCAAGGTGCAAATACCAAGCATGCTGCCAACATAATGAACCTGCATGTTCAGGAAATCATATGAGGTGGGTGCTAGCCTAGATATTTTGGGTGATAGACATTGGGCCGAAAATTGATCCCGGGACGCGAGAGTACGCACTGCATACTCTCGCGTATTCCCACTCCAATTGCCGGTTTTCTGCATGCCCTGCGCATGCGCTGAAAACCGGCAATTGCTCTTCCGAAAAGGGGGCGGGGCCTGAGTGCATCGCGTGCGCGCTACAGGCTGCGCGCACGCTGTGCACTTCATGCTTTGGACGCGCAGGTAAGTAGGGAAGATTTTGGAAATGTAAAAAGGAGGAGTAAGACCCGCTTTTAAGAAGGTAAGTAGTGAATTAAGTATTTTTTTGAATTTTTTTTACAGGTATATCTTTTTTATAGACTTTAAAGACAGGTAAGTTTATTTTTATAACTTTTTAAAAGATTTTAAATTTTTTCAAAAATTTAATTTTTTATTTAAAATGGTTAATTTAATTAACTATACTTATTTTATTAATGTGATGGTTTTTTTTTTAAATTTAATTGAGGTTTAGCTGTTATTTTGGGGGGGTGTAAGATTCATAAGTCTCACAGCCATGCTGTGAGACTTATGAATGGAGGATGGTGTGCTGCCATTGGCTCTAACTGAGTCACGTGATCCCACAGCTCGCACGAATTAACTGCGCCGCTGGGATACGCAAGCCCAGCACAGCTGATGTCTGGAACATCAAGTTCGTGCGAGCTGGATCAGAAAAAGCATAAGCGAGGTGAGACATCGCGGGGAAGGCTTACCCCCGCGGGAACAGAGCGAGATCAATTTCTGGGCCATTATCTCCTATATTTCTCATTCCAATGCATATATTATGAGGGCTCCACATAATCTAAGGGATTCAACACCTTAGGAAAATAAGGTACTTTAGATTCATGATGTCAAGTCACTAGGGGTGTCTGAAAGGATGAGGTCAAAGTCCCTTGCCCCCCCCCCCCGCCCCAATCATGGCTGGTACCATCATTTGCTTATTCTTAATCGCTTCCCTACTCAGTCACTCCCTCACACACATACATATACTGCAGCATATCTTGTCCTGTAAGCTTTGTTTCAAGGAGTCTCCTACTCCTGGTATTATAAAATATATTCTTCTTCAATTCTTTAATATTTGCCAAAGAGAAATAGGCGGCAGAGCCCATAGTCTGCCCTGAATCGAGACCTTATAGCATTCTACATTGCTCACTACTATAGTGCGGATATATCCACTCTGGAGGGTTAAGTTAATGAGTTGCAGGAAGAAGCACTTGATGAATCATTGAGCACGAGAGAGGAAGAGCAATTAGCCCCAATCTGCTGCCCAAAGAGTAAGCTCGCCGGCTCTTACAGCTGCTGAGCTCAGGGATTCAGACCACACTGAGCCTACCTACAACTGCCATTTGATAGACCAACATCAGCGCTTCATGCAGTCATTTGAAGGTGTGCCAGGCAGCCTGCAAAATTTGTGACCATCTAATGATGAATCCACAACCTGGAGCATAGATAAGTCCAGAACTACAGATATGCAGTTCCGCATAACCACCTGAAGGAGCTACACAGCACCATGGAGAGTATGGCCACTCCAGGGCCTCTACAGCTGAGCATTTATCTGTAATGAATGTACCGACCAGTGACCTCAGACAAAACTGTCTGTTGTTCCGAATTTACAATATTGGGTAATCAGATTGAGGCACCCATAATGCAGGGCCAGCCTCAACTAATGGCAGAAGAGGATCCTAACCAGGAGCCAGAAGAGAGGTCTGCAAAACCAAGGGGGAGAAATTGAGTCGCGCCCCCTTTGGGGTGCTAACTTCACCAGGCCCCGCGGCCGAAATAAAGTGGGAGCGCCCCAAGAGGGAAGCGGGGCGCTACTGGAAGTGCCCCGCCTCCCTCTTGGGGCACTGCGAGGGAATATTGCAGCGCTACGTGCGGTATTGCAGGCCTTCCTCCCCTTCTTAAAGGGGAGGGGCCTTGCGCAGTGCAACCCGGGGCCCAGCTGGGCCACCGGGGATTGGACTGCCGGAAAAAGAGCCCGGCACTCAAGAGAAGTGCCGGGCTCATGGAATGCAGCCGGTACTCCACGGGGGGGTGGGTCAGGAGACCGGTGACGGGAGCGGAGGCAGGTGCTGGCAGGCGGCCAGCAACAAAAATGGCCACCCGGCACCTCGCCTTTAAATAGCGCCGCCCCGGCTGCAGGTAGGCCCCCCTGACCCTGTTGGACATAGCGCCTGGCGGCAAGTCAGGGGGCGCTACCAAAGATCGCGGCCGGGGCGCAAGCAGGGTGCTGCACACGGCGATGACATCATCGCTGGCAGCACAACGCTGCAGGGCGCTAACTGTTAGCGCCGCTGCTAACCTCCCACTGAATTTCGCAGGAGGCGTTGGCGGCACCGCGCCCGGGCGCTAGTTGCTTTGCGCCCTGTCAGCGCCCTCTGAGGGCGCTAATGGGAGGCGCAAAGCAACTGAATTTTTCCCCCTAAATGGTTAGTCAACAAGAATCCAGCCAGATGGTAAAAGTGTAGGGGTCTTTTGTTGTTGTTGTTGTTGGATGGTTTCCATGGGGAATTAATGAAGTTCCTTGCCCAGGCAAACAATGGCCCAGAAATTGATCCCGCGACGCGAGAGTACGCACTGCGTACTCTCGCGTATTCCCTCTGCAATTGCCGGTTTTCTGCATGCCCTGCGCATGCGCTGAAAACCGGCAATTGCTCTTTTGAAAAGGGGGCGGTTCCTCGGTGCATCGCGTGCGCGCTACAGGCTGCGCGCACGCTGTGCACTTCATGCTTTGGACGCGCAGGTAAGTACGGAAGATTTTAGAAATGTAAAAAGGAGGAGTAAGACCCACTTTTAAGAAGGTAAGTAGTGAATTAAGTATTTTTTTGAATTTTTTTTAACAGGTATATCTTTTTTAGAGACTTTAAAGACAGGTAAGTTTATTTTTATAACTTTTTAAAAGATTTTAAATTTTTTCAAAAATTTAATTTTTTATTTAAAATGGTTAATTTAATTAACTATACTTATTTTATTAATGTGATGGTTTTTTTAAAATTTAATTGAGGTTTAGCTGTTATTTTGGGGGGGTGTAAGATTCATAGATTTCACAGCATGTCTATGAAACTTATGAATGGAAGATGGTGTGCTGCCATTGGCTCTAACTGAGTCACGTGATCCCACAGCTCGCACGAATTCACTACGCCGCTGGGATACGCAAGCACTGCCCAGCTGATCTCTAGAACATCAAGTTCATGCGAGCTGGATCTGAAAAAGCACAAGCGAGGTGAGAGATCGCGGGAAAGCCTTACCCCCGCGGGAACAGAGCGAGATCAATTTCTGGGCCATTATATTCATCAACGGCATTAAATACCTGTGCACTCTGTTTGTGATATTTGATAGAGAGCCCCGACTGTAGACAATAGAACCAATGGCAAGTATCAAGGCAGCAGGCCACTTGCAGTGCCACCTCTGTTTTGAAATGCTTTCAACGTCTGGCCACATGGGAGTACAATTTTCTTGTGGCCTCCCTTCAGAATTATGGGCTGGATTTTACCAGCCCTGAGGAGGTGGGTTTGGAGGCGGAATTGCTGGGAAAATGGGAAAAATTGGGAGTGGGTCTCAACCCCGCTCCCAACCCGCCTCCAAACCATCTTCCCGGGAGGTGGTTCCCCGACTCACGCAGGAACCTGTCTCCTAGCGGCAGGAAGGGGATTAGAGTCAATTAACTGCCTGTTAAGAGGCTTTTCACCATTTCCACCTGCTGATACGGGCTTCCCGACGGCGGGAAACCCCGCCAGGGTCAGTGAGACGAGCTGTGGGTCTGCTGCAGTCTAAGTGTGCAAATGACAGCTGCAGAGGTAGTGTGATGGGTGCAATGGTGCACAGGTAAGTATGACGGGTGAGAGAATGTAGTGAGAAATATTTTTATTCTCTTTATATGTATCTGCAGGTGACAAGATTTGATGTTTCTGTGCAGCCTCATCTGATCGGGAGAATTGACAGATGGCTTCTGCAATCTCACATGTAGCAGCCATCTGTTTTCTCCTGAGGAGAGAGTCATTGGTGAGCCTGAGTGAAAGGGCTCACCTTTGGACAGTGATTGTCAGTCATAGAGTCATAGGGCTGGATTTTCAATGACCCGTAGAGTCGGGTTTGGAGGCGTGTGGGGGGTTAAAGTTGCAGATTCGGGGGTCCCAACCCCATCCCGCCTCCAACCCGCCTCCATGCCAGTTTCGCTGGCGGCGGGTACCCGACCTGTGCTGAGACCCGACACCCTGAGACGGGAAGGGATTAGTGACAATTAACTGCCTGTTAACAGGTAGTTAACAGGCAGCTTTTTGGATAATCCCTATTTTAAAAGTTGAAATGTGGGCTTCCTGACAGGTGGCAACCACGCCAAGTAATCGGGGCGGACCGTGGGTCTGCAGGGGTTGGAGGGGTCGATATGTCCGGTGGGCAGGTGAGTGATGGGTGCATGTGTGCACAGGTAAGTGTGTAAGGTAAGTGCTAAGTGTGCGAAAAAGTTTTACTTACCTTAACTTCCTCCTGCAGGTGTCAGCCCTTCAGGTCTCGGGAGTCAGAAATCTCACCGGCACAGAAAGCAGAAAAGCCGTGGTCCTGTCAAAAACTGCAGCCTTCTGTTTCTGTGGTGGAATGATTTCTAACTCAGCCTGAGAGGAAGGACTGAAGTTAGAAATCATATTGTCAGTGTTTGACAGCTTCACAGAACTGTCAAACGCTGATATTTCATCTGTCAAAAGCTCTTGACAGAAGAAATGTCAATCTGTGACGTCACCTGTTGCCGGGTAGCCCTTAATTGGCCTGCTGAGCCCACTGGGCGGGCTCAACAAGGTCAATCAAGGGAAAATACAGTGGGTTGGCCACATCTCGATGGAGGCGGGTTCACAAGCCAGAATGTGTGATTCACGACACCAACCCGACCCCAGATTCAAAATCCAGCCCATAGAGTCATAGAGTTATACAGCACAGAAAGAGGCCCTTCGGCCCACCGTGTCCACGCTGGCCATCAAGCCCTGTCTATTCTAATCCCATTTTCCAGCACTTGGTCTATAGCCTTGTATGCTATGGTGTTTCAAGTGCTCATCTAAATGCTTCTTGAATGTTGTGAGGGTTCCTTCCTCTACCACCCTTTCAGGCAGTGAGTTCCAGATTCCAACCACCCTCTGGGTGAAAAAGTTTTTCCTCAAATCCCCTCTAAACCTCCTGCCCCTTAGCACCTCAATGCTGTCAAACACTGACAATTCATCTGTCAAAAAATTATTGGACCTGTCCCTTTAAGAAAACCGGCAGATGAAGTGTCATGCACTGACGTCATCTGACACCGGCCTTCCCTTAATTGGGCGGCAAGCCCGCAGGGCGGGCTTAACAAGGCCAATCAGGGGAAAATAGCGTTTGTTCATCCGATGTTGCTGGGGGTGGCACTAGAACCCGGAAACCAGCAGTCCCACTCCCAATGCGCCTCCTCAGGTAAGATCGTAGCCATGTATGCAGGTGGATCTCCTTGGACAAGTCCATGTACGATTACTATGTCTGGTATACATGGAAGGGCAATTTTCTGACTTGGCATTCCCGTGCAAAGCCTTGCTTGGTGGGTATGCATTTTGGGAATTAGGGGGCATACTCTCCACAACATTCCATCCATTAATTTTAAAGATGAAAAATCAGGAGGAGACAGCACCCAAACTTTTAATATGTGTGCCCTACCAATAAAATTACCCCCTTGTTGCTAAAATAGGAAAATAGGCAATCAAATTCAGAAGGATTTAGACTTACTAGGCAATTGGTCTAATGGATAGTAAAATGCAGTGGCATCTGGATAATTGTAAAATAACTAGTATGAGAGTAAGGGACTAAAAGGAGGAGTGAGAGTTACATAGAATAGTGGTAGAGTGTGTACTGATAAAAGATATATTGGGGTTATGGTGCATAAATCTATGAAAGCATCAGCACAGTGCCAAGCTGCAGTAAAAAGATGAGTAAGGTCATGATCAATATGAGAAGTGTACAAAATCTAGAGGTTTTGCAGTTTCCGTATAAGACAATAGTTAGATTCCATATTAAGTATTATGTGCAGTTCTTGTCACCCAATGAAAGGAAGGATATAAGTGCCGTACAATGGCGAGTAACAGAGGTGATGTGAGAGGCCATGAACTTAAGTTAAGAGGAAACATTAAGAAAGGTGGGCTTGTTTTCTTTAGAAAAGGAGATTTGGATATGACTTCAGTGACATTTTCAAGATTATGAAGGGAATTAATAAAACTAATCTGGGCAAATTGTTTACTATTGTAAGACCTCAAATACCAAGGAACACAGTGTAAAAATAAATCACTACACTATGGGGAAGGGTTCAAATACCAGGGAACACAAGTTAAAAACATTAGGAAGTTAGGAGTAAAATGGGAGGCTAAGCTGAACTTTTTCACCCAAAAGGTAATAGAATTGTGAAATACTAAGGAGGTAATTGAAGCTATCATAATAAACTGATCCAAGAGACAAGTAGGTCCACTTCCAGTGAGAGAATTAAGAGATATGGTGAGAGAGGAAACAATGGGGTTGATTTATGAAAAAGGCCAGGCTTGTTGGGCCTGTTCTTAAGTTCTTTCAAGGTGTGAAAGTAACTCTCAAATGGCTATTAATATAAATGTGAAATAATTATAAAAAGAAGTTCTCAATTAAATATGGAGAATTATTGGATGAAACATTCCAAACTACGGGGGCGATTTTGCCAGCCCTGGGAGGTGGATTTGGAGGCGGGACTGCCGGGAAAATGGCAGAATCTGGGGGCGGGTGCCCATCCCGCCCCCAACCCGCCTCCGTGCCATCTTCCCAGGAGGCGGGTACCCGACCTGCGCCGGATCCCGTCTCCTCAAGGCGGGAAGGGGATTACAGCCACTTAACTGCCTGTTAACAGGTAGTTAACAGGCAGTTAAGAGGATTATCCCCATTTTTCCATCAGAGGTGTGGGCTTCCCAACATCGGGAAACCCCGCGGGTCAGCGAGGCGAGCAGTGGGTCTGCAGAGGTCGGAGGGGTCTAAAAGTGCACTGTGGAGGTGAGTGATGGGTGCAAGTGTGGAGAGGTAAGTATGTGAAGTGAGTGAAAAGTGATAGAAAAAGTTTCCTTACCTTTGTTTCTTCCTGCAGGCTTCAATCGTTGGGGATCCGGAGGCTCCGGCATCTCAATGGCTGAGGTGACAGAATGGCTGCTGCATTCTCCAATGCAACAGCCATCTGCTTTCTGCTCACCAAGTAGGTTTGTTGAGCCTTGAGTACAAGAACTCAACAAACAACAGAGAATATCAGTGTTTGACAGCTTCAAAAAATTTTGACAGATGAAACGTCATACGCTGACGTTCTCTGTAACCGGCTTCCCCTTAACTGGCCTGCTAAGCCTGCTGGGCGGGCTTAACAAGGTCAATCAAAAGAAAATAGCGTGGGTTGGCCACAAGTCGATGGAGGCGGGACTAAAACCCGACAAGCAGCAGTCCTGCCTCCAACGCGCCCCCATTAGCAAAATCACCCCTATTGTGTCCATATTCTGACTATTATTTTATCATTATTATTGGAAATCATAGAATGGTACAGCACAGACGGAGGCCATTTGGCTCATTGTGCCTGTGCCGGCTCTTTGAAAGAGCTATCTACTCGTCCCACTCCCCTGCTCTTTTCCCAATAGCCCTGCAAATTATTCTCCTTCAAGTATTTATCCAATTCCCTTTTGAAAGTTATTATTGAATCTGCTTCCACCACCCTTTCAGGCAGTACATTCCAGATCATAACAACTCGCTGCGTCAATTGTTTTTTACTTCATGTTGCCTCTGGTTCTTTTGGCAATTACTTGTGTCCTCTGGTCACGACACTCTGCCACTGGAAAGTTTCTCCTTATTTACTCCATCAAAACCCTTCATGATTTTGAATACCTCTATCAAATCTCCCCTTAACCTTCTCTGCTGTGAGAAGAACAATCCCAGTTTCTCCAGTCTCTCCACTTAACTGAAGTATTTCATCTCTGGTACCATTCCAGTAAATCTCCTCCGCACCCTCCCTAATTTATCAAACAGATAAATTTCCCATTTATATCAAAATTAAGAGGTGTACAGTTTTAAAAATGAAAAGGTCTTTAAGTCCACAGGGGGTTAACTTTATTATCCTTGAGGGATTTCTTTTTCTCCACACAATTTAGTCTTTGATATTACTGACTCTGCAAAGTTATTGGCACTGATGAATACTGGCCTAGTTTTACAGCTGCATTCTTATTTTGAATGGCCTATTTAGGAATATTTCCTTTAATCTATCAAAAACAAAATCTGTAAGTCCATCCTTTGCCGCAACAGAATTATCAGACTGAATCTTTTGAATCTATTTCTGTGTTGCAGAGCATGTCTTTTATAGACAAACAAACCTTGGGCCCAGTTTTCTCTTTGTGCAAGTTACAAATTCAGAACTAGATTTGTACACATTTTAGCGCTCCCTCTTTAATGTAGTTGCAAATAATTTCAAGCAGGAGAAGGGAAGAGGAGGTACCCCCTGGATGAGGCTTCTTGTCCAAATTATTTTTTTTAAACATTTAAGTGAAAAAGGGGTCCCATTGATGAGTGAATTGACTTAATATGGTACAAGCTAATCAGTGCACAGCCTTTTAACGAGACGGGAAATGGAATACTTGCAATGGCACCAATTACTCCCCATGTATTGTAGCAAAAATGCTGACAGTTTTTGGCACTGGCTGAGCTAAGGGACTTATTTCTCATGTTTACTAAGCGAACAGAAAGTGTGTGAGAGTTTAATTGAATATTAGAAGTACACATTAGAACTGGAATAAACATATTGGCCCAAAAATTTGTGTTGATACGCGAGAGTACGCACTGTGTACTCTCGCGTATTCTGTCTCCAATTGCCGGTTTTCTGCATGCACTGCGCATGCGCTGAAAACCGGCACTTGGTGAATGGAAAAGGGGGCGGTTCCTAGGTGAACCGCGTGCGCGCTACAGGCTGCGCGCACGCAGTGCACTTAGTGCTTTGAACGCGCAGGTAAGCATGGAAGATTTTACACATAAAAAAAGGAGGAGTAAGACCCACTTTTAACAAGGTAAGTAGTGAATTAAGTATTATTTTGAATTTTATTTAACAGGTATATCTTTTTTAGAGACTTTAAAGACAGGTAAGTTTATTTTTATAACTTTTTAAAAGATTTTAAATTTTTTCAAAAATGTAATTTTTTATTTAAAATGGTTAATTTATTTAACTATACTTATTTTATTAATGTGATTTTTTAAAAAAATTTAATTGAGGTTTAGCTGTTCTTTTGGGGGGCTATAGTATTCATAGCTTTCACAGCACTTATGTGAAAGTTATGAATGGAAGATGGTGTGCTGCCATTGGCTCTAACTGAGTCACGTGATCCCACAGCTCGCACGAATTAACTGCGCCTGTGGGATACGCAAGCCCAGCACAGCTGCTGTCCAGAACATCAAGTTCGTGCGAGCTGGAACTGAAAAAGCCAACGCGCAGTGAGAGATCGCGGGGAAGCCTTACCCTCGCACGAAGGCTTCCTCACGAATTTTTGGGCCATTATAACATTCAGTCCAGAAGTGGAGATACAGTATTTTATAGAAACAGTTTAGGGGCGATTTTAATCCGACCTGCCCTGTGAAAACCATAAAATCGGCTGGGTGACATCTACCAACACCCTGCCTGGAAACCACTCTTACAATTTTAACCTGCTCTTTGAACAGGGGCAAAGGCACCAACCTAAATCAGGCAGGGTGCTTCTTTAGATATAAATGTTGGGGTTCGATGATACCATCGAGTTCTGACTACAATTTTAAATCTGGCCTGCAATTTTGGCCTTCCTGCCAGGCGAAGACAGCAAGAAAGCTATCTGGAACCAGGAGAGGCCATTTAAGGAACATTTTTTTACTTTTCTTATGGGATCAGGAGGAATTGGAGTGCTCCTTTGGACCCAAAAAGGAAAGTTTAAGCCTTCCCTGCCCCAGAATCCCCCCTTCCCTCCTACGAGTCCCTCCCGAAACCCCCTCTCTGCGACTTGCCTGCTTGCCAGTGAGCTTCCCTTTGTGTTGTGCATATATAGTGTCTGCTATGCCTGCCTGAAGATGTTGGTGTGAAGCCCTAGCTGCCAAGGCTGTTCAAGTTATCAACATGTAGCTCATCCAATGGTTGCAGGAGGGTGGGGGGGGTGGGGGGGCTGGTGGGGTGAGAAATCTGGTGGAGCAGCCACTACTTAAAGGCAGCCTGCACCTCTTAAAAGGGAGGTGTACTGTTTGGTAGGCAAATACTGTGTTTTTTCAAGCACAGAAGAGAAAGTGACTCTAGCTGGAACAAGTGTTAGTGGAGCAGGTCAGCAGTAGGAAGGAGGCCCTCTTCCCCAGGTGCCCAGACAAACTGCACAACAGCAACAAGTACAGCAGCACACTTCACTGCACCTCTTTCTGCTTCCACTTGTACACTCAGAACCTGCTACCGCCCTCACAACAACTTCCGCCTCTTCTCCACATCTGTTGCTTCTTCTTCTTAGGCAGTCCCTCGGAACCGAGGATGACTTGCTTCCACATTAAAAATGAGTTCTCAGGTGACTGATGAGTCCAATGCGGGACCTACAGTCTCTGCCACAGATGGGGCAGACGGTGGTTGAAGGGGCGGATGGGTGGGGTGCTTGGGTTGACGTACGCTCCTTCCGTTGTTTGCACTTGGCTTCCGCATGCTCCCGGCGAAGAGACTCAAGGTGTTCGGCGCCTTCCCGGATGCTTCTCCTCCACTTTGTGCGGTCTTGGGCCAGGGATTCCCACGTGTCGGTGGGGATGTTGCACTTTTTCAAGGAGGCTTTGAGGGTGTCCTTGAAGTGTTTCCTCTGCCACCTGGGGCTCTCTTGCTGTGTTGGAGCTCCGAGTACCGCGCTTGTTTTGGGAGTCTCATATCGGGCATGCGGACGATGTGGCCCGTCCATTGGAGCTGATCGAGCGTGGACAAAGCTTCGATGATGGGGATGTTGGCCTGAGCGAGAACAGTGACGTTGGTGCGCCTATCCTTCCAATGAATTTGCAGGATCTTGCGGAGGCAGCATTGGTGGTACCTCTCCAGTGCTTTGAGGTGCCTGCTGTACATGGTCCATGTCTCTGAAGCATACAGGAGGGCGGGTATCACTGCTGCTCTGTAGACCATGAGCTTGGTGCTGGGTTTGACGTCCTGGTCTTCAAACACTCTCTTCCTCAGGCAACCGAAGGCTGCACTGGCACACTGAAGGCGGTGTTGGACTTCATCATCGATGTCTGCCCTTGTTGACAGTAGGCTCCCGAGGTATGGAAAGTGGTCCACATTGTCCAAGGCCTCATCTTGGATTTTGATAATTGGGGAGCAGTACTGTGTGGCGGGGGTAGGTTGGTAGAGGACCTTTGTCTTACGGATGTTTAGTGTAAGGCGCACGCTCTCGTACACTTCGGTGAAGGTGTTGACGATGGTTTGGAGTTCGGCCTCAGAGTGTGCGCAGACGGAAACGTAGTCTGCATACTGTAATTCGATGACAGAGGATGGGACGACCTTGGATCTGGACTGGAGGCAATGGAGGTTCAACAGTTTCCCGTTTGTTCCGTAGATTAGCTCCACTCCAGCGGGGAGCTTACTGAGGGTGAGAAGGAGCATTGCAGCCAGGAAGATCGAGAAGAGCGTTGGTGCAATGACACATCCTTGCTTGACCCCGGTCTGTGGTGGATCCGTTAGTCAGGATCATGGCTTGCATGTCGTCGTGAAGCAGGCGGAGGAAGGTGACAAACTTTTGAGGGCAGCCGAATTTGAGGAGGACACTCCATAATCCCTCACAGTTGATGGTGTCAAAGGCCTTTGTGAGGTCAAAGAAGGCCATGTGCAGTGGTTGGTGCTGTTCCCTGCATTTCTCTTGTAGTTGACACGCGGTGAAGATCATGTCATTGTGCTCCTTAGTGGGTGGAATCCGCATTGCGACTCTGGGAGGAGCTCTTCAGCCACTGGGATAAGGCGATTGAGGAGGATTCTTGAAATGACTTTCCCTGTGGCAGACAGCAGGGAGACTCCTCTGTAATTACCGCTGTCGGACTTGTCACCTCTCTTGAAGATGGTCACGATTACGACATCTCTGAGATCCCCTGGCATGCTCTCCTCCTTCCAAATAAGAGAAATGAGTTCATGTATTCGTGCCAAAAGTGCTTCTCCACCATGTTTTAGTGCCTCGGTGGGGATTCCATCTGCTCCTGAGGCCTCCTTGTTCTTCAGTTGTCGGATGGTCTTTTCAACCTCATGCCGGGCTGGGGTTGTGCTGAGGTGGTGGCGGGTAGCATGCTGCGGGATGGTGTTGAGGACACTCGCATCGAAGACAGAGTCTCAGTTAAGGAGATCTTCAAAGTGCTCCTTCCAGCGGGCACTGACTGCCTCTCTGTCCTTGATGAGTACCTCTCCGTTCTTGGCCCGCAGTGGGGTAGAACCATGGGTGCTTGGGCTGTAGATGGCCTTGATTGCGCTAAAGAATCCATACACATTGTGGTTGTCGGCTAGCTGCTGGATCTCCTGCGCTTTCTCCACCCACCATCTGTTCTTTAGGTTTTTTGTTGGACCTCGGCCTTCAGGCGTCTGTAGAGCTGCTTTCTCGCTCTCGAGTTCTGTTGCTGTTTCCAGATCAGGAATGCCTTGCGCTTGCGGCTTATTAGCTCCTGGATCTCCTGGTCGTTCTTGTCGAACCAGTCTTGGTGTTTCCTGGTCGAGTGACCGAGCGTCTCTTCACAGGTGCTAAATATGGAGGCCTTGAGTGCAGACCAGGCGCTGTGGACACTCTGGGCTGGATTTTGCCATTGGGGCGGGCTGGGGGCGTGCAGGTGGTTTTCGTGTCAGGAACCCAACTCCGATGTGAAGTGAGAAAAAAGTGCGATTTTCCCCTAATTGGGCACTTGATTTCCAGCGTGTGGGAACCCCTGCCCCAATGAGCCCGATGACGGCATCAGTGCTGCTGGATTTAAGGCCTGCGAGCAGCCTTGCTTCTTCTGGAGACTGCAAACTTTATGGCCATTGTTGTGATCGCTTCATTCAGCAAATATGTCCAGCAGTAGGCCAAAGTCTGCTACACGGTTCGATGACGCCGCCCTGCAAGCTCTGGTGGAGGGAGCAAGATCAAATAAGGAGGTGCTCTTCCCTTCCTCAGGGAGGAAAAAGCCTCCTCAGCAGACTAAAGCTGTGTGGATGCAAGTGGCCAGGAGGTCAACTCAATGTCTATGTGCCGCAGAACCTGGCTGCAGTACAGGAAGAGGTTTCATGACCTTCTGCGCACTGGAAAAGTGAGTATGACTTTCCCATCACCCTCAATCTGATCCCCATCGCCTCTCCTCACCAGCACTCAGCTTTGCCAACCTCTTCCTCCACATCCCACTTGACACTGACATCCCTGCACCCTTACCCATTCCCTCTCTCTGTATGTTCACATTCACTTAACTATTCGGCTATGCAGCCCTCACACTCCCTATCGCTGTGATGCTATGACAACAACTTACAACACACAGGGAGGGCCCTTGGTCTTGTCACCTCACTCCATCTTTGTCTCCTTCTAAGCATCTATGCTATGGAATCTCTACACTCAGTCCTTCATTTTCACTCAAACTCCACTTGTGTCCCTCATTGCAGGAAAAGAGAGCCCACAATAAGAGGGAGAGGGCGAGTACAGGAGGAGGGCCACCCTCAGTAGCCCAGCTCACCACTGCGGAGGAGGTGGCCCTGGAGATTGTGGGAGTGGAAGAGGATGCGCAAGTGGGGCACGGACAGACGGGTGCATCACAGCAAGCTGGTGACAGAATAGTTTTGCATCTCTCTCATTGACATTGCATGAGTAACTGATAATGATTCTGAAGGTCTAACATATTGGGGCAGAAATTAGGCTCACCACGGGTGAGTACGCGCTGTGTACTCACCCGTGGACGGAACGCAAGTGCCGGTTTCTTGCATGCACTGCACATGCGCGGGAAACCGACACTTCCGTTCCCCTGAGGAAAGGGGTTCAGAGGTCGAACGCGCACGCCGGAGGGCCAGCGCGTTCGCCTCGCACTTCGGGTTTTTTTACAGATTCCTCCATGAGGGTAAGCACGGAGAAGATACACTTTGAAAAAGGAGGCGCAAGGCCTTCTTTTAACAAGGTAAGTGTTGATTTTATTAAAATTTAAACCTTTTTTTCACAGATTTATCTTTTTTAATTACTTTAAAGAAAGGTAAGTTTAGTTTTAACCCTGTTAAATAGTGTAATTAATTTTTTCAAAAATTTAAATTACTGTAATTTATAGTTATTTTAAAAATGTGATTTGAAAAAAAATGTATTTGTAGTTTTAGGGATGTTTTGGGGCCGATCTGTATTCATAGATTTGACAGGCTCCTGTCAAATCTATAAATGAAAGATGGTCTGCTGCCATTGGCTCTCCATGGCCCACGTGATCCCAGGGGACACATCGCACTAACTGCGCCCCTGGGATACGCAAGCCCTGCGCGCCAGCAGTTGGAGGAGGCCCAGGACCCGAATTCCTCGTGGGCCCAGAGGTCAACGGCAGGCGCGGTAGGTAGGTGCGCGCGCGATCCTTGCACCCGCGGGAAGCCAGGGAGCCGAATTTCTAGCCCATTGACTTATGATCATCTGTACAATTCAAGGTGCATGAAAACTTTACCTCACATCTCCAACTCTTTCCTTTACTCCCCCACAGGACCATCGACAGCCCCCGTCCCCACTGTCCAAGAGGAAGAGCCTGAGCTTCAAGACTCCTCAGAGGAAGCTGCAACCTTTGAAGGCGTAGTGTCAGCAGACTTCAGCACACCCAGCACCAGCGCAGACACTCACACCTTGGTGGGAACTGCGCGAGATAGTGTAGTGTTCTCACCTGGTGTATCACAGCTCACAAGTGAGCATCAGCAGATGGTGGAGACAGGGACAGCAGTGGAGAGTCCTCGTCGGAGGGTGCAGGACTCTGCCAGCTTGGCTCGGCTGCATGTCAACCCTGTGCCTCCGGGTCCATCCAGAAGAAGAGCGGTGCTGGAACTCTAGGAACAGGTGCAGGAGACTCTGGCAGGTTTTGTCTCCAGGTTCGCCGCAAATGTGGAGCGAATGGAGGAGTCCATCGCTAACATGTGCAGAGCCTTTGTGGAGGCATTGGCGCATGAACGCATCATCACGGAAAGGATGGCAACCTCCATGGAAAGGATGGCTTCCGTAGAGGAGAGGGTGGCTACGGCCATGGAAGAGCTTAGTCGCCATTGTCGGGAAAACATGGTCATTGTTCAGAATAGACTGACATCTCTTGAGGAGCGATGGTCAGCTATTGAGCAGAGAAACCAGACCTTCATGGAAGTCCTCTGGAGTAGGACTTCCAGCGCAGAAACGGATCCTCATGGCCCCACTGAAGTGCAGAAAGGGGCTGTCCAGCCACTTGCTAGGTCTGAAGTGGGGCTGACCCATGAGAGGGATGTTGGTGGCAGACAACAAGGAAGTGGGGGTTCCTCTCCAAGCGCTCACACGACCATGCCACTGCAAAGCCCTTGGTCAAAGCCCCACCAGAGTCCTCACCCAACTGAGATCGGCGTCTCAACCCCTGCACAGCCGCAGGAGGAGCAGACTGTTGCCGAGCCCTCACAGGCCCGCAACCCCAGAGGACGCCCGCCAAAGGTGTCGAGACAGGAGCAGCAAGAAAGTGAGCAAGGGGCCTCCACATCTGCTGAAGCCACAGGGAAAGCACCACGTAGGACCACGCGTAAGAGGAAGATAATGCACAAGTAGTCACAAGGGTAGTTACTTGGGTGTCATGTGTTTATTTTTGAAATGCCATCAGTTGCTTGTTGTGATAAAAAATGCTGATGTCAAACTGTTTAAGTTGTGGCGTGTGTCATTTCGCAAATGGGACTTTCACATTGAGGACTTAGGGTGAGTTGCAATTGTCAGTATGGTGGTCATAGTGATAGGAATCCGTAGGTTTTTGGGCATTGTCGATGGTCTGGTAAGAAGCTGCGAGGCAAAAGTGCTTGATTGTCTAGGCTAAGCAAATCTGGCAAAGATGAGTGCGTCCCTTGCATCCCAGGCAGCAATGTGCTCGCATGCTGCTGCCGCTGGTTGATGCACCTCTGCAAGATGTTCGTTGTCGCTCTCCTCCTCCTCCTCCTCCTCATCTGAGGAGGCTATGTGATGAGCCACTTGTTCCTCAGGCATCTGCAAGCCACGATGCTGTGCCATGTTGTGAAGTGCACAGCAGACCACAGCGATTCTGGAGACCCTGGCTGCTGAGTACTGCAGGGCTCCACCTGATCTATCAAGGCATTTGAAGCGCATCTTCAGCAAGCCGATGGTTTGTTCGATGATGGATCTGGTGGAAATGTGGCTGGAGTTGTAGCGCTCCTCAGCTTCGTTGGATGGGCTCCTCAACGGCGTCATTAGCCACATCTTCAGGGTATAGCCCTTGTCTCCAAGTAGCCATCCGAAAAGTTGGTCTGGCGGACTGAAGAGCGGAGGCACACTAGACTGGCGCAGGACGAAGGAGTCATGGCAACTGCCAGAATACTTGACGCAAACATGCAAAATTTCCTTCTTGTGGTCACTCACCAGCTGTACGTTGAGGAAGCCCTTGCGGTTGACAAAATACCTGGATTGTGATGGGGTGCCTTAAGGGCCACATGTGTGCAGTCAACGACGCCCTGCACCCTTGGAAAGTCTGCCAGATTGTCAAACCCAACCGCACGCGCAGTTACACTGGCTTGATCCTTGGAGAAATTGATGTAATTATGAGCGATGGCAAAGAGGGCATTGGTTACCTGCGTGATGCAAGTGTGTGCGGCCGCCTGGGAGATGCCGTTGATGTCTGCTGCTGATCCCTGGAATGAGCCTGAAGCAAAAATGTTGAGTGCGGTGGTGACTTTGATGGCCACTGGTAAGGGGCGTCCACCTGGTCCTCTGGGCTCCAGCTCTTGCTGCAGCATTGCGCAGATGTCACCCACTACCTCTCGCGAAAGTCGGAGCCTCCTTTGGCACTGCTGCTCAGTCATGCTAAGGTAGCTAATCCTCTGTCTGTAGACCCTGTTTTGGGGGTATCTCCTGTGCCGACTTGCTTCCATGCGCTGGCGCCTTCTGGCCTGTGCAGCTTCAGGTGGGTGAGCAGCAGCTTGGAGCTCCTGCTGTTGCTCCTGCAGTTGGTGCTGCTGTTGTTCAGGGTTCTGCTGCTGCCGCGGCTGGTCTTCGTCCGAATCTGATGTCCAGGAGGAAAGGAAATAAATGGTTCCCATTCTTCTGGTATATACCTCAGTTGAGGAAGCGCTCATTCAAGGTGGGGAGAGGGGTTTCCCAGGAGGTCACACTGGAGATGGGTGTCAGGCTCCAAGCTTCCAGAACAATGAGTAGGCCTGCTTAAAGTTCCCCCAGACCTGAGACAACAAAGTTCTGCCACCTGCAAATGATGATTGCGGAAAACTCCTTTTTAATGGTGGAGCTGCAGCTGTTAGTAAGCAGTCCACTTGTGATGCCGCCAGGATTCACTGGCATGTTCCAGAGGAGACGTGCAGCACGGGGAAAAAGTGTTAAAATCAGAAAGGCCTCTCAAAATGGGATTATAGAGGCAATTAAGTGGTTGTTAAGGGCCTTAAGGGCCTATCCCGCCTCTTGGAGGCGGGATGGAAACAGGGTCAGAAAACACGCATGTGGGAAAATTGCTTGGAGGCGGGATGGAGGCGGGATCAGGCCGCCCGCCTTTTTTTGCGATTTTACCATCTCACACGCCTCCAATCCCGCCTCCTCGGGCCTGGCAAAATCAAGCCCTCTGTGTCTCTGAATCACAGGGTGTTCAAGTGATGCCCTCCTCAATGATCTTAAGAGCTTAAGACACTTAAGAGCCTTTTTCCCCCCGACATTTCAAATTTCCCTGCATGGCCACGGTATTCATGCAGCTCGGGAACCACGTCTGTCAACCTGAGGTGGGAGTTGAGTGGCCATTGTTACAGCTGATTACTTGACAGCATCAAAAGTAGTTTTTGTGCCCTCCCACTTTCTTGCCAGCCTCAATGTCTTCAGTATCGCCTTCCTCATCACGGTCCTCCTCCACTGGTGGCTCCAGGTTTATGCAGCGTGAAGTTATGCAGCCTACAGCTGCAATGTTTATGTGGGACACTGTTTATGGGTTGTACTGCAGCCTGCAGCAGACCTATCAAGACAGCAGAATCTTTACTCCAGAAGTCCAATGATGTGCTTGATTACAGCTCTCACTGAGGCATGGATATGATTGCATCTCATTTCCCCAGTAACTGTGGGCTGCTTGGGGGAGTCATGAGCCAGGTGTGCAAGGAATAGCTCTGTTCTCCAAGCAGTCAGCCTCTGACATGATCACTGGAATTTTCTGGGGTCCATCCGGGCGCGATCAGAGGCGGGTCGGGTTGAAAATTTGAAAAAAGTCAGAGCGGGTCGGGAACCCGCTGTCATCCCACCCCCACATACCTATCCCTTGGGCACGTTTGCCAGTGCGGCAGCGACCCGACCAGCAGAGGCGGGCGACCTAATTGAAATCATTATAAGCTTGTTGTCAGACACTTAAGAGCCTTTCTCCGCCTACATTTCAAATTTCCCTGCATGACCACGGGATTCACGCAGCTCGGGAATCACGTCTGTCAACCTGAGGTGGGAGTCGAGTGGCCATTGCTCCAGCTGATTACTTGACAGCATCAAAAGTACAATAAAAGCTCCGATCTCACAGCTGATCACTTTCCTCAGGCAGAAGCTGTTGCTGACTACATTGCCAGTACAGATTTAACTTTCTGCAAGCTGCAAGTGTTTCCAGCAAAGTCTCCATCCAGTGTCATCTCATTGGAAGAACCTTTCTCACCATTGACAAATTGCTTCTGTCAACTCTACTTGACCTGTCATCTATTCCATCAGCATGGGTGCCATTTATACTGTCTCAACTTGGTCCTCGGAATCGGACCACAATGAGCCCCAACACCAGCAGCACCAGATACACCAGCAGCACCAACAACAACACCACCAACTTTCTCCGCAACCACCTGATGTGGCAATGGGGGAGAAGTGTAAGCACTTTGAGAGGAGCCCACACTTCCCTCTCCCATCTCACCGTCATCCCTCTCATGGGCCACCCGCACTTCTCGGCTAGCAAGGAGGTGGAGACCACCTTGCTAAACATCAGTGGGGCCATTAGGACCCACGTCTATGCTGACATCCCTCCAAGAGAGGAGGTCTCTGAGCCTCTGCCATCTATGCTCCATAGATAGTCATCTATTCTCCATAGAGACTATGTGCTCCTCTGAGTGGCACATTAGCTGCTCCATGCAGATGGCCATCCTATCCATGGAAGAGCCTACAGTCGCCATCGCCTGCGACACGGTGGTGCTCATGTTGGAGATTCTCTGAACATTTGCAGACATCGCGGTCGCAAAACCTATCAGAACTTTCTACACTTCTTGCTGCACCTCCAGGATTGCCCTCTTTCTGGATGGCCCCCAAGGCTCAGCGTCTGCATGCAGCTGAGCAGAGCTGGGAGCATCCTGCGCCCTCCAGCGAGGAGTCTCCACTGCTTTGCCTGTCTCCACCATCTGCTCTTGCTCACTCGTGACTTGTGATGGACCCGGTGACAACACTACTCTATCTTGCGTTGGATCCACCAAGGTGTGCTTCTCTGTGCTGGGTGCGCTCATGTCTGGTGATGCTGCGCCCTCAGAGGCTGGAGGCTCCTCTGAGGAGTCGTCTTGCTCTTCCTCCTGGACAGCCCCCGGGGGAGGCTCTTGATGGACCTATGGGAGAGTAAAGAGCTGAGTTAGATATGCCATATGAAGAATGAGTGCACATACCATTATGGACATGATGACCATTCAGTGGCTGATGACATCAGTCCCCATATGAGTAACTGATGTATGCCATGTAGTTGTATGATATGTAATTCTATCACCAGGTTGCTGAGATGTTCCCCTCTCTCCGTCTCCCACCTCCATCTGCTCGGCCACTCCCGAGACTTCAGCCTCCTCTGCTGTTGTGAGGGTCGCAAGCGATGGAGTCCCACCTCCAGTTCTCTCCCTCTCCCTCTTATTGCAAGCTCTGAAGGAAGGAAAGAAGAGAAGTTTGAGTGAGAGTAATGGAATGAGTGTAAGGAACGGATGGGTTACATCTTTAGATGGAGACTATGATGGATTGGGGTGGCATAACCAAGTGGGCTCCTTGTGTGTTGTTAGTTGGTATGATTGCATTAGGATGAGGCTGAGTGTGAGGGGTGGCTAGTAAGATGGGGATGTGATAATGTAAATATAGATAGAGCGATGGGTGGACGTGCAAGGTAAGTTGGTGTGAGTAAGGATGTGCAGGAGTAGGGTTGGGAAGACAGAGTGATGGGGATGTGATGAGAGGCACAGCAGGATGAAGTTAAGTGTGGCTTTAAATTCACCTTTCCAGATCTAATGGATCATTGAAATGTTTCCGGCACTGCACCCAGGTCCTCCTGAACACATCTCTGCTGTTCACCTCCTCTGCAATTTGGAGCCAGGCTCTTTTTGTCTCCTGGGGAGGTCTCTTCCGCCCATTGGAAGGAAAGAGGACCTCCCTGCGTGCTCTGACTCCCTCCACAATGATATGGAGGGAGTCATCGGAGAACCTGGGTGCAGCCTTCTGCCTCTGTGCAGCCAGCTCTGCAACTGTTTGGAGCAATGAATGCCTCCAGTGTGCCGCCTGCACACTCCTAGATGAACCTTCAGATGCAATGTGGCCATGGCTCCCTTAAATATACCGGCTGAAAACGTGTCATGAATGATGTCATCAGACCCGTACCATTTAATTGGGCCGGGTAATGCGCAGGGTGAGCTTACTAGGCCCCATGATTGTAAAGTCGTTTTCTGCAGTGGGATGGAAGCAGCAACGGGGTCACGACCTGCCACACCGCCCGCCCGCACCTGACCTGCCCAGGTACAGAAAATGCCGGCCGATGTGTGGGATCAAACATTCCGGTTGTCCATACGGAAAGTGATGCAGATTGCTCTGGCAAACATGGCATCAGTCACCTGCCTGATGCAAGCTTGGACTGCAGACTGACACATGTTATTGATGTTGTCTGCAGCAGCCTGGAAGGAGCTGAAGGCAAAGAAGTTCAGGGCAGCAGTGACTTTGACTGCCAAAGGCTAGACTGTGCTAGCTGTCACTTGGCTTTTTAAAAAATTTGTTTATGGGATGTGGGCGTTGCTGGCAAGGCCAGCATTTATTGCCCATCTGTAATTGCCCTTGAGAAGGTGGTGGTGAGCCGCCTTCTTGAACCTCTGCAGTCCATGTGGTGAAGGTACTCCCACAGTGCTGTTAGGTAGGGAGTTTCAGGATTTTAACCCAGCGACGATGAAGGATCGGCGATATACTTCTAAGTCAGGATGGTGTGTGACTTGGAGGGGAACTTGGAGGTGGTGGTGTTCCTATGCGCCTGCTGCCCTTGTCCTTCTTGGTGGAAGAGGTCGCGGGTTTGGGAGGTGCTGTCGAAGAAGCCTTGGTGAGTTGCTGCAGTGCATCTTATAGATGGTACACACTGCAGCCACTGTACACCGGTGGTGGAGGGAGTGAATGTTTAAGGTGGTGGATGGGGTGCCAATCAAGCGGGCTGCTTTGTCCTGGATGGTGTCGAGCTTCTTGAGTGTTGTTGGAGCTGCACTCATCCAGGCAAGTGGAGAGTATTCCATCACACTCCTTACTTGTACATTGTAGAGGGAGGAAAGGCTTTCGGGAGTCAGGAGGTGAGACACTCGCCGCAGAATACCCAGCCTCTGACCCGTTCTTGTTGCCACAGTATTTATGTGGCTGGTCCAGTTAAGTTTCTGGTCAATGGTGACACCCAGGATGTTAATTGTGGGGGATTCGGCGATGGTAATGCCGTTGAATGTCAAGGGGCGGTGGTTAGATTCGCTTGTTGGAGATAGTCATTGCCTGGTACTTCTGTGGCGCGAATGTTACCTGCCACTTATCAGCCCAAGCCTGAACGTCGTCCAGGTCTTGCTGCATGCGGGCATGGACTGCTTCATTATCTGAGGAGTTGTGAATGGCGCTGAACATTGTGCAGTCATCAGCGAACAACTCCATTTCTGACCTTATTTTGGAGGGAAGGTCATTGATGAAGCAGTTGAAGATGGTTGGGCCTAGGACACTGCCCTGAGGAACTCCTGCAGCGATGTCCTGGGACCGTGATGATTGACCTTCCACCACCACAACCATCTTCCTTTGTGCTAGGTATTACTCCAGCCAGTGGAGAGTTTCCCCCCTGATTCCCATTGACTTCAGTTTTATTAGGGCTTCTTGATGCCACACCCGGTCAAATGCTGCCTTGAGGTCGGGAGCCGAGTGGTCTTGGCGGAACCCAAACTGGGCATCAGTGAGCAGGTTATTGGTGAGTAAGTGCTGTTTGATAGCACTATTGATAACACCTTCCATCACTTTGCTGATGATTGAGAGTAGACTGATGCGGTGGTAATTGGCTGGATTGGATTTGTCCTGCTTTTTGTGGACAGGACATACCTGGGCAGTTTTCCACATTGTCGGATAGATGCTAGTGTTATAGCTGTACTGGAACAGCTTGGCTAGAGGCGCGGCTAGTTTTGGAGCACAAGTCTTCCGCACGATAGCCGGGATGTTGTTGGGGCCCATAGCCTTTGCTGCATCCAGTGCGCTCAGCCGTTTCTTGCTATCACGTGGAGTGAATCGAATTGGCTGAAGACTGACTTCTGTGATGGTGGGGACCTCAGGAGTATGGATCATCCACTCGGCACTTCTGGCTGAAGATGGCTGCAGGTCTAGCTGCAGGAGGTAGCACAATTCTGACACAGCTGCCCTAGACAAACGTAGAGCGTCCTTATATACTGCTCCTCTGAGAACTGCAGGTGTAATGTCTTGGGATTGAAAACCCTGGTGAGATGAGGATTTCTGCGACCTCTCCTCCTTCAGCCTGCTCTCCCTGCAGCTGCAGCTCTGTGAGCCTCTTTTTCTAGCTGCTCCTCCTCCTCCCCCAGCCACAGTGGAATTCCCAAGCAGGACCTCCAAGTGCGATGCCAGAAGTTGCTTAGTGTATAGACAGTTGCTGATGGCAACCAAAATGGCGCTTGTGTCCTCAAACCAGTGCAGGTCCCATATTTGCAATACAAACAAAAAATGCTGGAAATACTCAGCAGGTCAGGCAGCATCTACGGAGAGAGAAACAGAGTTAGTGTTTCAGGCCGCTGACCTTTCGTCAGAACTGGAAAATGTTAGAGATGTAACAGGCTTTAAGCAAGTACAGAGGCAGGGAAAGGGAGGATGGGCAGAAAGAACAAAAGAGAAGGTCTATGATAGGGTGGAAGGCAGGAGAGATTGAATCCCCTATTTGCATATTGATATTACGCTCCTGCTGGTTTTAGACAGGAGCGCTGGCTGCCTATTTCGAGGCCTGCTTGAAAATCAAATCAGGTGGGCATCTGACATGATTTCAGCTCAAACTTTAAAAAACCCAAATTGGTCCCACTACTACCAAAAATCAGGGCAGTAGTGAGATGACAATACTGGTGCAGCATTTCCACAGAATTATACCCAATTATGTATATGTGAGATTTCTACATTATTAATTGAAACCTTCAGTTCTGAGCTTTCAAATAATAAAAATAAAATGACAAAATCTGCCTCACTGTGTCGTAATTACGATCAGTTACATCTCTGTTCATTTTCACAATGCTGTGTTGTATTAAGAAAAACTATCATCAGTCGTTAACCAATGGAGGGTGGCAATGCTGCTTTTTAACTCCAGTAGTTTGCTACATAAATAGCAATCTACATGAAAATAATCAGACCTTTTCTAACAAGAAAGCAGACACTTGCTTTTGTTACTATAATTCTAATCACAGACCACAGCTACTCACAGAACAGCGTAAAACCAATGATAGAACAAATACAGCAGTGGTACACAATACACATGGACAATTTATCTTTCTTCACCTGACCACTGATTTTATTTGAAAAGACAAGTCAAGCTGGACCCTGAATGATGGGCATTTGACACAATTCAGACCATTTTGGATTTAGCATTCAGTTCAGCTATCACAGTTTCCTTCAGTTTCATTCCTTCCCTGCTCCCAATTTGATTCTCTTGTCTCCACAGGGTTAAAATACCAACTAAGAGAATGAGGGGTAGAAATTTGTCTCGGGTGCTGGTACAAAATGGTCGGTATCACATCAGCCGCGTGTTGACTTCAATGGAGCTGAATACCTGACGGAGCATATAACAGACTGCCAAAGCCTGCCTGTATTGTGCTCCCAGCCAAAGTGAATTTCTACCACTGAGAATTTGATTTGCTCCAAGATATCTACCCCTGAATTTTTTTGAATTTATCACTGGGAAATGCGCACAATTGATCTGGAATTATTTGTCTTCAAATACTTCCCTTCTCTCCTGTGGGGCAACATTTTAACCCTGCTGAGGCAGCCTCTGCTCAAATACATTATTAACTAGAACCAGTTCCCTGATTGCCTGTAACATCGACCATCTCCGCCCCTGCTTCAGCTCATGTGCTGCTTAATCCTCATCCATGCCTTTGTGACCTCTAGGCGCAACTATTCCAATGCTTTCCTGGCCAGCCTCCCACCTTGCACCCTCCGTAAACTTGAGCTCATCCAAAACTCTGCTACCCGTATCCTAATTCGCACCAAGTCTAATTCGCCCATCACCCCTGTTCTCGCTGACTTACATTGACTCCCGGTCTGGCAACGCCTCAATTTTCAAATTCTAATTTTTGTTTTCAAATCCTTCCACCCCTTTCTGTATCTGTAACCTCCTCCAGCCCTGCAAGCCTATGAGATTTCTGCACTCTTAGAAACATAGAAACATAGAAACTAGGAGCAGGAGTAGTCCATTCGGCCCGTCGAGCCTGCTCCACCATTCAATACGATCATGGCTGATCATCCAAATCCAGTACCCTGTCCCTGCTTTCTCACACAGAATCCCCATCGAGCCTGCACCGACACATATCCCACCCTATCCCCGTAACTCCACGTATTTAATTCCCCCTAACATATCCCATCCTATCCCCGTAACCCCACGTATTTAATTCCCCCTAACATATCCCATCCTATCCCTGTAACCCCACATATTTAATCCCCCCCTAACACTAAGGGTCAATTTATCATAGCCAAATCAACCTAACCCGCACAATTCTGGCTTCTTGCGCATCCCCAATTTTCATCGCTCCACCATTGGTGGCTGTGCCTTCAGCTGCCTAGGCCATATACTCTGGAATTCCCTCCCTAAACCTCTCTGCCTCTCTACCTTTCTCTCCTCCTTTAAGATGCTCCTTAAAAACTACCTCTTTGACCAAGCTTTTGGTCATCTGTCCTAATATCTCCTTATGTGGCTCGATGTCAAATTTTGTTTGATAATGCTCCTGAGAAGTGCCTTGGAACATTTGGCGCTATATATGTAATGTATTATCACATGGTTTGTCACATGGTTTGGTATGAGCATGCTTTGTTTGCTCTGGCCTAATAAAGCAAGTACATGGACTAGCAACTCATTCTGTCTCTGTCCTTCAGTTGTTCTACCCAAGTATATTACATTTTGGCGATGAGGATGGGATCCCAAAGCCATTTTTAGGGATCATGGAAGGACACAGTGTTCAACCTTTGAGTGGACAAGTTTAAGGTGAATTTGTGACACCTAAATTGAATTTTTACGATGTTTTACCGTTAATGCTCATGCAGAATCATCTGTGCTTCCCCTTCGTGTGTGTGTGTATACACAGCAACAGCACCGTTGATTCACACAGGTACACAGGCAGCGTGCTGAGTCACTGTTCGACAGGATCGGAACAATCATGGCCGCACCTACGAGATTCATCAGAAGCCTCGGCATGTATGACCGAGCTCACAAACCATTCAGTTCTTACATTGAGCGGATGGAGATATTTTTTAGAGCCAATAACATTATTGAGACCAAAGGTGCAGATGAGAATGTTCAAGCTCAAAATAAATTAATTCATGATTGGAAGAAAGCAATTTTTCTAACGGAGATTGGGCCAGGTTTCTACGGAACAATGACAAGCCTACTCGTGTCAGTGAAAGCGAAGGATGCGTTGTTTGAAGACATTGTCAAGAAACTCGAGGACCATTTTGACCCAAAGCCGTTAGAAATAGTAGAGAGCTATAAATTTGGTACCAGAAACCAAAAACAATGTGAAACCATCAGTGAGTACATTTTAGCTCTTAAAAACCTGTCTTTGCATTGTAACTTCGACACATTTTTGGATCGTGCATTGCGAGATAGGTTTGTGTGTGGACTGGTAGATGAGTGCACACAATCCAAGTTACTGAACACTCGGAACCTAACGTTTGACATAGCATGCAAAATTGCCCTATCTATGGAGATGGCGCCTAAGAATGCTAGGGAGCTCCGTCCAACTCAAGTGACTAGTGCAGTCACAAAGCCACCGCCAAACCTAAAGCTGTGAGACTGAGTCAAAAGCATGTCGATGATAGCAGTTCAGTGAATTGTTATCGCTGCAATGGAAATCACTCACCACAGTCCTGCCAATACAGAAATGCGAAGTGTTTTCACTGCCAGAAGCAAGGCCATATTTCAACAGCTTGCAGAGCTAGATCTAAAGCAGGAAGTAAGAACCAGTCTAGTAGCAATGCAAAGCAGTGACAACAAAAGGGAGGAGTTCACAATATTGGAGTGAATACACCTGATGTTGAAGAACTAGGCATCAACAGTATCTATGCCACTAGTGGCAATGCTAGCAGTCATGAGAAAGACTTCTGTACAAACATTTTGATCAACGGCCAATATATTGATATGTATATCGACACAGTGGCAGACTGCTCTATCATAAGTAAGGACACAAATGAGAGTAAGTTTAATCAAATACCACTTACAAAGAGTACCGTAGAGTTAAAAACCTACTCCAGAGAAATCCTAGAGATATGTGGACAAATGGAATGTACAGTTCAACACAATGGCCAATCAGTAAAGCGAGCTACAACAACAGGCCAACCCTCATGGGCAAAGACTGGTTGAGAAAGTTAAATCTGGACTGGGAAAATGTCTTCAGTGTAGATGTTTCAAAGAAGTAACTCGACACAATGCTGAACAAGTACGAAAGCACGTTCTCAGACAATTAAGAGGGCATCACTGGGTATGACGCACATATCCACAACATGTCCAACGCGAAGCCAGTCCCCTAAGCACTGAAAAGTCAAGTGGAGGAAGAGCTAGTGAAGCTGAGAGAGAACGGAGTGCTAGTAAAAACTGGCGAAGTTAGTGCCCCAAAGAGGGCACGATCGAATTTTTCCCCCCTTGAATGGATGGACTGATCAGTGTATGGACACAGAATTGAAACCATTCCATAACTGTCGTACTGAATTGTCTTGTGAGCAAGGTTGTACCAAGTGGGGAAACAGAGTGGTGGTACCGACTTCTTTGAGAAATAGAATTCTGGCCGAAACTTCATACTGAACATCCAGGGATCATCAGTATGAAATCAATTGCAAGAAGCTTTTTTACTGGCCTGGATTAGACAGTGATCTTGAATCACTTGTCAGCAAATGCAACATTTGCCAAAATTGCAGAAACAAACCACCCAAAACTCCACTACAACCCTGGTCCTGGCCAAGTAGACATTTTCAGAGAGTACATGTAGACTTCTGTGAGAAAGTAAATGATTATTTCCTGGTACTTGTAGATAGTCACTCAAAGTGGATTGAAGTGAAACACATGGGTTCAAATACTACAACTGAACGTACCATAGATGAGTTGAGGTCTATCTTTGCATGTCATGGCTTACCTGAAGAGCTTGTTTCTGACAATGGCCCTCAGTTCCGTTCTGCTCTATTCCAAGAATCCACGAAACTGAAACGATATCAAACACACTCTCCTTCCACCATATCATCCAGCTTCAAACGGAGCAGCTGAAAGGTCAGTCAGAATAGTGAAAGAAGCTCTCAAAAAGCAAGTGTTGTAGGGTTGTTCTGGACTTAGCATGAAGCAACGTTTGGCAAATTTCTTGCTGAAGTACAGAACTACTCCGCACACTACAACTGGATATACCTCAGCAGAACTCTTGCTGAAGAGGAGATTGAGAACACGATTGAGTCTTGTTCAACCGAATTTGGCCTCAAGAGTTGAACAGAAACAGTTGAGTCAGAAACATTAGTGTGAGAGCAATCAGAAAGAACGCAGTTTCAAACAAAATGAGTGTGTCCGTGTTCTCAGTCCCCTGGCGAGTTGAGTTCACACAAGTGGGATGTCGGAACCATAGTCGAGGTTGGTGGAACCAAGAGATATTTGGTTGAAATTGGTGACAAAATCTGAAGTGTTCATGTAGATCAAATGATCTCTGCTAGAGATGATCCAAGGCATGATCTTGAACCACTTGAACCACTTGATCATGAACACATACATGAGGGTGACTCAGTTCAGACTTCAATAACTGAAGTACCAGGTTCAAACAAGTCTGAGGTAGAAACAGGATCATCTTTGCGTTCGGAACCAAAACAAAACAGCCCGATAATTCGTTACCACCAAAACCTTCTGTAAGGAGATCAGGAAGGCTCCGCAAACCTGTTATTAAACTGGATTTGTAGTTCTTTTGTAGGATTTGTAGTTCATTTAAAAAAGAAAAGCCAGGAGTTTTTGTTATGTGGTACATGTAATGCTGGGAAAGGTGGGACCATAGTTGTGTTGTATTTGAGAGAGGAATATGTAAATTTTTTTAAGGGGGAAAGCAGTGTCATATATTATCACATGGTTTGTCACATGGTTTGGTATGAGCATGCTCTGTTTGCTCTGGCCTAATAAAACAAGCACATGTACTAGCAACTCATCCTGCCTCTGTCCTTCAGTTGTTCTACCCTAGTATATTATAAATATAAGTTGCTGTGTTGTTCCCTCTGAGGTTAGAGGTTATTTGTATGTTTAGCAGCTTCCTGGATTTAGGTAACATGGGCGAACAGTAAACACCACGGGCTGGATTTTACCAGCCCTGAGGAGGCGGGTCTGGAGACGGGACTGCTGGAAAAATCCCCCAAAATGGGAGTGGGTCGCAAACCCGCTCCCAACCCGCTTCCAACCAATCTTCCCGGGAGTCGGGGCTTCGATTTGCGTAGGGTCCCAACTCCTAGAGGCGGGAAGAGGATTACAGCCACTTAACTGCCTGTTAACAGGTAGTTAACAGGCAGTTAAGAGGCTTTTTTTCCCATTTTTCAACTGCTGCTGCGGGCTTCCCGACGTCAGGGAACCCCGCCAGGGTAAGTGAGGTGTGATGTGGGTCTACTGTAATTTTTGTGTATATATGACAGCTGCAGAAGTGGTTTAAAGGATTCTATGGGACACTGGTGAGTATCAGAGGTAAGGAAAAGTTATGAAAGTAATGTTTAATGTGTTTAGATGTTTCTGCAGGTGACAAGCTGTGAAGTGTTTGTGTAGGCTCATCTCATCGGGAGAAGTGACAGATGGTTTCTGCAATCTCAGCTGCAGCTGCCATCTGTTTTATCCTAAGGAAAGAGTAATTGGGGTTCCTAGGTGCAAGGGCTCACATTTGGACAGTGATTGTCAGTGTTTGACAGCACCTCAATGCTGTCAAACACTGTCAAATCATCTTTCAAACAAGTGTGGTGCATATGCCTTTAAGAAAACCGGCAGATGAAGCGTCATCAACTGATGTCATCTGACATCGGCTTTCCCTTAATTGGCCAGCAAGCCCACAGGGTGAGTTTAACAAGGCCAATCAGGGTAAAATAGCGTCAGTTCGTCAGATGTCGCTTGGGGCGGGACTGGAACTCGAAAACCAGCAGTCCCGCCTCGAGCTCGGCCTTCCAGGTAAGGTTCCGCCCATACATCTTCAGCTCTGAATTATTTTGCCATGGATTAACCTATAATAACAAACACAATCTAGAAGTAAATCCTCCAGGATGTTTCAGAAGATTATACAGATGAAAACAAGCAACATTTGACACCAAAAAAAACAGCTTCCTGCAGCTCTGTGTGCTTTCTAGCTATTTCTGTATGTGATTGATTTTGAGAGTGTTCTTAACAAGTTGGAACAATGCTGTGTTGGAGAAACAAATAAAACCCATGAACGCTATATTTTTAACAATCGGGATCAAGAATGTGATGAAATAATAGAATTATATGTAGTGGGTGTCCACACCTTAGCTAGAACCTTGTATGTATGGGGCTATAGATAAAAGCTTAATCAAAAACAGAATAGTTATTGGAGTACAGAGCAGTGATGCAAGGAAGAGACTTTTACAAGAACCAAAACTGACACTGAAAGCTTTTATCAACATATGTAAAGCCAGTGAATTGACAGAAAAGCAGCTAAAGCAATAAGTATCTTGGAAGAAGTGCAATATTTAGTAAGGATAAAGGAGAAACTGACTCTCGGTGTAAGCCTAATAAGATTTTGAAAGCTCCTCAGAATGCGTATACTGTGGGAAATGTCATCGGAAAGAAGAAAACCTGTCTTCCTTCGTCATAAAAGTGTAGAGCAGAGAATCATTTCTCAACCAAGTGTCTAAATTCAATAAATCATAACAACAATTGCATATTGAGGATGAAACTATTGCCGATTTAGGTGTAACCACATTCTATTGCTTGTAGTTGTTGGATCTGTAAAAAGAAATACATTAACAAATTATGGGGAAAAAAAACCATTTCCACTGGGAGTGCATATTGTGAAGTTGCAAGCTCTCAAGCTATGATTTTCTGCTGAAATAGATAGTTACTCCTACATGCCAAGATGCTCTTAGACAATGAGCAAATCATACTTTAGCTAGAAATGGGATTAGAGTCAATGTTCTACCTGATAATGAATATTAAAGGCTGCTTGATGATCCAAGTGGCAGAGAAATTTAGGATTCTAAACCTTCACTGTTCCTTTTCAACAAAGACATTGGAAAAAGAGGAGCCAGTGTTAAAAATCCCAAGAAATACAGTGCTGAATTTCAAATAGTGCCAAGTGTATGCAGACCTGTTCTGAGTGCTGGAGTTAGTCAACGCATGCAACATGTGACTGTAATTCATGAACATTATAACGATGTATGGTTCATTGGGGGAGAAATTCATTATAGCCCCGGTTGGGGCGCTAAATCTTAAAAGTTTGGAAAATTAGCGCCAGGCGCTAATGTTTCTGAATGTTTAAAAAATACGATTTTGCGCTCCAAGAAGGAAGTGGAGTGGCTAAATCAAGCACTCCACTTCCTTCTTGGAGCGCAATCGGTGGCAGGCGGGGCGGAGACTTCAGCAGTGCTGCACATTGGGCCATGCAGTGCTGCTGTGTTCAAAGGCTCCTTCGATCCCTTAAAGGGAAGGGCCATCGCTGCAGGCTCTGCAATAGAAGAATGACCTACCTGGACCACCAAGGCAGCCACGATCCCGCGCGATCATCCCGGCACTCAAGCAGAGTGCCGGGCTGATCGATCGCGGGCAGGAACCCGCGATAAAAAGCGGAACAAGAAAGGTAAGTTTTCTTTCACTTACCTCAGCCACCTCGCCTTTAATCACCGCCCCCGAAGCGGCCAGCCGACCGATGCACGCCTCCTGCAGCTGTCGGTGTTTTCGACCGACGCTGCTGCAGGGAGCAGAATTCAATTCCGGGTCCGGGCACTACAAGGGCGATGCGCACGGCGATGACATCACGATCTCCGGGCGAAGGAGATCAGGGCGCAACGCCATGGTGCTGCCACAAAACTCCCGCCGAATATGGTGGGAGTCGATGTCAGCGTCGCACCCGGTCGCAAAGCCATTTGCGCCCCTGGGGAACGCTAACAGGAAGTGCAAAGGCACCCAATTTCACCCCCATTAAAACTTACTAAAACAAGCTGTAGTGGCCAAGTATCAGGATATCTTCACATGAGATAGGTAGTTAGCAAATTGATTCCAAGGTCACACCTACACAGTTGGCAACCAGGAAACTACCTCCTTTAGTAAAAGAACTTGTGAAGAAGCGCATTAACGAGCTTGTTGATTTGAAAGTGCTTCTACCTGTCAAGATATTGACAGACTGAATCTCTTCAGTGGTGGTTGTGATGAAAAGGAATGTGTGCTTGCGCATTGATCCAAAGTCACTTAACAAAACCCCCAAACATAATGGGCCAGCAGGGCATCTAACTGTGTCTGCCATTAGTTAGACTTGCCCCTGTATCCTTCAACTCAAAACATTTTTGACCACTAAGTTGCTGAAAGTGCGAGCTGATAACAGTGCAGCAAGGGAAACTGAGCATCTGGGACCTGAGTGAACAGGGTGAGCAACTGTGTATCTCCTTAACCAATGAGATTGAAGGACTGAGAAATAAACAGTGCCAGGACTGAGAAGGAAGTGTACATTAGAGTGGGTGAATTCAATGTCAAATCGAGTACAGAAAGAGAAATAAAGAGAGGGAAAGAAAGATTGGATTAAGAGTGAGAGAAAAAAAGAGACAGAAACAAAATGTAAAATAAAATGTAAAAAATTTTAATTTGACATTTTAAAAATCTCCAAAAACAATTATTACCTGAATGAATGAGACTCCACACATGTAATAGTTAATTTCAGTGCCAGAAAGCTTGGTTGGCAGTAATTAACAATTATCACGTAGTTAAATGGATACTTGCTTGAAATGACAAGGCTTAACTTTCTGTGGCAAGTTTATAGGAACATCGAAACAGGAGTAGGCCATTCAGCACCTTGATCCTATTGCAGCATTCAATGAGATCATGGCTAAACTTTATCTTAACTCTATCTACCTGATTTGGCTCCAAGTCCCTTAATACCCTTGGCTAGCAAAAATCTATCAATCTCAAATTTAAAATTATTAATTGAGCTAGCATCTACTGCTTCTTTGTGGGAGATAGTTCCATACTTCTACCACGCATTGGGTAAAGAAGTGTTTCCTAACTTCTCTCTTGAAAGGCCTGGCTCTTATTTTAAGGTTATGCCCCCTTGTGCTAGACTCCCCACTAGAAGAAAAAGTTTCTCTCTATCTACCCCATCAATTCCTTTCAAAATCCTAAAAACCTCAATCAAATCACCCCTTAACCTTTTATATTCCAGGGACTATAAGCCTAGTTTATGTAATCTCTCCTCATAATTTAACCCTTGGAGCCCTAGTAACATTCTGGTGAATCTGCACTGCACTCCTTCAAAGGCCAACATATCCTTTCTAAGGTGTGGTACCCAGAACTGTGCACAGTACTCCAGATGTGGTCTTATAGCTGTAGCGAAACTTCTTCCCCTTTATATTCTAGCCCTTTAGATACAAAGGCTAACATTCCATTTGCCTTTTTGATTATTATTTGTACCCGACCACCAAATTTTCGTGATCTGTGTACATGGAGCCTTAAATCTCTTTCAATCTCCACTGTTCCTAGCTTTTCACCATTTAAATTATACTTGGATCTTTCCTTTTTTGGTCCAAAATGGATGACCTCACACTTACCTGCATTGAAATCCATTTGCCACACTTTTGGCCACTCACTTAATCTGTCAATGTCTCTGTAATTTTATGCTCCCGTCTACACTACTTACTATGCCACCTATCTTTGTGTCATTGACAAACTTGTATATATGGCTCTCTATTACGTCATCTAAGTCATTAATAATTATAGTGAATAGTTGAGGCCCCAGCACAGATCCTGTGGGACACCACTAGTCACATCCTTCCAATTCAAGTACATACCCATTATCCCTACTCTCTGTCGTCTACCGCCTAACCAAGCTCCAAACCAGATCACCAAGTCAATGATTTGCCTTTAATTCAATGAGCTTTAATTTTAGCGAACAGTCTCTTATGTGGAACCTTATCAAATGGCTTCTGAAGTCCATATAATTCAGAAAAGAGCATTCAGGAAAGAGTAAATTTAAAAGCAGTGAGAGAAATGTCAAGGTTCTAGAGCAGAGTAGAGTTTTGGGTAAAAATAAGCAAAGTGGGTCAGGAAGGGACAGAGAGAGTAACAAAGGTAATAAAGCATCAGTGACTAAGGTGACATCAGGGAAAAATAGAAATAAGTCAAAGATAAAGGCACTATATCTGAATGCGTGAAGCATTCGCAACAAAATAGAAGAATTAATAACGCAGATAGATATTAACAGGTTTGATCTATAGCCATAACAGAGACGTGGTTGCAATGTGGCCATGGTTGGGAACTAAATATTCCAGGATACTTAACTTTTAGAAGAGATAGGCAAAATGGAAAAAGAGGAGGGGTAGCCCTGATAATAAAGGATGGGATAAAGACAGTAGAGAGAAAGAGGGAAAAATTGGGTCGCGCCCCCTTTGGGGTGCTAAATTCGCCGGGGTGCTACTTTTAGCGCCCCGAAAATATTAGCGCCCCCACGCCCGAAATTCACTGGTAGTACCCCAAGAGGGAGGCGGTGTGCTACTGGAAGCGCTCCGCCTCCCTCTTGGGGCACTGCGAGTGAATATTACGGCACTACGTGCCACAGTGCCACGCTATGCGGCACGTTGTGCTGCGGTAATGCAGGCCTTCCTCCCCTTATTAAAGGGGAGGGGTCTAGCGCAGCGCGACCCAGGGCCCAGCTGGGCCACCAGGGATCGGAGTGCTGGCAAAAGAGCCCGGCACTCAAGAGAAGTGCCGGGCTCACGGAGTGCAGCCGGCACCCCGCAGGGGGGGCTGCACAGAAGGCCGGGGACAGCAACGCGGGCAGGGGGGGGGCACTTCCCCTTTAACTTGCGCTGCCCCGGCCGCAGGTAGGCCCCCCTGACCCTGTCGGACATAGTGTCCGGTGGTAAGTCAGGGGGCACTACCAAAGATCGCGGCCGGGGCGCTACCGAAGATCGTGGCCGGGGTGCGAGCGGGGCGCCGCGCAAGGCAATGACTAAGAGGGCGCTAACGGGAGGCGTAAATCAACCGAATATTTCCCCCAAAGGATCTTAGCTCTGAAAATCAAGAAGTAGAATCTGTTTGGGTGGAGCTAAGAAACAGCAAGGGGCAGGAAACATTGATGGGAGTTGTATATACGCCCCCAAACAGTAGTTGTAATGTAGGGCAGAGTATAAATCAGGAAATTAGAAGTGCATGTAACAAGGGTAATACAGTAATCTTGGGGGACTTTAATCTACATATAGACTGGGCAAACCAAATTTGCAGTAATAGAGCTAGATTTTGTCAGCCCCGAGGAGGCGGGTATGGAGGCGGGACTGCCGGTAATGTTGCAGAATTTGGGGGTGGGTGGCAAACCCGTCCCCATCCCACCCCTGTGCCCTCTTGCCAGGAGGCGGGAAGCCGTCCTGCCCCGGGTCCCGTCACCTCAAGGCGGGAAAGGGATTAAAGCCTATTAACTGCCTGTTAACAGATAGTTAACAGGCAGAAAATAGGATTATCCCCATTTTTCATTTTGATGTGCAGGCTTCCCGACCTCGGGGAATCCCGCCAGGGTGGAGGAGCCGAGTAGGAGGTCTGCAGGGATCGGAGGGGTCTGAAAGTGCAATGTAGAGGTGAGTGATGGGTGCAAGTGTGGAGTGGTAAGTATGTAAGGCGAGTGTAAAGTGCTGGAAAATGTTCACTTACCTTTGTTTCTGCCTACAGCCTTCACCCGCTGTGGAGCCGACATCTCCATTGTAGATATCACAGACTGGTTGTTAGATCCTCCTGAACACAAGGACTCATCAAACTACACTTAATGTCAGTGTTTGACAGCTTCACAGAGCTGTCAAACGCAGACATTTCTTCTTTTAAAAAATCTTGACAGATGACATGTCATACGTTGACGTGCTCTGTCAATGACTTCCCCTTAATTGGCCTGCTGAGCCCGCTGGGCGGGCTTAACAAGGTCAGTCAGGGGAAAATCCCGTTGGTTGGCCAGAAGCTGATGGAAATGGGATTGAAAGCCGGCAAGCAGTAGTCCCGCCTCGAAAAGCTTCCCATTGACAAAATCCAGCTCATAGTGTGGAGAATGAATTCATGGAATTTATGCAAGATAGTTTTCTAGATCAGTATGTTGAGGAACCAACTAGGGAACAGGCTATTTTAGATCTAGTATTGTGCAATGAGAAAGGGTTAATTAATAACCTTGCAGTAAAGGGGCCTTTAGGGAAGAGTGACCATAATATGATAGAATTTTATATTGAGATTGAAAGTGATTTAGTTAAATCCGAACTAGGATCTTAAATCTAAACAAAGAAAACTACGTAGGTATGAGGGGCGAGTTGGCAAAGGTAGATTATGAAACTACATTAAAAGGTATGATGGTAGACAAGCAATGACTAGCATTTACAGAATTAATACATAATTTACAACAAATAAACATTCCTTAAAGGCACAAAAACCCCACAGGAAAAGTGGTCAAACTGTGGCTAACAAGAGAAGTTAAAGATAGTATTAGAACAAAGGAAAAGACTTATACTGTTGCCAAAAAGTATAGTAAGCATGAGGATTGGGAGGGTTTTAAAAGTCAGCAAAGGTGGACCAAGAAATTGATAAAGAAAGGGAAAGTAGAATATGAGAGTAAACTAGTGAGAGACATAAAAACAGACTGTAAAAGCTTCTATAGATATGTAAAAAGGAAAAGATTAGCGAAAGTAAATGTGGGTCCCTTACAGGCTGAGACAGGAGAAATTATAATGGGGAATAAGGAAATGGTGGAGAAATTAAACAAATACTTTGGGCTGGATTTTACCAGCCCTGAGAAGGCGTGTCCCGAGGCGGGACTGCTAGGAAAATCCCCCAAAATGGGAGCGGGTCCCAAACCCGCTCCCAACCCACCTCCAACCAATCTTCCTGGGAGTCAGGTCCCCGATTTGCGTAGGGTCCCGACTCAAAGAGGCGGGAAGAGGATTACAGCCACTTAACTGCCTGTTAACAGGTAGTTAACAGGCAGTTAAGAGGCTTTTTCACATTTTTCGTCTGCTGCTGCGGGCTTCCCAAAGTCGGGGAACCCCGCCAGGGTAAGTGAGACATGATGTGGGTCTACTGTAATTTTTGTGTATATATGACAGCTGCAGAAGTGGTTTAAAGGATTCTATGGGACACTGGTGAGTATCAGAGGTAAGGAAAAGTTATGAAAGTAATTGTTTATGTGTTTAGATGTTTCTGTAGGTGACAAGCTGTGAAGTGTTTGTGGAGGCTCATCTCACCGGGAGAAGTGACAGATGGCTTCTGCAATCTCAGCTGCAGCTGCCATCTGTTTTATCCTAAGGAGAGAGTAATTGAAGAGCCTGGGTTTAAGGGCTCACCTTTGGACAGTGATTGTCAGTGTTTGACAGCACCTCAATGCTGTCAAACACTGTCAAATCATTTGTCAAGCAAATGTGGTGCATATGCCTTTATAGAAAACCGGCAGATGAAGCGTCATCAACTGATGTCATCTGACACTGGCTTTCCTTTAATTGGCCGGCAAGCCCAAAGGGCGGGCTTAACAAGGCCAATCAGGGGAAAATAGCATCAGCTCGTCAGACGTCGCTGGGGGTGGGACTGGAACCCGAAAACCAGCAGTCCCACCTCGAGCTCCGCCTTCCAGGTAAGATTCCGCCCTTTGTGTCTGTCTTCATGGAAGAAGAGGCAAAAACCTTCCCGGAAATAACAGAGAACTAAGGCTTTAGCGAGAATGAGTAACTGAAAAAAATTAGTATTAGTAAAAAAATAGTACTGGAAAAATTAATGGGACTGAAAGCCAATAAATCCCCTGGACCTGATGGCCTATGTCCTAGGGTTTTGAAAGAGGTGGCTATAGAGATAGTGGATGCATTGGTTGTCATTTTCCATAGATTATAGAATGGTTCCCATGGATTGGAAGATGGCAAATGTAACCCCACTATTTAAGAAAGGAGGGAGAGAGAAAACAGGGAACTACAGACCAGTTAGCCTGACATCAGTAGTAGGGAAAATGCTAGAATCTATTATTAAGGACGTGGTAACAGGGCACTTTGAAAATAATGATAGGAAATGGGCAGAGTCAACACAGATTTATGAAAGGGAAATCGTGCTTGACAAATCTGTAAGGGTTTTTTGAGGTTGTAACTCGCAGAATAGATAAGGGGGAACCAGTGGATGTGGTGTATTTGGATTTTCAGAAGGCATTCAATAAGGTGCCACACAAGAGGTTATTAAACAAAATTAGGGCTCATGGGATTGGGGGTAATGTACTAGCATGGACTGAGGATTGGTTAACGCACAGAAAACAGAGAGTAGGAATAAACGGGTCATTTTCGGGTTGGCAGGCTATAACTAGTGGGGTACCGCAAGGATCAGTGCTTGGGCCTCAGATATTCACAATCTACATCAATAATTTGGATGAGGGGACCAAATGTACTATATCCAAGTTTGTTGATGATACAAAGCTGGGTGGGAATGTAAGTTGTGAGGAGGATGCAAGGAGGCTTCAAGGAGATATAGACAGGCTAAGTGAGTGGGCAAGAACATGGCAAATGGAATATAATGTGGAGAAATGTGAAGTTATCCACTTTTGTTGGAAAAATAGAAAAACAGAGTATTTTTTAAATGGTGAGAGATTAGGAAATCTTAGTGTTCAGAGGGACCTGGGTGTCCTTGTACATGAATCACTGAAAGTTAACATGCAGGTACAGCAAGCAATTAGGAAAGCAAATGATATGTTGGCCTTTATTACAAGAGGATTTGAGTATAAGAGTAAAGACGTCTTACTGCAATTATATAGGGCCCTGGTGAGACCACACCTGGAGTATTGTTTCCAGTTTTGGTCTCCTTACCTAAGGAAGGATATACTTGCCATAGAGGGAGTGCAATGAAGGTTCACCAGACTGGTTCCTGGGATGGGGGGATTGTCCTATGAGGAGAGATTGAGTAGACTAGGCCTATATTCTCTCAAGTTTAGAAGAATGAGAGGTGATCTCACTGAAACTGTAAGTATACACAGACCCTTAATTTTTAATTTTGGTATATATTAAAATGCTTTGCCAGGCCAAAAGATTTTTTGAAAGTGAAATAAAATTGTAACAAACAGTCTTTCACTGATAAGTGGACATGGAATGTGCTTTTTTTTTGTGCTTTACTAAAAGGCAGCAAACGTTTGGGAGCAAATGTGCTTTCAAAAGGAACTGTTGTATTTGCAAGCTGCTTTGCGATGGAGATATTTCAAGAGCTGGGTGTTGGATATTAGACACTGACAGAACAAATAGTTGTGACTGGAGGGGGTAGTCATAGACAACAGAGATAAACAATCCCCCTTAGATTTTCAGACTTCAGGGGGAATTTTGCCAACGCTCAGGGGGCGGGTTTGGAAGCGGGACCGGTGGCAAAATTGCAAAGATTGAGAGCGGGTCCCGAACCCGCTGTCATCCCACCTCCATACAATCTTCCCAAGTGTCGGGGCCCCGATTTGCACATGGACCCAACACCTAGCGGCGGGAAGAGGATTATAGGCACTTAACTGCCTGTTAACAGGTCGTTAACAGACAGTTAAGAGGCTTTTTTCAATTTTGCCAGGTCGACTGCGGGCTTCCCAATGTCCCGACACCACACCAGGGTAAGTGTGGCGTATTGCGGGTCTACTGTAAGGTTTGTGCATTGATGACAGCTGCTGAAGTGGTGTGAAGGATCCAATGGTACACTGGTGAGTTTCAGAGGTAAGAAAATGTTGGGGAAATGATTTTTAATGTATTTAGACTTTTCTGTAGGTAATAAGGTTTGAAGTGTTTGTGTAGTCCCACCTCATTGGGAGAACCTCTCTCACCAGTGACAGATCACTTCTGTCACCTCACCTGCAGCTGCCATCTGTTCTAGCCTAAGGAGAGAGTCTCTGGAGAGCCTGGGTGCAAGGGCTCCCCTTTGTACAGTGATTCGCAGTGTTTGCAGCATCTTAATGCTGTCAAACACTGAAAAATCATCTGTCAAATAAAAATAAGCATGTCCCCTTTAAGAAAACTGGCAGATGCTGCATCATCAACTGACGTCATCTGACACCGGCTTTCTCTTAATTGGCCGGCAAGCCCACAGGGCGGGCTTAATAAGGCCAATGGACGTAAAATTACATCTGTGCGTCAGGCGTTGTTGGGGGCGGGATCGGAACCCGCAAGTCAGCTGACCCGCTCTCAACTCGCGCCTTTCGTGTCTACAACAAAAAACAGGCTGCAAGGTTGTAGAACGACTTTTGGGGGTAAAAATTCAGTTGGTTGCGCCTCCCGTTAGCGCCTTAAGAGGGCGCTAATGGGGCGCAAAGCCGCTAACGCCCGGGCGCAGCGATGTTTGCGCCGCTCGGGAACTTAACTAGAGATTGTGCGGCGGCGCTAAACTTTACCGCTGCGACCACCTGCGCACGCAGATTGTGACGTCATTCCATGGTGCAACGCCCTTGTGGCGCCCCGGAGCGGAAATTGAGTGGCGCCCCCTGCCTTACCGCCTGGCGCATCCAACGACCGGAAGACTGGAACGCTATCAATCGCTGTGGGGCTGGGGGGGGCGCTATTTAAAGGGGGCCTCTTCCTGTCTTTTTCTGTGGTGGACATTTTTGCACCACTCGTTCTGAGAGAGAGAGAGAGATTCGGAGAGAGAGAAAGAGAGACTTCTGCATTGAGTCAACGCTTTGTGAGGTAGTTTTGCCTACTGATCCTAACTTCGCTAGTACTTTGGTTGCTGTCCTTCATAACTTTGCTTGCAAAGAGACTATGGGGGCTGCACTGATTGGGGGCGTCGTCCTGCTCCAGCTGAATCGGAGGACACAGAGACGCAGAGAGAGAGTGGCAATGATGGCCAGACGGAGGAGGGCCAACAGGCGTATGTACAGGAGAGCTTACCCTCCCAGGGTATATCGTGAACAGCTCTCCTACCTTCATATGTCTGAGGAGCTGTGTTTGCGAAGGCTGCGATTCAGCAAGGAGGTGGTCACTGAGCTCTGCCACCTGCTGCAGCCAGATCTGCAGCCTCAACTGAGGTCCAGGACGTCTCTGTCGGTGGCAGTGAAGGTCACAGTGGCTCACAACTTCTACGCTACTGGCTCATTTCAAGCTGCTGCTGGGGACCTCGCCAATATCTCCCAGTTCGCGGTGCATTGCTGCATCCGGCAGGTCACAAATGCCCTCTTTAAAAGGAGACGAGAGTTCATCTCTTTCCCCATGACCCCAGACAAGCAGCGTGACCGCGCTCTGGGCTTTGCGAGGGTAGCGGGCTTCCCCATGGTGCAGGGCGCCATTGACTGCACGCATGTGGCTTTGCGTGCTCCGCATGAGAATGCCGAGGAATTCCGGAACAGAAAGGGGTTCCATTCCTTGAATGTTCAGTTGGTCTGTGACCACAGACAGCTGATACTCGCTGTCAATGCCCACTATCCTGGCAGCTGCCACGATGCTTTTATCCTGCGCCAGACTACTGTGGCAGAACTTTTCGAGGCACCGCATCAGCCAGTTGGTTGGCTTCTCGGGGACAAGGGGTATGCATTGAGCACCTGGCTGATGACACCGCTCCGTACGCCCAACACCCCTGCTGAGCTGCGGTAGAATGAGAGCCATCAAGCTACCAGGAACATAATTGAGCGCACAATCGGCGTGCTGAAGCAACGGTTCCGCTGTCTCGACCATTCTGGAGGAGCCCTGCAGTACTCGCCTGAGCGAGTATCCAACTTCGTAGTTGTGTGCTGCATGTTGCATAACATGGCAATCGTCAGGACCCAGCCAATGCCACCAGGCCTTGGAGCACCACCAGAGGAGGAGGAGGAAGAGGAGGAAGAGGACGAGGAGGATGATCATCAGCAGCACCAAGGCGGGAGGGCGGCCCACAATGGTGAAACTGCAAGGGCCGTCCGTCAACGGCTGATAGCAAGCCGCTTCTAGGGCCCCTGCTGTGGAAATGGCTTCTGCCATTGCTAACAACATCAATGAACCCAGCACGCAACCCCTAAGCCGGCCAAGGCACCAATAATTCCAACCACCAACCATGTATATTTTGAATACAGAAACTTATTTATTTTACAAACTCTGTGTGTGTCAATTCCTCATGACAAACTCATAGAAATAAACACAAAAAAACAGTCAATAACATAACTGGTTCTCACAACCTGGAGATAATGTCCAAAACACTAAACAAAAGTTGGACCATGAACCTCGACCTTTAATAAAAAAATGACCAGCATTTTGTCACACCTCCTACTTTTTGCCCTTCGAGGGTGATCTCCTTCCCTTGCGCACTTCCCCCCTTCTAACCCTACTGCTCCTCCGTAATGGGACCTCAGTGGCTGCAGCAAGGCTGGTGGAAGGCTGCTGCTCGTCAGACCCTGACACTGCAGATGCCCCTGAAGGACGGCCTCGACCAGTTCTGGGCCTGGAGGGCCCGGCTGCAGACTGCACCAACTCTGCATGGGCGGCAGCAGTCTGTCCTACAGGCGGTGGCAAGTGCAGTGGAGAAGTGACAGTGTTGGCAGCAGGAATGCTGTCATCGTGAGAGAGGACAGCAACTCCCTGCTCGCCCGACACACTGGCACTCCCACGGGGCAGCACTTCAGCATCCGGAGCAATCTGCTGGAGAACAGATTGCTGGCCTGCTGCGGCGCGGTGACAGCCCCGGGGACATGTGAACGAACCATCGAGGTTGGCAGCAGTCTGTGCTCGCGTGGCCTCAATCTGAGTCTGCATGAGAGCAGTCAGAGATGGGATCACGGCAGCCAGTGACTGAATTGCAGCACTAAGCGTTAGTGTGGCATCCGCCTGTGCTACAGCGAAGTGCTCCACACTCCTTGCCAGTGACTCAATGCATTCGGGCACCCTTCCCACTGCACCCATGAGCTCAGTGTGCATGCCCACCGCCTGGGTGTTCATTTCTGCGATCAGCCGCTCCTCCTCTGCGTCCATTGCAGTAGGAGTGTCTGGCATACTCTCCCTCTGGGGAGAAGGCCCCCGTTCTTCCCTACCCCCATGGCGTTGCTGCAGCCCGCTGGGTCCTGGAGCTTCACCCTCATCAGACCCTTCCCCCCTGCTCCCCTCCAGGGAAGGCGTGTTCCCAGTGTGGGCATGGGCTTCCTCGGGAGAGGATGGCACTGATGCTTCGGCTTCCTCTTCCTCCTCGGCTGCAGCTTCACTCCCACTGGCAGCTTCAGGGCCCGTCTCCTCAGCTGGTGAATCACCATCTGAAAGCAGGGAGGTACAAGAGTGGCTTTAGCGTGAGGACAGGGTGGCAGTAAGGGAGGAATAAGTGCAGCGAGTTAGCAAGTTGGATTGAAAGTGTCAAAGGCTGGTGTTGTGAGGGACAAGTGGAAGGACAGAGGACAAAAAGGTGATGACCTTACCATTGCTGTCCAGAACGGGGTCGGCGTCTCCAGTGGCGACGGGACCGATCACCCGGCTTGCCACAATCCTGTGGACGCGCTCCTCAAGATCGCTGAGGGGTTGTAGCTGAGGCCGTCCTCCACCTGTCCGTTGCTGCTGTCTCCGATTATGCGCCAGCTTGGCGTGTAAGAAAAAGGACAGCATCTGAGTAAATATACAGCCATGGTCTTGCCTGATGTGCCTCCCATAGGTGAATAGCCCTTACTGTATGCAGCCATGGTCTTGCCTGATGTGCCTCCCATAGGTGAATAGCCCTTACTGTATGCAGCCATGGTCTTGCCTGATGTGCCTCCCATTGGTGAATAGCCCTTACTGTATGCAAAGTGTGGAATGTGTGTGTGTGTTTCATGAAAGGGCCATAGGTGTTGGATGAATGTTGTGCATTGGGGTTTTAAGACCCTCTGGCCATAGAGTGAGGTTGAGATGGAGGGATGGAGAGGTATTGAGAAAAAGCCACTCACCCTGACGACCCGAGTGAGGTCGTTGAACTTTTTGCGGCATTGAGTATGGGTCCTGGGCACCATGCTCCTGGAGGAGACGCTCTGAGCCACCTCCCTCCACACTCTTCTGAACTCGCGTGGCAAAGGCCTCCTGCCACTCTCAGGGAAGAGTATAGATCTTCTGCGCTCCACCGTGCCAACCAGAGCATCCAAGCCCCGCTCGGTGAAGCGATGAGCTCGTTCTCTCACCCTCTCCATCCTTGGCAGCAAAATGGATTCACAGGTCTCTCCAGGCCGAGATTCAAGGCTGCAATGAGCAGGGTGTGGCTGGGGAGCAAGTTGGCTCCCCCGCTTTAAGAAGTGGCCGGCGCCAGTGTGTCTGTGTTCCCTCGCTAACTGGCAGCAGCTGCGCTGCGCTCGCGCGCTGAGTTAGCGCCTCACTGCTCGGCCTTTGCGCCTTAAGACAGGTGTGCTGCGCCTGATTTAGCGCTCCACTCACCTCCCGGGGCGGTAAAAGTGAAGTTTCCAGTCAGTGGCGATAATTAGCGCCAGGCGCTAATATTTGCGTCCAGACGATATTTGCGCCCCAAATGGGGCGCGACCTAATTTTTCCCCCTTGGTGTCTAAAGGGGAGGAGTCAAACCTTTGGAGTTCTGAAATACAGGATGCGATGTAAAACGTGAAATGTGACCAAGTGGTTTACTGCCACTTTTGTAAACTTTTATGAGTGAATGAACAATTTGGGCTTTGATAATGGCAGCTAATGGATAACCACACAGGATGTGTGAGTGTGAAAGTTTGACAGCTCAAACAACTTAGGTCGAACATTAAAGGAACATCTCGCCATCTCTGAATGATTGATTGATTTACTGAAAAAAGGCAAGGAATACTGTATAAAAACCAGTGACTAAAAATATCGGCACAGCAGTCTGAAGGAGGGGCCCGGCTGATTGTCTCAACTCGAAGAGCTGCTGCAGTCGAAAGGCGAAGAGCTGCAGTCGGAAGGAAGTGGCCTACAATCAACGCTGGACTGATCATCTGTGGGTGGTTGTATGTATGATTTCTTGCAATATTATTGGTGAACTGCTCGAATAGTGGTTGGAGTTTTGAATCTGTCTTAGGAACAATAAAAGGTTAAAGGCAGAACCTGTGTGTCTGGTGTAATTTCTCATAAGACTCAAGTCTAAACTCTATAACCTGTTGGATGGGACGAGGGGTAATTCCGAATGTCCTACAAAACATACAAAATTCTTACAGGGCTTGACAGAGTAGATGCAGGGAGGGTGTTTCCCCTGGCTGGGGAGTCTAGAACCAGGGGTCACAGTCTCAGAATAAGGGGTCGGCTATTTAGGACTGATATGAGGATAAATTTCTTCACTCAGAGGGCAGTGAATTCCCTACCCAAAGAGGGCTGTGGAAGCTCAGTCATTGAGTATATTCAAGACAAAGATCGATAGATTTTTGAATATTAAGGGAATCAAGGGATATGGGGATAGTGCAGGAAAGTGGAGACGAAGTAGATCAGCCAGGATCTTATTGAATGGCGGAACAGGCTCGAAGGGCCAAATGGCCTACTTCTGCTCCTATTTCTTATGTTCTTATGTAACTTACATTCATAGACATTCCCCTGTCTACTAATTTAGTTACTTCCCCAAAAAAATCAATTAAGTTCGTTAGACCTGGTCTACTTGTTATAAATTCATGTTGGCTCTCTCTAATCAGATCAAATTTCTCTACGTGCTCAACCACTCTGTCCTTAGTTATAGATTCCAATAACTTCTCCACAACAGATGTTAAATGAAAAGTTCTATAATTTCCTGCTTCTCTCTTTTACCTTTCTTAAATAATGGAGTTACATTTGCAATTCCTAATCGAGAGAGCTTTGGAAGATTGGGCAACACGGTGGCATAGTGGTTAGCATTTTGTGCCTCACAGCGCCAGGGACCCGGGTTCGAATCTGACCTCGGGTGACTGTCTGTGTGGAGCTTGCACATTCTCCCCGTGTCTGCGTGGGTTTCCTCCGGGTGCTCCGGTTTCCTCCCACAGTCCAAAAATGTGCGGGTTAGGTTGATTTGGCTATGATAAATTGACCCTTAGTGTTAGGGGGGGATTAAATATGTGGGGTTATGGGGATAGGATGGGATATGTTAGGGGGAATTAAATACGTGGGGTTACGGGGGTAGGGTGGGATATGTGTACTGTGGGGATTAAAGCAGGGACAGGGTACTGGATTTGGATGATCAGCCATGATCGTATTGAATGGTGGAGCAGGCTCGACGGGCCGAATGGCCTACTCCTGCTCCTAGATTCTATGTTTCTATGTTTCTATTATGGCTGAAGCACCTATAATTTCCTCACCTACTTCCTTTAAACACCAAGGGGGAAAAATTAGGTCGCGCCCCATTTGGGGCGCAAATATCGTCTGGACGCAAAAATTAGAGCCTGGCGCTAATTATCGCCACTGACTGGAAACTTCACTTTTACCGCCCCGGGAGGTGAGTGGAGCGCTAAATCAGGCGCTGCACACCTGTCTTAAGGCGCAAAGGCCGAGCAGTGAGGCGCTAATTCAGCACGCGAGCGCAGCGCAGGTGCTGCCAGTTAGCGAGGGAACACAGACACACTGGCGCCGGCCACTTCTTAAAGCGGGGGAGCCAACTTGCTCCCCAGCCACACCCTGCTCATTGCAGCCTTGAATCTCGGCCTGGAGAGACCTGTGAATCCATTTTGCTGCCAAGGATGGAGAGGGTGAGAGAACGAGCTCAGCGCTTCACCGAGCGGGCCTTGGATGCTCTGGTTGGCGCGGTGGAGCGCAGAAGATCTATACTCTTCCCTGAGAGTGGCAGGAATCCTTTGCCACGCGAGTACAGAAGAGTGTGGAGGGAGGTGGCTCAGAGCGTCTCCTCCAGGAGCATGGTGCCCAGGACCCATGTTCAATGCCGCAAAAAGTTCAACGACCTCACTTGGGTCGTCAGGGTGAGTGGCTTTTTCTCAATACCTCTCCATCCCTCCATCTCAACCTCACTCTATGGCCAGAGGGTCTTAAAACCCCAATGCACAGCACTCATCCAACACCTATGGCCCTTTCATGAAACACACACACACATTCCACACTTTGCATACAGTAAGGGCTATTCACCTATGGGAGGCACATCAGGCAAGACCATGGCTGCATACAGTAAGGGCTATTCACCTATGGGAGGCACATCAGGCAAGACCATGGCTGTATATTTACTCAGATGCTGTCCTTTTTCTTGCAGGCCAAGCTGGCGCATAATAGGAGACAGCAGCAACGGACAGGTGGAGGGCGGCCTCAGCTGCAACCCCTCAGCGATCTTGAGGAGCGCATCCACAGGATTGTGGCAAGCCGGGTGATCGGTCCCGTCGCCACTGGAGACGCCGACCCCGTTCTGGACAGCAATGGTAAGGTCATCACCTTTTTGTCCTCTGTCCTTCCACTTGTCCCTCACAACACCAGCCTTTGACACTTTCAATCCAACTTGCTAACTCGCTGCACTTATTCCTCCCTTACTGCCACCCTGTCCTCACGCTAAAGCCACTCTTGTACCTCCCTGCTTTCAGATGGTGATTCACCAGCTGAGGAGACGGGCCCTGAAGCTGCCAGTGGGAGTGAAGCTGCAGCCGAGGAGGAAGAGGAAGCCGGAGCATCAGTGCCACCCTCTCCCGAGGAAGCCCATGCCCACACTGGGAACACGCCTTCCCTGGAGGGGAGCAGGGGGGAAGGGTCTGATGAGGGTGAAGCTCCAGGACCCAGCGGGCTGCAGCAACGCCATGGGGGTAGGGAAGAACGGGGGCCTTCTCCCCAGAGGGAGAGTATGCCAGCGACTCCTACTGCAATGGACGCAGAGGAGGAGCGGCTGATCGCAGAAATGAACACCCAGGCGGTGGGCATGCACACTGAGCTCATGGGTGCAGTGGGAAGGGTGCCCGAATGCATTGAGTCACTGGCAAGGAGTGTGGAGCACTTCGCTGTAGCACAGGCGGATGCCACACTAAAGCTTAGTGCTGCAATTCAGTCACTGACTGCCGTGATCCCATCTCTGACTGCTCTCATGCAGACTCAGATTGAGGCCACGCAAGCACTGACTGCTGCCAACCTCGATGGTTCGTTCACATGTCCCCGGGGCTCTCACCGCGCCGCAGCAGGCCAGCAATCTGTGCTCCAGCAGATTGCTCCGGATGCTGAAGTGCTGCCCCTTGGGAGTGCCAGTGTGTCGGTCGAGCAGGGAGTTGCTGTCCTCTCTCACGATGACAGCATTCCTGCTGCCAACACTGTCACTTCTCCACTGCACTTGCCACCGCCTGTAGGACAGACTGCTGCCGCCCATGCAGAGTTGGTGCAGTCTGCAGCCGGGCCCTCCAGGCCCAGAACTGGTCGAGGCCGTCCTTCAGGGGCATCTGCAGTGTCAGGGTCTGACAATCAGTAGCCTTCCACCAGCCTTGCTGCAGCCACTGAGGTCCCATTATGGAGGAGCAGTAGGGTTAGAAGTGGGGAAGTGCGCAAGGGAAGGAGATCACCCTGGAAGGGCAAAAAGTAGGAGGTGTGACAAAATGCTGGTCATTTTTTTATTAAAGGCCGAGGTTCGTGGTCCAACTTTTGTTTAGTGTTTTGGACATTGGCCCAGAAATTGATCTCGCTCTGTTCCCGCGGGGGTAAGGCTTCCCCTCGATCTCTCACTCCGCTTGTGCTTTTTCAGATCCAGCTCGCACGAACTTGAGGTTCCAGACATCAGCTGGGCAGTGCTTGCGTATCCCACCGGCGTAGTGAATTCGTGCGAGCTGTGGGATCACGTGACTCAGTTAGAGCCAATGGCAGCACACCATCTTCCATTCATAAGTTTCACATACGTGCTGTGAAATCTATGAATCTTACACCCCCCAAAATAACAGCTAAACCTCAATTAAATTTAAAAAAAAAACCATCACATTAATAAAATAAGTATAGTTAAATAAATTAACCATTTTGAATAAAAAATTAAATTTTTGAAAAAATTTAAAATCATTTAAAAAGTTATAAAAATAAACTTACCTGTCTTTAAAGTCTCTAAAAAAGATATACCTGTTAAAAAAAATTCAAAAAAATACTTAATTCACTACTTACCTTGTTAAAAGTGGGTCTTACTCCTCCTTTTTCCATTTCTAAAATCTTCCGTACTTACCTGCGCGTCCAAAGCATGAAGTGCACAGCGTACGCGCAGCCTGTAGCGCGCACGCGATGCACCGAGGAACCGCCCCCTTTTCAAAAGACCAAGTGCCGGTTTTCAGCGCATGCGCAGGGCATGCAGAAAACCGGCAATTGGAGAGAGAATACGCCAGAGTACGCAGTGCGTACTCTCGCGTCGCGGGATGAATTTTTGGCCCATTATCTCCAGGTTGTGAGAACCAGTTATGTTAATGACTGTTTTTTTGTGTTTATTTCTATGAGTTTGTCATGAGGAAATGACACACACAGAGTTTGTAAAATAAATAAGTTTCTGTATTCAAAATATACATGTTTGGTGTTTGGAATCATTGGTGCCTTGGCCGGCTTAGGGGTTGCGTGCTGGGTTCATTGATGTTGTTAGCAATGGCAGAAGCGATTTCCACAGCAGGGGCCCTAGATGCGGCTTGCTATCAGCCGTTGACGGACGGCCCTTGCAGTTTCACCATTGTGGGCCGCCCTCCCGCCTTGGTGCTGCTGATGATCATCCTCCTCGTCCTCTTCCTCCTCTTCCTCCTCCTCCTCTGGTGGTGCTCCAAGGCCTGGTGGCATTGGCTGGCTCCTGACGATTGCCATGTTATGCAACATGCAGCACACAACTACGAAGTTGGATACTCGCTCAGGCGAGTACTGCAGGGCTCCTCCAGAATGGTCGAGACAGCGGAACCGTTGCTTCAGCACGCCGATTGTGCACTCAATGATGTTCCTGGTAGCTTGATGGCTCTCATTGTACCGCAGCTCAGCAGGGGTGTTGGGCGTACGGAGCGGTGTCATCAGCCAGGTGCTCAATGCATACCCCTTGTCCCCGAGAAGCCAACCAACTGGCTGATGCGGTGCCTCGAAAAGTTCTGCCACAGTAGTCTGGCGCAGGATGAAAGCATCGTGGCAGCTGCCAGGATAGTGGGCATTGACAGCGAGTATCAGCTGTCTGTGGTCACAGACCAACTGAACATTCAAGGAATGGAACCCCTTTCTCTTCCGGAATTCCTCGGCATTCTCATGTGGAGCACGCAAAGCCACATGCGTGCAGTCAATGGCGCCCTGCACCATGGGGAAGCCCGCTATCCTCGCAAAGCCCAGAGCGCGGTCACGCTGCTTGTCTGGGGTCATGGGGAAAGAGATGAACTCTCGTCTCCTTTTAAAGAGGGCATTTGTGACCTGCCGGATGCAGCAATGCACCGCGAACTGGGAGATATTGGCGAGGTCCCCAGCAGCAGCTTGAAATGAGCCAGTAGCATAGAAGTTGAGAGCCACTGTGACCTTCACTGCCACCGACAGAGACGTCCTGGACCTCAGTTGAGGCTGCAGATCTGGCTGCAGTAGGTGGCAGAGCTCAGTGACCACCTCCTTGCTGAATCGCAGCCTTCGCTAACACAGCTCCTCAGACAAATGAATGTAGGAGAGCTGTTCACGATATACCCTGGGAGGGTAAGCTCTCCTGTACAGACGCCTGTTGGCCCTCCTCCGTCTGGCCATCATTGCCACTCTCTCTCTGCGTCTCTGTGTCCTCCGATTCAGCTGGAGCAGGACGACACCCCCATTCAGTGCAGCCCCCATAGTCTCTTTGCAAGCAAAGTTATGAAGGACAGCAACCAAAGTACCAGCGAAGTTAGGATCAGTAGGCAAAACTACCTCACAAAGCGTTGACTCAATGCAGAAGTCTCTCTTTCTCTCTCTCCGAATCTCTCTCTCTCTCTCAGAACGAGTGGTGCAAAAATGTCCACCACAGAAAAAGACAGGAAGAGGCCCCCTTTAAATAGCGCCCCCCCCAGCCCCACAGCGATTGATAGCGTTCCAGTCTTCCGGTTGTTGGATGCGCCAGGCGGTAAGGCAGGGGGCGCCACTCAATTTCCGCTCCGGGGCGCCACAAGGGCGTTGCACCATGGAATGACGTCACAATCTGCGCGCGCAGGTGGTCGCAGCGGTAAAGTTTAGCGCCGCTGCACAATGTCTAGTTAAGTTCCCGAGCGGTGCAAACATCGCTGCGCCCGGACGCTAGCGGCTTTGCGCCCCATTAGCGCCCTCTTAAGGCGCTAACGGGAGGCGCAACCAACTGAATTTTTCCCCCCAGGGGTGGAAACCATCAGGTCCTGGGGATTTAGTGCCATTCAGTGCCATTATTTTTTCTAATACTGTTTTCTTGCTTATATTAACTTTGGTGAGTTCCAATCCTTGATTCATTATTAGTTTCCCTGGAATGTCAGGTATATTATCCACTTCCTCCTGGAGTTAAAACTCCAGGGTGCCAGAAAACCCGAACTTCCGGGTTTCATGTCGTCTCCCGGGTCCTCCCGCACCGTGCGAGTGGGACACGGCAAAATCCAGTCCAAAGTAACTATTCAACAACTCTGCCATTTCCTTATTTTCATTTGCAATATTACCCGCATCTATTTTTGAAGGGCCCACACTGCCCTTGACTACCGTTTTTCTTCTACTATAATTATAAAAAGTTTAGTATTAATCTTCATATCCCTCGCAAGTTTCTTTTCACAGTCCTTTTTGCAGCTCTTACAATATTTTTTGTTGTCCTTTGCTGTTCTTTATATCTCTCCCAGTCCCCTGGATCTACACTATTCTTTAGACTTTTGTATGCTCTTTCCTTTAGTTTTATGTTATCTCTCACCTTTTTTGCCAACCATTGCTGTTTTGTTTGGTAAGTAGAGCTCTTGCCCCTTAGGGGTATATATTGGTCCTTTATTAAGCTAAATTATTTTTTGAACACCCCCCATTGTTCATCTGTAGCTTTACCTGATAACAGTTTTGATCAGTTTGCTGTCATCCTGTTAAAGTTAGCCTTACCAAAATCTAGCATCTTAGTAACTGTTACGTTTCTCCTTTTCAAACCGAACATTGAATTCAATCATATTATGATCACTATTAGATAAATGTTCCCTTACTGTTGGATTATTAACTAAGTCTGGCTCATTACTAAATTTAGTGTGGCCTGCCCTCTTGTTGGTTCTACAACATATTGCTCCAGAAAACTATTTTGAATGCGCCCAAGAAATTCTACCTTTCTGACTTGAGCTATGCTGCTCTACCCAATCTATATGAAAATTAAAGTCTCCAATCTCTGAATTAATACATTGTTGCTATCAGGAGGCCTGCAGACAACTCCCATTACAGTTTTAAGTCATCTCTTTTAACTCAATTCTAAGCATAGAATCTCTGCTGATTGCTTTCCCTTACCTGTATCCTCTCTTACTAATGTTGTAATAGTGGCTTTAATCAACAAGGCTACACCTCCTCCTCTTCTAGTTTCCCTATCCTTTCTAAAGACCTTATAACCTGGAATATTTAACTCCCAATCATGACCAGCTTGCAGCCATGTCTCAGTAATGGCCACCATGTCATACCTTCTAAGCTGTATTTGAGCATATAATTCACTCAATTTATGTCTTATACTCTGTGCGTTAGTATATAAAACACTTATTTTGGCAAGAGACCCTAACCTGTCCTTCTGCCCTGATGTTGTCTTTCTCAAACCGTTTAACTTAACACGTTTCTTATTTGTCACTCCTGCTGTAACTACTTGAGTTATTTTAGTATTCCCATCACCAAGAATAACTATATCATTGTTTATGACCTAAAGTCTGCTCTTCAACTTCTATTTATCTTTAAACTATCATTTTTACTATTCTTTCTGACTGAGCCCTCCACCACTCTCCCCGCCCCATTTATTAGTTTCAAGTCCTTTTTACCACCCTACTAATCCTTTCCGCTAGGACCTTGGTCCCAGCCCAGTTCCGGTGCAGCCCATCCCAATGGTACAGCTTCATCCTGTCCCAGTACAGGTGCAAGTACCTCATGAAATGGAACCTTTCCTTCCCACACCAATCTTTAGCCATGCCACCTTCCTGATCTGTTTGTCCCTTTGCCAATTTACATGTGTCTCAAGTAATAATCTTGAGATGACCACCCTTGAGGTCCTGCTTTTTAATTTAGCTCCTAACTCCTGATACTGCCTTTGCGGAACCTCCTGCCTACTCTTTCCTATGTTGTTTGTCCCAACCTCGACCACAACAACTTTTTAGTTCGTATCTACCGCGCAAACATAGCAACTGCATGACATTCAATGCATGTCAATGGTGAGGCAGACAGCGAGATGCCGTTTTAACGACAGCAACTTTTGGATATTGGCATTTAACCATGTATCAGCTCCTCGCCTTAAGTTGCTGTACCATTTATGCATAACTAATGGTGAGCGCCATTAGCCTCACCATTATTTTGACAGCAAAATCTGGCTCATTCACTACCCACATCACACCATAGATAACCTTCTGCCCGAACTAGTGAAAGCAAAGTTATCTACCCTTGTGGACGCAAAGAATGGATTTTGGTATGTTCTATTAGATTTTTAAAAATTGAGTTTCCTGTGACTTTCCCAACGCCATTTGTAAGATACTGATGGTTGTGCATTCCACTTGGCTTCCTTCCAGCTGCTGAGAAATTTCAGAGGAGGCTTCACGAGGTATTTGAAAATCTGGAAAGATTCATCATTTTGGCAGATGACTTTTTAGTCCATGAGACAGATGATCAAGATCATGATCAGAAACTAGAATTTTTTTGACAAAGAAATGGCAATAAAAAGTATCAGAGTGATCAAGGATAAAAAGTTCAAGGAACCAGATATGAAATATATGGGTCAACAATTCTCTAAAGACTGACTAAACCCAAATCCTGCTAAAGTTGAAGCAGGGTTTAAGATGCTTCCTTCCCTCAACAAACAAGGTATCCAGAGAATTCTTGGAATGACTAATTATCTGTATCAATTTGCTCCAAAGCTTCAGAGTTAATTGCTACCTTTGTGACCTACTGAAGAAAGAAGTTAGTTTTACGTGGGACTGTTGCGATGAAAGTGTTTCAATGAGGTCAAGGTGATCTTCTCTCAAGCACCAGTACCAAAATACTTTGATATCAACAAGGATGTGGTTCTACACTGTAATGTATTTGAAAGCATGTCTCATAAAAGAAAGTTAACCTATAGCGTATAAATCAAGATCTCGAACTGAAAGCAGGTTTAAAAAAAACTCAACCAATGTTTTTGATTTGGAGACATTTGAGTTGTATATTTTGGGGAAAAATTACTATGGAAAATGATCACATATCACTTGAAGCTATTTTGAAAGAGTTCAATTACTATGCTTAAATGACTCCAGGGAATGATTCTACATTTTCAAAAATACGAGCTTGATTCTAGAACGGTCCCAGCGGACTGGAAGGTAGCAAACGTAACCCCGCTACTTAAGAAAGGAGGGAGAGAGAAAACAGGGAACTACAGGCCAGTTAGCCTGACATCAGTCGTCGGGAAAATGCTGGAATCCATTATTAAGGAAGTGGTAACAGGGCACTTAGAAAATCACAATATGATTAGGCAGTGTCAACATGGTTTTACGAAAGGGAAATCATGTTTGACAAATTTATTAGAGTTTTTTGAGGATGTAACCAGCAGGGTAGATAAAGGGGAACCAGTGAATGTAGTTTATTTGGATTTCCAAAAGGCATTTGATAAGGTGCCACATAAAAGGTTGATATGCAAGATAAGGGCTTATGGGGTTTGGGGGTGGGGGGAGTAATATATTAGCATGGATAGAGGATTGGTTAATGAACAGAAAACAGAGAGTAGGGGTAAACGGGTCATTTTCCAGTTGGCAGGCTGTAACTAGTGTGGTGCCGCAAGGATCAGTGCTTGGGCCTCAACTATTTACAATCTATATTAATGACTTAGATGAAGGGACCGAGTGCAATGTATCCAAGTTTGTTGATGATATAAAGATCGGTGGGAAAGTAAGCTGTGAGGAGGACACAAAGAGTCTGCAAAGGGATATAGACAAGTTAAGTGAGTGGGCAATAAGGTGGCAGATGGAGTATAATGTGGGGCAATGTGAAGTTATTCACTTTGGTAGAAAGAACAAAAAAACAGAATATTTTTTAAATGGTGAGAAACTATTAAATGTTGGTGTTCAGAGAGATTTAGGTGTCCTAGTACAAGAAACACAGAAAGTTAGCATGCAGGTACAGCAAGCAATTAGGAAGGCATGTTGGCCTTTATTGCAAGGGGGTTGGAGTACAAGAGTAAGGAAGTCTTACTACAATTGTACAGGGCCTTGGTGAGACCACACCTGGAGTACTGTGCACAGTTTTGGTCTCCTTATCTGAGGAAGGTTATACTTGCCTTAGAGGCGGTGCAGCAAAGGTTCACTAGACTGATTCCTGGGATGAGTGGGTTGTCCTGTGATTAGTGATAGAGTAGATTGGGCCTGCATTCTCTGGAGTTCAGAAGAATGAGAGGTGATCCCATTGAAACATATAAGATTCTGAGGGGGATTGACAGGGTAGATGCTGAGAGGTTGTATCCCCTGTCTGGAACATCTAGAACTAGTGGGCATAGTCTCAGGATAAGGGGCCGGCCATTTAAGACTGAGGTGAGGAGGAATGTCTTCACTCATAGGGTTGTGAATCTTGGAATTCTTTACCCCCAAAGGGCTGTGGATGCTGAGTCATTGAATATATTCAAGGCTGAGATAGATAGATTTTTGGACTCTAGGGGAATCAAGGGATATGGGGATCGGGCGGGAAAGTGGAGTTGAGGTCAAAGATCAGCCATGATCTTATTGAATGGTGAAGCAGGCTCGAAGGGCTGTATGGCCTACTCCTGTTCCTAATTCTTATGTTCTTATGAAGTTGTATACAAAAGAGACTGGGAGATATTTCTTGCTGACACATTGAGCAGAGCATACCTACCTCACATGGCCAGAAAAACTGACAATTCAAAAGTTACGTTGATTAACTCAAATTCAGAAATAGACACAAAAACAGAAAACATCAATGTGCTGCAATAATTATCCTCATCTGAGGATGGAATGACCAAGATTCAGAAAGCTACTGAAATAGATGAAGATCTGAAATAGTTGAGAATGATCATCTGGAAAGGATGGCATGCCAAATGAAAAGAATCACCCCAGATCATTGTGAATTTCAACTTTAGAGATAAACTAAGCATTCAGGATGAATTAAAAGTCAAGAGCGATTAAGTAGTTATTTAATGAGAAAAGATATGAAGAACAGAGATCTCTAAAACATTGGAACCTAAGGTTATCTCAGTGACTTACTGGTATCTGATGAAGAAGGACATGGATCATACATACTAAGGTGTAATATATGCCTGCAGTTTCAAGCTACTCAGCAAAAGCAGCCTTTATTAGCAACCATCTACCACACTGACCCTGGGAAAGAATGGTATAGGCTCCACTCATTGATACTTGAAAATTGGCGTGGGGTCTTACAACGGGCACAGGACACAGATTTAAATATTTAGTAATGCTCCCACCTGTTTCAAGTGGGAGTGCTAGCCACCAATTTCCAGGACCATTCAAAAATCAAGTCAGGTGGAGCTCGGGCACCAGATGGATGGGCCCCTTTCTTCTTTCCCATTTTCAACTGCCTATCATCCTCTATACCTTGGAAAAGCCAAACAGGCACAGCTCTACAATAAAGGTACCGAAGAATTTGATAAACATAGAGAAGGAGAAATTGTCAAATTCACCCAATTAGGAAAAAGCACAGCATCAAGTCGGTATCAGAACCTACAATGTGTTGTGTCATGTTATGTTACGTTATTTTGTGTTGTGTTGTGTTACAACTGGCCTTTCCACATCCTGAGTATGTAACATAACACAACATGCTCACCCCATGTCTTACCAGACTTATCCTCATTGCCCCACCCTTCCTTCTCCCCACTCCTACCTCCAACCCCTTAAAGGCAATCAAGAAGAACTGGCTGTAGTGCTGAAGACTTGTGCTCCAGAACTAGCCATGCCTTTAGCCAAGCTGTTCCTGTACAGCTACAACACTAGCATCTACGTGATTAGGTGAAAAATTGCCCAGGTATGTCCTGTTCACAAAAAGCAGGACAAATCCAATCTGGCCAATTAGCGCCCCATCAGCCTACTCTCAATCATCAGCAAAGTGATGGGAGATGTCGTCAATAGTGCTATCAAGCGGCACTTATTCACCAATAACCTGCTTACCAATGGTTAGTTTGGCTTCCGCCAGGACCACTCTGCTCCAGACCTCATTAGAGCCTTGGTGCAAACATGGACAAAAGACCTGAATTCCAAAGGTGAGGTGAGAGTGACTGCCCAGCATTTGACCGAGCGTGGCATCAAGGAGCCCTCACAAAATTGAAGTCAATGGGAATCGGGGGGAAAACTCTCCACTGGCTGGAGTCATACCTAGCACAAAGGAAGATGGTTGTGGTTGTTGGAAGCCAATCATCTCAGCCCCAGGACATCACTGCAGGAGTTCCTCAGGGCAGTGTACTAGACCCTACCATCTTCAGCTGCTTCATCAATGACCTTTCCTCCATCATAAGGTTAGAAGTGGGGATGTTTGCTGATGATTGCACAGTGTTCAGTTGCATTCGCAACTTCTCAGATAATGAAGCTGTCCATGCCTGCATGCAGCAAGACCTGGACAACATTTAGGCTTGGGCTGAGAAGTGGCAAGTAACATTCGTGCCACACAAGTGTCAGGCAATGAGAATCTCCAACAAGAAAGAGTCTAACCACCTCCCCCACATTCAATAGCATTACTGCCATTGAACCCCCCACCATCATCATCCTGGAGGTCACCATTGATCAGAAACTTAACTGGACCAGCCACATAAATACTGTGGCTACAAGAGCAGGTCAGAGGCTGGGTATTATGTGGCGAGTGACTCACCTCATGACTCCCCAAAGCCTTTCCATCTACAATGCACAAGTCAGGAGTGGTGGAATACTCTCCACTTGCCTGGATGAGTGCAGCTCCAACAACACTCAAGATGCTCAACCTAATCCAGAACAATGCCACCCACTTGATTGGCACTCCATCCACCTTAAACATTCACTCCCTCCACCACTGGCGCACTGTGGCTGCAGTGTGTACCATCTACAAAATGCACTGCATCAACTCACCAAGGCTTCATCAGCAGGACTTCACAAACCCACGACCTCTACAACCTAGACGGACAAGGGCAGCAGGCACATGGGAACACCACCACTACCTCCAAGTTTCCCTCCAAGTCACACATCACCCTGACTTGGAAATATATCCTTCATCGTCACTGGGTCAAAATCTTGGAACTATCTATCTAACAGCACTGTGGGAGTACCTTTACCACACGACTGCAGTGATTCAAGAAGGAGGATCACCACCACCTTCTCTAGGGCAATTAGGGATGGGCAATAAATGCTGGTCTTGCCAGCGACGCCCACATCCTGTGAATGAATAAAAAAATAAGAAGATGGTAAGATCTTTAGGAGACACCTGTGAGAAACAGAACTATCATTTGTGGAGATACCAGAGAACATAGTTACAAATTCTGAAATACAAGTGGAACTGCCTGACAGTCCACATTGAAAAAACCACAGCAACAACTGAGCAGTGAAAGAAAAGGCAGTGACCAGTAATTAGCAAAGCCATATGCTAGACCTCAAACCAACGCAACAACAGGAGCTGCTAATAGAAAAGGCTCCTGTCAACACTAAAAGAACAATCCTGATACTCGAAGAACAGAGTGATGGAGTAGTACAAAAAACACACAAGCCCAAACTTTATATATCAGTGACTTTGAACCATTCATACTGATAGAATGGGAGATTTTATAGTTTGTTGGTAAGTATTCTTGTGTAAAGCCTTATTTGCTTTCGAGGAAGGAGGTGCATCGATATCCATTGTTAATTCATCATCAATAACTGAGGGAAGAGGAACAAACCAGGGAACGTTGGTGGTGAGGAAACTTTTAAGGACAATAATCTGGGTCAAAATTATTTGTCACTTGGAAAATAATGGGTTCATCAATAATGGCCATCACGGATTTGTTAAAGGCAAATCTTGTTTGACTAACTTGATTGAGATCTTTGATGAAGTAACGGAGAGGGTTGATAAGAATATTATGGTTGATGTTGTGTATATGGACTTTCAAAAAGCATTTGATAAAGTACCACATAATAGACTTGTTAGCAAAATTGAAGCCCATGGGATTAATGGGACAGTGGCTGCATGGATACGAAATTGGCTAAGGGACAGAAAGCAAAGAATGGTGGTGAACAGTTGCTTTTCAGATGGAGGGAAGTATACAGTGATGTTCCCCAGTGGTTGTTAGTAGGATCACTCTTCTTTTTGATGTATATTAATGGCCTGGACTTGGGTATACAGGGCATAATTTCAAAGTTTGCAGATGACACAATACTGGAAAAAGTAGTAAACAGTGAGGAGGAAATAGACAGACTGGTGAAATGGGCAGATGAAATTTAAAGCAGGGAAGTATGAAGTGATACATTTTGGTTGGAAGAATGAGGAGAGGCAATATAAAATAAATGGTTCAATTTTAAAGAGGGTGCCGGAACAGACAGACGTGGGGGTTTATGTACAGAAATGTTTGAAGGTGGTCGGACAAGTTGAGAAGGCTGATAAAAAGGCATATGGGATCCTTGACTTTATATATAGAGGAATAGAATACAAAACCAAGGAAGTTCTGCTAAACCTTTATAAATCACTGGTTAGGCCTCAGTTGGAGTATCGTGTTCAATTCTGGGCACCACACTTTAGGAAGGATGTCAAGGCCTTGGAGAGGGTACAGAAAAGATTTACTAAAATGGTACCAGAGATGAGGGACTTCAGCTACGTGGAATTGTTCTCCTTAGAGCAGAGGAGGTAAAGGGGAGATTTAATAGAGGTGTTAAAAATCATGAAGCATTTTGATGGAGTAAATAAGGAGAAACTGTTTCCAGTGGCGGAAAAGTCAGTTACCAGAAGACATAGATTCAAGGTAATTGGCAAAAGAACCAGACACGAGATGAGGAGAAATTATTTTACGCAGCAAGTTATTATGATCTAGAATGCGCTGCCTGAAAGGGTGGTGGAAACAGATTCAATAGCAACTTTCAAAAGGGAATTGGATAAATACTTGAATGGGAGAAAATTAGCAGGGCTAAGGGGAAAGAGCAGGGGAGTGGGACTATTTGGATAGCTCTTTCAAAGAGCACGATGGGCCGAATGGCCTCCTTCTGTGCTGCAAAATTCTATGATTCAAAAAAAGATCCTTGACTGTTCCCTCTACTCTGTAAATTGTTTGTATGCTTAACAGCTGCATGTTGTTAGTTAACATGGCTGAACAATAGACAGCACGTCTTCAGCGCTGAAATCTTTAGCTTGTTACTGACTGACCTATAAAAATCACAACAGTATTCATGTGGCTGTCCAAAGTTTTTATGCTGGAATTATTTTACTTCTGCTATGTTCTACTGGTAAGAAAGGGGGGACACCTAGTACTTGAATAAAACAAAATGAAAAATAACCAGGAATAATTCAAACACTGCAGACAGCAATGGCACACAATTTTATGTTTATCTCAGTGTGGGTTATGAAAAGCTCCATGGCCTAGATATTACCATTTGCAATATCAGTGTACAAATATTCTTCTGCCTTCTATAGGAAGTATAAACAAATGTTGCATCAGTAATATCTGGGCTCGTATCTCTGCATGTGTTTGGAGGTAAAATGGTCCAGGCATCAGTTGTGAAGCTCTAGAGAGGGCTTAATCTTAAAGGGCTGTCTTGTTTTGTAATGTAATTAGTTGCATTTGTAAGCATGGCGTGATTGGTGACATCATTCATTACCAAATGTGTATTTCAGGAACTTGTTTAAAAATATTTCTTAAATTGCTTTTGTTTGAACTGCTGGAGAGAAGATGGCATTGGTGTCTGTTACTGTGTGAGTAGATCCCCAGGGTACAAAATGGCACCTTTGTGGGCCAAGCTGTTTCTGACGTTGAGCTTGTTAGCAAAGCTCTCGTATAAACAACATAACCCCCTTTCAATGGCGTTATTTGCATTGGTTCTGAAGGTTAGCTACAAGATTAAGGTCAAGTATACGGGCTTATAGCTTTCTATTTCTGAGGTCTTCACTGGGCACTAAGAACATCTCTGCGGGTTTGAATCCTGTAAAGATTCTTTTACTGAAATAAATACTGGGTACTTGATAAAATGGGTCTTGTACTACATTTACATTTTTATAAATGCAGTCATAATAGGAATTATCAGAGACAACATGCTGTAATATCACAGCACATATATTTTGCTTGAGGACATTTCATATAGATGCTAATTGTCAGCCTTGCAGTTCCTACAGTACCAGAGAGGTGTGATGTTGCTATGGCTACAGTATTTCAGGTGTGATAAATATGTAGTAGATGAACTAATGCTATAAGAAAACTCTAGTGATATGTTATTGACTTTGTGTGGTGCATATTAAGTTCAAAGTTTATTTAATTATGACTATTAGTGAAATAAATAATACATTACAAAACACAATCTGTAAACAGATGTTCTTGACAGACATAACGAAGCAAACACGCTCTTCTGAGAAATCAGGTTTACAAGTAATTACCTTAATGCCATGTCTATGAGTGCTTATAAAGTGAAGCCAACAATAAATGTTTGCAGGGTCTCAATGTCACATGATTAACACAAGAATATTTGTAAAAATGGAGCTTTCTGCACATGTGAGGATGTTGGGTGAAGATAGGATTGGGCTAGATGTAATACCCCCGCCAGTCAAATATCCTGCCAAAGCTCACTGTCCATGTTCATGCATAAGTGATGGCTACATGGGTGAGATGCCAATAAGCTAACTGGCACCAGTGGAACTGTAAACCAGCTAGAGAGCCCTTCAGCAGAGGAACAGAAGAATGCACAATTGGCACAGAAAACTGTTGAAAAATTACTGGGTGATGATACGACAATTCTACATAATTAAGGAAAAAATTGAAGCTGAAATACAGTGGTAGAGTGGAAATTATATTGAAACCAATGTGATACTAAGGTCCTTTCTCTGCTGGTAAAGGGTTAAGCCAGGTAGTAATAGGTACATGCTTGCTTCTCAAAACCGCTAATGGCCAATGATTTACAACTTTGATTTTACAGAGACATAATTCTCTAGAGCTCTGATTTTGCATAATAAATTTAAATTTCCATAATTATGTAACATGAAATTATGCCTGACTGCTGCTTTCTATGTCCATGGTGACAATTCTTGTGTGCATATTTTGCTTTCTAAATACAGATTTAATAAAGCTAGCACTGCACATGCTGTATATCTGCCCCCCTGCTTAACAATAAATCCCATGGCATCATACTTGGTTAGGAGCAAGTTTTATTTTAAATCACCCATTGGGCTTGCCACATCGTTACCTTAAATTCCTGATAAGAACAAACAATTTCACTTTTAAACATTACAGCACACTTATTTTAATTCACAGCCTTATTGGATCACATTGAAAAATGTAATTTGATTCTGTTTTTCTGTTTTATTACAAAAATGCCTCTTTAATCCCCAGAGGGTTAAATGACTCACGTCATCACCCATGGGATTAGTTCTCCTTTTACCTGAATGAATCTAAACAGTTGTTTTAGATTAAAGAGCACTGTGCAAACGGGGGTGGTGGTGGTGGGGGGTGGCATTTAATACATTTGCAGGAAATCTCAAATTAAAAACCAACACTGAATTCACTTTGGGATGAATTTAGACCATTGAAATAGCCTGATCTGAAATTAATGCTGGTACCAAAAATAAGTAATTGGGACTGAATCAAGTGGACATATGTTGGGGCATAAGTGCCTGCAAGATATAACAACATGATCTGTGAAATATTTGTCACAATCCCAGAAATCTGAATGGAAATGTGCCAAATTGATCCAAATCAGCACAAAATCATGATATGGGAGTTCATAGGGAACATGCATTCCCACAGTTTCTAAGAATGTTTGCCGTGAAATTCAGCACCTTAATGCCAGCTGTTATGGATGGTTTTGGCATAAAATTAGCGGCTGCCTCGCTTCCGACCACTTCCTGTGTGGCCTGCAGCAGCCACCATTTTAGGTAGTGCGGTCATTGCCTGCGTTCACCAGAAGAATGCTAATCAGTCAGATTGTGACGTCAATCGGTGTGCAATGCTGATTTGCCATTTTGGATGTCGTCACCCCATTCAACGTCCTCTCCAAAACATGAACAGCTGAATGTGCGTACAACTAGCACCGGTGTTTAAAGGGATCTTCAACAACTTGCTGGTGACTTGCTCTTTGCTTTCTACTGGCTCTGTACAAGCAACTGTTTGGAGCTTTCTAGACTTATTTAAAGTTGGTGAGGTGACAGGGAACGTTGGTGCAAGTGGAGAAGGCCTTGCTTCTCATTTGAAGGGTTCTGCTCAGACCAGCTGCTCCCCATCATGGCAGTTCTACTTGCAATCCCCCTCACACTGGTGCATGACAGGGAGACGGAGCAGAGGCAGCAAAGAAGAGGACAAGAGGGAGGAGGAGGAAGGGGAGAAGTGCTCTCAGTAGGAGGCCTTACCCACCTAGGGTCTTCCGAGAGCACTTCTCTTACCTGCATTTTAGCCAGGAGTAGTGTATTCAGCGGCTCCGCTTCACCAAGAAGGTGCTCACAGAACTCTGTCAGCTCCTGGAACCAGACCTGCGACCTCAGAGCAGGGCGACTTCGGCACTGCCAGTGGTCCTCAAGGTCACTGTCGCCCTCAATTTTTTCGCCACCAGATCCTTCCAGTCTGGAGCAGGCAACATTGCTAATATCTCCCAGTTCGCCGTCCATCGCTGCATCCGGGAGGTCACAGAGGCTCTGTACTCTAGGAGAAGGGACTTCATTGTCTTCTCTCTGAACAAAGTGAAGCAGGAGGAGCGCGCATGTGGCTTTGCCAGGATATCGGGCTTCCCCATGGTGCAGGGCGCCATCAATTGCATACACATGGCTTTGCGGGTACCGCATATCAATCCTGAGATGTATTGTAACCGCAAAGGCTACCACCCACTTAATGTGCAGTTGGTGTGCGACCACGCCCAGCACATCATGATGGTGAATGCCTGGTATCCTGGCAGCAGTCATGATGCCTTCATCCTGCACCAGTCCAGTGTGCCAGCAATCTTCCAGCCACCACGTCGAGCCCGAGGGTGGCTACTCACAGACAAGGGCTATCCACTCTACACCTGGCCGATGACTCCCCTCCGCAACCCCACCACTCGTGGCCAACACTCATATAATGAGAGCCACGCTGCCACGAGGAACCTCATCGAGCAGACCATTGGGGGACTAAAACAATGGTTCCACTCCCTTGACCACTCGGGAGGAGCCCTCCAGTACACACCGGAGCGGGTGTCCCATTTTGTGGTTGTCTGCTGCATCCTCCACAAATTTGCCATCATGAGGGCGCAGCCCTTTCCACCATGGGTTCCGCGACCACCTCAGGAGGAGGAAGAGGATGAGGAAAAGGAGGAGGCAGGCAGTAAATCCCCGTTCCTGACGGCCTCATCAGAATCCGGTTCCAATTAATATAACCCCAGATCTCCGTTGCTCACCACTTCCCCACCTTACCATCCCTCAGACACGGAACATCACTGCTTCCTCTTGGACACAAAGCTGAAATGAGAGCCACTGCAAAACAAACTTTCCAAACATAATTTATAAATTACTCAATACAAAGCTACATAATAAAGTCAACTAATCACCCTTGTGCATTCCCTTAATGTCGGTCTTTCGCGTTCCTTTGCCTATCCTTGTGCTCTTATGCAGTGCTACCCCAGTGGCTGCAGCATGGCTGGTGGAATGCTGCTCAGTGGGGGAGACTGCAGATGGTCTAACAGGACGACCTCGAGCAGCCTTGGGCCTAGAAGGCCCGGCTGCAGACTGCACCACCTCGGCATGGGCGGCAGCAGTCTGGGCTGGCTGGCTGACAGTCAGCAGCAAAGGCACTGGCGGAGTGGCAGGGGTGGGAGGACGAATGCTGTCATCCTGAGAGAGGGCAACAAATTCTTGCTCCACGGAGTCACTGCCACTCCACTGGGGTGGTGCCTCAGCATTCCTAGCCATCTGTTGGAGCACAGATTGCTGGCCTGCTGTGAGACCCTGCAAGCCCCTTTTCACAGTTGTAAACCCAGCCACGATGGCATCAGTCTGAGCTTGCGTGGCTGCAAGCTGAGCCTGCATGAGAGCAGTCTGAGCTTCCACTGCAGCACCCGGACTTTGGGTCGCTTCCGCTTGTGCTGCAATGGAAGCTGCGACATCGCCCATCACACCCAGCATCATGGTTGGGTCCACAAGTGCTCTAATGGAGTTGCCCATCTCTTCCATCCTGAAAATCATGGGTTCCAAACTCCGCGCAAAGCCCCATGCAATGTTGGAGCCGGACTCCTCCATGCTCCTTGACACTGACAAGAGGCTCTCTGGCAGGCCTGCCATTGCACCAAGCATTTCTGTGTGCATGCCCATCACCCTTCTTCCAAAGACCACCCCCATCAAAGTTATCATCTGTGCAGCAGAACTCGTGTGTGAACTTGCCCTCTAGGGAGCTGGCATCCGAGCTATCTTTTCCCCCTGGCCTGGCTGCAGCCCTCTAAAGTACACGCAGTGGCATTTTACAAGCTGGTGCCTGGAAGTGTCAGATTGAGTGACGGTGCCTCTTCTTCTCCTTCACTCTCCTCCTCTATTACGTCGGGGACAGGCTGGGCTGCTGGCAGTTCTTGGGTATCTGAAAGGAGAAAGGCACAAAGGTCAGGTTTTGGTGAGGGAGGGGTGGAAAGCAAGATGTGCACACTTACATCATCAGCAGCTTGTAATGAGAAGAGATTGTGCCATGATGGGGTGTGAAAAGAAGGATTAGGTATGAGCATACTGTCATCAGCAATGCTTTTAACCTCGCAGCTCACCATGTCTCCTCCCATTACCTTCTGGCATGCTTCCTGGAAGGCCTCCTGCCCCCTGCAGGCAGAAGACCTGTCTTCTTCTGTGTTCCCCAGGACCAAAGCCTCCAGTGCTGCATCAGAGAATCTCCTTACCCTTTCTCTTCCCTGTTGAGCCATGGGTGCATGCAGAGTGACAATGAGGTGATTCTGCAATAAAGCACCGCCCTTTTAAGAAGTGCAGAGAGCCAAGGCAAAATTTTATTGGCCAGTAGACTGCACCCGATATTGGCCCCCCCTCTTGAGTGCTAAGCCAACTAGCAACGCATTTAGCGCTGAGCTCAGCACTCCACCCATGTAAATGAGCAGGCAGCACAAATTTTGCGTGCTGCCTGCACCACTTTGAACGGGCGTGGGCATTCGCGTTCACCGCGCCCATTTTCAGGTCGAATCGAATTTCACCCCCTTTATTTTTTAGAAAACGGAAAATGCACAGCTTATACCAGCACAGTACTGCAACCTTACACCAAGATTTGATTTGACTTGGTTTCGATTTTTTGCCTCCTAAAAAATATTCCTGAAATGATGTATTTTACAAGCTGTATCCTGCCAGCTTGGATGTATGTTCCCTCTAGTTGTTAGAGGATGGTTTTTATTTACAATTAGATGATCTATCTATTCCTCAGATCAGTAAGGTTCTTAGACATTGAGGTCAGCGTTCATAGCTTATTAAGCATACAGTACATGCAACCGCACCAATCCATGGATAGGTTAGGGACTCAAATGCGTTAACATTCTGAGCTCAGCATACAGGTTGATCAGACCTTTTTTGATTCCAAATAATCATTACAATTTGCCATTTTTTATACATTACTCTCACCCAGACAAATCCCACGTTTTAAAATTACATGATTATATAAAAGTTAAAATGCACGAAAATTGCATCTAATCAGCACGATTAGATGCAATTTTTGCTGGGGGAGGGTCCTTTCCTGCTGCTGAATGCATGTTCAGCTTTGCGAGGTTAAGACAAGTGTTAGCTCCAGCTTGAGGTCGAAAATGGCAGCGCTGGCGTCAAATCAGTGTTGCAAGCTGCTTGGACTCCATTTTGGACACAAAACGGCACCCGTAGTACCAAAAAACCCAACGCTGCAGAATTTTGCGGCCTAAGAAACTAGTACGCAATAGCATGTCTTTCATTAAGCTCCCTCAGTATGCAGGGGTTACGTCACCCTGAAACTGACCATTTCTGTAGGGTCAGCATCAGTTCAACAATTTAACTAAACTTTAAAAAGTTTGGGGGAGAAATTCGGTATAGCTCCGTATGGGGCACTAAAACTTTGAAAGCTGAAAAATTAGCGCCAGGCGTTAATCATTCCCGCCTTCTGGAAAAATTCAGTTTTAGCGCTCCAAGCGGGAAGTGGAGCGCTCAATCAAGTGCGAACCACTTCTCCTAGGGCGTTTAAGTCCGCCGAGAGCGGGGCAGTAGTGGCAGAGCGCTAAACAATTTCGAGCACATTGTGAACGGCGCTCTTTCATCACAGAGGCTGCTTCCTTCGCTTAAAGGGAAGGGCCAATGATGCTGCACAAGCCAGTTGTCGTCAGTTCTGTTTTGCAATGTGACCTGGGTGACTGCCATTACAGCCCCAAACACTCTCATAAAGTGGAGGGCTTGGACATCTTGAACCAATGAAACATTAAAAACTTTGCGCAGGCATCAGACTGGTGTAAATAATAAAGGTTACGCTAACTGAAAAGCATTCCCTTTAATTACCGCTCCCGAAGTGGCCAGCTGAGTTCACATCGCTTCCTCTAGCTGGTGTTGTCGGCATGAGGCGATAAAGCAGGGGGCGCGAGTGAATTCTCCATCCGGGCCAATAACGGGGCGCTGCGCACTTTATGACATCACGATCTGCGAGGCGCTAGAGGCCCAGCCGGTAAGAGTTAACCGGCACTGAAATTCGCGGGTTTACTGCATTCATCGCATCCGGGCGCTAACCCCATGGCGCCCAATTAGCGCCCCCGCCAGGCGCTAACGGGAGGCGCTAACTTACCGAATTTCCAGCCCGTTAACTACTTTCCAATTGGCTTATAATTCCCTGCTTAACAAGAAAAGGCTAACATTATTACATTATAAAGAAAAATCCGTACTCGTATAACATTAGTAGACTTCAGGACAGTATGATAAATCATTCCCTTGCACTAACCTCTCTATCAACTGTGCTCATGACCAATGTCTCTTACACGAGCACCAGACAAGTTGGGAATGCAGCCTTAGTGTGCCAATATAGGCAAGCATGATGTGCAGTAATAATGACCAATCCAAGTTCGACATGTTAGAAATTCCGCCGTATCAATTCCAAATCAATTAATATGAAATTTGTCTGTTTTACAGTAGTGGTTTCTACACCAGTTATTTTTTTCAGTTAATTCAACTGCTTTTGTTAAAAAACTGGGAGAATTGCTATAAAGACTGAAGCATATTGATAGTGTGGACTAGGGGTAAATCCAATAAGCTTAAGATACAATCTATACAGACAGAGAATAGGAATACTATTTTATTATTTTCCACTTCACAAACTTTGTTAATGCACTCTGGCCATTGAAATAAGTATTCTATACTCAAGGGGCAAATACAAAAGTGGGAAAAATTAACATAGAAATATGGGGAAAAATGCAAAGTCTGACAAGCAAAAAGAAGACACAGACACAAAGCAGATAAATCATTGAGAGGAACTGTAAAAAGCTGAGTTGAAGGCAGTATGCGGTGGTGACAAGAGCTGAGATTATTTCTACTGCAGTACTGCATGTTTAGTAATTTACTGTGAGGGAAAACCCACACATCAAAGTTAAGAGCTGATACTTTCAAAACCAGTCTGTTGGAAAAAAACACTGGCTAATACCAAAGACAGGGAGGTAAGTAAATTATTTATTTGTCTCATGAAGCTGTTCAATCACTGGCTGCAATCAGCCAGTGAAACACAAACAGCTTTAAAACAGCTGCTTGCTTTGAACTTTAAAGAATAAAAGTTCCAGCTATCAAAACATGTTACTTTGGTAAGATGTTTATCACTGCTGCAGGGAAAAGAGATTTACTTTCTCCAAGCAGTCTCCAGTATGCAGATTTATATGCAAATAGCCCAGCATTATCAACATGTACTACCATTGAAAAGGACAAGACATTCTGGTCTCATTAAAACAAACAAGTGCATACAAGTTTTTATATTGGCGGGGTGAAGACACAATTCGCTAAATTAATGAGCTGTGCACCATATCTCAATGCATATCTTGTTGTCAAACAACTTTTCAATATCCATTTTTTGCCTAAACCTAGAAAGTGCTTGTTCATTTAAATCCTTTTAAATATTTCACTCTCATTGCGAGCCAGCTAAACTGAGTGAGATTATATCCATAGCAACCGCAGCTGCCAGAAAGACGTGTCAAATATTTAACCATATTGATTATTAATCATAACTTCATATTAGCTACTTTTTGGTTATCATATTTTACATATTAGATTGAAATATAACAACAATGCTTCAATGGGACAAACCTATGGCAAGAAAAACATTCCAGTTATCCACTAATTCTTATTGAGAAAATGTTATGGCATTTTTGTAGAGAATTAAAAAGGTGCCTGAGTAAACGTTCTCTTTTACTCGAGATTTCCATAAGCGTGCCTATCATCAACTATGCATGAGAGCAGCTATATGATCAACATTGTCATTATTAAGGGAAAGAATCAAAGAGCTGTGTTTAGTGAAAACAGTCAGTGTACCTAGGAGACTAACAACATAGTAATAACTGAGGGCTGAATCCAGTTCAAGGTTTATTGTTCATTGGGTACAGTAGCCTAATGGTTATGGTCTGAGACTACAAATGCAGAGGTCATGAGTTCTAAATCCCACCATGGCAAGTTGTGAAACTGAATTCAACAAATCTACTAATTTGGACTAGAAAAATATTCCAATAAGCTCTTGTATTTCCATAAAAACGCAACTAGTCAACTAATGTCTTACAGGGAAGGGATCCTGCCACCCATTCCCTCATCTGGCCAATATGGCACCAAGGAGTGAATTTTAACTCCCAAAACTGGGTGGGTTGGGGTCAGGTGAGATGATAACATTTTTAAAATCTCAAACCTGACCCCCAACCCACCTCCAACTCATCCATTTCTGGGTTTAACGGAGGTGGGACATGGGGCGGGCAGCCAACCCGCTCCCAGGAGGCGGGTTGGCAATTTAAATATTTTAATGAGGCTGGCAGCCTCTGATTTAACCTGCTTTGCAGGTTTAATCCTGGCTGGCTGGGTTTCCCGGGCTTCAGGAAACCCGACAGCTGAAGGGAGGTGATGACAGCTTCAGGGAGAAGGTAATTGCCTTTACAGCACTGCTTGTGGGCCAGGAGGAGCAGGAGTGCTTCCTCCCAGCCCCCCAAGCTCCCCTCCCCATCAAACCCCTTCTATACAAAGACCCCTGGGGTTGGGGATTGGACCCCCCTGGGATCTTGGATTGGACCCCCCCCCCAACCCGGGGTCAGGGATTGAACCCCGCTATGCTCCCAGTAGCAGTTGCTGACTCTGTACCTGGTCCTGCGGCCTGCTCCGGAGTGCTCCCCACCTGACTGGAAGCCAAGACTGTCAATCAGGCTGACTTCCGGGCGGGGATCCTGTCAAGGATAAAAGTCACACACTGTGGAGTTAAAACTCCACAGCATGTGGGGAAACACAGACTTCCGGGTTTCTCATCAGAAACTCCGCCCCCCACCCCCTGCCTACGCAACCCACCCCTGTCAATATCGGGGCCTATGTGCTTGACTCTCAATGCCCTCAGTAATAACTAGGAAAAGGCCTTGCTAGTGTCATCCACGTCCCAAGAGCAAATTAAAAAAGAAGTGACCGAATTTTGACTCATTTCCCTTTATTGCCATGTCACAAACTTACTAAAGGTTAATTTGTTTCCCTTTTAAGAGTGTTAACTTAAACCTGATATCTAAAAGCATCTATTGTATGAGAAGGTACTAGAAATCGATTGTTGGGGCTGCTCTGTGTTACTTGTTATGCCCCATGGCAATGCCAATGTGGAGAAACTGAAATAAGGAGCACAAAGGGAAAGATTGGAGCTGCAAAAGGTTAAGACATTGCTTGAATGCATGTGAACTTTAATTAGGGTGCTACCGTTGTCAAGTCCAAAAATAGACAAAGGTTGCAGCTTTAGGTTCGATTATGGTTCAAATTCTGAGATTCACTTTACTGGTGATAAAAATATTCCAAAATCTTAATAATTAATACTGCCACAGCATGGGACACAGGTGTAATGGGAAAACGGATTTATTTTTAAACCCAGACTTGTTGTGCCTGGTGTGCACCCCAACTGCCTGGCCCAAATGGATAGGCAGTAACCCATAGACCGAGGATGAGTGCTTCCAGTTCATTCTCCCCAAGGACATGTTTTGCGTATGCAGTTAGAAATACAGCAGTAAGTCTCAGTAGCGTTGTTGGGTATATAACTGATCATATTATTTTCTCTGAAGTGCATTTATTATTTATCCAATTTTAGGATCAATTTTGTAATTGTCCTTGTTTTAGTTGTTATTTCCCTGAATGTACAAAAACAAATTGATGTTTATAACAACAATTTATTCAGTCTTATGCATTTTATCTTATTATTGAATAGTCTTGTGTACACTTTATTTTTATTGAACAACAATTTGATCTCCTGAGGCATTGCAGAAATGGTCTCTCTTTCTGTAACTATTCTCCCTACGTGTCTCCCATTCTGCAAATCTATGTTTCACCCTGTTTTTTGGTCTTCTACTTTTCAACTCCCTTTCTTTCTCTGTACACCTTTCACACTGTCTTGTCGCTACATTTTTGTCAGTCTGTGACTTTTTTTATTCTATCCCCATGCGTGCGTCTTTCCTCTCAATGCTACTTATTATTGCCGTATGTTTCTCACATTGTTTCTTTCTCTATGTCTATGTTTCTCCTTTTGTCTCGATAGCCTAGAAAATGGTGTTAGCATCACGATTTACATTGGTATCAAAAGCATACAATCTTGATCTGCTGTTTCACCTTCACATGTACAAGCCGCGAGGCAGATACAGAGCACTGACTAAAGACTGTTGCCTCTAAAGGCTCAGGTTTAGCAGGTAGGTGGTTACAGAACTATGCCACCTGGTTCAGGATCACCTGCCACACCCACAAGGATAGGGATGGATCTGTCAGTGGCCGCTGAGGTGACTATGGTCCTCAATTGTTTATGTCTCTGCTCTGTTCAGGGAACATTAGTCAATTTTTTACCCAGAGATGCATCAGACAGGTGACTGATGCTTTATTTATGAGGGTCAACACCTTCATCTCCTTTCTCACTCACCGGCAACTATAGCATTACAAGATTGCCAACTTCCATCGGATTGCTGTCTTTCTGAAAGTACAGCGGTTGATTGATGACATCCTGGTAGCCTGGACCAACACCCTATTATACAGGTCCATATCCACTTCACAGCCAGAACCCATGATGCTTTCATCTATGCAAGGCTTATTAGAAGCAAAATGGTGACTGGAAGGATGGCTCCTTAGAGCCCAAGGCACTCTTCTTCAGCCATGGTTAATGACACTTTGTGGCAGTCACAAACAAAGGCAAAGTGAAGATACAACAAGCCCTATAATCACCTGAATCATTATTGAGCATACATTAGGCATCTTGAAGCAGCATGGTTCACCTGTATGGATAGCTCAGGGGGCACCCAAGATCTCCTGCATCATTGTCCTCTACTACCTGCTCCATAATTTCGCTACAGAGTCCTAAGCATTGAGATTCCATGGGCTGGATTTTGCCAATGGGGAGCTTTTGGAGGCGGGACTCCCACTTGCCCACTATGACTCTATGGGCGCGATCTTGCCAGCCCTGGGGAGGCGGGTATGGAGGCGGGACTGCCGGGAAAATGGCAGAATTTGGGGGCGGGTGTCGAACCCGCCCCCAACCCGCCTCTGTGCCATCTTGCCAGGAGGCGGGTAGCCGACCCGCACCGGGTCCCATCTCCTTGGAGGCGGGAAGGGAATTAGTGCCACTTATCTGCCTGTTAACAGGTAGTTAACAGGCAGATACGAGGATTATCCCCATTTTGACCACACAAGTGCGGGCTTCCCGAAGGCTCCGAATCCCGCCAGGGTCACCGAGGCGAGTAGTGGGTCTGCGGGGGTCGGAGGGATGCAAAAGTGCACTGTGAAGGTAAGTGATGGGTGCAAGTGTGGAGAGGTGAGTATATGAGGTGAGTGGAAAGTGATAGAAAATGTTTACTTACCTTTGTTTCTTCCTGCAGGCTTCAAGAGTTGGATATGCGGAGAGTCTCGGACCTCCGCGGTAGAGATGACAGATGGCCGTTGCATTCTCCAATGCAACAACCATCTAATTTCTGCAAAAGAAAGAGGTTTGACGAGGTCTTGAATTCAAGAACTCATCAAACTACAGAGAATGTCAGTGTTTGACAGCTTCACAGAGCTGTTAAACGATGACAATTCATCTGTCAAAAATTTTTGACAGATGAAACGTCATACGTTGACATTCTCTGTAACCGGCTTTCCCTTAATTGGCCTGCTAAACCTGTTGGGTGGGCTTAACAAGGTCAATCAAGGGAAAATAGCGTGGGTTGGCCAGAAGTCGATGGAGGTGGGTCTGAAACCCGACAAGTGGGAGTCCCGCCTCCAAAAGCTCCCCATTGGCAAAATCCAACCCTATGACTCTATGGGGGAAAAATTCAGTATCGCCCCATTTGGGGCGCAATTATCGGCCGGGCGCAAAAATTAGCGCCTGGCGCTAATTATTGCCACTGACTGGAAACTTCACTTTTAATGCCCCGGGAGGTGCCTGGAGAGCTAAATCAGGCGCTGCACACCTGTCTTAAGGCGCAAAGGCCGAGCAGTGAGGCGCTAACTCAGAGCGCGAGCGCAGCGTAGGTGCTGCCAGTTAGCGAGGGAACACAGACACACTGGCGCCGGCCAGTTCTTAAAGGGGGGGGGGGGCGATCTTGCTCCCCAGCCACACCCTGCTCATTGCAGCCTTGAATCTCGACCTGGAGAGACCTGACCTTCAATTTTCCAGCCAAGGATGGAGAGGGCGAGAGAGCGAGCTCAGCGCTTCAGCGAGCGGGCCTTGGATGCTCTGGTTGGCGCGGTGGTGCGCCGAGGATCAACACTGTACCCTGAGAGTGGCAGGAGGCCTTTGCCGCGCGACTACAGAAGGGTGTGGAGGGAGGTGGCTCAGCACGTCTCCTCCAGGAGCATGGTGCCCAGGACCCATATACAATGCCGGAAAAAGTTCAACGACCTCACTCGGGTCGTCAGGGTGAGTGGCTTTTTTGCAATACCTCTCCATTCCTCCATCTCAGCCTCACTCTATGGCCAGAGGGTCTTAAAACCACAATTAACAGCACTCATCCAACACCTATGGCCCTTTCATGAAGCACACACACACATTCCACACTTTGCATACAGTAAGGGCTATTCACCTATGGGAGGCACATCAGGCAAGACCATGGCTGTAGTACAGTAAGGGCTATTCACCTATGGGAGGCACATCAGGCAAGACCATGGCTGTAGTACAGTAAGGGCTATTCACCTATGGGAGGCACATCAGGCAAGACCATGGCTGTAGTACAGTAAGGGCTATTCACCTATGGGAGGCACATCAGGCAAGACCATGGCTGTATATTTACTCAGACGCCGTCCTTTTTCTTGCAGGCCAAGCTGGTGCATAATAGGAGACAGCAGCAGCGGATGGGTGGAGGGCCGCCTCAGCTGCAACCCCTCAGCGATCTGGAGGAGCGCGTCCACAGGATTGTGGCAAGCTGGGTGATCGGTCCCGTCGCCACTGGAGACTCCGACCCCATTCTGGACAGCAATGGTAAGGTCATCACCTTTTTGTCCTCTGTCCTTCCACTTGTCCCTCACAACACCAGCCTTTGACACTTTCAATCCAACTTACTAACTCGCTGCACTTATTCCTCCCTTACTGCCACCCTGTCCTCACACTAAAGCCACTCTTGTACCTCCCTGCTTTCAGATGGTGATTCACCAGCTGAGGAGACGGGCCCTGAAGCTGCCAGTGGGAGTGAGGCTGCAGCTGAGGAGGAAGAGGAAGCCGGACCATCAGAGCCACCCTCTCCCGAGGAAGCCCATGCCGACACTGAGGACACGCCTTCCCTGGAGGGGAGCAGGGGGGAAGGGTCTGATGAGGGTGAAGCTCCAGGACCCAGCGGGCTGCAGCAACGCCATGGGGGTAGGGAAGCACGGGGGCCTTCTCCCCGGAGGGAGAGTAGGCCAGCGAGTCCTGCTGCACTGGACGCAGAGGAGGAGCGGCTGATCGCGGAAATGAACACCCAGGCGGTGGGCATGCACACTGAGCTCATGGCTGCAGTGGGTAGGGTGCCCGAATGCATTGAAGCACTGGCAAGGAGTGTGGAGCACTTCGCTGCAGCGCAGGCGGATGCGACACTGAAGCTCAGTGCTGCAATTCAATCTCAGACTGCTCTCATGCAGACTCAGATTGAGGCCACGTGAGCACTGTCTGCTGCCATCCTCACTGGTTCGGACACATTTCCCCAGGGCTCTCACCGCGCCGCAGCAGGCCAGCAATCTGTGCTCCAGCAGATTGCTCCGGATGCTGAGGTGCTGCCCCGTGGGAGTGCCAGTGTGCCAGTCGAGCAGGGAGTTGCTGTCCTCGCTCAAGATGACAGCATTCCTGCTGCCACCACTGTCACTTCTCCACTGCAGTTGCCACCGCCTGTAGGACAGACTGCTGCCGCCCATGCAGAGTTGGTGCAGTCTGCAGCCGGGCCCTCCAGGCCCAGAACTGGTCGAGGCCGTCCCTCAAGGGCATCTGCATTGTCAGGGCCTGACAGTCAGCAGCCTTCCACCAGCCTTGCTGCAGTCACTGAGGTCCCATTGCGGAGGAGCAGTAGGGTAAGAAGGGGGGAAGGGCGCACGGGAAGGAGTTCACCCTCGATGTAGGAGGTGTGACAAAATGCTGGTTATTTTTTTATTAAAGGCCGAGGTTCGAGGTCAAACTTTTGTTGAGTGTTTTGCACATGATCTCCAGGTTGTGAGAACCAGTTATGGTAATGACTGTTTTTTTGTGTTTATTTGTATGAGTGTGTCATGAGTAAATGACACACACAGAGTTTGTAAAATAAATAAGTTTTGGTACTCAAAATATACATGTTTGGTGTTTGGAATCATTGGTGCCTTGGCCGGCTTAGGGGTTGCGTGTTGGGTTCATTCATGCTGTTCTCAATGGCAGAAGCCATTTCCACAGCAGGGGCCTAGAAGCGGCTTGCTATCAGCCGTTGACGGACGGCCCTTGCAGTTTCACCATTGTGGGCCGCCCTCACGCCTTGGTGCTGCTGCTGATCATCCTCCTCCTCCTCTTCCTCCTCTTCCTCCTCCTCCTCCTCTTCCTCCTCTTCCTCCTCCTCCTCTGGTGGTGCTCCAAGGCTTGGTGGCATTGGCTGGGTCCTGAGGATTGCCATGTTATGCAGTATGCAGCACACAACTACGATGTGGGAAACTCGCTCAGGCGAGTACTGCAGGGCTCCTCCAGAATGGTCGAGACAGCGGAACCGTTGCTTGAGCACGCCGATTGTGTGCTCCACGATGTTCCTGGTAGCTTGATGGCTCTCGTTGTACCGCAGCTCAGCAGGGGTGTTGGGCGTACGGAGCGCTGTCATCAGCCAGGTGCTCAGTGGATACCCCTTGTCCCCGAGAAGCCAACCAACTGGCTGATGCGGTGCCTCGAAAAGTTCTGCCACAGTAGTCTGGCGCAGGATGAAAGCATCGTGGCAGCTGCCAGGATAGTGGGCATTGACAGCGAGTACCAGCTGTCTGTGGTCACAGACCAACTGAACATTCAAGGAATGGAACCCCTTTCTGTTCCGGAAATCCTCGGCATTCTCATGCGGAGCACGCAAAGCCACATGCGTGCAGTCAATGGCGCCCTGCACCATGGGGAAGCCCGCTATCCTGGCAAAGCCCAGAGCGCGTTCTTGCTGCTTGTCTGGGGTCATGGGGAAAGAGATGAACTCTCGTCTCCTTTTAACGAGGGCATTTGTGACCTTCCTGATGCAGCAATGCACCGCGAACTGGGAGAGATTGGCGATGTCCCCAACAGCAGATTGAAATGAGCCAGTAGCATAAAAGTTCAGAGCCACTGTGACCTTCACTGCCACCGACAGAGACGTCCTGGACCTCAGTTGAGGCTGCAGATCTGGCTGCAGCAGGTGGCAGAGCTCAGTTACCACCTCCTTGCTGAAGCGCAGCCTTCGCAGACACTGCTCATCAGACATATGAATGTAGAAGAGCTGTTCACGATATACCCTGGGAGGGTAAGCTCTCCTGTACAGACGCCTGTTGGCTCTCCTCCGTCTGGTCATCATTGCCACTCTCTCTCTGCGTCTCCGTCTCCTCCGATTCAGCTGGCGCAGGACGACGCCCCCCATCAGTGCAGCCCCCATAGTCTCGTAGCAAGCAAAGTTATGAAGGCCAGAAACCAAAGTACCAGCGAAGTTATGATCAGTAGCCAAAACTACCTCACACAGTGTTGACTCAATGCAAAAGTTTCTCTCTCTCTCTCTCCGAATCTCTCTCTCTCTCTCAGAACGAGTGGTGCGAAAATGTCAACCTCAGAGAAAGACAGGAAGAGGCCCCCTTTAAATAGCGCCCCCCCCGATTGTTAGCGTTCCACTCTCCCGGTCGTTGGGTGCGCCAGGCGGTAAGGATGGGGGCGCCACTGAATTTCTGCTCCGGGGCGCCACAAGGGCATTGCACTCTCGTATGACATCACAATCCGCGGGCGCAGGGGACCACGGCGATAAAGTTTAGCGCCGCCGCAAAATGTCTAGTGAAGTTCCCGAGCGGCGCAAACATCGCTGCGCCCGGGCGCTAGCTGCTTTGCGCCCCATTAGCGCCCTCTTAAGGCGCTAACGGGAGGCGCAACCAACTGAATTTTTAGCCCTATGAGTTGTGGGAGAAGGAGAAGATGTGCATTTAACTGCAAGGTTTGTAAGCAGAAGTCTGAGCATCCCACTGTGCTCAGAAGATGTGCCACTGATGTTTCTGGAGTTACTATGTGCTACATGGTAGACTACACTGCATAACTACACACATCTGACTAATGGACTCCTTCATACTACTTTTCTTTCTTCTGACGTTCCTGTGGTGGAATTATGAGCAGTGCCGAAGGCTTAGGGACATTTGGGGTTCAGATAGGACTGGGAATATTTGTAGGCAGAGCAAAAGGCCAACAGCCAAGAGAGAAAATAAATAGGTCTCTGTGCACATGTGCTTCACTTCGACTGGGCAGGCTGTGAAGTGCTGGGAGTGGATATATGTATGATTGAGAGATTACCATGTTAGCTGTATGCTGTATAACCTTTTTTAGTAGCATATGATTGGATCAGTCACCCAATCAGAAATGGCACTGCAGAAATTGTCCTGGGTTGTGATTGGTTGAAGAGATCGTGGTTTCTGCTTCTTTATTTGGATTGGTCAAATGGAGTCTACAGTATTCATTCATCCAGACAAAATTTTTTAATATAGATAAAATAATATGCATCATTTTCTCATTTAAAACTCTAAAATCAAAATATGTAGACATTGTGGTTCTGCATGCAGAGCTTATTTTTTGGATTTTAAGCATATATAACAGCTAGAATGCATGTTGGGAGGTATACTCTTCCCCCCAGCAAACTTTAGTAGTCATGGCAACCCTCTTGCATACCTTCAGAGATTCACCTGCTTTCTTTGCCTGGAATACCTCCAGTTTGCAGCCAGTCTTCTTCTAAATCCTTGTACAGGAAACTTTCGTTTATCCGGCATCGACGGGACCGGCGTGGTGCCGGTTTATCGAAAGTACCGGATAACAGAGAGTTATATCTACCGAGGCTATTTTTAACAAAGAGACTCCAAGCAGCACGGGAGAATCTACTCATGCTACTGCAATGTTTCGGACTTGCAACAGCGCCAGGAGGCCGAATAGTGGCACTTTTGAAAAGTACCCCTACTGACTAAATCGGCGTTCGCGGACTCTGACTCGGACTCGGGATCGGCAACATTGCCGGTTATTTGAGAGGATTTTTCGGAGCACTCGGCGTTCGCAGAGACTCGACTGCGACTCGGCAACATTGCCGGTTATTTGAGAGGAGTTTTCGGAGGATGATTTTTGCCGGTTAAGCGAGAATTCCGGATATTTGGGTGCCAGATAAACGAAAGTTTCCTGTACTAGGATTTGCACTCAGTGAGTTTTGAAGTTTCTAGGCGCCTGATTAAAGCAACACTCATCCTTTCTCTTTCTTTTCTCAGCATGTTTTCAGTTGTGTATGTGTATGAGAACACAAAGGAAAATGAACACAAAAACATAGGGGAATAGACATTATATAAAAGATCAGACAACCAATAATCAGAGAGTGCTGGTAACAGGCACAGAAATCTCCATTGTGTGTACCCAGTAGTCTGAAAATTCTGTTGATAATGGGTTATTTGTTCGAAGGGTCATTCAATTCAATTCACACAAACATAGTGCTGTCAACTCATAGCTTGCAATGTACATTTGAGCCAAATCAACTAAATGAAAGAGTGAATTACAAAAATGCAGCTAATAAAGAGTACATGGCAATTCCCGTCATGCTAAAAGAATCACAGGGTATATTGGTAGTTGTGGAACTGAAGGCATTTGCCGATGCTTCACAAGGGTGATAGTCGTGTCTCATTTTTTTCTAAATTGAGAACATATTTTATCAGAATTATATCAAGTTTGTCTGGAGACAATTTTTGTGCTGATCTTTTTTTTGAGGAGAGATATACCACTTTTGGGTTTTGAATACTTTTGATTCGATTGCCAACAAGAACATTGTGTCATCATTTGTCACTAACTTAAATCTATTGCTTTGAAATTTGCTACCTGTAAGTGTCTGGTATAGTGGATTATTGATTTTTAGGAAATGAGCTGCGTCAATATTTGTACGTTGTTGTTCCTCAGAAGGAATTGTGGCACATTCTTCCTCAGCTTTCTTTAGTTACTACATTTCTGAATAGTCTTGCTCTTCTCCTGCTATTTCTTGAAGTACAAATTCCCATTTTTCTATGCTGACATAGATTCACTTTATTTCAAAAATGTCAGTGATAGAGTGGAAGGTTTTTAAATGTAATCCATCATTCTGTAATTTTAATAGAGATTGTAAATTACTATTTATGGTGTGATTGCGGGGAATGGGTCTTGAGCTTTGTGGTTTAACATTCATCTTTTAATTGGTTATAGGTTATATGCTTCATGTTCTGTTCTGGTTTCAGGTCATCATATTTGTGGCTTGATTATCATTGGCATCATGTTTATTTGACATTTCTTTTTCAAGGTTTGAACTGAAATGCCATCTCCCCCTCTTCCAACCAATCATGGTTATTTTTATTTTTGTTGCTAAAGCATCTGATCAGTAATCGAGGTTGGACACCTGATCAAAATAGCTAACATGCTTTTAAGAACATAAGAAATAGGAGCAGGAGTAGGCCATTCGGCCCCTCGAGCTTGTTCTGCCATTCAATAAGATCATGGCTGATCTTCTACCTCAACTCCACTTTCTGCCCGATCCCCATATCCCTTGATTCCCTTAGTATCCAAAAATCTATCGATCTCTGTCTTGAATATACTCAATGACTGAGCCTCCCCAGCACGCTGGGGTAGAGAATTCCAAAGATTCACCACCCTCTGAGTGAAGAAATTTCTCCTCATCTCAGTCCTAAATGGCCGACCCCTTATTCTGAGACTGTGACCCCTGGTTCTAGACTCCCCAGCCAAGGGAAACATCCTCCCTGCATCTACCCTGTCAAGCCCTGTAAGAATCTTGTACGTTTCAATGATAGCTCCTTGTTTAAGTTAAAACTAACTTCTTTGTTTATCTGATTTAATTTAGGAAAACTAAATAGCATTACACTCTTGAAAATTCAGGCAGGGCAGGAATTCATCTCTGCCTGAAAATTCAGGCATAGATGGAAACTGAAAGAATCAATGGAATCACTCAGGTTTCACCAGTAAACCACTTTTCTTAGCTTGTTTAGAAATTTCCTGCTATTTTCTTTCAGTTTCATAGCTGCCAAAATATACATCATCCTCCTTCACATGAGAGTGCAACTCGGCAGATATTCGAATCCTTTGAATTGTGATGTTTTTTGTTGCTATAGATATTGGTTGTCAGTTTCGACCATGGGCTGAAGTGGACAGAGATCTTTTGTTTCAATGCCTTTTAGTCTCCCTCACTGAGCTGTTCAGCTGAAAACTTTTGCATGAAATTTGGCTGTTACTCATATTGACATTTATTAATTTTTATTCCACTCAGGAGCAGTGGGAGTCACCAACCATATACATTTGAATTAAATCCTTGATTTAAGTTTATTTATGGTTTCTACAATTTGTCATTCATAAAACAGTATTATTCTTAAGTGACCTTCAACAGTTTGCCCTTTCCAAGCGCAACCTGGGATCGCACGATGGCTTGACACTTCCATGACTTTCTGTGACCTTCAACAGTCTGCCCTTTCCAAGCGTAATCTGGGTCTGCACACATGAACAATGGCTTGGTCCTTCTCTTCCAGTGATCCTGGCCTACTGCTGCCTTTTGTTCTCCAACGACAGTGATTTCACCTATCGTCTTCAGGCTTGTTAGTAACCCACTTGTTACTACCAGTTCCTGTGGCTTACTAATCGTATGTGGATCATGGCCTCTGACGTCCGTTATTCTTCATTAACTTGTCTTTAACCATCTTTAAGGTCTCTTTGCTTGTTAGCAGTCCTTTGTTACTCTTCACCAATTTGTCACATCAGCACAAACGTGGCTCACATTTTTAACTCTATACACATCGTCATGTAAATGACAGTATGCTCTCTAAATATCACAATTTTGTCTCTTTATCTTTTCTGTTAGCAGCAACCTTGCTGCAATTTTATTGGAGTCCGCTACATCAGCAATGTCCTTGTTTTTCAGGCACATAAGGCTAGAAATTTGTTATAGCCAAGGAATGGGCAGTGTTTAGACTAAAAATGGTTAAGTAGCACCAGTTGAAAATTGTCTAGACTGCACGCAAAATTCGTCCTCACTCCTCATTAAAATGATTGCAGTCATGATTCTCGTCTAAAAACGCAAGCTCATTGGCATTACACTGAAAAGATGTGCCAATATCGGGTGTAGTCTAAACGCAATAATGATTGCCACAGGCTTTTTCCACTACTTAAAGAGAAGGTCCATTGATGCTGCAGCACCTCATTCTCAGCATTGTTGGGTGTGCAGCTGTCTCAACAACCATAAGAAGAAGGACAAAGAGAAGGAGCACTTATTTACAAATGCTGATGGCAGATCGCCGCCCCAGCGAGAGAGCCTGGAGGTTTTCCGATGAAGCTTTGGAGGCATTGGTTTTAGCAGTGGAGAGAAGGCGGGCAGTCCTGTACCAACTGCCAGGAGGCCCTCGCCACAAGTTTGCCGGACTATGTGGAAGGAGGTGGCAGCACTGTGGTCCCCAGGTCCCACACCCAGTGCAGCAGGAAGTTTAACGAGATCACACAGGTGGTCAGGGTGAGTGAAGGCTTCAACAAATGCTACATACCACCATCTGTACCATAAGCTTCACACACTGCTCAATGTACCACACCCCCAGCACTCACCCACCAACAATCTCTACCTAGCAACACTCACACCCACTTCTCACATCTTACACACAATGACAGCTATTCAACTCTGGCAGGCACAAGGGTCATTAGTTATTAGAATTCATGTGATATGTGTGATATGTTTATAGATAAATTTATTAATTGTGTTTGGAATATTTTGTGGTCTCTCTCATTTCACCTTTGCGCCCAGGAGGACGCTGGGATATGGCATGGGATAAGGATTGTATGATGGGGATATGGTGAGCAACGGAGATCTGGGGTTTCATTCATTCGAATCGCAGTCTGATGAGACAGTCACAGACAGCCCATCCGAAAGGCTAATTGTCTCACTGCCTCCTCCCTCCCTCCTGTTTCTCCGCCTCCTCGTCCTCCTCTCCTCGTCCTCTTCCTCCTCATCCTCCTTCTCATCCTCATCCTCACCCTCATCTTCCTCTGCCTCATCCTCCTCCTGCGGTGGTCCTGCAATCACTGGTGGCAAGGGCTGGGCCCTCATGATGGTCAAGTTGTGGAGCATGCAGCAGACAACCACGAAATGGGACACCAACTCTGGCGATTACTGAGGGCTCCTCCCGAGCGATTAAGGCAGCAGAACCATTGCTTCAATAAGACGATGGTCTGCTCGATGATGTTCCTGGTGGCAGCATGGCTCTCATTATATGAGTGCTGGGCACGAGTGTTGCGGTTGCGGAGGGGAGTCATGAGCCAGGTGGAGAGCAGATAGCCCTTGTCTCCGAGCAGCCACCCTCGAGCCTGATGTGATGGCTGGAAGAGTGCTGGAACACCGGTCTGGCGCAGGATGAAGGCATCATGGCTGCTGCCAGGATAGCAGGCATTGACATTGAGGATTCACTGTGTGTGATCGCACACCAACTGCAGATTAAGTGAGTGGTAGCCTTTGCGGTTATGGAAGATCTCAGGATTGTTATGCGGTGCCCGTAAAGCCACATGGGTGCTGTCGATGGCGCCCTGCATCATGGGGTAGCCCGCTATCCTGGCAAAGCCACGTGCACGCTCGTCCTGCTTCTCTCTGGTGATCGGGAAGCCAATGTAGTCCCTTCTCCTGCTGTAGAGAGCCTCAGTGACCTCCTGGATACAGCGATGGATGGTGAACTGCGAGATGTTAGATATGTCTCCTGTTGCAGACTGGGAGGATCCACTGGCGAAGAAATTGAGGGCCACAGTGACCTTGACTGCCACTGGGAGAGCTGTGGTCACCCTGGTCTGAGGCTGGAGGTCTGGTTGCAGGAGGTGGCAGAGTTCTGTGACCCACTCCTTGGTGAAGTGAAGCCCTCTAATACCCTGCTCCTCACTTAATTGAAGGTAGGAGAAGTAATGTCGGAAGACCCTAGGTGGGTAAGGCCTCCTGTTGAGAGCCCTGATGGCGCTCCTCCTCCCTCTGTGCACATGTTCCTGTCTTTCTCGCTGCCGTCGTTCCCTCCGCCATAGATCCTGGAGGGCGAGATCGACTGCCAATACAGCCCCTATGATTTTTAGCAAGTGTTGTACCTTGAAGCCTTTCAAAAATAATGAGGGAGTTTTGTACTTGGCAGAACACTCCCTGATACAAAAGAACCTTGAAATGACTAAGGAAAACTCTTGCAGTAGCAGGAAGTAGCACACAACCACTCAAACTGCAAAACCCTGACAGGTGCGAGTGATTGGTTGTGATCCCTTTAAATAGTGTTGCTGGAGCCGGCTTCCTGCTGCTGCACGCCACCTGAAGCTGTCATTGCTTTCTCCAGCCGGTAAGTCAATTGGCTAAAACTAAGATGGGGGATCAGGCATCCAGTGAACATTGCACACTCACTGACATCACGATCTCCAGGATGGCGAGCTCCCTGGCGATCGAGGTTACCGGCAGCGCTATCGGCAAAACCGATATTGCGTGCAGCGCTGAACCGGCATCAGCTGTCGTTACAGCTGTCAACGGTATTTTTAGCGTCATCTCGTGGAGCTAACGTGTGGTGCAAGCCACACAAATTTCTCCCCCATAAATTCCAACTGGCATGGGAAAATGTCCTTTTCCCCGTATAGTTAATTTTTTTTACTGAAATCTAATTTTAGTCAGCATACAGTATCAGAGACCTTATAATATACATTACTGCAGGTTGAATTGCCAAAAATTGCGGGATGCGAATCTCTGCCCAGCGCTAGCGACTATGGGCCGTATATTCCGATCCCTACACACTCGTAGGGACATCGGAAATGCCGGTTTCAGGCATGCCCAGCGCATGCGCTGAAAACTGGCATTTCCGATCTGTCAAGAATGCTCTTGACAGATCGGACACCTGCCCTGGAGAAGGGCCTCTGCGGGTGGAGAGTTCCGCTTTCTGGAGAACCTCCGCCCGCAGAAAACCCTTAGAAATCTTACGCCTGGTAAAAGCAGGCATAAGGCCTGGTTTTACCAGCATAAGATTTGAAAAAAAGTTTAAAAAAATTTTTTTTCACTCATTTATCATTTAAAAATACTTTAAAAAAGGTACGTTTATTTTTAGCCCTGTTAAAAACTTCAATTATTTTTTTCAAAAAATTAAATTTTTGTTTAAATATTATTTATTGTAATTTCAACTAATTTTAAAAATGTGATGTTTTTTTTTATTTATTTAATGTTTTACAGTGTTTTTGGGGTGATCTCCATTCATATATTTGACAGGTCTATCTGTCAAGTGAATGAAGGGAGATTCCCTTCTTTGATTGGCTCCCCATGGCCCAGGTGATCCCGGGGACACGTGCGAACCGCATGCGCCTCTGGGATACGTGGGCCCTGCACATTTCCAGTTGGAGAGGCCCAGGAGCGGAAGTGTCCGGACCTCGGGAGCCCTCGGGTAAGTCCATAGATATTTCCCAGAGCGCACGCAGGAAGCCTCCGATTGGAAAATACGGCCCTATATGACAAAGCTGCATGTTCCTCCTCAGTTTTTCACTTTATAATACCTGAAGCAAATCACTGTAGAATAATATTATAGTGGAATTTAGATAGATAAATAGCTTAAAATTAAAGTGATGTTTGAATGATGATTATGTGTGGATGAGAGTATGAGGCTAGGTAATGGAATGTGTTTTGCACATTATTCCTTCATCTGATAAATTTCAGCCAAATCCGATAGGGTGAAAGTAGCCCGCCTCTTTTTTTAAATTCATTTATAGGATGTGGGCGTCATTGGCAAGGCCAGCATTTATTGCCCATCAGTAATTGCCCTTGAGAAGATGGTGGTGAGCTGCCTTCTTGAACCGCTGCAGTCTGTGTGGTGAAGGTGCTCCCACAGTGCTGTTAGGTAGGAAGTTCCAGGATTTTGACCCAGCGACGATGGTCCAACGGGCCACAAATTCCGAGTTTCAACTCCACATGAAAAGTTAAAAAGAAAATCACACTTGTGCACTCCACTAATATATGCATTAAGGAACAGTGTTGGGAAATAGTAGAGGGAGTCTTAACGTATGCCAATGCTACAGCTGACTTTGGAATGCTTTATGTTCACATTAGGTGCCCAAAGTAGAAACACCTGGGCAGTAACCTGGCAGAGTGGATCAATGGTGGGTTCTCCAGCACTGACAACCCTCACTTGAATAAAGAAAATCATCAAAAAAAATACATTTAAAATGCTTGATTAAGGAGTTCCTTGCAAATCATTCAGTAATTCAATTTCAGTAAAAACTAAAGTGCATGCACAAATAAAGGTTTAGCACAGACTGTCTAGACTTCTAAAGTAATAAAGTTCACGGGTTGAATTATTTGTCTGGTTTAAATTTGTGCTAAACTTCACAAAACAATTTATGACACTGGGGAAAGTTCGATGCTTAGCACAGGGTTTTGTACTGAAGGATTATGAAAATAATGGAAATTATTGAATTGGAAAGTTTGAATGGAATTCTTCGTTTGTAACATAATTAAAGTGGCACAAAGAAATCCTGGAACACAAGGAAGTAGCACTAAAGGGAACAATTTCCAGTCGTCCTACTGCTGGACAAACCTGTGTGTCGCTGCAGGAGAATACCAATCTTTGATGTGTCTGTTTCTCTGATTATATACTCCGCACCCGAGTTAAACTGTAAAATTGATTCATCTGATAATGATACAAAATCATAATTCATCTAACTGATAAGGTTAGTGGGACTGGAAATAGATATAGTAAGAAAGTTCTTCAAAAATAATGCTGAGCATGAGTGAGAAGGTCAGGAGCATGTTAGTCAGCTTAATTGGTGGGGATATTTTTGATATTTCACTACTGGCAGTGACAAATTCAATTTTTTTAAGCAAAGGGGTGAAACCAGCTGAATGCCTCTTGTTAAACTAGCAGACAAAGTAATTTCATATGCATTCGTACACCAATATTGCTCAGCACAATTTCACAGCTCCTAAGAATACCTGAAGAATTGAAGGCAGAAATGAGAAGGGATATGAAGCCTCCAGCTGTTTATGTTTTGTGTTATCTGGCTTGACATCATAGAAAGTGCTGCACATTGTATTTTAAAGGTGAAGAAATACACAACTGTACACACACCTAGACTGAAGGTGTTGACACTTCTTTCTCATGACTTCCCCCCAATCTTCCATTCCTCCTACAATCCACAGACATTTAAAACACATGTGCAGCATTACCTAACTGCTCATTCTTCTTCTCTTTCCTCTGCTTGCCTACACATTTCAATCTTGGTGATTCTTTGCAATATTGGCCTTGGTGTAGCTTTTTCAATTTAAAAACAAAATCGATAATGTTCTTCCTACACTCACTTTCTGAGTAAACACAGCAGACTTTAAAAAAGGAAATGGAGTTTTGACAAACTATATGCACTAATTTCCTAATGTCAACCAAGAAAATAAGGAAGTTTGGAGCAAGAAAAGACCATTTGGCCACTGAAGTTCACCATCCAGAGTTCATATATGATAACACACTATATACTTCTTGCAAAGAAGAAATACCCAATGCTGTGTAAAGCCAATACACCAGCGCATAACAGTGACTCATAGTATAAGCATTAAATATGATTAAATATGATTTAAACACATAATATAATTTCTATCTGGTGGATAATTAAATACAGAATAATTTGTATAATCTCATTTATTTAATTACTGAACTATGAACATATCCCTAGAGTTATATTCTTGGTACAATTAATCAAATTAAATATTTTAAAATTATCCTCAGGGCACAGTTCACAAATTTACCTTAAGTGAGTTAGTTTCAAAAGAAATTTAATATATTGATCATTTTTGTAATCACTATTTGAATTTAATATGATTTCAATTTATCAAGTCATTTTAATGATAGAGCTTTCCAACACAAAAATCAGAATTTTTTTTGGTCTCATTTTAATCAATTATAATTATGTAAACATATTACAGCTGAGAACAGCTTTAGAATAAGAACTTGAAACAGCTTAAGTATTATCTAATTGTATGAGATAGTAAATGAAATATGCAAAAAAATATAATTTGTAACTATTTACAGGGTATTATTGCACTATTTTGTTTGTGTGTCTCTGTTCACTCCAACAGCCCTCGCTCTTACTCAGCGCCGATCAGTGATTCAAACTCAGTCAATGGGCCATGCTCTACTGTGCACTTACTTCGTGAGCCACTGAGAATCACCAGTTTTGCCAATTGCAATTTTATTTACACTCTTCTGAACTGAATATCGTTCACTTCACTTTTTAATAAAGGGTTAACCTGTAAGTTTGGTACAATTGATTATTTGATTAACTTATCAATGAAAATTATTTTTTTGTTGTCCAATTAAGACGCCACTTGCCAAAACTAATGATATGTATTTTATAATAATCAATATAATTGATGAAAGCCAGTAATGTGCTCCGTGGTGCCCCAGATGATCAGGTGCTGAGGCCAGCAGCCTATGCATGACATTGCAGGCTAGAAAACCTTTGAGTGCTTCGAGAAAAGCTCCATAATGTGCCTGAAGTATCTGAACAGCACGCCAAATGCATCAGTATGAAAGACCCGTCAGTAATGCATGGGGTGGGAGGAGGCTCGTACGGAGCATGAACACTGGCATAGACCACTAATACAAATGCAAAATACTGCGGATGCTGGAAATCTGAAATAAAAACAGAAAATGCTGGAAATAGACCAGTTGGGCCGAATGGCCTGTCTCGGTGCTGTAAATGTTATGTAATTCTATGTAGTAATGCTTTGTCTTGATTCTTAAAGTGGGCCACGTCTTCAAAAATTCCTCCCATTACTTGCTGATTATTTTTCCACCTATAAGAAATGTTTTTTTGCTGCAGAGCTGGGTGGATGTTTATCTGCTGGTCTGTTTTGTTGCTTCAGCACAGGAATGCATTAATCTGACAATAAGCTTCTTAAAGCTGTAGTCCATCTGCCTCCGCACCATCTTAAGCTTTTCCACCCATCCTAACCCCGGCAGCAGGTTGGGGGCATGTCTGGAGGGGGGTGTTCCCAGACTACTCAGGGAATTCTACTCAGCCCCAACATTTCCCATGCCTTCTGGGAGTAGGTGTGGGTCTGAACACTCTACAGGTGTGGGCACCCACTCCGAATAGTAAAATGTCGCCAATGCAAATGAGGAGGCCAGCTGGTGGCTGGAAGCCCAAGCCCAGCGTGCTTCAGGTGGTAGAGCGGGACTTCAGGAATTTCAGCCCGAGAATTTTAAAATGTTCTGTTTTACCATTACACTGCAAGCCTCTCTACATTGAACTGAAAACGAGTAAAAGCCATATTTTCATCAGCATAACGTCACAAAGCAGTTTTAACCAACTGTGCTTAAAAAAATTCAAATAACTCGTTAAATTTAAACTTCCCACAAGAGTAGTGCAATATACTGTAGTAAATAACTCTTAATTCTGACTGGAACATTCTTGTGAGTTACCTGATCAACCTTATTTCTAAAGAAATTGAATGAATTTCCCTGCTATTATCAGTATAGTGACATTAATAGTGAATTTTATAGAGGGCCAGGTACTGTCCGAAGTGTGTGCTTAAGTTTTAATGCCATGACATTTACAGAATATTCTGTGCAATTTCTTAAAAATGTCAGCACTAAATCTGCAAATTAATTTTACCAACTCATCAAGATAGCAAACAATCAGTCTTTACAGTGCTTCTCATCTTTGACAAGGTTCAACATTATTCTTGAACTTTTTAAACACAACTGAAGTAAGTCGAGGAAAGGGCGGTGCGTGTTTGACTTTATGTAGGCTTCATGTTCAGCCTAATGGGTCAACAAAAGATATAATAGGCCTTCAGAGAGAAATAGTGCTGCAGCTGGCAACACACAAAAACAAATTACTTTCAAAATGTCACTGTTTGATTTCAAAAAGTATCCACAAAAATTTTCAATGCCTTTAAGTTTAAAGGGCATTTTTTTGAAATCCGAGTCACAATTCTATGTGCTAACGGCTAAAATTCAACATGCAGATTCACCTAAAAGGGGAACAAATATAACTGTGGGCAAAGCAAAAGGTCACCATTCATTCTGGTCAGTTTTGTTTCTGCCTGGCTATGCAGTACACTTAATGCACAGAATCAGAACACAGGCAGCCTGCGTCTTTTTAAACTTGATTTTTGTCTGAATTCTCTGTCTTTTTCCTCAGGCAGCCTGCTATAGTATGGCCAAAGAGGCCATGAACCATTGCCAATGTTATTCACAGAATCACAGAGTGCAGATAGAGGCCATTTCAGCCCATTGAGCCTGCACCGACACATATCCCACCCTATCCCCGTAACCCCACATATTTAATCCCCCTAACACTAAGGGTCAATTTTTATCATAGCCAAATCAACCTAACCCGCACATCTTTGGACTGTGGGAGGAAACCGGAGCACCCGGAGGAAACCCACACAGACACGGGGAGAATGTGCAAACTCCACACAGACAGTCACCCGGGGCCGGATTCAAACCCGGGTCCCTGGCGCTGTGAGGCAACAGTGCTAACCACTATGCCACCGTGTTATTCTATAAGATCAGTACTTAAAAAGTGAATGTTGGGGGTGCCCAGCTTTTTTTCCATTCTCAGGAATGAAAGCCCATCCCTAGTTGCCCTGAGAAGGTGCTAGTGGGCCTTTTTCTTCAACCGCTGCAATTCTGGAAGAGTCAACCACGTTGATAGGCCAGATAGGTTTCCTTCTCTAAAAGGACATCAGTAAACGAGTTGTTTTTTTATGACACTCTGGCAGCTTCAGTAATTACTTTTACTGATACCAGTCTTTTACTTTCAGATTTATTTTTTAAACTGAATTCAAATTCTCAAACTGCCATGTCGGGATTATGAATTCACTTTTCTCTGGATTATTCGTCCAGGCCTACCGGATTGCTAGTCCAATAACATAACCACTACACTACCATAACCCTTAGTGGTCACCACCCTCTGAAATGCAGTGGTCTTCCATAGCAAAATGCTCCCTCCATTGGTCTGAGAACTAGTAAACGTCAATTTGATGTCGAGGTAAGCATTCATTGGTAAAATGGTCAAGTTTACTTGTACCACTGCTGACTGATGCGTCTATTTGACAAAGAAAAGTAAATCACTGAATTGCATTTAAAAAAAAACCAACCGAAATAGAGGGATCTCTCAATTTTCAGTCTTCTAGGCTATTAGCATAATACCGCCGATTCAATGATTCATGGTGGGTGAGGTGGGGTGGGGTGGGGTGGGGGGAATTTGTCCTTGTTGCATTTATTTTCCCGGTGTAAAACAGGGGCAATAAGGTCCAACTTTGGGACGCAATGTCTGAGCTTGGGGTATGGTTGCCGCCATATAGATAAATTGAAATGATCAATTAATTCAAATTAATAAAAGAAATCTTCAATTTTCAGACACATAATTCAATTTATTTTTAGGAGTTCTAAATTAGTTTGGATATCTTAAAAGAATATTCATCAAGTTTAATTTGTTTTTAAACTTTGCCAGACATCACAGAATTCTGTAATTGAATATTTAAGGTGCATTTACTGTAGAATTAGAGCATCAGCACAAAGTAATTTTTTGCTTTGCACAGACATTACAGTCATAGTAAAAGTGCTTGCTGAATCTGGAATCAGGGCCTGATCTGCTTCTGGAGTAAAGGTCATTGAGATTTCCTGGAGGAGGCAGTTTCACTCTGCTTTGCTCTGGAGTCAGATCAGGCCCTTAATCTGGACTTACACTACATAAGTTTAGCATCAGTGTGAAACAGAAACTGCTAAATCTGTAGTGTAAATGTCTGCCTTTAGACTCCAGGATGTTCTGTTTCCTGCGTCGTAAAACGGAGGTCCTGAAATCCAGCAGGCAGACAGCACCAGGTAAGACGATCATTATTTTGAAATTAGCACACTCCTCAAACTTTTAATGCATTGTCTTTTAACTTTAAAATAAAATGTGAAACACCACAAAATGTTCCTCAAGTGTTTTATTTAACCTGTACTGGGTTGACAAAGGGACAGATACAGCTGGTTGATGGACAACAGACAACACAAACGATAAAAATGCCCATGTCCACATAATTCTAATGGCCTAATCACATTAGAATTCAAATTTATAAGACTACTAGGTAATTGTACACTGTCCCAAAGTCGTATTTAGCTGTACAGCTGTAAGGTTTCAGGTTTGATTCCCTGTCCGTACTGAATTAGCAGATCTCAGGTAGGGCAGCGGTTAGACTGCTCCCATTGGTCTGAGTGCTCCTGGGCTTGGAAAGGGTAAAAAAAAAGTCAACCAGGGCTTCCACTCCTGATTGCTCTCCACTGACATCTGTCAAAAAGTATGCATATGTGGATGTCAGTTGAGAACAGGATTGGACATAGTTGTGGCTGTAATATACTCCACTGTTGTATAGCTTGCTGATACTCATTGCCTTAAGCTTATGTTTGAAGTACAGCCATTTGGCGGAGTGGATCTATAAAGCAGCAGATAGCAATGCCTTCAGGAAACAACAACAACTTGCATTTATAAAGTACCTTTAATGTAGTAAAACATCTCAATGTGCTTCACAGCAGCATAATCAGACAAAAATTGACACCGAGACAAAGAAGGAGACATTAGGGTAGAGAGGTAGGTTTTAAGAAGCGTCTTACAAGAGTAGAGAGAAATATGGAGAGCCGGAGAGATGTAGAAGGGGAATTCTGGTGCTTAGGGCCTAGACGGCTGAGGGCACACTCGCCAATGGTGGGGCAAAGGAAGTGGGATGCACAAGTGGCCAGAGTTGGAGAAACGTGGAGTTGGAGGAGGGTTGTAGGGCTGGAGGAGGTTACAGAGATAGGGAGGGGTGAGTCATGGAGGGATTTAAACACGAGGAGGAGAATTTTAAAATCGAGACGTTGGTGAACCAGTTAGTACAGGGCTAATGGGTGAAAGGGACTTGGTGCAGGTTAGGATACGGGCAGCGGAGATTTGAATGAGATCAAGTTTATGGACGGTGGAAGATGGGAGGAAAGGAGGAACAACTCGGAAAAAAGGGCTAAATTAATAAGTTTTGCAAAGCAAGTGTGAACACTACAAATGTGAGTGCTTCTAAATATGATACATTAGAAACTAGTCCATTTAATTTCTCAAAATAATTGGTAATTGTGATGTTCTACAGACTAAATAATATTACACTACCCCAGCAAAATTGGTACTTAACAATAATGCAAACAATCTTTCTGTAAGTACATTATTAATAAGCCAGTGGGATTCATAGAAAATATAGTTGATTTGGAATTATAATTCAAAGCTGTAGTCTCATAAATATTTACTTTATGGCCTTTAATCATAAAGGTTTACTCTAATTATATGCAGATTCATCTTTTGCAAGGTGGTTCTGGAACTGAACGCAAGCAGATTAAAAAGGTCCAAGGTAAATAAATAACTGCGCAAAGTTAGGAGGTTGTTAAGAAGTTGCTCTTTTTGGCATTGTAAAATTCTTTGCCCTGTTTGTTTTTTTCATCATAAATAGTTCTCAAGTGAACAGCTGGAATTTGCCTTCTGTTAGTTGTGAGTGACCTTTCACTCTGTCCAGCACTTTGACCAATAGCACAGCTCTACATTGCAACAGTGATCAAATCCTTTGCAGATATTGCTTTTCATATTCACAGACTACAAATATTCAGGAATGTCAAGGATCCGATTCAGTCTTGGATTAGTTCTTAGAAAAAAATGTCTGACTCTGTAAAACTCTATTCGGAAGTCTGGTTGCATGTGCACTTTTTTAATATTAGTTTTATCCCAATCTAAACTACATTATGGAATCTTACTCATCTGGAATTTAAAATAATTGTTTCCATGTAAACTGTGATTAGGTAATATTTCAGTGTTTTATCCTAGAATTATAAAATATTTCCTATTCTGCTTTATATAGAGCTGCTTATTTTCACTGAAGTAATGCTTAGAAAGATCTTTAATGGTATTATTTCATGGACAACTGTTACATTCAAATGGCAATGTTTTGTTAACATTTATTTCTCTATATTTACACCATTTCTGCGACGTCATAATCTTCCACTTCTGTTTTCCCCATTTATGGGGTTACATGGAAGGGATATGTCGCTGAGATTATATTGTAGCACGTGTGGCATGGTTTGTGTCACTGATGTTAAACAGAACATATTGGGTTGGACATCAACTTATGTTTATATTGTTGATTTCATTTTCTTGCAGTTAAAATTGAAGTATATCAAATGTTATTCATAAAAAGGTTCCTCAGCAGAAAAGCCTTAGGATTATTCTGCACTTTTTGTAGGATTAATTGAAATATTTTTATGGCCTCAGAGAGATATCTTTCAAGCAGCAAAACAGATGGAAAAGTGACCAAAGTTGAGTGAGCAGAACCTGAAACATTAGACCGGTTCCCATGTATGGATACTGCTGCATTTGTTCTTGGTAATATTCATAGCTGAGTAAATGTTTTCCTTCTTTCCAATCGTCTCAAGTGGTTTAGATTTTAAAATAGCTCAAGAAGATTGTTTGTTTTCTGTTCTCAGGATGTGGGGACTTGAGCTCCATGTGGCCCCATGGGCTGGGGTGGCAACTTCCCTTCCCTGTAGGACATTAGTGACCAGCTGTGGCTTTAATGATGATCCAGAAGCTTTCATGGTCTGACCTTGTGAGAAACAGTCAGAAGCAAGTGCAGGTGTTTGTAGGCAGAATGGCTAAAAAAAGAAACACCTTAAAAAGCATTTCCTACCCGCAGAAAGCTGTATTCAAAGATCTCCAGACTCTTCTGTTCAAAGACTCACTTCTGCTTGGATCAGTTGACCCTGGCATCTGCTGCATCTCATCGAATGCAGTGTAATTTACCTCGAGTGCAGCAGTAGTTCAAACTCAGGAAACTCGGAGCTGCTTTGCCACTGGCTTTAGCTTTGACGTATGCCAGTGGCGACTTGGCGAGCGGATAGCAGGGAGGTTCTAGAAGCACAACGAAATACAGTGGGAAGGCAGATATTAGGCTCTGAGGAAATTCCTGATGAATGTAAACTTGTGCTACTGATATGTCAAGAAAACTAACATGAGCCAATAAATTTAGGGTAAACAAGTATCCTTCTACTCCTCCTCTCAAGCTACAGCCAAAGCTTGTGCTGCCATATCGAGCAATATGCCGATGTGAGCACCTTTTGGAATAATTCACAGCAAATTAAACCGATGTAAACCATTTCCCCACAAGTGAGCAATGTAAAGAAGAAAACATTTTAGAAAATAAAATGTGGACTCGCACGTACATTGAAATATGTCAAAATAAAAATAGTGATGATTTTCTTTTACTGCAAGCTGTGTCATTACATAGTATTACATAGTATTTACAACACAGAAACAGGCCATTCGGCCCAACAGGTCCATGCCGGTGTTTATGCTCCACATGAGCCTCCTCCCACCATTCTTCATCTAAGTCCATCAGCATATCCTTCTATTTCTTTCTTCCTTATGTGCTTACCTAACTTCCCCTTAAATGCATCTATGCTAGTTGCCTCAGCTATTACTTGAGTTAGTGAGTTCCACGTTCTAACCACTCTTCTCTGATTAAAGAAGTTTCTCCTGAATTCTCTATTGGATTTATTAGTGACTATCTTATATTTATGGCCCCTAGTTCTGGTCTCTTCCACAAGTGGAAACATCTTCTCTACATCTACCCCATCAAACCCGCTCATGATCTTAAAGACCTCCATTAGGTCACCCCTCAGTCTTCTCTTTTCTAGAAAAAAGAGCCCCAGCCTGTTCAATCTTTCCTGATATGTATAACCTCTCAGTTCTGCTGTCATTCTTGTAAAAAAAAATTGCACCTTCTCCAGCGCCTCTATATCCTTTTATATTATGGAGACGAGAACTGTGCACAGTACTCCAAGTGCGGTCTAACCAAGGTTCTATACAAATTTAACATAACTTCTCTGCTTTTCAGTTCTATCCCTCCAGAAATGAACCCCGGTGTTTTTTTTTTGTATAGCCTTATTAACCTGTGTTGCTACTTTTAATGATTTGTGTATCTGTACCCCCAGATCCCTCTGCTTCTCTACCCCATTTAGACACTATTTCCAAAGAGTATGTGGCCTCCTTATTCTTTCTACCAAAATGTACCAGTTCACACTTATCTATATCGAAGTTCATTTGCCAATTGCACGTCCAGTCTGCAAGTTTATTAATGACTTCTTGATTACATGACATTCTGCAAGTTTATTAGTGTCTTCCTGGTTGGATTTCCTAAGAATAAGTACTGCATATTGATCACTGTCTATCTGTAAAATTATTAAAAATACTAATCTGTGATAGATTATTCTACTAACTGTTATATTTGCTATAAATATTCTGAAAGAATTAATTCCAGAATTTTGAAATCAAGTAACCTGCCATGCAATGAAGCACTGAGCACATAAGTGAGATTTTACAGTTTTAAATCACGTATTGTATGGTGTATATGATAGACCTTTGTCTTGTTACTTTGTAATTTAATATCATTCACTTTTGCATGATCTCCCACAGTGATAAATAACAATCAAAAGTAGTGAAAATGGCAGTGACATTCAAATGAAAATAGAAGCACATCTGTGGGCAATTTCTTTCAAGATATCCTATTGATTATTTCACTCTTATTTTTATTGTTTATGGTAATGTTATCTGGAGAGACTGATTCTTTCATATTGGATTCTATACATCTCTGGTTAAAAAAAAACTATTGTCAACACAAAGAAAAAATAAAAATGTGGGGTGCCACAGAGTTACTGAGGGTTACAGCACTAATATTGTGTCTTGAGTGAGTGGAAAAATGCTTGATGCTCCACACTAAGTCACTTTGAATTGCAACATCTGAGCATATCTCTAGAAAGGGGAAGAAAAAAAATGGAACAAGTTGGATGCTCACACAGTTTGAGTTCAAACTCATGCCTTCAAGGAAGGATTGGCAGGGGTCTGAGAACAGGCTGTCCACCTGCCATCTGGGCAGCTGCAAGTCGAGATGGACTGAAGAACTTATTTATTCCAGAGAAATTATTAATATAAAAAAGGAATAAAAATCCATTGGACTTTTACATGACAAATAGACTTTTAAGAGCTGCAATTCAGCAGTAGGCTACAGAAAGGTTGACATCTTTGACAGTTTAGGAACATAGAAATATTTAAAACTGGAAAAGACACTGTGGTCCATTTACTTGAACCAGTGCACTGAAGTCTCGTTTGCACACCGTAATGGATTCATATGTCTTAGTTTGGCACCACTGAGAAATCAAATGCATAGCATAATGAGGTCAGTGCAGGAGACTTTACAGTGCTGCCCTAAAAATCTGACATTTGCACAATAATATTTTGCTGCTTCTCAGATGAGCAGGAGGAAACTGCAAAGTTAAGAACATAAGAACATAAGAAATAGGAGCGGGAGTAGGCCAACTCCGCCATTCCAAAAGATCATGGCTGATCTTCGACCTCAACTCCACTTTCCCGACAGATCCCCATATCCCATAGTTAAAACTGGCAATGTTGCATGTTACATGACAAATACATTGGGGTAGATCTCGACTTTGTGCAATAGTGTAAAATGGGTGAAGCCAATAGATATAAAAATCGGGAGAGATGTAAAACAGGCTGCCAACTCGCTATCACCTATTTTACACTATCGCACAAAGTCAAGATCTACCCCATTCATTTTAATGGTAACGGAGATTTGCTTCTCATTTTGAAGATTTTGGCTACAATAAGCGCTTAAATGATAGGTTGCATTTGGGAACCAGGAAACTATAGTGATTGTATTTTGCAGGAAAATTGGGCATGGTTAATAATGTTGTTATGCCCTATGTGATCAATTGGATCTGATTTGTCTTCCACTGTATTTTAATTTCTCATTTTTACAATAATATATTTCAGTTTTACACTGCATACGGTGTTATAGTTAGGTATGAACTCAAATCCTGTCAGTGACAGGACAGATATATATTTTCTGCTTCACGTACAGAGGTGTCAATTCTTTCAGGTGAGTGAACTACCATCCAGTTGAACCAACTGTTAATATATCCTGTATTTAAATATTTGCATCTTCTGAATTCATAACATTTTAATCTCTTTGATTTACTAAACAATCTTTCTCAAATATTAGTGAATCTCCTGTGGTGCAACAAAGTACATATTGGTTTATAAGGTCCAGAACATTACACCAAGCAAAATATAGGTGTGTGTCCTTTAAAATTACAGGGATAGAAATTGGTATGCATTGCACCCTCATCCCATTGCACTCTCAGTTTAACTCCTTAGGGATGGATTTAACCCTACTTATCTGCCGCCCTGGAGTTGCCAGGAAATTGCCGTCTGCCATTTTAACTTGCTCTCCTGAGCAGGCGCTAAAGACACCGGCCGAAAGCCGGCACGGTCTCTTTTGACATATGCCTGCAGGGTCCTGATGACGTCATCGGGATCCGACTGCAATTTTGACTCTGGCCTGAGCGGGGAAGCCAATGTGACTTTTGTACCAGGCGACCTCGGGACAAAGGAGGATCATCCTCATAAGAGGCTGAAAAAGGTGTTTTCTTTCTTTGTGGGGCCCCAAGGAGCAGGCCTCCCCGGCGTAGCTTTCCTTCCCATTCACAAAAGTGTGACCACCCTGGAACCCAATCCCAACACCTACTTTGTGTGGCTCGCTTTTCTGCTGCTTTCCACCCGCAAAGGGTGGGAGGTTTACTGGTGGGATTTAAATGAGGCCTGGGAATTAAAATATCTCAGGCCTGATTTTTGCAGCAGTGGGTGAGTTTCCAACTCATCTCACCACCCACCAGCCTAAAACCGACCCAGAGTTAAAATTGGGGTCCTTGTCTTCACATGTCATAGGTCTATATTCAGTGCTGTTTTTGAGCTGTCAGCTTTTCCAGGGCTTTCTTCAAGCTGATGGTCATTTTTTTTCCTCATTTTTTAGGTCAGCATGTATCGAAAAGAATTCAGAAGGTGTTGGAGCATTGGGGAGAGAAGTTTCCAAGTGTATTGGGGGGGAATACCTTATACTATTGTGGAGGCTGAAGTTTAGCAGTGTTGGGAGTGGGTATGAGGTGTGGCAGTACAAAGGGGAAGAAGACCCAGTAGGATTCATGGGAAAGGTTGCAGGTAATTGGTGGCTAAGGACTTCAGAGAACCGATCTTCAACTTCTGCCCGAAACGGGCACAAAGTCAATGAAGGGGCTGCACCAAACCTGCCTGATGCCAGCGTCAGGAGGCCCAAAGCACTTCTGCTCTTCCTGGCTCTACCAAATGTTAAGTTTCTGTGCTGTTTTGTGAGTGTTCTCCAGCGGTCCCTTGAAGGACCACAGGCTAGGTTACTCATCACCTGGTGGAAGTAGACCGAGTGTGCGAGGTGCACGCTCTGCCCATTGGTACCTGTACATTGCAAGACTCTGATTTTCATATTAAGAAGCCTCCCGCCTGTTTCAGGTGGGCTGCTCCCCCATTTACAGACCTGGCTGAATATTGCATCAGGTGAACCTTAGGCATCAATGGGGTGGCCGGGGCACCCCCACCAATTTTCAATTGCCGGCTATTGTGAATTGCCTCCAGGGGTGTCATAATTTTAAAAAGGCATTTAAAAAAAGGCTAGTCTGCGCTCTAATTGACCTGCCCTGAGAAAATGACCAAGAGCAAATAAGCTCTAATTAAAAAAGAAAGACTTGCCTTTATATAGTGCATTTCACGACCTCAGGATGTCCAAAGCGCTTTACAGCCAATGAAGTACTTTTTGAAGTGTAGTCACTGTTGTAATGTAGGAAACACGGTAGCCAATTTGCGCACAAATAGCAATTAATGAAATGACCAAATCATCTGTTTTTTAGTGATGTTGGTTCAGGGTAAATATTGGCCAGGACACTGGCGATAACTCCCCTGCTCTTCTTCGAAATAGTGCCATGGGAACTTTTATGTCCACCTGAGAGGACAGGTTTAACGTCTCATCCGAAAGATGGCACCTCCAACAGTGCAGCACTCCCATACCACTGCACTGGAGAGTCAGTCTAGATTTTGTGCTGAAGTCTCTGGAGTGGGACTTCAACCCACAAGCTTTTGACTCAGAGGTGCGAGTGCTACTTACTGAGCCACAGTTGACACCCAGAAAGGAATAGCTATTATGCCTTGTGCCCTAATTGAGACACACTAAATTATACATTGCAGCATTTCAGTCTAGGAATACTACATTCTATGTTACACGGTATAATGTTCCTGTCCTTAGAAAACAGCGCATCTTCCAATCAACTGTGATTCCATGTTCCAACAAGCTCTGTGTAAAACAAAATGTCTCCTAGTCTCTCCCTTTTTTCATTTGCTGATAATCTAAAATTTATGTCCTCTACTTTCTGGATCACCGACCAGCAAAACTAATTTCTCCTTATTTACCTTATCAAAACCTCTCATTATTTTGAACATGGATGAGCAGTACTGTGGTAAGCACAATTTGTACTTCCACTTTTGACACCACATTCAAATCTCTTTTGTAATTGTAAAAATGAAATGAGCTCCTGTACATTTGATTCAACATCTGCAGATTGTTCGTCAAACAGAAAACAAGAAAGTGCCAGCAATATATTTGTAGCTACTGCCTGATAAACCCAAAACATGAAATACAAATAATATAGGAAGAGATTTTCTGAAACTAGGAAAGGTGCTGCAAAAAAGCAAATGTCCAACATCAATAAAGTATTGAGATCCAAACCAAGTTTTATTTTTGATCTGTTGCTTTGCAGCACATCTGGATCTCCATGCAAACATGTTTACTTTCACGTCTGTGTTACTACAACTTTAGACATTTTCTCCTAAACATGTTGCGTTGCATATTAAATCATGTGATTCAGAATTAGTAACATTAAATAATTATTAACCATCTCACATTTAACTACTACTGTGAACATAATGGGGGTAATTTTCAACATTGGCAGAGGCAGAAAACTGGCAGGAGTGGATCGGTCCCCTGTTATTCACCTCGTCTGAAGTCAATGCAAAGGAAAATCAAGCGGGATGTATAACGGCGGGGTGTAACATGGGCAGCCGATCCACTACTGCATGTTTTCTGCATCCACCAAAGTTGAAAATTACCTCCAACGTGAGAACTGTAGCGATGGATTTGAGGATCTAAATATGAAGGAATCACCTTCTAGCTCTATGGGTATTGTTAGTGCACATTGTGATCTAGTAGCTGGTCATTTTGTTCCTGATTTGCACAGCTTATTAATATCTCTCCTCTCCAAATGTTCAGTGCCATTCACAACTCCTCAGATAATAAAGCAGTGCATGCCCGCATGCAACAAGACCTGAACGATGTTCAGGCTGAGGCTGATAAGTGGCAGGTAACATTCGCCCTACAGAAGTGCCAGGCAATGACTATCTCCAACAAGCGAGAGTCTAACCACCGCCCCATGACATTCAACGGCATTACCATCGCCGAATCCCCCACCATCAACATCCTGGGGGTCACCATTGACCAGAAATTTAACTGGGCCAGCCACATAAATACTGTGGTAACAAGAGCAGGTCAGAGGCTAGGTATTCTGCGGCGAGTGTCTCACCTCCTGACTCCCCAATGCCTTTCTACCATCTACAAGTCACAAGTAAGGAGTGTGATGGAATACTCTTCTCTTGCCTGGATGAGTGCAGCTCCAACAACACTCAAGAAGCTCGACACCATCCAGGACAAAGCAGCCCGCTTGATTGGCACCCCATCCACCACCTTAAACATTCACTCCCTCCACCACCGACGTACCGTGGATGCAGTGTGTACCATCTACAAGATGCACTGCAGCAACTCACCAAGGCTTCTTCGGCAGCACCTCCCAAACCCGCGACCTCTTCCACCTAGAAGGACAAGGGCAGCAGGCGCATGGGAACACCACCACCTCCAAGTTCCCCTCCAAGTCACACACCATCCTGACTTAGAAGTATATCGCTGTTTCTTCATCGTTGCTGGGTCAAAATCCTGGAACTCCCTCCATAGCAGCGCTGTGGGAGTACCTTCACCACATGGACTGCAATGGTTCAAGAAGGTGGCTCACCGCCACCTTCTCAAGGGCAATAAGGGATGGGTAATAAATGCTGGCCTTGCCAGCGACGCCCACATCCCATAAACAAATAAAAAAAGATGCATTTTCTCAATTTTTGGCATTACTGTCTCTTCATCCACTGCTGCTTCATATTACTACTATGTGTCAGTTAACTCTCTCTTTTCAATCCTGTACTTTTCAGCTTCACTGCTACTGTGTCCAGGATTTCTATCCTTTTCACTCTTTTGTTCAATCTGCTTCTTTGGCACCCTGCAGAAATCACTCCAGCAATTAACCCCTTTGTTGCTATTTTTTCCCATGAAACTGCTGCAAGCTTTAACTTCAGATTTAATTAAGCCTTAATGAAAGAATATTTTTATATGCATATATAAACATAAAACCATATGTGTGGATGTATTTTCTGTCATATTACACTGATAGCATCACTCTTAATGCTATGCAAATTTATTTCAGATCATTTCTTGCAGTCGATTGGCTCATTTCTTTGAAGGCGCTTATAAAATGAAAATCTTCAGTAAAAGGAAGGGGGCTGAATTCGATAAGGTCTGAAAACGGGCATGGGGATCGCAACACCCGATCTGCCCGTGTCCATTGAAAGTAATGCAGGCAGCATGCGAAATTCGTGCTACCTGCTAATTAACATTATTGAAGTGCTGAGCCCAGCGCTGAACGTGTGCTGGTTGGCTCAGCGCTCAACAGGGGGACTAATATCATGGGAAGTCTGAGCTGTATTTAAAGGTTGCCTGCACTTCTTAAAGGGGAATAAAAACAGAAAAAGCTGGAAATACTCAGCAGGTCAGGCAGCATCTGTGGAGAGAGAAACAGAGTTAACTTTTCAAGGTCGATGACCCTTCGTCAGAACTGGAAAAAGTTGGAGATGGAACAGGTTTTTAAGCAACTGTAGGGGCAGGGCAAGGGGGGAGGGAGGAAAGAACAAAAGGGAAGGTCTGTGATAGGATGGAAGGGAGGAGAGATTAAGAGACAAAGGGTATGTTGGTGCAAAGCAAAACTAGATGGTAATGGGACAAGTTAATAAACAAAAGATGACTCTAGATGAAGTGTAAATGGCACTGGCAGAATGATCGACAGCTGCCATGTGAGAGAGAGAAAAAAAAGATAGGGGCAGAGGTTATGGTCTGAAATTGTTTAACTCGATGTTGAGTCCAGAAGGCTGTAAAGTGCCTAATCGAAAGATGAGATGCTGTTCCTCGAGCATACATTGAGCTTCATTGGAACAGTGTAAGAGGCCGAGGACGGAGAGGTCAGAGTGAGAGTGGAGGTCCCAAAAAAAACCTCAACTCCCAAGAAAAACCTGTTCCATCTCCAACTTTTTCCATTTCTGACGAAGGATCATCGACCTGAAACGTTAACTCTGTTTCTCTCTCCACAGATGCTGCCTGACCTGCTGAGTATTTCCAGCATTTTCTGTTTTTATTTCAGATTTCCAGCATCTGCAGTATTTTGCTTCTTAAAGGGCAGGTGCTTTGTGAAAGAACCTCATTCTGCATAAGAACATAAGAACATAAGAATTAGGAGCAGGAGTAGGCCATACAGCCTCTCGAGCCTGCTCCGCCATTCAATAAGATCATGACTGATCTTCGACCTCAACTCCACTTTCCTGCACTATCCCCATATCCCTTTATTCCTCTGGTGTCCAAAAATCTATCTATCTCAGCCTTGAATATACTCAATGACTGAGCATCCACAGCACTTTGGGGCAGAGAATTCCAAAGATTCACAACCCTCTGAGTGAAAAAATTCCTCCTCATCTCAGTCTTAAAAGGCCGACCCCTTATCCTGAGACTATGTCCCCTAGTTCTAGACTCTCCAGCCAGGGGAACAATCTCTCAGCATTTATCCTGTCAATACCACTCAGAATCTGATATGTTTCAATGAAATCACCTCTCATTCTTCAAAACTCCAGAGAGTATAAGCCCAATCTACTCAATCTCTCCTCTTAGGACAACCCTCTCATCCCAGGAATCAATCTAGTGAACCTTTGTTGCACCACCTCGAAGGCAAGTATATCCTTCCTTAAGTAGGCAAGCAAAAACTGTGCACAGTACTCCAGGTGTGGTCTCACCAGAGCCCTGTATACTTGTAGCAAGACTTCCTTACTCTTGTACTCCAACCCTCTACCAATAAAGGCCAACATGCCAGTTGCCTTCCTAATTGCATGCTGTACCTGCTTGCTCGCTCTTTGGGCTGGATTTTCTCAATGGAGATGTGTTGGAGGCGGGACTGCTGCTTGCCTGGTTTCAGCCCCGCCTCCATCAGCCTCTGGCCAACCAGCGGGATCTTCCCCTGATTGACCTTGTTAAGCCCGCCTGGTGGGCTCAGCAGGCCAATTAGGTGGAATTCAGTGACAGAGCACGTCAAAGTATGACATGTCATCTGTCAAGAATTTTTGAAAGAAGAAATGTCATCGTTTGACAGCTCTGTGAAGCTGTCAAACACTGACATTCTGTGTAGTTTGATGAGTCCTTGTGTTCAGGACTCATCAAACCTTTCTACTTTGTAGAAATCAGATGACTGTTGGATCGGAGGATCCAACAGCCAGTCTGTGATCTCTACAATGGAGATGTCGGGACTCCAGCTCCACAGCGGCTGAAGGCTGTAGGCAGAAACAAAGGTAAGTGAACATTTTCTAACATTTTACACTCACCTCACATACTTACCACTCCACACCTGCACCCATCACTCACCTCTACATCGCACTTTCAGACCCCTCCGACCCCCGCAGACCTCCTACTCGGCTCCTACACCCTGGCGGGGTTCCCCGAGGTCGGGAAGCCCGCACTTCGGAACGAAAAATGGGGATAATCCTATTTTCTGCCTGTTAATAGGCTTTAATCCCTTTCCCGCCTCAAGGAGACGGGACCCAGGGCAGGACGGCTTCCCGCCTCTTGGCAGGAGGGCACGGAGGCAGGTTGGGGGCGGGTTTGCCACCCACCCTCAAATTCTGCAACTTTACCGGCAGTCCCACCTCCATACCCGCCTCCTCGGGGCTGAGAAAATCCAGCCCATGGTGTTTCTTGTACGAGGACACCTAAATCTCTCTGAACACCAACATTTAATAGTTCCTCACTATTTAAAAAATATTCTGTTTTTCTGTTCTTCCTACCAAAGTGAATAACCTCACATTTCTCCACATTATACTCCATCTGCCACCTTATTGCCCACTCACGTAACCTGTCTATATCCCTTTGCAGGCTCTTTGCGTCCTCCTCACATCTTACTTTTCTACCTAGTTTTGTATTGTCAGCAAACTTGGATACATTGCACTCAGTCCCTTCAGCTAAGTCATTAATATAGATTTTAAATAGCTGAGGGCCAAGCACTGATCCTTGTGGCACCCCACTAGTTACAGCCTGCCAATCTAAAAATGACCCATTTATCCCTACTCTCTGTTTTCTGTCTGTTAACCAATCCTTTATCCCTGCTAATACATTACCCCCAACCCCATGTGCCCTTATCTTGCTTAACAAACTTTTATGTGGCACCTTATCGAATGTCTTTTAGAAATCCAAATATATTACGTCCACTGGTTCCCCTTTATCTACCTTGCTAGTTATATTCTTCAAAAAACTCAAATAAATTTGTTAAACACGATTTCCTTTTCATAAAGCCATGTTGTCTCTGCAGCGCCTCGATTTCAAAATTCTCATCCTTGTTTTCAAATTCATCCATGACCTCGCCCTTCCTATCTCTGTAATCTCTTTCAACCCCACAACCCCCCAAGATATCTGCGCTCCTCTAATTCTGCCCTCTTGAGCATCCTTGATTATAATCGCTCAACCTTTGGTGGCCGTGCCTTCTGTTGCCTCGGCCCTAAGCTCTGGAATTCCCTGCCTAAACCTGTCTGCCTCGCTAACTCTCTTTCCTCCTTTAAGACGCTCCTTAAAACTTACCTCTTTGACCAAGCTTTTGGTCACCTGCCTGAATTTATCCTTATGTGGATCGGTGTCAAATTTTTTTGTCTTAAAATGCTCCTGTGCAGCGCCGTGGGATGTTTTACTATGTTAAAGGAGCTATATAAATACAAGTTGTTGCTGTTGTAATCATATTGGACCAGAAATTCGGCTGTTGTCGGGTGAGTACGCGCTGTGTACTCACCCGAAAGGCCACCTGAAGTGCCGGTTTCCTGCATGCACGAGAAACCGGAACTTCCGTTCCCCTGAAGGGAGGGGTTCAGAAGTCGAACGTGTGCGTGGGAGAGGCTGCGCGCACGCAGCGAACTTCGATTTTTTTTTCAGGTTTCTCTGGGAAGGTAAGTATGAAGAAGCTGCACTTTTAAAAAGGAGGCGCAAGGCCTGTTTTTAACAAGGTAAGTGGTTAATTAATTACAATTTAAAAATATTTTCAACAGGTTTATCTTTTTTAGATACTTTAAAGAAAGGTAAATTTATTTTTAGCACCGTTACAAAGTATAATTAATTTTTTCAAAAATTTAAATTTTTGTTTAAAGTAGTTAATTTATTTAACTTATAGTTATTTTAAAAATGTGATGATTTAAAAAAAAATTATTTGAAGTTTAAGTGTAGTTTTGGGGCCGATCTTTATTCATAGATTTGACAGGTCTTCCTGTCAAATCTATGAATGAAAATGCCCTGCTAGGATTGGCTCTCCATGGCCCACGTGATCCCAGGGGACGCTTCGAACTAACTGCGCCCCTGGGATACACAAGCACTGCCCGCCGGCAGCTGGAGGAGGCCCAGTACCTGAAGTCCTCGTGGGCCCAAAGCACAACTGCAGGCGCGGTAGGCAAGTACGCGCGTGATGCTTGCACCTGCAGGAAGCTTGAAAGCTGAATTTCTGGCCCATTATGATTTTCTAAGTGCCCTGTTACCACTTCCTTAATAATGGATCCAGCATTTTCTTGATGACTGATGTCAGGCTAACTGGCCTGTAGTTCCTTGTTTTCTCTCTCCCTCCTTTCTTGAATAGCGGGGTTACATTTTCTACCTTCCAATCCAGTGAAGGGAGTGAATGTTTAAGGTGGTGGATAAGGTGCCAATCAAGCAGGCTGCTTTGTCCTGGATGGTGTCTTCTTGAGTGTTGTTGGAGCTGCTTTCATCCAAGTAAGTGGAGAGTATTCCATCACACTCCTGACTTGTGCCTTGTAGATGGTGGAAAGCCTTTGGGCAGTCAGGAGGTGAGACACTTGCCGCAGAATATCCAGCCTCTGACCTGCGCTTGTTGCCATAGTATTTACGTGGCTGGTCCAGTTACGTTTCTGGTCAATGGTGACCCCCACGATGTTGATAGTGGGGGATTCGGTGATAGTTATGCCGTTGAATGTTAAGGGGCGATGGTTAGACTCTCGCTTGTTGGAGATAGTCATTGCCTGGCACTTGTGTGGCGCAAATGTTACTTGCCACTTATCAGCCCAAGCCTGAATGTTGTCCAGGTCTTGCTGCATGCGGGCATGGACTGCTTCATTATCTGAGAAGTTGCGAATGAAACTGAACACGGTGCAATCATTAGCGAACATCCCCACTTCTGACCTTACGATGGAGGGAAGGTCATTGATGAAGCAGCTGAAGTTGGTTGGGCTAAGGACACTGCCCTGGGGATCTCCTGTAGTGATGTCCTAGGCTGAGATGATTGACCTCCAACAACCACAACCATCTTCTTTTGTGCTAGATATAACTCTAGCCAGTGGAGAGTTTTCTCCCTGATTACCAGTGACTTCAGTTTTACTAGGGCTCCTTGATGTCACACTCGATCAAATGCTGTCTTGATGTCAAGGGCAGTCACTCTCACCTCACCTCTAGAATTCAGCTCTTTTGTCCATGTTTGGGGCAAGGCTGTAATGGGGTCTGGAGCCAAGTGGTCCTGGGGAACTCAAACTGAGCATTGGTGAGAGGGTTGTTGGTGAGTAAGTGCCACTTGATAGCATTGTCGACGACACCATCCATCACTTTGCTGACGATTGAGAGTAGACTGATGTGGCGGTAATTGGCCGGATGGATTTGTCCTGCTTTTTGTGGACAAGACATAACTGGGCACTTTTCCACATTGTCGCGTAGATGCCATTGTTATAGCTGTACTGGAACAACTTGGCTAGAGGCGCGGCTAGTTATGGAGCACAAGTCTTCAGCACAACAGCCGGGATGCTGTCGGGGCCCATAGCCTTTGTTGTATACAGGGCGCTCAGCCATTTCTTGATATCACGTGAAGTGAATCGAATTGGCTGAAGACTGGCTTCTGTGATGGTGGGGACCTCAGGGGGAGGCCGATATGCATCATCCACTCGGCACTTCTGGCTGAAGATGGTTGCAAATGTTTCAGCCTTGTCTTTTGTACTCACGTGCTGGGCTCTGCCATCATTGAGGATGGGGATATTCATGAAGCCTCCTCCTCCTGTTAGTTGTTTAATTGTCCACCACCATTCACGACTGGATGTGACAGGACTGCAGAGCTTTGATCTGAATGGTTAATTGTGGGATCACTTAGCTCTGTTTATAGCATGCTGCTTCATCTGTTTAGCATTCATGTAGTCCTTTGTTGCAGCTTCCCCAGGTTGGCACCTCATTTTCTGGTATGCCTGGTGCTGCTCCTGGCATGCTCTTCTGCACTCATTGAACCAGGGTTGGTCCCCTGGCTTGATTGTTTTGGTCGAGTGAGGGATATGCCAGGCCATGAGGTTACAGATTGTGGTGGAATACAATTCTCCTGCTGCTGATGGCCCACAGCGCCTCATGGATGCCCAGTTTTGAGCTGCTAGATCTGTTCTGAATCTATCCCATTTAGCACAGTGGTAGTGCCACACAACACGATGGAGGGTGTCCTCAGTGTGAGGACGGGACTTCATCTCCACAATGACTGTGCGGTGGTCACTACTACCAATGTTGTCATGGACAGATGCACCTGCGACAGGTAGATTGGTGAGGACGAGGTCAAGTATGTTTTTCCCTCGGGTTGGTTCTCTCACCACCTGCCGCAGGCCTAGTCTCGCAGCTATGTCCTTCAGGACTCGGCCAGCAGTGGTGCTACCGAGACACTCTTGGTGATGGACATTGAAGTCCTCCCACCCAGAGTACATTCTGTGCCCTTGCTACTGCTCAGTGCTTCTTCCAAGTGGTGTTTAACATGGAGGAGTACTGATTCATCAGCTGAGGGACAGCGGTAAGTGGTAATCAGCCGGAGGTTTCCTTGACCTACTTAACCTGAAGCCATGAGACTTCATGAGGTCCGTAGTTAATGTTGTGGACTCCCTGCGCCACTCCCTCCCGACTGTATACCACTGTACCGCCACCTCTGATGGGTCTGTCCTGCCGGTGGGACAGGACACACCCAGGGATGGTGATGGAGGAGTCTAGGACATTGGCTGAAAGGTATAATTCTGTAAATGTTACTATGTCAGGCTGTGGAACAGCTCTCCAATTTTGGCACAAGTCCCCAGATATTAGTGAGGAGGACTTTGCAGGGTTGACTGTTCTGGGTGTGCCGTTTTCATGGCCGAAGCCGGTGCCTAGGTCAATCCCGGGTGGTCCATCCGGTTTTATTATTGTTTTTCATAGCGGTTTGTTACAACTGAGTCGCTTGCTAGACCATTTCAGAGGGCAGTTAAGGGTCAACCACATTGCTGTGGGTCTGGAGTCACATATAGGCCAGACCAGATTTCCTTCCCTAGAGGGCATTAGTGAACTAGATGGGATTTGACGACAATCCGATAGTTTCATGGTCACCATTACTGATACTAGCTTTTTATTCCAGATTTATTTAATTAATTGAATTTAAATTCCCAGCTGCCGTGGTGGAATTTAAACTCATGTCGCCAGTTCATTATTCGAGGCCTCTGGATTACTAGTCCAGTAACATAACCACTATGCTACCGTTCCCGATGTAGGATAGGCAAAGGCACATGAAAGACAGACACTAAGGGAATGCACAAGAGTGAATAGCTGACTTTGTTATGTAATATTGCAATTAATCATTTATAAATTATGTTTGGAATGTTTGTTTTGTGGTGGCTTTTATTTCAGCATTGTGGCCAAGAGGACACTGTGATTTTCTGTGACAGAGGGATGGTAAAGTGGGGACGTTTTGAGCAATGGGGATCTGGGGTTTCATTCAGGGGTACCAGAGTCTGATGATGTGCTCACAGAAAGCCCGTCCGGAATGAGGATTTGAAGGCTTCCTCCTCCTCCTTTTCTACCTCCTTCTCTTCTCCTCCTTCTCCTCCTCATCCTCCTGAAGTGTTTGTGGAACCTGTGGCGCCAAGGGCTGCACCCTCATGATGACCAAGTTGTGGAGGATGCAGCAGACAACCACAAATTGGGACACGTGCTCTGGTGAGTACTGGAGAGCTCCTCTCAAGCGGTCATGGCTGTGGAACCGATTCTTTGGCAGTGGAACCAATGCTTTAGCACCCCGATGGTCTACTCGATCATGTTCCTCGTGGCAGCATGGCTGTCATTATATGATTACTGGCCACGAGTGGTGGGGTTGCGGAAGAGAGTCATCAGCCATGTGTAGAGCGTATGGCCCTTGTCGCCTATCAGCCACCCTCAGGTTTGACGTGGTGGCTGGAAGATTGCTGGCACAGCGGACTGGCATAGGATGAAGGCATCATGACTGCTGCCAGGATGCCAGGCATTCACCATCATGATGTTCTGGGCGTTGTCGCACACCAACTGCACATTAAGTGAATGGTACCCTTTGCAGTTACGGTACATCTCAGCATTGAGATGCGGTGCCCGCAAAGCCACATGTGTCCAATCGATGATGCCCTGCACCATGGGAAGCCCGATATCCTGGCAAAGATACATGTGCACTCCTCCTGCTTCTCTCTGTTTAGAGAGAAGACAGTGAAGTCCTTTTTCCTGGAGTACAGAGGCTCTGTGACCTCCCAGATGCAGCGATGGATGGCGAATTGCGAGATGTTTGCTATGTCGCCTGTTGCAGCCTGGAAAGATCCAGCAGTGAAAAAATTTGGGGCCACGGTCACTGTGAGAGCCATCGCCGCCCTGCTCTGAGGCTGCGGGTCTGGTTCCAAGAGGTGGCAGAGTTCTGTGACCACCTCATTGGTGAAGCTGTGCTGCCGAACACACTGCTCCTGGCTTAGGTGCAGGTAGGGGAAGTGCTCCCTGAAGACACTAGGTGGGTAAAGACTCCTGCTGAGAGTCCTCCTCCTCCTCCTCCCTCTGCGAGCAGCTTTCCTTCTTTGCTGCCTCTGCTCCATCTCCCTGTCATGCCGCAGCGCAAGGGGGACTGCAACTAGAGCACTCATGACTGGAAACAAGTGGTATAGTCAGAGGCCAATGCCTTCCCAAAGTCCAGCAGCACTCCCTGCACACTTTAACAATGTTATAAATGTCTTCCAGCAAGCCAGTATTCATATAAGCTCTGCAAGACCCAGTACAAGAGAAATAATCAACTTACCTGCAAGTTGGATGTATCCCTTTAAATAGCTCTGGTGGGGGGGGACCCTCGTGCAGATGAACGCACGTTCAGCTGTACGTATTTAGGAGAGGGAGTTGATTGGAGTAGCGATGTCCAAAATAGCAGGTCGTGCATTAAATAAGTGTTACATGTTGATTGACGTCATGATCTGCCTACTCTGCATACTGCTGGCGCACGCACATCCCGCCCGTGCTATCATCCTCACCAAGATGGCGAACAGCGCGGGCGGCGCCAAAAGTGGGCGGAAGCGATGCGACCGCCCTTTTTTTTTCACACCGGCCTTAACTGCTGACGCTAAGGTGCCAAGTTTCGTGGCCGAAGAGGTTTTGGAATATAAAGAAAGTCTTAAACCGTAACTTGTTTAATGCGCTTGTCTAAAATTCTTCTCTCACAGAGGCATTAACCTATTTAAAATATGAAAAGTCAAGGCAATGGAGCAGTGTTGCTATTTGGGTAAAGATAAGCAGACTGTGACAGGAAGGGGCAGAGAGTTTAACGGTAATAGTGCATCAGCGAATAAGGTGAAAGCAGGGAATAATGGTAAAAAGTTAAAATTAAAGGCTCTTTATCTGCATGCATGAAGCATTCGTAACAAGATAGATGAATTAGTGGCACAAATAGAGATAAATGGGTTTGATCTAATAGCCATTACAGAGATGTGGTTGCAAGGTGACCAAGGTTGGAAACTAAATATTCCAGGGTACTTGACGTTTCGAAAAGACAGGCAAAATGGAAAAGGAGAGGGGGAGTAGCCCTGATAATAAAGGATGACATAAGGACAGTAGTGAAAAAGAATCTTGGCTCGGTAGGTCAGAAAGTAGAATCAGCATGAGTGGAGATGGTCCCTTGGAGGCTGAGACAGGAGAAAATATTATGGGGAATAAGGAAATGGCAGAGACTTTAAACAAATATTTTTTATCTGCCTTCACAGTAGAAGACACAAAAAGCATACAAAAAATAATGGGGAACCAAGGGGCTAATGAGAGTGAGGAACTTAAAGTAATTAAGATCAGTAGAGAAAAAGTACTTGAGAAACTAATGGGACTAAAAGCCGACAAATCCCTTGGACCTGTTGGCCTACATCCTAGGGTTCTAAAAGAGGTGGCTGCAGGGAGAGTGGATGCATTGGTTGTGATCTTCCAAAATTCCCTAGATTCAGGAACAGTCCCAGTTGATTGGAAGGTAGCAAATGTAACCTGCTATTCAAGAAAGGAGGGAGAGAGAAAACAAGGAACTACAGGCCAGTTAGCCTGACATCAGTTGTCAGGAAAATGCTGGAATCCATTATTAAGGAAGTGGTAACAGTGCACTTAGAAAATCATAATCTGATAATAAGAAGGCAAATGGCATGTTGGCCTTAATTGCAAGGGGATTGGAGTACAAGAGCAAGGAAGTCTTGCTACAATTGTACAGGGCTTTGGTGAGACTACACCTGGAGTATTATGCACAGTTTTGGTCTCCTTATCTGAGGAAGGATATAATTGCCTTAGAGGTGGTGCAACAAATGTTCACTAGATTGATTTCTGGGATGAGAGAGTTGTCCTATGAGGAGATATTGAGTAGATTGGGCCTATACTCTCTGGGGTTTTGAAGAATGAGAGGTGATCTCATTGAAACATATAAGATTCTGAGGGTGATTGACAGGGTAAATGCTGAGATGTTGTTTCCCCTGGCTGGAGAGTCTAGCACTAGGGAGGCATAGTCTTGGGATAAGGTGTCAGCCATTTAACACTGAGATGAGCAGAAGTTTCTTCATTCAGAGGGTTGTGAATCTTTGGAATTCTCTACCTCGAAGGGCTGTGGACACTGAATCATTGAGTATCTTCAAGGCTGAGATAGATAGATTTTTGGACTCTAGGGGAGTCAAGGGATATGGGGATTGGGTGGGAAAGTGTTTATGAGGTCGAAGATCAGCCATGATCTTATTGAATGGCGGAGCAGGCTTGAACGGCTGTATGGCCTACTCCTGCTCTTAATTCTTATGTTCTTATGTAACTATCTTACTACCTCTGCTAAAATGAGAAGTCGCACAACACCAGGTTATAGTCCAACAGATTTATTTGATTTTACAAGCTTTCGGAGCGGTTCTACTGCAAACTACCTCTGCTAAAGTAGTGGAGAGAACAATTACAGATGATGGTGTTAATCATTTTATGTTGGTATCTCATGGCATTTTTTCAGGACCATTGCGTTTTTGCATTTTCACTTTTAAGTGTATACAGGAAAACAATTGCAGGTTGAGAAGAAAAAACAAACATTTTGAAAAATCTGGATCATGATCTGGGAGTAGCATCATGTATTTGCTTTCCCTGCACCACTTAGAAAAATGCTTTGATGCTATTTTGTTTTGCATTAAATCTCCCTGGTCACATCTGGATTTGGACTTGCCTGATATATTATGGCTCTCAATGGCTCAGAAACTCTAACATTTTTAGACTTCACTCAAAAGTGAAAAAGAAGTGCAAACACAGCCCAAAATGCAGGTCACATTATATAATTTTTTGCTCTGGTGAACCTATAAATAGGCTGACATGCTACAGTACTCAGTGTTGTCATTTGAGCTAAGTGGACAAGATTCTGTTATTTATCACCTGAGTTTATAATTTGAGTACTAAATAAAATTGGGTTTTTGAGAAGTGACACTGAATCCGTAGTTAATCATGTTTTATGGAACCTTTTTTGCACTTTGTTTTTGGTCAGGCAGATGTTGGACATGCACGGGAGCCTATCGCCATATTTAATGAGTCTTGAAACCAAACTAGTGAGAATTGATCAGAACTCGCAATCACTTGATATGGACTGAACACTCACTTCCCCTAGCAACATACCTCACATATACAAGCTCAGAGATTGTCGTGCAGGTTGTCAAGAGCAAAAACTTTACTCCCCCCACACCCCCACCTCCAAGTGTGCGCTGTAGTATTGCTGGAGATTAAGCAACTAAACTCAACAACTAAATGCAGTGCAGCTTACAGCATAAAGAACTGGTGAACTTCCTCTGCTTCTCTGGCTGTGACCATCCTAACTGTTGCGGCATTGATATTTTTAGTTATCTGGAATCAAGTGGGAAGAATCCCAATCCCCAATGGCAGAGCTACTCTTCCAGATCCCATTAATGATCCAGGTTGCCTGGTCAATCAACAGTGCCCTGGGGCACTGCAGATCTGCTTGGCTCAGGTATTGGACAACAAAGTCCGTCCCAGAGGACTGAATCAATCCAAATTTCCCATCAGCAAGCTTGTCACTTTGAAGCTAACTCAATTGCAAAGAGGCACCACTAACCTCCCCGTGAAGGAAGGTAGTCACAAGGCAATTAATAAAGTATGGGTCTGAGCTCTTGTGAGGCACATAGAAGGTGCCAGGAACTGTGATCAACAACTACTTGCCTCTCCACAGCCCAATTGTGGTAGGCTCTGAACCGTTGATATACATGCTATATAACCGGCCTTCAAACAATGCCATCTAGCAGCTGTCATCCCGAGTCTCAGAGTTTCCCATCAGTTATATGATGAACACCTGCCTTCCTTCCATCACATTGATCTACACTGAATAGTTACAACATGTGTGCCACATTGAAGGTCAATATGTCCAAGTCCAATATTAGGTATCAGGCTTATTTGTCACCAATTGCTTCATCCAAGTTCTCATGTAAAACACTTTGGCCAAGAGTCTCACTCTTCCCCCAGGACAACACATCTGGAGCCCTTTATCACTGTAGCTATTTTCACTTTTTGTCACAAATTCACTTGACAGGGTTGGGCATGGATCTTAAACATAGACTGAAGTAAATCCTTCCATTGCATGACCAGGAGCTCCAAATCATGATGGAAAACTATTCTGATACATTGGAACTTTGCTTTCATTAAAGAAGATGAGGTAGACCAGAGCGTTCTTTGTTTCTTCTGAGTGAAGTTGCAAAAAACTTAGTTCAAACTAAAGTTGGTGTCATCTTGAACCCCCAGCTACCAATATGAGTCAAAAGGTAAGGACAGATGCTCTATTCAGATGAATACCTTCAAGATCTCTGCTTTACCTGTGGAGAGCCATAGTACTACACTACGTGCACCCATTACCATAATTCCAGTGGCTTTACCACTGTTCAAGATGGTGGGTAGACTTTCCCCTGTACAGACGTCTGTGTTTGCCAGTGTTGGTCTGCTGAAACCTGTTGCTGATGCATACATACATAAGAAAACAAGGGCAAGAAAAGACAGTCAGGTCCCTAAGCCCACCTTATCCAAAAGCTGGTGAAAGGTCACCCACCAATAATCCACTCCCGAACCACATAATCTGCACGGAGAAGCAAATAAAAAAGAGAAAAAGAACTGCTGTCAATTCAAGTAACCTTCTGGGAAATTCTTTTCTAACTTTTGTAGAGTATTGAATCCCATATCTGAGTGGAAAGGTGATATCAAATAAACATTTTCAAGCAATGACTGTTCTGTTTGCAGCAGGAGGTTTAGCCAAGACTGCAGAACATTGAACAATTCCTGTTATATGGTTAGAAAAAATTATGTTTACAGCTTATATTGATGCGTTTTAAATATGATTGTGAAACTGAGCACCATACCACCCGTTCCAGAGAAATGAACTGTGAAATTCACGGAAAATATTTATATATTCCATATTAATGCATGTCACATAACATGGATGTAATGATATCCTTCTGAAGTAATTTGCTGTGAGTGTCAGATTTCATTAATCCAATACAGGGGCAAGCCGAATTTTGTACCATGACTGTCACAGACAATATTGCTGTGCAGCCTACTCACAATGTTACCACACACATGTTTTTCTAACTCCGTCATTTGTTACATACATCAGGTTTGTGATGTACTGGCATTTTAATAAGAGTTAAAAGTGTCACCACTGATCTTCCTACAAGTTTTACATTTCTCCACTGCTGTGACCACTGCAACCTAAACTCTGGATCCGAGTGTCACCAATGTTTTTAATTTGGTATTTTTTTAATATCCGACACTTTCATAACCTGACCCTGGCTGGCCAACTATTCCAAATAATCATGTTTGCTTTGTCCCCCAAAGGAAATAACTATAGTCCTACTCCTTTATCCAGGATGAAATGTCCTGTGCTTTTCTTCATCGTGTAAATCCATTTCACTGAGACCCTGATGAAATTCAGGCACGCTCCATGACGATATGCTAGGGATATAATTCCTTCATTAGTATTTTCCAGTGGTATGAAGTGGTGTTTCTTAATGTTGCATAAATATAGTTTTGAGTGCCCTAACACCCTACAATGCACAGTCAGACACACTAGAGAGAAACCAAATTGCGCCCAATGTTACACAGAATGATAGTTCAAACAATAGATTAAATAGCTTCTATGAGAGATTTATAAATCAAGACATTATACAATGGGATGGATGAAAAAGCCTAAAGATGATTATTTAATGTTCAGACAGACCAAGTGTACAGAACCTCTCTGACTGCACTTGGCTGACAGGCTCATTTACTGTTCCAACATCTTTGGCAGTGGAAGACAAAAATAAAATATGACGTCACCTTACTTGTTTTATTTTTGAAATGGTCACCTTGATCAATGTAATTACATTTCATAAAACCCTCTAGTATGTAGAGGTGAGTTATTTGCAGGCAAGGATAGATAAAAAAATTTTAACAACCCAGAGTACTGTCATAGGCAGATGCACCTGCGACAGGTAGATTGGTGAGGACGAGGTCAAGTAGGTTTTTCTCTCATGTTGGTTCCCTCACCACCAAGCCCAGTCTGGCAGCTATGTCCTTCAGTACTCGGCCAGCTCAGTCAGTAGTGGTGCTACCGAGCCATTCTTGGTGATGGACATTGAAGTCCCCCACCCAGAGTACATTCTGCGCCCTTGCTACCCTCAGTGCTTCGTCCAAGTGGTGTTCAACATGGAGGAGTACTGATTCATCAGCTGAGGGAGGGCAATAGGTAGCAATCAGCAGGAGGTTTCCTTGCCCATGTTTGACCTGATGCCATGAGACTTCATGGGGTCCAGAGTCAATGTTGAGGACTAATAAAGTGAGCAATAAGAGTGTGAACACAACTTTGTTTGGTGACCAAGGAAGCAGTGGGATGATATCAAAAGAAAACAGAAAAATCTTAAAACAAAACCAAACACGAGCCAAAAAAGGGCAGCAAATATGAGCAGTCACAGGAATAATTAGGGAGAATAGCTGATAACAGTAATGGCAAGGAGAAACAACAGAAGAAAACAGGCACAAGATAAAGTAAACTGGGTGAGAGGAGCCACAATCAGAGTAACAAGGAAGTACAGATGGAAAGAGTACTAAAGTGACAGAGAAAATAGATGAAAAACGAGGTTTTTTTTGAAGGACACATAAAAGAGCAGTCAAAATGAATCAAGCAGAAAATAGATAGATTGGTAGACCAAAAGGTAGAGGGACTAGTGAATTATGAGGATGGTGTGATGGGCAGGAAGCATTACTCACAGAGACTGTGTATCACAATGGACAGCCCCAATGGCAGTTCAACAAAGAATCTGAGGAAAGCAAGATGAGTCTGGGAGACTCGTCTAGAACTGAGGAGATAAATCAAAATTGCAATTAGAATTTCTCCAGTGCACAGAGGAACCAGCCACAGAGCTGGGGAGAATGAAAGGCACAAGGTCACACATCGTTATTTGTTAAAAAAAAGGATTAAATAATTACTTAAGTTTTACGCAAAGAGGGTAAGTCAAAATTGAACACTTGCAACTATAATGAAATTTAGGCTGGATTTTCCTCTAGTATCCCTCCCCAAATCAGGTGGGATAATGGTGAAAATGTAGGAAATGGGGTGTGGGGCTTATTGCCTCCAACCCGCCATGACCTGAATTTTTCTTCCACTTGCCTCCACTGCTGGCCCCTTCCCCGCCTACCGCATGTACGTGCTGTCTGGGACGTGGGGCCTACCATTCTTCTTATTGCTTCTTCTATGTGATTCTATGTAATATGTAATTCTCAAGACCACCTCATAGACAGGAATGCCCCAGATGTCTCTTGATGGACAGAGAACCCATAGTAGAAGACTTCACTCCCTTCATTTGGACTTCCAAGCCTCACCTTCTTATGCCCGAGTTTCAATCTAAAAAAACATTTTTGCTCTTCGAGACCCCTCTGTGCCTTCCATTACTTCTTCTGGCTCTTGTGGCAGTGATGATCCCACGGCAGCACCATTGGGATTTTGCAAACTGGCAGCAGCCTCTAGAATCCAGCCAGCAGCCAGCTGTGTAAGGTAAATTACCCCCAACACCTGAAAATGGGTTTGTAGCATAGAAACTTACGTACAGGAGTAGGCCATTCAGCCCCTCGAGCCTGCTCTGTCATTCAATTAGATCATGGCTAATCTGTACCTCAACTCCATTTACTTGCCCTTGCTCCATATCCCTTGTGACCCTTAGCTAACAAAAATCTATCTATCTAAGTTATGGGTAAATTATTAGAATCCATAATTCAAGATCAAATTAGTGAGCAGAAGTTAATCAAAGGCAACCAGTATAGATTTATTAAAAGTACAGCTTAACAAATGTAAGTGTTTTTTTGGAATAAGTGATTGATTGTGTAGGTAAAAAAAAAATCCAGTTAACATAAGAATAAGAACATAAGAAATAGGAGCAGGAGTCGGCCATTCGGCCCCTCAGGCCTGCTCCGCCATTCAATAAGATCATGGCTGATCTGATCTTGGCCCCAACTCCACTTTTCTGCCTGTTCCCCATAACCCTTGATCCCCTGTTGTTCAAAAATAGTCTATCTCAGCCTTGAATATATTCAGTGACTCAGCCTCTACAGCTCTCTGGGGTAGAGAATTCCAAAGATTCATGACACTCTGAGAGAAGAAATTCCTCCTCATCTCTGTCGTAAATGGGCGACCCCTTATTCTGAAACTATGCCCCCTAGTTCTAGATTCCCCCACAAGGGGAAACATCCTCTCAGCATCTACCCTGTCAAGCCCCCTCAAAATCTTATATGTTTCAATAAGATCACCTCCTATTCTTCTGAACTCCAATGAGTATAGGCCCAACCTGCTCAACCTTTCCTCATAAGACAACCCCTTCATCCCAGTAATCAACCTAGTGAACCTTCTCTGAACTGCCTCCAATGCAAGTATATCCGTCCTTAAATAAGGAGACGAAAACTGTACGCAATACTCTAGGGGGAAAAATTCAGTTGGTTGCACCTCCCGTTAGTGCCTTAAGAGGGCGCTAATGGGGCGCAAAGCATCTAGCGCCTGGGCGCGACGATGTTTGTGCTGCTCGCGAAATTAACTAGACATTTTGCGGCAGCGCTAAACACTACCGCCACAATCTCCTGCGCCGGCAGATCGTGACGTCAGTCGAGTGCGCAACGCCCTGGTATCGCCCCGGAGCGGATATTGAGTGGCGCCCCCTGCCTTACCGCCTGCCGCTAGCAACGACAGGTTGAGGGGAGCGTTTTGCAGTCAGGAAGGGACTGGGGGAGCGCTATTTAAAGGTGACCGCTTACTGCCTTTTATTGTTGGTGACATTTTTGAACCATGCATTCTGAGAGAGAGAGAGAGAGACTTCTGGAGAGATTCAACACTGTGTGAAGGAGTTTTGGGTACTGAGCAGCACTTTGCAGGTTCATTTTGATTTGCCCTTCCTTGTATCGATTTAGAAGAGACTGTGGGGGCTGCACTCTGAGCTCTTTCCCTGGTACTCTTCATTGTTCTTTCCAGCAGATTTGATGTGCAGGTCTCTCCAGGCCAAGATTCAAGGCTGCAATGAGCAGGATGTGGATGGAAAGCAAGATCAACCCTCCCCTTTAAGAACTGGCCCGCGCCATTGTGTGTGTGTTCCATTGCTGACTGACATCATATGAGCTTCGCCAGCGCTCTGAGGTAGCGCCTCGCTCCTCGGCCTTTGCGCCCTAAGACAGGTGTGAAGCGCCTGATTTAGTGCTCCAATCACCTCCAGGGGCGATAAAAGTCAAGTTTGCAGTCGGTGGCGATAATTAGCGCCAGGCGCTAATCTTTGCGCCCGGCCGATAATTGCGCCCCAAATGGGGCGATACTGAATTTCTCCCCCTAGGTGTGGTCTCACCAACGTCCTGTACAGTTGTAGCAAGATTTCCCTACTTTTATACTCCATCTCCCTAGCAATAAAGGCCAACATTCCATTTGCCTTCCTAATTACTTGCTGTACCTGCATGCTAACTTTTTGTGTTTTATGTACGAGGACACCCAGATCCCTCTGTACCACAGCATTCTGTAGTCTCTCTCCACTTAAATAATATTTTGCTTTTCTATTCTTCCTACCAAAGTGGATAACCTCACATTTTCCCACATTATAGTCCATTTGCCAAATTTTTGTCCACTCACTTAACCTATCTATATCCCTTTGCAGACTCTTCCTCCTCACAACTTGTTTTCCCACCTATCTATGTATCGTCAGCAAATTTGGCAACAGTACATTCGGTCCCTTCATCCAAGTCATTAATATAGATTGTAAATAGTTGAGGCCCCAGCACTGATCCCTGTGGCACCCCACAAGTTACAGTTTGTCAACCTGAAAATGACCCATTTATCCCAGCTCTCTGTTTTCTATTAGTTAGCCAATCCTCTAGCCATGCTAATATATTACCCCAACACCATGAGCTCTTATCTTGTGCAATAACCTTTTATGTGGCACCTTATCGAATGCCGTTTGGAAATCCAAATACATGACATCTACTGGTTCCCCTTTATCCACTCTGCTCGTTACATCCTCAAAGAACTCAAATAAATTTGTCAAACACGATTTCCCTTTCATAAAACCATGTTGACTTTGCTTGATTGTATTATGATTTTCTAAATGTCCTGCTACTACTTCCTTAATAATGGATTCCAGCATTTTCCCAATGACAGATGTTAGGCTAACTAACTTATAGTTTCCTGCTTTCTGTCTCCCTCCTTTCTTGAATATGTGTGTTACATTTGCGGTTTTCCAATCCGCTGGGACCTTTCCAAAGTCTAGGGAATTTTGGAAGATTACAACAAGTGCATCCACTATCTCTGCAGCCACTTCTTTTAAGACCCTAGGATGCAGGCCATCAGGTCCAGGGGACTTGTCAGCCTTTAGTCCCATTAGTTTGCCTAGTACTTTTTCTCCAGTGATAGTGATTGTTTTAAGTTCCTCCCTCCCTCCCTTTTGCCCTTTGATTTTCCACTATTATTGAGATGCTTTTCGTGTCTTCTACCGTGAAGACAGATACAAAATATTTGTTCAAAGTCTCTGCCATTTCCTTGTTTCCCATTATTAATTCCCCAGTCTCATCCTCTAAGAGACCATCGTTTACTTTAGCTACTCTCTTCCTTTTTATATACTTGTACTAGCTCTTACTGTCTGTTTTTATATTTCTTGCTCATTTGCTCTAATAATCTATTTTCTCCCTCTTTATTATTTTTTTAGTCATCCTTTGCAAGTTTCTAAAAATTTCCCAATCTTCTGGCCTACCACTAATCTTCGTCACATTGTATGCCTTTGTTGATGTAGCGTATATGAATATTCATAAGGCTTTTGATAAGTTGTCTCAGAATTTACAAAAATTAACTATATATAAGAGGAAATGTAGCAGCCTGGATAGAAAGTTGGTTTATGGACAGGAAACATAAGTGATAATTTTAATGTTAGTAAAGTTCCTATGTTCTATTTAGTGCCATTACATTTAATATTAATCAAATGATTTTAATAGGTTACTCCAAATTTTTTTTCCCCCAAATAATTTGAATATCTAACTACTTTGAAAAATTATGCCCAGAACCTTTGCTATCGACTGTCTGAGTTCATTCAAGAACCTAGGATGCATGCCATCAGGACGAGTGACTTTTCCATTTTGAGTTCTGCTAATATTTTCTGAACTCAATCTTTTTCTAGTTATCTAACACTTTTTCCATGTCTTGTTCCAGTATACCTACAATCTTACTGCCACCATTATTTGTCAACACTAGATAGAACAAAGCAACACTGCATTCCCCAAAACAGAGAACATTAAGAATTAATCCACAACACCGGCAATTTAATTAGTTATTCATTTTAACCCTAACCACGGGTAAGGGGGATTAATTTGGTAAAAGAATTTTGCCAGTGAGTCAAAGAACCTGGGAAAGAATGACCCAAGAAGTAAGCACAAGGAATGTGCCAAGGTTTGAGGTGCAAGACTGGGAGGGAGAACCAACATTAAGGGCAGACGGTGGAGGATGGCAGAAGGTGAAACAGGAAGAGTGCGTCAGCTCAAGCGAGATGGAAAGCCACAGTCATATTGGAATCTGGTACAGAAGCAGCTAAGAAATGAATCAGTTTATTGTAAGAATACACAACACATATGACATGATAATTTTATTTAATTATTTATTGATTTATTATTATGGCATAACTATGGCATGTATGACTGAGGTGGGAGATGGCCCTTGTAATAGAAAATTCTACAAAATGCCAGACCCACTGGGGTAGTTAACATAACATTTAAATGTCAGTGGGAAAAATCTAACCAGGATTGTCAACAAATTGCGAATCTTTCAGTGCCTTTCCTGCAAAGTAATAATTTAATTTATCAGTATGGGATCACAATTAGCCATATAAACAGGTGCGATTTCATTACAGACACCATGGTGTCCCACAGTGAAAGAAAAGCTCCTTAGAGGCAGGTTGCAGTCAGACAGAAACCTGTAGCTAGATCTACTGAACCACAGTTTAGTAACACTGCAGAACACATTGGCTATGTTTGCTTCACAACAGATAAGAAAGGTGCAGCTAAAGGTTGTGAGGCAATTATTTGGGGACATGACTTAACCCAAGGTTGTTGAAGAACATTTTGAACTAAAGAACAGGCTTCTGGCAATGTGTCAGAGAAAAATGATTTGTTGAAACTCATACTCGAATTCTCTACTGTTTTCTGACAACTGGGATAGACTGATATGATTACACATTATATTGACAATATCCAGTAGCCAGGTCCAGTGATAAAGGGCCATGGCAATGTGAGTAGCTTTATTAGCCTCATAAATATGCAAACACCATAGTTCTATGATGTAACTAGCATCCCAATGTGGTTTTATCATGCAGTCACATTTTCAGTGACCAGTGCCAGCCTCACCAGAGAAACCTGGGGCAAGCAGGAGCAGGCCCAGAAAAGGCCGAGAAGGTAATTTATATAAAGTAAAATGATGTTTCCTTGTGGACTGGGAGGATCAGGAGTGCTCCTCTGGCCCCCACATAGAAACCTTAGGCCTCACCTGCCCCGGACTTCGCGACCCCCACCCCCTTGCACTCTCCACTGACCACCATCACCTCCAGACCCCCTCGCCTCCCCCAACGCACGTACTTGACTGCCAGGGATCATTCCCACTGGTCCCCGGCAGAATCTGTTAAGTGAACTTCAACAATCCAGAGATAATTGGACATAAAAGCCTAGAAATGTCTGGAGCCTTGTTCCACCGTCGGATGTACGGCAGGTTGTATCTTCTGTTCAACTGTCTGCCCTGATAATCCTGGCGACAAGTTCATTTGCATAATTGGGCCAGGCAGCTGTGCCACATATGCCAATACTGGGGAACTGCCCCTACAGAGGCACTGGAATTTCAGAGCAGCACCGTGCTGTTTTGCTGGGGTTGGACTGGTCTGATTTAAGTGTCAATTTTTTGCCTGATGGCTGCTCCATAACAGCGATTGCCAATCGGACACGAACGTAGGCCCCACTTATGGCCATTGTTTGGCAAGCATGCCTTTTTGATGTAAGAAGACTTTCCAGTGGCCACATACTGGGCAGAACTGGTGGAATTTCTGGGGAGTCCAGCACCTCACCAGTTCCGCTTCCAAATTTGACATCATCAAAGAAGGGAGCAGGCCCACAGACAGAAGATGCATCCACCGTCCCTCTGTTACGATTGCCTGAGTAGCTAGAAATGGGCTGATACCTCTTAGAAACAGGTTCTGCCCTAAATCCCTACCACCCCTCCCCACCCACCACCCTATCCCCCCCAACCAGCTTCACCCACACAGGGCCGGAGCTTCTAGCCTAACTTGTTTAATTTAAGGTTTATCACACAAATATTGGCCTGTAGGTATTATGCAAACAATAGTATAGTTGGAGCTGAGGCTGGATTCACATACAAATTTTTCAAATGTAACTGCTGTGACTTGAGTACTAATGTGTAAGCAAGCACAGCTGAATCTTGACATAAATAAAAGCAGGTCAAACTGCACTTGTGTAAAGAATTAGTGACAGGTCAATGCTTCATATGATTGAAACCCTCCGGTGAAGAGCTTGGTTAACACGCAAGTTATTGAGCGCAGTAAAAAAAAGTTAGTAGAATAGATAATCTTGTTGTAAGCACATCTCTGGTCTTTCAAGATCTATTTCAATTTGCTAACGATCTGAAGAAAAACAAAACTGATCTTTAACAGGATGTGGGAGGTAATTTTAACCAAACTCACTGGGCAGGAAACCCTTGGGATTGGGTGGAACGCCAGTTTTACACCCTGCCCAATATTATTCTTTGTCGACTTCAATAGGGAGTAAAAACAGACGGGGTGTAAAACTAGCGTTGCACTCGATCATGCTGTTTCCCGATGGGTGGGTTATTGCTCCCTGATCTTAAGTAATGTTTACATTGATTACCAAAAATAACATGCAATACTGACTTTTTTCACCTTGAGTTATGACTACCAGTTTTACAAATAACTAGACTCTACAATTATATTTGGTTGTGCAAAGAAAGTGTTATATGTGGTTTATATTTTAGTGAGCGGTAAGAATGATTTACCATTTATAATAGATGTATAAAAAGGTGAAGATTTAAAATGCAATTGAGGCTTTTAAAGTGTCTTTGCTTTCATAATTTCTAAAGTCTTCTAAAGCCTATGATTGCTTTACAGTCTGTAAAATAATTTCCATCATCAATTTTTTATATAATACAGTATATACAACTGCAATGTACTAATGATGTTTCAAAACAGCGCCAATTTTTTTCCTGTAACAGTTCCTCGCAGAGCTGTTGGTATTGCTGTGGAAATGCACACTTGACTGTTCCGTTCATTAGAGACATTCAGCGCTATCACATTGCAATTAAAGCAAATAAGGTGAGACGAGCAGTGTGACAAAAGCAAATGAAGTGAGATAGCATCACATGTAAAGTAGTAAGGTGTTACATGATAATTTGTGCAGTGAGACTTTTTTTCCCCTCAGCATTTCTACACTATTTCAAAGGCAGAGAATTCTATAGTGAAGATCTACATTATTATAACATATGGTATTCTATTCACAATAACAAGGTAATTATTACCACCATTCATATGGAGGAAATGCCAAGACCTTTATATTCTGCCATGAAGCATCTTTGAATGAGGAATAGTGCAGAAAACTGTTTTTACTCTGAACTGAAATATTGCAAGCCCCGATTTTGAATCAGATGGGTGGGGGCCGAGGTGTGTGACAAAAAGTCTTGAGTTTGGCAGCGTGAGGCTCAGGAGATTTTAACTCCCGGGCCAGATCTAGATGCCTCCAGTGAGTTTTCCAACCGAAACCAGCAGCTGGCTGGCACGCAGGAGCGCAATGTCAGGTGGGTGGTGGCCGTTGCCGGGGACCAAAGAACGGTCCCTGGCACTCGGGTAAGTTGCGGGCAGAAGGGTGGGGGGTTTCACTCCTGCTCCTGCTGGCACTGCAAGGAATGTAAAACAAAAACTTACTTCTTGGGGCCTCTTCTGGCCTCGACTCTTCTTGCCACTAGTTGTTGTTGCTTCTTCCCCCCATGCATTGTAATCACAATGGATAAGACTAATGTTCCGATGGTCACTGTCGAGGTCAAAATGACTGTGAAAACAAATCAATAGCTTCAACCTTCAACGGCTCAAGAACATTCTATGAATCAGCAGGTAATCAGAACAACAACACTGGTAATGTTGCTTCAACAAGCTGAGAAATATGATGCCTTTTTCAACTACTGTGCTTGGTAAAACAATGATTCTGATTTTTATTGGAACCCTTATCATAGAGCTCCTTTTATGATGGAATTCCAGAAATCCCACATATATTTACTTAAAGGGACATTACCTTCATAGAAATTGTATTTGCAAAAAAGACGTTTGCCAAAGACAGGATGCCATGAAGTAACAGATACATCATGGCATGTCAGCTTGGTTCAGTGGTAACACTCTCTCCTCTGAGTTAGAAAGTTGTGGGTTCAAGTCCCACTCTAGGGACTTGAGCATACAATCGAGGTTGACACTTTAGTGCCACATTGAGACATTGTCAGAGGTGCTGTCTTTCAGATCTATATGTTAAACTGAGGACCTGTCTACCTGTTCAAATGGATGGAAAAGCTCCTGTAATGTTATTCAAAGAAGAGGAGAGTTCTCCTGGTGTCCTGGCCAATATGTGTCCCTCAACCAACACCAGCAAAAACACATTGGCCCAGATATTCCGATCCCTACGGGTGTGTACGCACTGTGTACCCACCCATAGGGACATTGGAGATGCCGGTTTCAGGCATGCACAGCGCATGCGCTGAAAACCAGCATTTCCGATCTGTCAAAAATGGTCTTGACAGATCCTCCGGCTGCCCTGGAGAAGGGCCTCTGCGGGCGGATAGTTCCGTTTTTTGGAGACCCTCCGCCCACAGAAAACCCTTACAATTCTTACGCCTGGTAAAAGCAGGCGTAAGGCCTGCTTTTACCAGGATAAGAGTTCAAAAAAGTTAAAAAAAAAAATCACTGATTTATCATTTAAAAATACTTTAAAAAAAGGTAAGTTTATTTTTAGCCCCGTAAAAAACTTTAATTATTTTTTTCAAAAAATTAAACTTTATTGTAATTTCAAGTCATTTAAAAATATGATTTTTTAAAATTTATTTACAGTTTTACTATGTTTTTGGGTTGATCTCCATTCATATATTTGACAGGTCTTCCTGTCAAATGTATGAAGGGAGATTCCCTTCTGTGATTGGCTCCCCATGGCCCAAGTGATCCCAGGGACGCTGCGAACTACATGCGCCCCTGGGATACGTGGGCCCTGCACACTTCAAGTTTGGTGAGGCCCAGGAGCGGAAGCGTGTGCGTCCCGGGAGCCCTCAGGTAAGGGCGTAGATTTTTCCAGATCGCCGGGAGGCCTGCGATCGGAAAATACAGGCCATTGACTAGTCATTTATCTTGTTGCTATCTGTGACACTCTGCTGTGAGTAAATTGGCTGCCATGTTTGTCTACAAAACAATGACTACACTTCAGAGTAATTAATTGGTGGTAAAACACTTTGAAATGCTCTGAAGATATGAACGCCACTATATCAATGAAAGTTCTTTCTATGTAATGCCACAGTAATGACATTGACATCTGGTTTTTCTCTCTGCCCAAATAAAAAAATGTTTCTCAAACCTTTCTATATTAAGACAGTGCCCCCTTTAAGTGCAGAGCTGCGCTCACTGGTTATACAAATTAGCTGCCTCGGCACGTCCTGTCACTACCCGAGAGTGCTCCCTACCGTGTATTATTGCCACTTCCTGTTGTGTTTGCTCACTCACTGTTTACATCTACACTGCATTGTCGATCTCATGGTAGTACTTCTGATTCTCCATATTGTACTTGTGGGGGAAGTGGATGAAATCCCTCTCAAAGAAGAGTAGTGGAATGGCTGTTTTCTTCACAATTAAAGACCCATTAATGAAACCCTGGGAACGCCATTTCTGAGAGTGTGATTTGGTTTATGAGCGTCTGTTAAAGAGAAAACCACACACTCTCATCTTCTCTTAAAGAGGAATTCAGCTGAAGTGTTGCATCACAACTGAAAATCAACTGCTGCAATATTTGAGAGCATGAATCTATTTCTGAGACTGCAGAAGAAGAATTAGACTGGTCAGAAATCTGATGATGTAATCAAGGATGGCTGATAAAAACTAAATTGCTCACAGAAGACAGTAGCCATTTTGTCTGTGGATTCCTGTCTGGTAGGAACTGAATTAAGACGAAAGAAACTATTTAACTTAGGACGCTTAAAAGCTACTGGAGACAAAAGGCTTTTATCGTATTTTCAATTGTCTAGACAGGATTTAAAGCATGGTCCACAAGTTAAAGGATTGTTTTAAAGTGCACTGCATCACTTAGTTTGTCAAAGTCATTAAATGTTGAACAGAAATAGCCTTCAAAAAATCTTGAATTACTTTCATGCATGCTATAAAGACCATCACAATTATGTTTTGCTTCTCAACTTTAAACTGTCAGAATGCATTAAGCTTCTCTTTATGCTGATGAAAGCTGAGGTAGGGTCATTCTTTTTTCCTTTACTAAATTCTTTGGCTGTGAAATGCGGCAAAACAACTACCCTACTGAGCTACCCTTTTCTCCTGTCCTGGCTGCAGCATACTCATGCCTGGTGACTCACCATGTGCAGATCCCACCTCGATACTACCCTCTAAAGTACACGCAGTGCCATTTTCTGAGCTGGTGCATGGGAGTGTCAGATCGAGTGATGGTGCCTCTTCTTCTCCTTCACTCTCCTCCCCTAATAGGTCGGGGTCAGACTGGGCTGCTGGCAGTTCTTGGGTATCTGAAAGGAGAAAGGCACAAGGGTCGGGTTGTGGTGAGGGGAGGGGGGGGGAAGCAAGACATCCATGCATACACCGTCAGCAGCTTGTAAGTGAGAAGAGATTCTGCCATGAGGGGGAAGTGCGATGTGAGAAGGAGGATTAGGTATCAGCATACCATTATCAGCAATGCTTTCAACCTCACTGCTCGCTACGACCTCAGTGACAGCCTCTCCAATTAGGTCCAGCACCGTCTCCTCCAGCGCAGTGAGGTTCTAAAGACGAGTTTCCCCTCCGCCTGTCTGCTGCTGCTCATGTCTGTCATGCGCTACCTTGGCCTGCAAGAGAAAGGGAAGGGTGTCAGTGAGTGTGGTGCAATGTGTTTGGGTGATGTGTCTTTCATGGTGAATAGCTTGCAGTGTGTGCAAGGTGTGAGATGTGGGTGTGAGGCTTGCAGCAGTGGTGAGTGTGTGAAGCTATGATTGTGAGGTATGAGTCGTGATTGCTAGAGATTGTTGGTAGGTGAGTGATGGGGGTACGTTGCATTGAACAGTGCATGAGGCTATTGGTGCAGTTGGTAGGATATGGCATTTGAAGATGCATTCACTCATCATATCCACTCGTGTGAGGTCATAAACTTCTTGGGGCACTGGATCCAGGTCCTGGGGGCAACACACATGGCACTGATGGCTTTTGCTATCTCCTCCCACTGCCTTCTAGCATTCTGCCTGGAAGGCTTCCTGCCCCCCTGTGGGTAAAGGAGCTATCTTCTTCTGTGCACCCCTAGGACCAAGGCCTCCAGTGCTGCATCAGAGAATCTCCTTGCCCTTTCTCTTCCATGTTGAGCCATGGCTGCATGCAGAGCAACAATGAGGTGCTTCTTTCACAAAGCACCTCCCTTTTAAGAAGTGCAGAGAGCCTAGGCAAGTTTTTATTGGTCATGATGCGGAGATGCCGGTGTTGGACTGGGGTGGACAAAATTGAGAGGTCGCACAACACCAGGTTATAGTCCAACAGTTTTATTTTAAATCACAAGCTTTCGGAGTTAAAACTCCTTCGTCGGGTGAAGTGAGGAGATACAGAATCGTCAAAGCATATATAGATAGAGAACAAAGCATGTGTAACTTACAATTGCAGACAACTGAATTTAATCATCCTGACTGTTTATCTGCCGAGGTGTGATAAAGTTAATCAGGTCAGCCAGGAAGGTACCACATCAAAGACATAGCAAGATACAACTGAGACAATGAGGTGGAATCGCATGGGGTCTAACGTGTCAAAAGCTGCCGTCTGTATGTAAAACGATTAACTTTAAAATTTTTACTTTTTTACTGGGAATCACATCTGTGAACAAGCCAACGACAACTCGAGTCCGGATCATGTCATGTATCGTGACATAAACCCAAGATCCCGATTGAGACCGTCTTCATGAGTGCGGAACTTGGCTATCAGTTTCTGCTCGATGATTTTGCGTTGTCGTGTTTTCCTAAGGCCGCCTTGGAGAACGCTTACCCGCAGATCCGAGGCTGAATGTCCTTGACTGCTGAAGTGTTCCCCGACTGGGAGGTAACAATCCTGCCTGGCGATTGTTGCACGGTGCTCGTTCATACGTTGTCTCAGTGTCTGCATGGTCTCGCCGATGTACCATGCCGCGGTGCATTCTTTCCTGCAACGTATGAGGTAGACAACGTTGGCCGAGTCACATGAGTATGTACCATGTACCTGGTGGGTAGTGTCCTCACGTGTGATGATGGTATCTGTGTTGATGATCTGGCATGTCTTGCAGAGTTTGCCGTGGCAGGGTTGTGTGGTGTCGTGGTCACTGTTATCCTGAAAGCTGGGTAATTTGCTGCGAACGATGGTACTTCTGAGGTTAGGCGGCTGTTTGAAGGCAAGTAGTGGAGGCGTGGGGATGGCCTTAGTGAGGTGTTTGTCGTCATCGATGACATGTTGAAGGCTGCGAAGAACATGGCGTAGTTTCTCCGCTCCGGGGAAGTACTGGACGACGTAGGCTACCCTGTTGGTTGTGTCCCGTGTTTGCCTTCTGAGGAGGTCTATGCGATTTTTCGCTGTGGCCCATCGGAACTGTCGATCGATGAGTCGAGCGTCATATCCCGTTCTTACGAGGGCGTTTTTCAGCGTCCGTAGGTGTCCATCGCGTTCCTCCTCGTCTGAGCAGATCCTGTGTATTCGCAGGGCTTGTCCATAGGGGATGGCTTCTTTAACGTGGTTAGGGTGGAAGCTGGAGAAGTGGAGCATCGTGAGGTTGTCCGTGGGCTTGCGGTAGAGTGAAGTGCTGAGGTGTCCGTCTTTGATGGAGATTCGTGTGTCCAGGAATGAAACCGATTCTGAGGAGTAGTCCATGGTGAGTTTGATGGTGGGATGGAACTTGTTTATGTTATCGTGTAGTCTTTTCAGTGATCCTTCGCCATGGGTCCAAAGGAAGAAAATGTCGTCGATGTATCTGGTGTACAGCGTTGGCTGGAGGTCCTGTGCAGTGAAGAAGTCTTGCTCGAACTTGTGCATGAAGATGTTGGCGTATTGGGGTGCGAATTTGGTCCCCATGGCTGTTCCGTGTGTTTGGGTAAAAAAATGGTTGTCGAAGGTGAAGACATTGTGGTCAAGGATGAAGCGGATGAGTTGTAGGATGACGTCTGGAGATTGGCTGTTGTTGGTGTTGAGTACTGAGGCTGTCGCAGCGATGCCGTCATCGTGGGGGATACTGGTGTAGAGTGCCGATACGTCCATCGTGGCGAGGAGTGTTCCTGGTTCAACTGGTCCGTGGGTGCTGAGTTTCATTAAGAAGTCTGTAGTGTCGCGACAGAAGCTGGGGGTTCCCTGTATGATGGGTTTCAGAATGCCCTCGACGTATCCAGAGAGGTTCTCACACAGGGTTCCGTTGCCTGATACGATAGGACGTCCGGGTGTGTTGGCTTTGTGTATCTTTGGGAGGCAGTAGAAGTCTCCCACGCGGGGAGTACGTGGGATGAGAGCGCGTAGGATGTTTTGAAGGTCTGGATCGAAGGTCTTGATCAGTCTATTGAGTTGGCGGGTGTGTTCTTTGGTCGGATCTGCGGGTAGCTGTCTGTAGTGTTCCTGGTTGTCCAGTTGTCGATATGCTTCTTTACAATAGTCCATTCTGTTCTGTATGACGATGGCTCCTCCTTTGTCCGCTGGTTTGATGACGATGTTGCGGTTGGTCTTGAGAGCGTGGATGGCGTTGCGTTGTGCTCGGGTGACATTCTGGACTGTCTTGTGAGTGCGGCTGATGAATCTGGCGTTGATGCATCTCCTGACAGCTTGAGCATACATGTCAAGCTTGGGGCAGCGACCCTCCGGAGGGGTCCAGTTTGACTCTTTTTTCTTCGGTTGCTGCACTGCGAGTCCCTCTGTCTGCTGTTCTGGATCATTGATTGTCTCATTGGGTTTGTTGCTGACATCTTGGGATTTGTGGAAATATTCCCGGAGCCTCATTCTCCTGATGAATTCCTCCGTGTCTGCCGCGAGACCGATGGGGTCCATTTTGGTGGTTGGGCAGAACTTGAGCCCTAGGGAGAGAACTTCGATTTCGTCTGGTTGAAGGGTATGGTCGGACAAATTGACGATGGACTTCCCTGTGGTTGCAGCCGTAGTACCGGGGGAGGCTTGGTTGCTGCTGGTGGTGATGCCGAGTTTCTCAAGCTTCCTGTTCTTGATGCGCATGTAGGCAGCGTAGTTCCGTTGCCTCGTCTTTTTACCCAAACACACGGGGACCAAATTCGCACCCGAATACGCCAACATCTTCATGCACAAGTTCGAGCAAGACTTCTTCACTGCACAGGACCTCCAGCCAACACTGTACACCAGATACATCGACGACATTTTCTTCCTTTGGACCCATGGCGAAGGATCACTGAAAAGACTACACGATAACATAAACAAGTTCCATCCCACCATCAAACTCACCATGGACTACTCCTCAAAATCGGTTTCATTCCTGGACACACGAATCTCCATCAAAGACGGACACCTCAGCACTTCACTCTACCGCAAGCCCACGGACAACCTCACGATGCTCCACTTCTCCAGCTTCCACCCTAACCACGTTAAAGAAGCCATCCCCTATGGACAAGCCCTGCGAATACACAGGATCTGCTCAGACGAGGAGGAACGCGATGGACACCTACGGACGCTGAAAAACGCCCTCGTAAGAACGGGATATGACGCTCGACTCATCGATCGACAGTTCCGACGGGCCACAGCTAAAAATCGCATAGACCTCCTCAGAAGGCAAACACGGGACACAACCAACAGGGTAGCCTACGTCGTCCAGTACTTCCCCGGAGCGGAGAAACTACGCCATGTTCTTCGCAGCCTTCAACATGTCATCGATGACGACAAACACCTCGCTAAGGCCATCCCCACGCCTCCACTACTTGCCTTCAAACAGCTGCCTAACCTCAGAAGTACCATCGTTCGCAGCAAATTACCCAGCTTTCAGGATAACAGCGACCACGACACCACACAACCCTGCCACGGCAAACTCTGCAAGACATGCCAGATCATCAACACAGATACCATCATCACACGTGAGGACACTACCCACCAGGTACATGGTACATACTCATGTGACTCGGCCAACGTTGTCTACCTCATACGTTGCAGGAAAGAATGCACCGCGGCATGGTACATCGGCGAGACCATGCAGACACTGAGACAACGTATGAACGAGCACCGCGCAACAATCGCCAGGCAGGATTGTTACCTCCCAGTCGGGGAACACTTCAGCAGTCAAGGACATTCAGCCTCGGATCTGCGGGTAAGCGTTCTCCAAGGCGGCCTTAGGAAAACACGACAACGCAAAATCATCGAGCAGAAACTGATAGCCAAGTTCCGCACTCATGAAGACGGTCTCAATCGGGATCTTGGGTTTATGTCACGATACATGACATGATCCGGACTCGAGTCGTCGTTGGCTTGTTCACAGATGTGATTCCCAGTAAAAAAGTAAAAATTTTAAAGTTAATCGTTTTACATACAGACGGCAGCTTTTGACACGTTAGACCCCATGCGATTCCACCTCATTGTCTCAGTTGTATCTTGCTATGTCTTTGATGTGGTACCTTCCTGGCTGACCTGATTAACTTTATCACACCTCGGCAGATAAACAGTCAGGATGATTAAATTCAGTTGTCTGCAATTGTAAGTTACACATGCTTTGTTCTCTATCTATATATGCTTTGACGATTCTGCATCTCCTCACTTCACCCGACGAAGGAGTTTTAACTCCGAAAGCTTGTGATTTAAAATAAAACTGTTGGACTATAACCTGGTGTTGTGCGACCTCTCAAGTTTTTATTGGCCAGTAGACTGCACCCGATATTGGCCCCCCTCTTCAGTGCTGAGCCAACCAGCAATGCGTTTAACGCTGAGCTCAGCCCAGCTGATGTAAATGAGCAGACAGCACGAATTTTGCGTGCTCCCTGCACCACATTGAACGGACGCGGCAGATCGAGCTTTGCGTTCCCCACGCCCGTTTTTGGGCCCAATCCAATTTCACTCCCTTTGTGTTCATCGAAGTAAGGGATGTTGGATCCAGGGTCAGCATCAAGCACTCTGAGATCAGGTATAGTACAGCTATAATGTGATTCAACCAGTGCGGAATCTTTTCCATTTCCCATACCAGCCATCCTGATTAACATTGCCAATTAGTTTTTTTTCTGTAGGTTTATGCCCAAACTCATTTCATGTAAGACCTTTAAAAACAACAGACAGAGGAAACTTTCATCTCATCATGCTGGATTTTAACTTAGGTCCCTGAGGTAAAATGTCAGATTCTAACCCATATCACCAGTTCTCCTGAGGGTAGGGGACATTCAGCATAGAAACAGTGACTCCAAGGATTCCCTATTGCTTCAGCCAATTTTTCCAAAGAGTAGCTCCCAATAAGAACATAAGAACAGAAGAAATAGGAGCAGGAGTAGGCCATTCGGCCCTTCAAGTCTGCTCGACCATTCAATAAGATCATGGCTGATCTTCAACCTCAACTCCACCTTCCCACACTATTCCCATTTAGAAACATAGAAACATAGAAAAATAGGAGCAGGAGTAGGCCATTCAGCCCTTCGAGCCTGCTCCGCCATTCAATATGATCATGGCAGATCCTCTATCTCAATACCATATTCCCGCACTCTCCCCATACCCCTTGATGCCTTTTGTGTCTAGAAATCTATCTATCTCCTTAAATATATTCAGTGACTTGGCCTCCACAGCCGTCTGTGGTAGAGTATTCCACAGGTTCACCACCCTCTGAGTGAAGAAATTTCTCCTCATCTCAGTCCTAAATGTCCTACCCCGTATCCTGAGACTGTGACCCCTCGTTCTAGATTCATTTGATTCTGTTAGTATCCAAAACCTACCGATCTCTGTCTTGAATATACTCAACGACTGAACATCCACAGCTCTCTGGGGTAGAGAATTCCAAAGACTCACAACCCTCTGAGTGAATACGTGTGAATTTAGCTGATCACAACCAGTGTGGTGATAGGGGTGGTACAACTATTTTTTTATTAATTCCCGGGATGTGGGCATCGCTGGCAAAGCCAGCATTTATTGCCCATCCATAATTGCCCTTTAGCGGGTGGTGGTGAGCCGCCTTCTTGAAACACTGCAGCCCGTGTGATGGTGGGGACCTCAGGAGAAGGCCGGGATGGATCATCCACTCTGCACTTTTAGCTGAAGATGGTTGCAAACAATTAGCCTTGTCTTTTCCACTCACGTGCTGGGCTCCTCCATTTATGAGGATGAGGATGTTCATGGAGTCTCCTTCTCCCATTAATTGTTTAATTGTCTACCACCATTCATGACTGGATGTGGCAGGACTGCAGAGCTTTGATCTGATCCGTTGGTTGTGGGATCATTTATCTCTGTCTATAACACGCTGCTTTCACAGTTTAGCATGCATGTAGTCCTGTGTTGTAGCTTCAGTGGGTTGGCATCTCATTTTTAGGTACGCCTGGTGCTGCTCCTGGCATGCTCTTCTACACTCCTTATTGAACCAGGTTTGGTCCCCTGGCTTGATGGTAATGGTAGAGTGAGGGATATGCCGGGCCATGAATTACAGATTGTGGTGAAATACAATTCTGCTGCTGTTGATGGCGCACAGCACATCGTGGATGCCCAGTTTTGAGCTGCTAGATCTGTTCTGAATCTATCCCATTTATCACGGTGGTAGTGTCACACAACGTGATGCAGGGTGTCCTCAGTGTGAAGACAGGATTTTGTCTCCACAAGGACTGTATGGTGGTCACTGCTACCAATGCAGTCATGGACAGATGCACCTGCGATTGGTGAGGACGAGGTCAAGTAGATTTTTCCCTCATGTTGGTTCTGTCACCACCTGCCGCAAGCCCAGTCTGGTAGCTATGTCCTTCCGGACCCGGCCAGCTCAGTCAGTAGTGGTGCTACCGAGCCACTCTTGGTGATGGACATTGATGTCCCCCACCCAGAATACATTCTGTGCCCTTGCTGCCCTCAGTGCTTCTTCCAAGTGGTGTTCAACATGGAGGAGTACTGATTCATCAGCTGAGGGAGGGCAGTAGTTGGTAATGTTTAACCTGATGCCATGAGACTTCATAGGGTCCGGAGTCAATGCTGAGGACTCCCAGGGCCACTCCTTCCTGACTGTATACCACTGTGCCGCCACTTCTGGTGGGTCCGTCCTGCCAGTGGGACAGGACACACCCAGGGATGGAGATGGAGGAATCTGGGATGTTGGCTGAAAGGTATGATTCTGTGAGTATGACAATGTCAGGCTGTTGCTTGACTAGTCTGTGGGACAGCTTTCCCAATTTTGGCACAATTCCCCAGATGTTAGTGAGGAGGACTTTGCAGGGTTGACTGGGCTGGGTGTGTCTTTGTCGTGTCCGAATCCGATGCCTAGGTCGATGCCAGGTGATCCGTTTGGTTTTATTCTTATTATACTTTGTCGTACTGATCTGAGTACCCCAGGTTAAGGAGAGAGAGAGAAAAAAAATAACCCAGGATACCCACTTCTGATTGTTATCCAGTGATACCTGCTGGAAGTACCTATACATAGGCTTCAGATGAAGACTGGACTATGAGTCCCCTGTGGTCCAATAGTCTCCTGACCATACTGTAAAAGCCGATATATGTATAATGTCCTCCTGGGCAGGATTTCAGAGGGTGACCAGTACATTTCTCAGCAAGGAATTAATGCTTCTTGGAGGGCAAGAGAAAGGGAAGAAAGGCCATGATACTGATTATTTTACGTGGATAAAGAAGCCTTTTAAGATCCCTGCTTCATTATAAAAAAATTGTAGCAGATACACTTTTATGTCATTTGATTATTTTGTATTCTTTAAAAATGCTTCATTTCTTTCAGCCTCTTCCATTACTTTCTAATAATAACAAATGTAAATCAAGTGCTTTAGTTCTACATTGATGCAAACTGCATCTAATGAACCTTACAGCAGACTATTACTAGCAGGCACATGTAGACTTGTCAGCATCCCACCATATTGTGTTACATTAGCAGGGGCAATGTGACTATCTCAGAACATTGCAATTTGCTCATGAAAGTTTCTGGTTTGTAATCCTGCATCTAAACAACCTCTGCACTTGATGGTATCTAAGATGGTCATTGGTTGGAATTCCATTGCAATCCCTTCATTAAATGTATCTATGTAGAGTTTGAACAATGCAAATGTCATGTAGAAAATACATGGAAACAACTTTATTTAAATGCTTCATACATTGCTTTATTGTAAATAACTGTGATTGTTCAGCAATGGTGTTACTACCATCAACACTCCCTGCTGCTCTTGGTGATCATAATTACTCACATCCTCCCACCTGCAACTAGACAATGGGCCCAATTTTGTGACCCCTATGGGTGCGTACGAGGTGTGTATGCACCTATAGGGGCCGCGCAAGTGCCGGGTTTAGGCATGTGAAGCGCATGTGCTAAAACCCGGCACTTGCGATCTGTCAAGAATCTTCTTGACAGATCGCACGCATCCCCAGGAGAAGTGCCTCTGTGGGTGGAGAGTTGTGCTTTTTGCACAACTTCCACCCGCTGAAAGGCCATAGAATTCTTACGCCTGGTAAAAGCAGGCGCAAGGCCTGCTTTTACCAGCATAAGAGTTTAAAATAACATAAAAATATTTTTTTTTCAATCATTTAAACATTAAAAAAACCTGTGCAATAAGGTAAGGTTTTTTTTAGCCCCTTTAAAACATTTAAATTTATTTTTCAAAAAATTAAATTTTTGTTTAAAATATTTAATTAAATGGCATTTTAATTAATTTTATATATGTAATGGTTTTTCTTTATTTATTTCAGTGTGTTGGTGCATTTTTGCAGTCATCCCCATTCATACTTTTGACAGTTCTGTGCGTACGGAACGGTCAAAAGTATGAAGGGGGATTCCCTTCTTCCATTGGTTCGCCTGGCCCACGTGATCCCAGGGGCACTTGTGAACCGCATGCGCCCCGGGATACGTGGGCCTCTGCGCATTTCGAAGAGGAGAGGCCCAGGATCGCAAGCCTCGGTATCTATGAAACCAGCAGGTAAGTTCGTAGATTTTTTTTCCGATCGGATGCATCCGCCCACAGGAAGCCTCCGATCGGAAATTCAGGGCCAATAAGACATCTGTAATAGAAAAATACTCCAACCACTTACAACAATGGGAAAGAAATTCAACTTGCACTATTAGTAAATAAACGTGCAAAAGTTTCTGCTGAGCCTTTCTAACACTGATTCCCCTCCCCCCTCCAGTATTCTTTACTTTGGTTTAACCATTAAAATAAACATAATGATACCCAAGAATGACTAGGTCTGTAACTTGTTCCTAATCAACTAGAGATTACAGTCTTCTTTCAGATTTAAGTGCAACAAATTTTCTGCAAAAATAATGAAATGTACATAAGTGTGCAACAGGATAAGGCCATTCGGGCCATTAAGCCCATTCTCTCCAATGGACTGTGTACGATTTGCATTGTCCTGGTGTCTTATTTAAATTTCTTGAGTGTGGCAAACATAGGCAAAACTTCCAAGAAACTAAAACTGGGTACTTCCTCCAGATAATATTGCCATATCCTTTATAACATGCCTCTCAGTGCTTCCTAAATGATATAATTACCTATGCCACATTTATCATAATTACCTTGAATCCCATTTCTAGCCAGATAATTATGCAATCCCTTTTAAATGAGTTCATTGATTTCATATCTCCTGATGGAAGTCAATGCTATGCATCAACAGTCTGTGAGGGAAAAATTCCTCTGAATCTCTAGTGTTCTATTCTGTATTTATGCTCTCTAGTCTCAGGATCACAGTTAAAATAAAAAAAAACACAGTTACATCGATATTATCTATTTCTTTCATTATTCTAAAGACTTGAATCATGTAGGCACAATCTTCTTTTCGGTTCTGATAGTCTATCATTATAATTTAGAGTCTTGAATCCTGCAATGATTCCAGTCATTCCTTACTGAACCCTCTCCAATGCATCAATGCACTTTTGAAGCTAAAGTGACCAAAATTGTACAGTATTTCAAATGTGGTCTTACCAATGAGTTATGATGAATTAAAATAACATGCTTACATATAGGATTACATATAGGATATATGGCGCAGAAACAGGCCATTTGGCCCAAACAGTCCATGCCGGCGTTTATGCTCCACTCGAGCCTCCTCCCGTCTTTCCTCATCTAAATCTATCAGCATAACCCTCTACTGCTTTCTCCATCATATGTTTGTCCAGCCTCCCCTTAAATGCATCTATACTATTTGCTTCAACCACTCCCTGTGGTGGCGAGTTCCACATTCTCACCACTCTTTGGGTAAAGAAGTTTCTTCTGAATTCCCTATTGAATTTCTTGGTGACTGTCTTATATTGATGGCCTCCAGTTATGCTCTTCCCCACAAGTGGAGACATTCTCTCTGTATTCACTCTATCAAAACCTTTCATAATTTTAAAGACCTCTATTAGGTCACCCCTCAGCCTTCTTTTTTCAAGAGAAAGGAGACCCAGCCTGTTCATCCTTTCCTGATATGTATACCCTTGCATTTCTGGTATCATCCTTGTAAATCTTCTCTGCAACCTCTCCAGTGCCTCTATATCCTTTTTATAATATGGCGGCCAGAACTGTACGCAGTACTCTAAGTGTGGTCTAACCAAGGTTCGATACAGGTTTAGCATAACTTCCCTACTTTTCAATTCTATACCTCTAGAAATAAACCCTAGTGCTTGGTTTGCTTTTTTTATGGCCTTGCTAACCTGTGTCGCAACTTTTAGTGATTTGTGTATTTGTACTCCGAGATCCCTTTGCTCCTCTACCCCACCCAGACTTGTACCCTCCAAGTGATAAGTGACCTCCCTATTCTTCCTACCAAAATGTAATACCTCACATTTATCTGTGTTGAACTTCATTTGCCAATTATATGCCTATTCTGCAAGTTTATTAATGTCCTCCTGTAACTTGTTGCAGTCCTCCTCAGTATTGACTATCCCCCCCAATTTGGTGTCATCTGCAAATTTAGAAATTGTGTTTTTGATTCCTAAGTCTAAATCGTTAATATAAATTGTGAACAGCAGTGGTCCCAGCACTGATCCTTGTGGAAGACCACTACCCACCTTCTGCCACTGTGAATAGCTACCCTTTACTCCTACTCTCTGCTTTCTGTCCTGAAGCCAGCCAGCAATCCATTCTGCTACTTGTCCCCTGACTTCGCATTCTCTGACCTTGTTCATCAGGCTATTATGGGGTACCTAATCGAAGGCCTTTTGAAAATCCAGATAAATTACATCTACTACATTACCATTAACTACTCTCTCTGTTACCTCTGCAAAAAATTCAATAAGGTTGGTCAAGCAAGACTTTCCCTTTTGAAATCCATGTTGACTATTCATTATTATATTTTTGGTTTCTAGATGTTCTCGTGATTTCCATTTGTGGGAGAGAATAAAATTAGGGGCCATAAGGATAAGATAGTCACTAAGAAATCCAATAAGGAATTCATGAGAAATTTCTTTCCCCAAAGCATGGTAAGAATGTAGAACTCGCTACCACAAGGAGTAGTTGAGGCAAATAGCATAGATGCATTTAAAGGGAAGCTAGATAAGTACATGAGGGAGAAAGGAATAGAAGAATATGCTGATAGCATTAGATGAAGAGGGGTGGGAGGAGGTTGTGTGGAGCATTAACGGCGGCATAGACCAGTTGAGCCGAATGACCAGTTTTTGTGCTGTAATTCTATGTAATTCTATGTAATCAAATGCTTTCAGGATGCATCCGAGGCCCGATTTACTTTGCTAACATCAGCCTCACATTGACTGAATATTTTTTGTACCTGATCAATAATCGCACACAAACCTTTTTGTATTTCTACTGTAGTCAGTGGGATCTACGTATGCACATAATTCTTGTTTCTTGTACCAATGTAAATTATCTTACATTTTTCCCCACGCTAAATTAAATTTATTATTCCCTGATTCTGAATTTGTCCAAGTCCATTTCAATACTTTTATTCACCCCCTACACCTGCCAGCTGACCACATAACTTGGTGTAATTTGCAATTCTTCTGATGTTATTACTACTACTATCTCCATATTATTTATATGAATGGTATAAAGAAAAAATGACCTAGATAAGACCTCTGCAGAACTCAACTAGTTACCGTCCCCAAGAAAGAACCATGTTCATTTATCATTGCCTTCTACTTTTTATTGCTTATCCTATTTTCTATCCATCTAACTAATTTGCCAGCAATTGCATGTACTTTTATCTTCTTTAAAAGCCTTGGTGCAGAACCTTATCAAACCATTTCTGATAAGAATATTAGAGCCCTCAGGTGTCCCTTATTCACTAATTTTTCAAATAATTCTAGTAGATCTTTGAGACACAACCTGCTGACTTCTCTTTATGACTTCTATGGTCTTTCAATGAACAATGATAGCATCTCATAAAATTTGCTCCACTATTTCAGAATAAAATACACAGCAATAGCAATCGTTAATAAAAAAAACTCACTGCTGATATCACATCTCATGAATTCTGATGTTAAAGTGGAGAACTGTTTCATTTTTAATACCATATACTTCACAATCGTAGAACGTGAATTATTACATACAGCACAGAAACAGGCCATTTGGCCCAAGGTGTTTAACTCCACATGAGTCTCCTCCCATTCCATCTGCTTCATCTCAGCCTTTCAGTATATCTTTCTATTCCTTTTTCTCTCATGTACTTGTCTAGTTTCCTTTTGAAAATATCTAGGGGGAAAAATTCGTTAGCGACCATTTTGGGCCGCTAACATCGCCTGGGTGCTAAATTTAGCGCCCGGCGAAAAATAGCGCCGGCGATCGCTAACTTCAGTTTTAGCACCCAAGAGGGAGGTGGAGTGCTAATTCAAGCGCTCCACTTCCTTCTTAGAACGCTAATCCCGAATATCGGGGCGGTGCGTTCTACAGCGCTAGGTACTGAGCCACGTACTGCTGCCGCATGGAAGGGCTCTTCCCCTCATTAAAGGGGAGGGCCCAAGCCCACAACTCTGCAGGGCCCTACTTGGACTACCAGGGAGCAGGGTGCCATGCCAGCAGCCCAGTACTCAAGAGGAGTGCTGGGCTGCCAGATCGCGGCACGGACCTCGCGCTCAAAGATGCAACGGGCTGTGACAAGTAAGCTGGCCGATTTTGTTTCCTCGCCCGCCACCTCCCCTTTACTTAGCGCCACGCGAGCCTCCTGCTGCTCCGTTCCCGCCCCTGAATCGGTCGCTGTCAACACCTGCCGCAGATTCGGGGGGCGCGGGCCAATTTTGCAGACGGGCAAAAACGGACGCTGTGCACGGTGATGACGTTGTCATCGCCTGCGCAGCGGAGTAGGGCGTTACCGGTTACCGCCGCCGCTAAACTCCCGCTGAATTTAACGGGAGTTGTTAGTGGCACTGCGCCCGGGCGAAAAATCATTTGCGCTCCGTTAGCGCCCCCCAGGGGTGCTAACGAGAGGCGCAAATGCACTGAATTTCTAGCCCCTAAGCTATTTTCCTCAACCACTTCCTGTGGTAGCGAGTTCCACATTCTAACCATTCTCTGAGTAAAGAAATTTCTCCTCATTTCCCTATTGGATTTATTAGTAACAATCTTGCATTTATGGCCCCTGGGTTTGTATTCTCCCACAAGTGGAAACATTTTCTCCACATCTACCCTGTCCAACCCATTCATAATTTTATCAGGTCACCTCTAAGTCTTATCTTTTCTAATGAAAAAAGCCCTAACCTTTCCCGATAGCTGTAATCTCTCAGTTCTGTTATCATCCTTGTTAGGGTGAAAATTATAGGGCTTAAAGCAGCAATGTAAAAAGTTAAAGAATGTGCTGTAAAAGGTAAACTCGTAAATACAGAATGGTTTCGCTGACACAGTGCGATGAGTAATGTCTATGGTCAACATGCGTACATGTGAGGCAACTTGAGGCCCACTAAGACAATAATAACACAACGGTTACACTTGAGAACCAATCACCGCATGACCAGCCAGTCCGGCCGGACAGATGTGACGCAACACTCTATGTTTATAGTTTCGGAAGGGAAGTAACAAGAACATTTAGCTTAAAGTGCAGATTATAATTAGGAGCTTGTTGCTGGGGGAATGTGATTGGGTGAAGACATTTGTATGTAATGAATTGCGTATTCGACCCTATAATGTATAAAAGAAGTTCCGATACCACTGTAACGATGAGAAGTGGATCACTAGACCACGGGGTCGATGGCTCTTCTCCCAGTGTGCTCTGTTAAATAAACTGTGATCTTCTGCTTTGAGACAGTCTCGAGTGAATTCATTTTTCACCAACAATCCTTATAAATATATTTTGCACTTTCTCCAGTGCTTCTATGTCCTTTTTATAGCATGGAGACTAGAACTGTGCACAGTAATCTAAGTGCGGCCTGACCAGGGTCCGACACAAGTTTGACATAACTTCACTACTTTTGAATTATATACCCCTAGCAATAAATCCCAGTGCTTTGGTAGCATTTTTAATTGCTTTGCTAACCTGCAATGTTACTTTTAATGATTTGTTCACCTGTATCTCTAGATCACCTTTGCTCTTCTACCCCATTCAGTTTCCTATCTTCTAAGGTGTAGGTGATGTTTCTATTTTTTCTACTAAAGTGCATCACCTCACATTTATCTATGTTAAAGTTCATTTGCGACTGAACTGCCCAGTCTGCAAGTTTTCTCATGTCTCCTTGTATTATGTTGCATTCTTCCTCAGTGTTAGCTATACCCCCCAGCTTGGTATCATCTGGATTGTGCTTGAAAATTATTATTTCTTTCACATAGAGGCAGAAATTCCTCTTTAGTGCTTGGACATAAAATATTGCATGGGTGTAGTGTGTAGAGGAAAACTAGGCTGAAGGGAAAGAGAAAAAAAGGACATCTGTAGCTCAGCCTGTCTGTTCATTAATGTAAGTGGACGGAAATTCACGCATGCTGATTTATGGGCATTTGATCATTTGCGCTCAATTATCCTGCATGCACTCCACCCAAACATAGCACCAAACAGGAAAATCTTCCCCATAATCTTGGGCAAGGTACTAATTCTGGATCAAAGTGTAGTGGTTATGTCAGTTAATGTTATTTGAGAAGGCACTAACATTTGCACGCACTCCTAAAATTGCTCCAGGAAGTAAATAGGAGTAATGCACATTAATGCACTGACCCTGCATTAATAGGTTTTTATTTTGCTCGTTACGTGCATGATTGAAACAAGTGTAAATTTTTTTTTTAGCAGAGTTTGACAGTGAGCAAAGTAAAAGACAGTTGGAGAGACTGTGATCCGCAGTGATCTTGCACATCCTGGACCTGTGCATAGTGGTTTTCACCAGGCCCAGGAGCAGATTTACTCACCTTGCACACCAGTGCTGAAGAAAAATGCAGGCTAAAGTTGGCAAGTAACCCCTTCAGATAGTAAAACAGGGGTTGCCACCACTGGTACAGTACATATATGTGGAAAATGGTTTCATTCTAGCCACAGAATGGACATATGGTCAGCATGTTGAAAAAATGATTCAGGTACTTATTGAATGCCAGTGCATCATAGCATCATCACTCCAAGTCCATAATGGTGCTGGGAAGGATCCTTGAGTACAGAATCAGTAAATGATAATATATCAATTAGAAACTGGTTAGATCTAGACTGGACTCGAGAGACAGTCTACAAGATGGAGCTCGTAAAGTTGCAAAAGTTCCCAATTGTTATTCTATGCAAAGTAAGTTTAAACCATATTATAGTTAATTAATTTGTCATACAATTTTGGATGATAAGGAACATACAGATGCAGCATATGCATTCCAAAACGTCAAAATTAAAAGTCAATGGGGTCTACAGTCACAGGATCAGCACAAACTGATCTTCTTCTTCTTTTCAAGGAAATAATTCTGTCATCAACATGAGTGGAAGTGTACCTTAGAAGTTTATAGAGTTCTGTGTTACATGTAGGAGCTGTACTCCATTTTTCACAATGAGATGGTCAGTATGCAACAGCTTGGTGCAGACAAGCATGCAGACTTGCAAAGCTCCTTAATTGACTTGCAAAGCTCTTTAATTGACTTGTGGGTTGTATTAGAATCCTGCTTGGCAGAAGTTCAGTCTATTCTGCAGGTTAGTTAAATTGACATGGGGCTTGGTTTACAATCTGTTCTCACTGTCAGTTTGTCTGGCACGGGTGCGGGAATGGAATCTGCCCAGTGTGTTGGTTTTCACTGACATTAGAGATGGCTTGCAGCCTAAATCGTGTGAGGGATTAAGTTCATCCACACTGACCTCTGCCAGGTAGCTGGCTGTCTGTAGGCTCTTACAAAATCATACACAGTTTAGTTGAGACCTCTTATACCCCATTTACTTTAATACTGACAGCAGCCCAAAGTCAGCAGCAAATTGAATAAGGTGCTCTGAGTGCCCACAGAGGCAGGGCACACCATCAAAAGCTGAGGTATTGGGCCTAAATCTCTGACACACCGTGTTTTCTGACAGTAACATTCCGAGCAGCTTAAGCCGCCCTTGACGAAAATGTCAACTCCTCATTTGAGGTCAAGTACTGTAATACCAAATCATGGATATACAGAATAGGCAATAGGTATGTAATCTTCAGCACTGAACTGCTGGCTGTTGAATAGACTGTTTTTTCCCCCACTGCAGAACAGATTTTTTTTCTTATCCAGCATATTTCTTTGAAGCGGATAATGATTCTCCATTGTTTGTTTCTCTCTCTAAATAGGTCCTACAGTGGTGATAAAATCGTCCTCTCCATGCCTGTGTCAGACTTTAAATGTAAGAGGCTGTAGAGAGCTGCCATCCTCCCAGGAGCTCGACTCGACTCTAAGCCACCTGTGACCAATCGCCGTTATGCAAACTGATCAGTTTCACTAGACATAGCAGAGCAGAGCTTGTTGTTGGGTGATGCTCTGAATCCTCTTTAAACTCCTCACATGGATCATACAGCATCTGTTAGTGAATTGAAAGCTCTGGAAACTGTGCACACCCATGATGGTACCACAACTAACCGTTTGCCAAACTGCAAATTGCATCCCTGCTGATGAAACAGATTTTTATACTGGGTGCCAATCTTTACACTGCTACCTGGTAGCTGAAGAATGGTGTAAACATTGATTTACTCCTGTCTCCACATCAATTAAAAGAATGATTAAATGTGGCTCAATTCCAGGAGTGTCCAGTGCGTCTACAAAATATGAGGCAGCTCAAAATCCACCTCAAAATGTCCCAATGAAGATTGGGTTAAAATGATACCTGGAGAATCAGTTTTTACCAATTTCCATGGATAAATTCCCAGACATTTTTTTAAGGTGGTAAAAACGGATTTCCTCTTAAATTTGAACCCCTGTCCTGAAATTTCCCATTGTTTTCTTACCAAAAGTCTGATCTGGAGATACACACATATTGCATCGGTAATGTCAGGATGCATGTTGAAGAGCCTTAATAATGGCTACAGTGATGTTATTAATAAAATAGATTCACTGCATACAATAATCCCAATATATTGGTCATAATATTTACTTCAAAATGTACTTTTGCAACCGTTTCCTATTTCAGATTTTAAAAGTATTTGTACATCAGGGGACGATGTGAGACTTTAAACACTAATTTAGCAGTCCTTAAAAGGTCCTTAATAATACCTAGGGTTCTGAAATGCAAATCGCAGTTATGTTACAGATTTTGCAATATGCCGGCATATGTGTTTGCAGAACAGTTCATAAAGGCTTTCTTCCAACATAGGCTTTGATTCCTAATAACAAGTGTTAGGAGCATTATGTGGGGGAGGAACCACTTTAGATAGGACAGGCATGAATAGGGCCATCATTGTCAAGGCCCTATTTATTTTTTCTGAAAATGGTGCAAAAGATATCTTTCAAATGCAGTATAATTAGCAGACAATAAAGGTAACTAAAGATGAGGCCACAGTCTAGATAACTATGGGCTAGAAATTGGGCTCCTTTGCGCCTCCCATTAGCGCCTCCAGGGCGCGCTAACGGGCCGCAAATGGGTTTGCGACCGGGCGTGGCGATCTCAACGCCTCCCGCTGAATTCGATGGGAGTTTTGCGGCGGTGGTAAGACGTTATGCCCCGATCTCCTGCGCCCCGAGATTGTGACGTCATTGCCGTGTGCAGCGCCGCGGTTGCGCCCCGGATGAAAAATTCCCTCTCGCCCCTTGCTTGTGCTCCTGCCGTTAACAACAACAGCTGGAGGAGGCAGCTTCCAGTCGGATGTCCCCCAGAGGAGCGCTATTTAAAGGCGTCCACTTCCGGTGTAGTTTTCGTCGGCCAACAATGCTGCATTGTTAATTTCACATCAGCAAAGAGGCCTTTTGACCGATTTGCGTGTTTTGCATTTCAACGAGTGTTCTGGCACATAAAGATTATTGAGTTTCATTGAGGGGAGATTTGAAAGTGCAATATTTGTATCCTTTCATGGGGGCTGTACTGGCACTGGACCTCGCCCTCCAGCGTCAACGTCGGAGGCAACTGAGGCACAGAGAAAGAGTGCAAAATGTGGCCAGAGGGAGGAGGGCCAACAGGGCTCTCAACAGGAGGCCTTACCCACCCAGGCTATTCCATCAGCAGTTCTCCGACATGAATTTCACTTCAGCAAGGATATGGTCACAGAGCTCTGCCACCTCCTGCAGCCTGACCTTGAGCCTCAGATCAGGACCACCATGGCTCTCAGTGGCAGTCAAGGTCACCGTCGCCCTCAATTTCTATGCCAGCGGATCATTCCAGTGTGCGACAGACGACATCTCCAACATCTCCCAGTTTGCCGTCCATTGCTCCATCTGCCAGGTCACAGATGCTCTCTACAGAAGGAGAAGGGATTACATTTCCTTCCCCATGACCAGAGAGAAATAGCGCGAGCGTGCATGTGGCTTTGCTAGGATAGCGGGCTTCCCCATGGTGCAGGGTGCCATTGACTGCACCCACGTTGCTTTGCGGGCACCTCATAACAATCCTGAGGTATTCCGTAAACGCAAAGGCTACCACTCACTTAACGAGCAGTTGGTGTGCGACCACACATGACGAATCCTGACCGTCAATGCCCACTATCCTGGCAGCAGCCACGATGCCTACATCATGTGCCAGATCTGTTCCAGCCTCATGAAGCTTGCGGCTGGCTGCTGGGAGACAAGGGCTATCCGCTCTCCACCTGGCTCATGACTCCCCTCCACAACCCCAACACTCATGCCCAGCACTCATATAATGAGAGCCATGCTGCCACCAGGAACATCATTGAGCAGACCATCGGAGTGCTCAAGCAATGGTTCCGCTGCCTTGACCACTCGGGAGGAGCCCTCCAGTATTCGGCTGAGCGGGTGTCACTTTTCGTTGTAGTCTGCTGCATGCTGCATAATTTGGCCATTATGAGGTCGCAGCCATTGCCACCAGGCATAGCCGCACCACCTCAGGAGGAGGAGGAGGAGGAGGAGGAGGAGGAGGAAGAGGAGACGATGAAGAGGGAGACGAGGAGGAGGAGGAAGAAGAGGAGCAGGAGGAACAGGAGGACGAACAGCAGCGACAGAGGAGGCAGCCACTCAATCGGCGTTCTGCAAGGTCGGTCCTTGACCACCTCATCAGACTTTGTTTCCAGTGACTTTGAGTCCTTGTTCCGGTTGCTGAGCACGTCGCCATCATTCCATCACTTTGTGGTTCCATACCACATCCCAGAACTGAAATGAGACACAGCACCAAATCTGCAAAATTGCAGTAATAAATTTATCAAAAACCATTAACCACATATATACAACAACAATATTGACTAATCACCCTTGTGCAAACCCTTGCCTCCCCTCTTTACAGTCCCCTTTCCTAATCTAGTGCTCCTACGTAGTCTGTCCCCAGTGGCTGCAGCAGGGCTGGTGGAAGGCTGCTGAGTATCAGTGCCAGAGACTACAGCTGGCCTTGCAGGACAGCCTCGACCAGCTCTGGGCCTGGAAAGCCGAGCTGTAGACTGCACCACCTCAGGATGGGCGGCGACAATCTGGGCTGGCTGGATGACAGGAAGTGACAAGTGCAATGGCAGAGTGGCAGTGGTGGGAGCAGGAATGCTGTCATCCTGAGAGAGGACAGCAGGTTCCTGCTCCACTGACCCACTCCCACTCCCCTGGGACAGCACCTCAGCATCCCCACCAATCTGCTGGAGCACAGATTGTTGGCCTGCTGTGACATCGTGAGATCCCTGGTGGACTGTGGGTAACCCAGCGATGATGGCAGCAGTCAAATCTTTCATGGCAGGAGAGCAGTCTGAAACTCGATAATGCTGTAATGCGGTCAATGGTTGCTTCTAAGATGTTGTGTCGCCTGTGCTGCAATGGAAGCTGCCACATCGTCCATGACATGCGTCATGAGGTCTGGATCTGCATGGTCTCGCTGGGAGTCCACTATCCTCTGCAGAGTGGAAATGATGGGCTCCATGGTGTGCGCAGAGCTCTGTGCAATGTTGGAGGCGGACTCCTCCACGCTCCTTACCATTGTCGAGAGGCTCTCGGGCACCTTGCCATTGCACCTATCATCTCGGTGTGCATGCCCATCACCCTTCTTGTGAACGCCTCCCCATCGAGGTCCTCATCTGAGTCCTGTGCAACAGAAGTCACGCGCGAACTCGCCCTCTGGGGAGCTGGCTCCCGAGCTACCCTTTCCCCCTGGCCATGTTGCAGCCCGCTCATCCCCGGTGCATCATCCAGTGCAGACCCCTCTACTAAACTTGCCTCTAAAGATCACGTAGTGCCAGTATCTGAGGTGGTGCCTGCGGGTGAGAGATGCAGTGACGCGGTGCTTTGCTCCTCCTCCTCTTCTCCTTCCTCACTCTCAGTGGGAGGCTCAGGGATAGGCTGGTCATCTGGTTGCTGATTATCTGAAAGCATAAAGGCACAAGACTCGCGTTAAGGTGAGGACAGGGGGCAGGAATGGAGCAAGGAATGCAGACATTCTCAGGAGGTGGAAAACGAGAAAGGTTTTTGGTGTGAGGGGGAAGTGGGATGAGAGAAAGAGCGGGGCTGAAGATACCATTTTTTCCCCCAAGGGGGTCGACATTGCTGACGGCCAAGGCACCCAACACCTGCTGCCCAATGAATCGCAGCACTCGCTCCTCAAGGTCTGAGAGCTGCTGGAGCTGCACATCACCCCCGCCTGTTTTCTGCTGCTCCCTCCTATTGTGGGCCATCTTGGCCTGCAAGAGAAACAAATGTGTTTGAGTCAGAGTCCAGCTATGTGTTTGGGAGATATGCCTGCTGTTGTTGAATAGCTGTGATTGTAGGCAAGGCGTGAGATGTGAATGTGAATTTTAGTAGGTGAAGATGCTTGGTGGGTGAGTGGTGGCGGTGTGGTTGTTTGTGCAGTGTGCACAGACTGAGGTTCAGATGCTGGTATGTAGGAGCTGTTGAAGCATGTACCCACCTTGACCACCCAACAGGTCATTGAATTTTTTGCGGCACTGTGTCAGTCTGCGTTCCACCACACTATTGGCCAAGACCTCCTGGGCCACTTCCCTCCACATTACCCTGAACACCTGAGGCGATGGCCTCCTTCCAGTGGCCGGGAACAGCATTGCCCTCCTTCGCTCCACTCCAGCCACCAATGCCACGGCTGTGAACCAACGAGCTCTCTCCCTGGGAGTGGGAACAGCCATAGCCAGCAGGGGATTCACTTGCTCGCAGGTCGCCTCAAAGCCAGCAATGCCGAAAATGAGCATCTGCACAATGATGCAACCTTCCCTTTAAGAGCTGGAAGGAACCAGTGTGAAGGATCATTGCTGAATGCATTGCACCTGAAATTCATTAGTGCTCTGCTGGTAGCGCCCCTGTAGCATCCCACTGAGCTCATTAGCGCTTGATTTAGCGCCCCACTTCCTTCCTGGGGCGCTAACACCCAATTTAGTAGAAGTTCAGAATCCTTAGCACCTGGCACTAAATTTTCAGAATTTCAAAAGTTAGTGCCCCAAACGGGGGATACCCAATTTCACCCCCTATGTATTTAAAGCACACACACACATGCTTTATAGATTTTCAAGCACTTTTTGCTCTTTGTTTCATCTCTAGTTTTACACAGATTTCAGGTAATTGGCAAAAGAACAGGAGGTGACATAAGGAAACATTGTTTTACGCAGACTTGTTATGAGCTGGAATGCACTGCCTGAAAGGGTGGTGGAAACAGATTCAATAGTACATTTCAAAAGGGAATTGGATATATACTTGAAGGGGAAGAATTTGGAGCGCTATGGAGAAATTAGACAGCTCTTTCAAAGAGCCAGCACAGGCACGATGGGCCGAATAGCCTACTTTTGTGCTGTATGATTCTATGAACTAACTAGTCTGCAACTGTGCATTGGTCATGAGTTTAGGATGGATTCTATTTTTTAAATCCATCTGCCTGAAAAAAGCAGTAAAAAATTAAATGCATTCCAGTTCAAAGCTCACTTGCACTGAAAAGCATCAGTGTACGAGAAGCCATTCTGACTGAGAAGTACAGAAAACACGTTCCAGACTTTCTTTGTCCCACAAATGCTGTTAATTTGTGCATTTTACTTGGCTCTTGAGAGTTGCGAGTTAAAATGAGTGTGGTGTAATACGCACAGGGAGACTTGATTGCTTCATCTAGTAACAAAAACATTGAACCAGCCACCTTTTCCGTCAGGTAGCTTTCCTGTAACACTACAGCACTCCAAGCACCATCCTCCAAATGAGGTCCTGCTATATACATATACAGAATATGTAATGCTGCACAGCTCAATCATTTGACAAAATATATACTCTTAACATGTTCTCCAATACTGTGATGTGGAAAGCCAACTATTTAGCACAGAAAATAATGTACAATCGGTTCTATCTATTACATTGGAGTTCAAGTGAATTCCCTATTTCTGCCCCACCATCTCACTAATTTTTCCTTCTTATGCTCCTAAAGGTTTTGACTTATTGCTGGAGTACATTCCCATGGGTGCCAGACTTGGGTTTCATACTATATGGAGTGTAACTCCAGTGTGGTGTCAAACTGGGTTAACCTTCCAAATAGGATTTTGTTTAGATATAAACAAATAATTTGGGAGGAACAATTACATAGAAGTATATTTTCTTTAAAGTATTTCTGACATACAAATTAGTGTTGTATCTTCTCTTTTAATATGGGGATTCACTGTCACAAAGCAATGCATTAGTACTAGCTTTTTTATCTGTATCAATATTTATGTGTTTACTTTAGTTCAAAACATTTTAAATAAAACATTAAATATACTGCAACATGCCAGCTAATCAAGTGAAATATACCATTCAAGTGCCATTCATTTGATGTTCAGTTCCAAAACTGTAAATTTAAAATAATACCAGTTGGGGATTGGGTAATGCAGGGTGTCAGCACAATAGTTTTGCCTCTGGGATCTAAATTTGATTCCAATTTTGACTGATGGGATGAGCCTCTTCTCTCTGCCAGCTGCAGGGGTCCTAAATGAAATGAGCTTGGGCAGTTTCAAGTTAGTTCCCAGTGGGTGCATGGCTGTAGCATGAAGTTACGCATAATATTGGTACTTACTGACAATCTAACTCCAAGATTCTGTAAGGATCTCTCCTGGGATGCATCTGAGGCCACTGCTGGTGAGGCAAACAGCCCAAAATTCAATCTTCCTGCAGAGTGAGCTGTCTGTGGAGGCGCAACGGCACAGTAGTTCACCCAGAATATTTAGATGAGGCCTGAAGCCCAAGTTTAAGCTGGTTACGGGCATCTTGATTTGGCCCACATTAGGGCCGAGATTTTCTTGGGTGTCAGCGGATGGGATCGGTGGCGGATCAGGCGGGAAAATGGTTTTTTTTGGTGCTTGGGAACCCGCTGTTAACCCGCCACAATGCACCTTTCCCAATGTAGGGTCTGTCAGCGCTGAGCAGACCCAACAGGCAGTGGCGGGCAAACCAATTAAACTCATTAGCATCTAATTGACAGATGATTAACAAGCTTTTTTAACTTACCTTTTGACTTTAACTGCATGACCAAGGGGACCACACTATTCGGTGACTACGGCTGTCAACCTGAGGCAGGAGTTCAGTGGCCATTACTCCAGCTGATTACTTGACAGCTTCAAATATACAGTAAATGCTCCCACCTGACAGACGATCACTTTCCTCAGCCACAAGATGTTTCTCAGTCCATTTCCAGCACAGATTCTGCAGGCTTTCCACTTTCCACTCTCCATCCACTCTTACATCATTGGAAGAACTCTCTCACTATTGACAGAATGCTTCTGTCATCTCTACTTCACCTGCCATCTATTCCATCAACATGGGTGCCCTTTATACTATCTTACCGTGGTACTCAGAATCCGACCACGATCAGCCCCAACACCAGCAGCACCAGGCACACCAGCAGCACCAAGAACAACACCAACCTTCTCCGCAATCACCTGATGCTGCAAAGGACAGAGAGCATCAGCAACTGAGCACATTGCTGCCCGGGAGGCCAGGGATGGCCTCATCATGGCCAGATTTACTTCGTTTGGCACTGTACACCCTGGATGCCACATGATGCACTAGGTTGACACCACCCCATACCAACACCATAAAGCATCCCTACAATGCCCAAGGCCTTCCTTTCACACTCACCACCATTGCAGGGGGTACCGTTATGTCTCACCAGTCACTGCAACTCACTAAACCACTTCGAAAGGTGCACACAAATCTGTCCAAAAATGGAAAGCGTTGAAAATAAAGGAAACTTTACATGAACATTGGATAAAACACCCAAGTGGCTACCCTTGTGTGTTGTTAGTTGGTATGATTGCACTAGGATGAGGGTGAGTGTGAGGGGTGGCTAGTGAGATGGGGATGTGATAATGTAGATAGAGAGAGAGGGATGGGTGGAGGTGCAAGGTTAGTTGGTATGAGTAAGGATGTGTAGGAATAGGGTAGGGAAGGCAGAGTGATGGGGATGTGATGAGAGGCACATCAGGATGAGGTTGAGTGTGGCTTTGTACTAACGTTTCGTGATCTACTGAGATCATTGAAATGTTTGCGCCACTGCAGCCTGGTCCTCCTGACCATATCCCTGCTTGTGACCTCCTCTGCAATATGCAACCAGGCTGTGTTGGTCTCCTGGGGAGGTCTCTTCTGCCTATGGGAAGGGAAGAGGACCTCCCTCTGTGCTGTGACTCCATCCATAAGCATATGCAGGGAGTCATGGGAGAATCTGGATGCAGCCCTGTGCCTTTGTGCAGTGATTGTCAGTGTTTGCATCACTTCAATGCTGTAGAACACTGACAGCCCAAATATCAAAAGAAAGTTGGCCATGGTCCCTTTAAGGAAATCGGCTGATGATGCATCATGAATGGCATCACCAGACCCGCTTCCTCTAATTGGGCTGGGAAACGTGGGTTTAACAAGCCCTATCCACGGAAATTCATTTTCCACAGCGGGATGGAGCCAGCAGCGGGACCGCCACCCACCACCGACCCCGGCCGCACCGGACTCACCGAGGTAAGGAAAATCTCGGCCTAGGTCTTCACACTACAGGAAATTCACATTCCCATCTCTATCAGTCCCTGATTTGTCAGGTGATAGAGAGGACAAATTTGAGTCAGACTCTCTTATTGCTATATCTTAAATAGATGATCCATATGTCCACTCCAGTTGTTTCTCTGATATCCCACTACATTTAAGTAAATACCCTGATTCAACTGGCTAGATTTTCCCTTGATGATACTTTTCTGAGTTAACCTTTTTTGTAATTTCTAAGGCTCATTTTGTTTCCAGGTTTCAGTGCAGGAACATAATGACCCAGATTTTGCAGTTGTAATGATGGCAAAACTGTCAGTGTTCACCATCATTACCCTGTGAAACTGACAGCAACTTCTGGTGTCCGCACATGTGCAGTTAAACGCGGAAATTCAGAAGTTGCTATCAGTGATTCCCTGCTCCTCCAAAGGATGCGATGTTGAGGTCCCCGCAGATAGCAATCTTTGAGAGATCACTGAACTGACGAGAACTTTCCCTTTTACGCTGTAATATCACTGTTAAAAACCCCCAAAAAGTTAAGCTTTGTTCAATGAGGTGTAACTCAGGGTTTTAGCAGTGTAATTACTGCTGAACAACCTCTCTGGTCCTGAAAAACTAATTCTATATTTGTGGAATGTCAAATTTTTCCATTCTGATAAAAATTCCATATTTTTTAATATAATTTTTTTTTTTAATTTGTTTATGATATTTGAGCTTCTACCTTAATCCCATGTGTATGTCCCAATCTTTAGTTTGCTCTCTGTAAAATTTATAAAAAGTGAAGGATAATCAGTGCATTTTACTTCCTGGTTTGGAGTCTGTGAGAATTTTTCAATCTGATTGGCTGCTTAGCCTGCTTGATGACATCACTGTCGCTGGACAATGGAGATCCCCTAGACTTGGCGGCAGAATCAAATTAACGTCATGAGAGGTGAAATCGATGCCACAGAGATCGCTAGATCTTTGTTGGCAGCTTTCTTCGAGGTCAGTGGTGAGTGCCATCACTTCGCCGGTGACTGTAAAATCCGGGCCAATAGGTTCTAATCAAAATATTTTCTTTGCTTGAACTTTTGTTGTTTTCTGTGCATTCCCTGTTTTTGTATCTTCACACTCTTCCCTTGGAGAACAGTGTGAAGTAGTGGATGGATTTGTAGACTGATTCACATAGTAACAGGCCATGACGTGAACACTTCTTCCATGGACATAACCAACTTTATACCAGCTGATAAGGTGGGTTTTCTGGGCTCCCCTAAGCCATACATTGAGGACACCCACCAAACATGAGTATAGCATAAAAACATAAGAACATAGGAAATAGGAGCAGGAGTAGGCCATTCGGCCCCTCGAGCCTGCTCCGCCATTTAATGAGATCATGGCTGATCTGATCTTGGCCTCAACTCCACTTTCCCGCCCGCTCACCATAACCCTTGACTCCCCTGTTGCTCACAAATCTATCTATCTCAGCCTTGAATATATTCAATGACTCAGCTTCCACAGCTCTCTGGGGTAAAGAATTCCAAAGTTTCACGACCCTCTGAGAGAAGAAATGTCTCCTTAACTCCGTCTTAAATGGGAGACCCCTTATTCTGAGACTATGCCCCCTTGTTCTAGATTCCCCCACGAGGGGAAACATCCTCTCAGCATCTACCTTGTCCAATCCCCTTAGAATCTTATATGTTTCAATAAGATCACCTCTCATTCTCCAATGAGTATAGGCCCAACCTGCTCAATCTTTCCTCATAAGACAACCCTTCCATCCCAGGAATCAACCTAGTGAACCTTCTCTGAACTGCCTCCAATGCAAGTATATCCCTCCTTAAATAAGGGGACCAAAACTGTACGCAGTACTCTAGGTGTGGTCTCACCAGTGCCTGTACAGTTTTAGCAAGACGTCCCTACTTTTATACTCTATCCCCCTTGAAATAAAGGCCAACATTCCATTTGCTTTCCTAATACTTGCTGCACCTGCATGTTAACTTTTTGTGTTCCATGTACGAGGACACCCAAATCCCTTTGTACCGCTGCATTCTGTAGTCTTTCTCCATTTAAATAATATTTTGCTTTTCTATTCTTCCTACCAAAGTGGATAACTTTCACATTATACTCCATCTGCCAAATTCTTGCCCACACATTTAACCTGTCTATATCCCTTTGCAGACTCTTTATGTCCTCCTCACAACTTGCTTTCCCACCTATCTTTGTATCGTCCGCAAATTTGGCTACAATACACTCACTTCCTTCATCCAAGTCATTAATATAGATTGAAAATAGTTGAGGCCCCAGCACTGATCCCTGTGGCACCCCACTAGTTACAGATTGCCATCCTGAAAATGACCAATTAATCCCAACTCTCTGTTTTCTGTTACTTAGCCAATCCTCTATCCAATCTAATATATTACCCCCAACATCATGAGCTGTTATCTTATGCAGTAACCTTTTATGTAGCACCTTGTCGAATGCCTTTTGGAAATCCAAATACACTACATCTACTGGTTCCCCTTTATCCACCCTGCTCGTTACATCCTCAAAGAACTCTAATAGAATTGTCAAACACGATTTCCCTTTCATTATACCATGTTGACTCTGTTTGATTGTATTATGATTTTCTAAATACCCTGCTACTACTTCCTTAATAATGGATTTGACCGTTTTGCCAATGACAGATATTAGGCTAACTGGCCTATAGTTTCCTGCTTTCTGTCTCCCTCCTTTTTTGAATAAGGGCAGTTACATTTGCAGTTTTCCAATCCGCTGGGACTTTTCCAGAGTCAAGGGAATTTTGGAAGATTACAACCAATGCATCCACTATCTCTGTAGCCACTTCTTTTAAGACCCTAGGATGCAGGCCATCAGGTCCAGGGGACTTGTCAGCCTTTAGACCCATAAGTTTGCCTAGCACTTTTTCTCTAGTGATAGTGATTATTTTAAGTTCCTCCCTCCCTTTTGCCCCTTGATTTTCTACTATTACTGGGATATTTTTCGTGTCCTCTACTGTGAAGACAGATACAAAATATTTGTTCAATGCCATTGCCATTTCCTTGTTTCCCATTATTATTTCCCCAGTCTCGTCCTCTAGGGACCAATGTTTACTTTAGCTACTCTCTTCCTTTTTATATACTTGTAGAAGCTCTTACTGTCAGTTTTTATTTTTCTTGCTAGTTTACTCTCGTAAGCTATTTTCTCCCTCTTTATTATTTTTTTGTCATCCTTTGCTGGTTTCTAAAATGTTCCCAATCTTCTGGCCTACAACTAATCTTCGCAACATTGTATGCCTTTTCTTTAAATTTGATACCATCCTGGGTGTCAACCCAGAATTCAGCGCCAGAGCCAGAGCTCCGGTCTCCACTTGCCGTCTGGAGCAGGATTTGAATGCTGCACCTTCTGACTCAAAGGCAGGAATGCATGCTCCAGTAATTCAGTAATATATAGATTGGTTCTTTTCTCTTTCCTGAGCAGCTATACTATGATGATCCACTTTTAAATGGAATACTTTGGAAAACTAGGAGACTCTAACACACGTCATTCTCACTGTCCCTTGACTACATAATGAGGTTTTTTACAATTTGTGCTAAATTTTAACTGTGGGTAATTTAAACTTGACAGTGTGTGAATGAAATCTCATTCTGTGGCAAATTGTCTGAACGTAGCACTTACAAACTGTGGACCATTTTTACTAAAGGAAGAACTTGAATTAATATTGTGCCTTTTTGTGCCCTCAGGACATCATAAAGAGTGTGACAGCCAATGAAATATTTTTGACGTGTAGTCACTGTTGCTATGTCGATAAATGCAGCAGATAATTTGCACATAGCAAAGTCCCACAAACAGCAATGAGATAAATTACCAATTAATTTGTTTTGTTGACATTGGTTGAGCCATAAATGCTAGTCAGGACACAACAAGATCTGCCCTGCTGTTTTTTCGAATAGTTCTATCGGATCTTTTTTACATCCTCCTGAACAGGCAGACTCGGCTCCCGACCTCATTACAGCCTTGGTCCAAACATGGACAAAGGAGCTGAATTCCAGAGGTGAGGTGAGAGTGACTGCCCTTGACATCAAGGCAGCATTTGACCGAGTGTGGCATCAAGGAGCCCTAGTAAAACTGAAGTCAATGGGAATCAGGGGGAAAACGCTCCACTGGCTGGTGTCATACCTAGCACAAAGGAAGATGGTTGTTGTGGTTGGAGGTCAATCATCACAGCCCCAGGACATCGCTGGTGGAGTTCCTCAGGGCAGTGTCCTAGGCCAACCATCTTCAGCTGCTTCATCAATGACCTTCCCTCCAACATAAGGTCAGAAATGGGGATGTTCGCTGATGACTGCACAGTGTTCAGCGCCATTCACAACTCCACAGATAATAAAGCAGTCCATGCCCGCATGCAACAAGACCTGGACGACATTCAGGCTTGGGCTGATAAGTGGCAGGTAACATTCATGCCACACAAGTGCCAGGCAATAACTATCTCCAACAAGCGAGAGTCTAACCACCTCCCCATGACATTCAATGGCATTACCATCGCTGAATCCCCCACTATGAACATCCTGGCGGTCACCATTGACCAGAAACTTAACTGGACCAGCCACATAAATACTGTGGCAACAAAAGCAGATCAGAGGCTAGGTATTCTGCGGCAAGTGTCTCACCTCCTGACTCCCCAAAACCTTTCCACCATCTACAAGGCACAAGTAAGGAATGTGATGGAATACTCTCTACTTGCCTGGATGAGTGCAGCTCCAACAACACTTAAGAAGCTCGACACCATCCAGGACAAAGCATCCCGCTTGATTGGCACCCCATCCACCACCTTAAACATTCACTTCCTCCACCACCGGCGTACCGTGGCTGCAGTGTGTACCATCTACAAGATGCACTGCAGCAACTCGCCAAGGCTTCTTCGGCAGCACCTCCCAAAACCACGACCTCTTCCACCTAGAAGGACAAAGGCAGCAGGCGCATGGTAACACCACCACCTCCAAGTTCCTCTCCAAGTCACACACCATCCTGACTTGGAAGTATATCACCGATCCTTCATCGTCGCTGGGTCAAAATCCTGGAACTACCTACCTAACAGCACTGTGGGAGTACCATCACCACACGGACTGCAGCGGTTCAAGAAGGCGGCTCACCACCACCTTCTCTAGGGCAGCTAGGGATGGGCAATAAATGCTGGCATTGCCAGCGACGCCCTGATCCCATAAGCGAATATTTTTTTTTTAAGAAGTTTAACATCTCCTCTAGAAGACAGCAGCACTGACAGTACAGTTCTCCCTCATTACTGCACATCAGTCTAGATTATGTTCTCTAATCCTGCAGTGGAGCATTGAACCCACAACCTTCTAATTCAGAGGTGAAAATGCTACCATTGAACCAAGCTGACACAAAGGCCACGACTTTATGCTTCGAGGCGGCTTGGGTGAGGGTCAGCTGCCTTCTGGGTTCCAGTCCCGCCCCCAACCACATCCGGCCCACAGACGTGATTTTACATCAATTGGTCTTGTTAAGCCCGCCCTGTGGGCTTGCCAGCCAATTAAGAGGAAGCCGTTGTCAGATGACGTCATTTGATGACGCGTCATCTGCTGGTTTTCTTAAAGGGACCACACACAATTTTTTTGACAGTTGATTTTTCAGTGTTTGACAGCATTGAGGTGCTGCAAACACTGACAATCACTGTTCACAGGTGAGCTCTTGCACCCAGGCTCTCCAGTGACACCCTCCTTAGGCTAGAACAGATGGCAGCTGCAGGTGAGGTTACAGAATGATCTGTCACTGGTGAGAGAGGTTCTCCCAATGAGGTGGGACTACACATACAATTCAAAACTTGTTACCTACAGAAAAGTCTAAATGCATTAAAAATGAATTTCCCAACATTCTCTTACCTCTGAAACTCACCAGTGCACCATTGGATCCTTCACACCACTTCTGCAGCTGTCATCAATGCATAAACATTACAGCAGACTCACAACATGCCACACTTACCTGGCGTGGTGTCCGGATGTCGGGAAGTCCGCAGTAGAAGTGTCAAAATTGGAGAAAGCTTGTTAACTGCCTGTTAACAACCTGTTAACAAGCAGTTAAGTGGGTATAATCCTCTTCCTGCCGCTATGTGTCGGGTCCATGCACAAATCGGGGACCTGACACGTGGGAAGATTGATTGGACCCGCTGTCAATCCTTGCGATTTTGCTGGATGTCCCGCCTCCAAACCCGCACCCTGAGTGCTGGCAAAATTCCAGCCTTAAGATTTGATTAGATATTCCAAGACTAGCTTTTATGCAATTGATCAATGTTTTGCTAGTAGTGATGTGTATTGTGTATATCTCTGAGTATGATGAGCAATAGTTCCATGTGACACATCAATGCAAACCTTTTAGTCTGGTTGATGCGATGATGGGTGCAGTTTCAATAGTTCTACTTGTTAGTTTGTTCTATATGTTAAGCAGGGTAAAGAATTTGCTACATGACCAGCATTCTGGTCTACTGCTCAATAGTGCCAGCATTATACATTAAGGGCCCATTGCATAGGATACCTTTGTCATATCACTGTAATCTGAACAATTTTTGTATTCACAAATATTCAAAGCTTTCAAAAACAAAATGTTATATTCATTCCTGGGATGTGCGAGGCACTGGCAAAGCCAGCATTTATTGCCCATCCCTAATTGCCCTTGAGAAGGGGGTGGTGAACCGCTGCAGTCTGTGTGGTGAAGGTACTCCCACAGTGCTGTTAGGGAGAGAGTTCCAGGATTTTTACCCAGCGACAATGAAGGAACGACTATATATTTCCAAGTCAGTATGGTATGTAACTTGGAGGGGAACTTGGAGGTGATGGTGTTCCCATGCGCCTGCTGCCCTTGTCCTTCTATGTGATAGAGGTCGCGGTTTGGAAGGTGCTGCCGAAAAAGCCTTGGCGAGTTGCTGCAGTACATCTTGTAGATGGTACACACTGCAGCCACGGTGCACTGATGGTGCAGGGAGTGGATGTTTAAGGTGGTGGATGGGGTGCCATTCAAGCGGGCTGCTTTGTCCTGGATGGTGCCAAGCTTCTTGAGTGTTGTTGGAGCTGCACTCATCAGGCAAGTGGAGAGTATTCCATCACACTCCTGACTTGTGCCTTGTAGATGGTGGAAAGGCTTTGGGGAGTCAGGAGGTGAGTCACTCGCCACAGAATACTCAGCCTCTGATTTGCTCTTGTAGCCACAGTATTTATGAGGCTGGTCCAGTTAAGTTTCTGGTCAATGGTGACCCCCAGAATGTTGATGGTGGGGGATTCGGTGATGGTAATGCTGTTGAATGTCAAGGGGCGGTGATTAGACTCTCACCTGTTGGAGATAGTCATTATCTGGCACTTGTGTGGCGCGAATGTTACTTGCCACTTATCAGCCCAAGCCTGAATGTCATCCAGGTCTTGTTGCATTCGGGCATGGACTGCTTCATTATCTGAGGAGTTGCGAATGGAACTGAACATCAGTCATCAGCGAACATCCCCACTTCTGACCTTATGATGGAGGGAAGGTCATTGATGAAGCAGCTGAAGATGGTTGGGCCTAGGACACTGCCCTGAGGAACTCCTGTAGCGATGTTATGGGGCTGTGATGATTGACCTCCAACCACCACAACCAGCTTCCTTTGTGCTAGGTATGACTCCAGCCAGTGGAGAGTTTACAACCCACCCCGCAGCCCCCCGCCCCCCGATTCCCAGTGACTTCAATTTTACTAGAGCTCCTTGATGCCACACTCAGTCAAATGCTGCCTTGATGTCAAGGGCAGTCACTCTCACCTTACCTCATAAAGTAATGAGTGGCTCATAGTCTATTTTGATACTAATAGTTTGACCATACATAAAATGGTTGAAACTTTCACATCTTGCCTCTGCATACTTTCATATCTCATCTCTGCATTAATCAGCATGATGCAGAAACAATAAGATGCCACCGACTATCATACTTCTCCAGTGGAAAGATCCTAATTTTCTCTAATTTTTAAAATTATTTGTCAATCAGGATTGTAGAACTTCAGAACTAGTTCTTGCATAAACAATTTCTAACGTTTCCCAGTATTTTTCCTGTTTATCATTCCAATTCCATTGAGTCATCTTTGCTAACCATATTCTTGATGTGAATTTAGCCAGAAAATTGTCCATTCATAGGAGTCCCTGCCTGTCTTTCTCCTATTTGTGGATGTGGCATTTGTCATTCTGAAGTTTCATGTTGACTCTTCTAGTAGATTAATTGCTTTTATGCTCGGCATTGTGTTCCTCTTCGGATGAACCTCACACGTCTTCATTGATGTGTCATCACATCACAATCAAAGTGCTCAAATATCCCCTGAATAGTTTTGTAAAATGCTTCCAGTTTCTAGAAACCTGTGGATACACATAACTTAGTAAAATATTTTGCATTAGCAAACTGTGCAATAATCTCTTCCCAAGTTGGAAACTTGAAATGTTCCATTTTGATAGCTCTGTTTAAATCTCTGACGTCCAAACAAATATGCAATTTTACATTTTGTCACAAACTATTAACAGGTTCACCCATTCTGCTAATTCATCTATTTTCTTGATGACCTCTAAGTCGTCCATTCCATCAAGCTATTGCTGTAATTATTCCTAAAGAGCAAACTGAACTTTTTGGCATGAATATATTACCAGGCTAATTCATTTCTCAATTCTGACCAGGTATTCCCAACCCTTGAAGTAGATCCTTATATTCCTGTATAAGTGTTTTGCATCCAGTGTCACTTTGAGCCTTTACTGTGAGCACTTTTTTTTTATCACATCAAGATTATCACAAGCAATGATTTAAAATTGGCTGTACACCTTTTGACTACAAGTGTAGCTGTTATATTTGTGATATTTTATGCAAGCTTTCCGAATGTGTGGGCCACTTTTAGATTCATGCTCACTATGCACACAATTTCCTCTTTTATCTCTTTTAACTTTGATGAATCGCACTTCAAATTTCTCATATTATTTTTTAAATTCTTTCTTGACTACTGCCTGAATTGTTCCTTGCTGCTCAAACACTTTGACTCCTCTTTTATGGTTTATGCTGCCCTACAATTGGTGTCTGCCTTGTCTAACATTTGATCTTGCCCCCTCAGCAACCTTTCTATTGGCCAATTATCTCTAGATTCTACAAATTATTCTGCCCTTCATTACTGATTGTCGGTTAACAGTATTCTTACTGTGGGTTCTTAATTCAGTCGCTGCAGGAGTTCCTTGGGGCAGTGTCCTGGGCCCAACCATCTTCAGCTGCTTCATCAATGACCTTCCCTCCATTATAGGTCAGAAGTGGGGATGTTCGCTGATGACTTCACAGTGTTCAGTGCCATTGACAACTCCTCAGATAATGAAGCAGTCCATGCCCGCATGCAACAAGACCTGGACGACGTTCAGGCTTGATAAGTGGCAGGTAACATTCGCGTCACGGAGGTGCCAGGCAATAATTATCTCCAACAAGCCAGACTCTAACCATCTCCCCTTGACATTCAACAGCATTACCATCGCCGAATCCCCCACCATCAACATCCTGGGGGATCACCATTGGCCAGAAACTTAACTGGACCAGCCACATAAATACTGTGGCAACAAGAGCAGGTCAGAGGCTAGGTACTCTGCGGCGAGTGTTTCACATCCTAACTCCCCAAAGCCTTTCCACCATCTACAAGGCACAAGTAAGGAGTGTGATGGAATACTCTCCACTTGCTTGGATGAGTGCAGCTCCAACAACACTCAAGAAGCTCGACACCATCCAGGACAAAGCAACCCGCTTGATTGGCACCCCATTCACTCCCTCCACCACCGGCGTACCGTGCCTGCAGTGTGTACCATCTACAAGATGCACTGCAGCAACTCGCTAAGGCTTCTTCGGCAGCACCTCCCAAACTCGCGACCTCTTCCACCTAGAAGGACAAGGACAGCAGGCGCATGGGAACACCACCACCTCCAAGTTCCCCTCCAAGTCACACACCATCCTGACTTGAAGTATATCGCCGATCCTTCATCGTCGCTGGGTCAAAATCCTGGAACTCCCTCCGTAACAGCACTGTGGGAGTACCTTCACCACACAGACTGCAGCAGTTCAAGAAGGCGGCTCACCACCACCTTCTCAAGGACAATTAGGGATGGGCAATAAATGCTGTCCTTGCCAGCGATGACCATATCCCATAAACAAATTTTAAAAAAAGTTTGTATTGAATGGTTTCTCTCATTGTCTTTACGTGAAAAATCTGTGTTTTTCAACCATTTTATTTAGGCTTATGCATTATTGCTTTCAGTATGAGATCTTTCTTTCATCAAATGTGAAATTATTATAAATATATCTGGTGCTTCTTCCCATTAACAAGTAGGATAATGGATGTTGTCGATTCTCACTTTTTCACATGTTCAAGAAGCTACAAACCCTTAAATTCAGTGTTTGAAACTTTTCCAATGATTCTAGTCACCTGAATGCTAGGTGGAGGTAGGAACTTACCTAATTTACTCTTTTGCTTCATTACATGAGAGTTTTTAATTACTTTCACTGTTTTAATTATTTTTCATTCACCAATTCTGAAACTACTTGGATTTGTTATTTTGAATTTGCTGATTAATAAAATCTCACCATGAATGAGAAATAAAATGTTCCAAGGTTTATAATCGTTTAAAATAACGTTATATAGCAACAGCCACTAACTTACTAAATCCACCTTGCTAACACCTGGATTGTGCAGTCTGGATTTAATTATTAATTGAAACACTGTCAGGTATTAATTATTAAGGGAACATCTCTAAATTAGATACCCAAACTGATATGAAACATGGACACTTCGTGAAGTAAGGGAATGTCAATAAATGTTCATGCTATATCAATTCACCTTCCTTTGTTCCAAAAATACAAACATTTGCACATATTTATTATCAATATCCAAAATACCATGCATCATTCCCTCACTCAGACAAGTAGTCACATGCTTCTAGGCCTCTGACAATGTCATCTTGTAACCAGTTGCTAGGAAGTTCAAGAAAACAGACTGGCCAAGATCAAGAAATAAGAGTGTCAGTTTGTGTCCTATCACTACAAAGGGAATTTTACCCACAAAAAACGGGTGGGTTGGGGTTAGGTGGGAGGTTAAAGTGTTAAAAATGTGAATTCCGACCCCAACCCGCCTCCAACCTGCCCACTTCCGGTTTTAACGGAGGCGGAACAGGGGGCGGGTGGCCACCCGCCCACCCCCCGGAGGTGGGTTGGCACTATAAATATTATAATGAGGCTGTGAGCCTCATGGTGATCCACCATTTTAAATTTAACTGTTGGTGGGTGGGTTTCCCTGGCCTCGGGGAACCCGCCAGCTAAAGGAAGGCGAGGACTGCTGGAACCAGAAAGTAAGTGCCTTTCCACTTACCTGCTGCACCCAGCGTTCCTGCCTCACCCACTCCCCACGATCGGATATTCCCTCCCGACCCTTCCGATCTGCCCCCCCGAGGCTTCCGATTTCCCCCTCCCCCACCCAGCCTCCGATCTTCCCCCAAGGCGTCTGATCCCCTCCGAGGCCTCCGTACCCCTCCCCCCCCCCCGGCCTCCAATCTCCACTCCCCCCAATCTCTGACCCCCCTGATCCCACCCTTACGACTCCCCCCTCCCTCCCCCCCTCGATGACGACGACGATCCCAGCCTTCCTCCTCCACTGATGATTCCGGCCTTCCACCACCTCCGGAGATCCCGGCCTCCTCCTCCTACTCCGACGACCCTGGCCTTCCTCCTCTCTGCTCCTCAGTCCTACCTGCCCGACAGCCAGCCAGCCTCTCAATCTGGCTGGCCACGAGTGGGAAACATGAAAAACAAATGTAAATCAGGCTCCGCCGATAAATTCGGCAGGGCATGAGGGAAACCCGCTCTCCTGGGTTTCCCTGTCAGCATTCCAGCGCCCCCCCCCGCCCCCCGCCCCCTGCTCCCTACCTGCCTCCAAGTTAAAATGCTGGCCCAAGGCACAACTGTTAGCTAGTATTTGAAAGCAAAATAAATCGTATAAAACCTAGAGAAAAATGGACCCCAGACCTGCTAATCTATCACTCCTCCCCAGTGAATTGGGCTGAAAATGGGAGCTTCAGAACATTTGCATACAAGAACCTACATTGCATATTGATTTAGTTGTTGAAATGACAGCATTTAAAGTGGAATTGCAAACAATGTAGATTAATGCTGCTAATCTGCATAAAATTTGACCATCCAGTTTCTACATATGTACTATGCTCACTTGAAGCCTGATCTAGTTATTCAGCCACATTCAGTATGCATTCCTTCATGTAATACAATTGTATTTTATCATATGATTAATATAAAAACTATGACTACTCAATTCAGCTGTACTAGCATGAGGACAGTTTCAATCTGAATTTTGCACACTGACTCAATATCCTAATCCTATAGAGCTTGGCTTCAGATTGTACCATCCACATACAACAACCAGTTCTATAACAGTCTGCAGATGGATCAATATTAGCTGAAACTGCTGACTTCCTGAGCAACCCTTCTGACAGACTCCAGCAGTGCGTCTGACTTGCTTAATTTACACCAGCAAGTTTCATTAGCTGTTTGGTGGGTAATAGTCTGCTGAACATCTGCTATTAAATAGGCTGAAGCAAAACTGGAAGTGCTTCATGTTCAGCCTGAAATGTATAAAATGAGCATTTTCAGTCAGCCAAAAACATATTTCTGTGGGAAGAAAGTCATTATTTTATTGCCAGAGAAGGAATATGGTTTTATTGTCATAGATAAATTTTCTGCACATAAAGACATCCCATGTTTAATGATGCTGTCTCTTATACATTTTCTAATGTAATGTATTCTCATACATTTTGCTTGCAGACATACATATATAAAATGCTTAAGAAATGTATTCCCATATTTTGTTGTACCAAACGGAGGCTGCATAAGAACTGTAATTTATTTGAAACATTATCCTGTATCTAAAAATGTATTACTTTTAAGATGGATGTTTCAAAATTCACAAAAATAAAATGTTAATAAAAAGCCATAATACAATGTGAGAAGAACAAAGACAAAATATGAACCTAATATCATTACTGAGAGACTGATTAAAATATTGGACTGTAGTGGTACTGATATTAGGGCATTGATAATGGATCTATACTGGAGTCACCATTCTGTAATTAAGACCTGAAAATCATAGCTTCATACACAAAGCTGAAGTGCAGAATTCTGCGAAGCTCAGAGCACAAGAAACAAAACAGCATTATGTCATGTCTGTCTTTAATGGCAGATAAGTACTGGGTGTGTATTAGATTGAGCGAGATCTGTAGCAGCATTTGCTCCAAGCAAATAGTTTTATTTTCAGAAACCTGAGACTTTCATTGTCTAACCCTTTTGCAGAGAGTAGCTTTAATGCAGGTAGACAAAAAACACTAGGTGTACTGCACTGGAGGTATGGATTGATAGAGTAAGCACAAATTAACATACATAGATGGCCTTTTTATTATCAGACATCAGTCTTTGTTCACCAGCATGTAAAAAAAACTAAATCTGCAATATTAGGACAGGACGATTTACTGGGCGCCTTACTGGTTAAACTCTCCAGTAGTTTCTGAATATAAGATGTTAAACTGACTATTTAGACAAGCAGATTTGAATTTGCAAAGGTGAGGAAGGGTTCTATTAACACGTTAAAGTGTGCATTATTCATAAACATGGGGAACGGTATTCTTCTAAAAAATATATTAGCAGTGCAAGTTTTTGTAAATGAATGAAGGGACAGTTTGGTTTTACAAATTAGACTTTTAAAAAGGGTTTAAGATCAACAAATAAACAGTTGAGCACATTGCACTATACCAATCATGATTAAAGTTAAATTTAAAGTTGAGTTTTTAATCCCTTGGTAGTACAGAACATTGCTATACCAAAGTGTTATACCATAGGGTGGATGAAGTACAGATACAGGTAATGTGACTGTGGTCCCTACATGGTAAAAACAACTGAGCCGTGCAGTCAGTGAGGGCAACATCTAAAGGCTTCCTCTACAGGGAGCGAGGTGATTAACATTCTGTGGATGCTCTCCAGAGTGTTCTTGTGCACCTCCTTGTGGATGGTTCTTGATAGTAGGTTGAAGATTTGGCTACTCTCTGAACTAGTCAATAGTGTGTGGTACAAAGTGACCCAAAGGTCAGAAAATAAATAAGAATAGTGCTAGTAGAAGACAGGGAGAACAAAATTTCTACAGCTTACTTCAACACAAATCTTCTGCCAAATGCCAAAAATACAATAGGCCCTGGTTTTGTGCATCTAGTTCAGTGACAGAGATCAAAGTTACCGACAGGAGAATGACTGATGCCACTCTGGGCACCTTCGGAAGTAGAAGCAAGAACATCCTCACAATAACAGAAAGATACAAAGTTACAAGAAACACAGCACCATGTAGTTCAGAACAAATGGCAAAAGATTGAGTTTATGAATAAAGTAAAGGAATTTAACCAGTTTTTCAGCTGCAATTCTCTATCAATAAAGACCACTTCACCCAGATTACAAAATGCCTGGAAGCAGAAGTGCTTCAGTTCTGCTGTTAATGGTTTCATTCCATTTCTGCTTTCCTTTGAACTATACAACTTCGAAATATTCACTGGGGAATACATAACTCTATTAAAAAAAGTCAATTCTAAAAGACCTTCTTATTCTTTCCTTGTACAAAAAAAATGTTTCTTTTCTAAATGTTAAATAAAAGGTTGGCTGAAACTACATAAGATCCTGCCTAGACCTTTGCCTTCACTCCCTGCACTTGAGCAACACTTTCTATTCCCCTGTTAACGTACTGCAAAGTCTATTTCATTTTAACCTTGTGGGAAAAGCTTTTGCAGTGAAACAAATGTTACATGAAAACATGAAACATACATTAGGGTTCCTTGCTTTATTTGCTTATGCAGATCATTACTTTTGAATCCAAATTCTCTCCATTGTTTTCATGTTCATGTTTGAGTGTAGCATGGCCTAGACCACAACTTCTCCATGGTCACTTCAATCCCTCCCCATTATGTCCACTTACGATTATGGAGCTAGTATCAATGAGACAGACTAAAATGTGGCTGCTTCACATCAGGCAGGTTATACTGGGTGCAGAACGTAATGTTTCTGATCTCCGTATTATAGCTAAAGCTGAGATAGTGCCTGTTGAATATTGACAGACAACTCACCAGCATAAGTACAAGTGCCCTTTGGACTGGAAGGCTCATGCCAGTAAGTAGATAGAACATATATAGAACTAAGTGAAATGAGCAGCACATGCCCATGCTCAGTGCTCCAGCATTTGGGTTCCCTCACGTTCAGGGTGTCACTTTGACAGACTCCATGTGTACATGCACGTGCCCTGGCACTCCAAACTTCAGAGAAAACTGGAGACAGTTGGTATATGCTGCTCAGCTTACCAGGCTGTATATGTGTTATATTTCACTGGCGTGAACCTACAGCTCAGGGGGGCTTGTACTCATGCTGGTAAAGAGCTAGTCCAATTTCAATGCGCACTATGACGCATACTAGTTCCTAGGGCATTGTGTCAGCTGCAGCTACTTTAATGGAGCTAAGGTAGCACTGCTTCAACTCCAGGCCACCCACTAAGGCCGGTCTCAGTAGAGGCGGAGAATTGTAGTGGAATTTGGCTGCTCTGTGTTATGACTTGTACAGAGTTCATGTTACTATGGTCATGAATTCAACACAAGAATCCAAGGTTCAGTTTGTAATAGGAGAAGTTGTTTTTAAAGGGAAGACTGGTCGTTTCTCCCCTAAAATGGAGCACTTTGTCATTACTCCATCTAGTGGTCCAGCTGGGAACTGATTGTAGATTGTTACTGTTACATATTTTCAACTTCTCAGAGATGAAAAACATTAAAATTGCCCATGTGTCTGTTCCCATTATGGAGATAAAATTGAAGCTATAAACCAAAATAATTGATGTGAAGTTATTTTATCAATGTTGGTGGTGGTTCTAAATAAAAAAAAAAGGTTGCTGCCTTTCACCTTGTGAGCGAACTCTTCAATATTTTCTGATCTGGTAATATTGAAAAGTTATGTTACATTGTGCAATACAGACACTCCAGCTCCTTTTGAACAACTTTGCCCTCACGCATCCAACAATTTGTTTTTCTGCGATTACGATTATTATTTTGACAAGAGAACATGCCATAAAATGTGTCCCCGAAAATCTGACATGAGTGCACGGTTTATAAGGTCAACAAGATTAACAAAATGATTGTCAGCATTTAATAAAAATAGATTTAAAAATGCAAAGAACTAAAGAGATAGGAAAGCATAATATAGTTCAACCAAAAGGAAAAGGATATTAAATCAATATAACGTGATCTTTAATTAAATATATCAAAGTCTGTGGCTCCAGTGTTGTGAGCTTGTGTCAATGTTGACAACTGAAAGATGTTACTGTCCATGTCCCTAGCTTATTTGAGAAATGAGCCTGAAAGAATTCTATTTCAGCTCACCTCCTTGGAACAGATGCATGTTTATCTAACCTGCACACTATTCTTTATTTTTACAGGACACTTTGGGATGAAATTTCTCCTGTCAATGGTTTTTAGCAAAAATGTTGGTGTGATCACATGCAGCTGTACCTCTCTGCCTCCACTGCCAACTTCTCCACCTTTCTACCTCTCTCGCTCCTCCTTTAAGACGCAAGGTAAGTGCAGGGGGTGGGGAAGGTTTGCGGGTCATGATCACGGAGGGGAGTCTGGGGCGGCAGCAACACAGATTATTTTTATGTGGCCCTGGGGGAGCACTCCTGTCCTCCAGGCTGTATCAAACTTACCTTTGCTGGGCTTCTTTGACTTTCTCTCTCGTGGAATTGATGCACGGCAAATGCTCCCATCAGTTCCAACCTAAAAATGATAATTGGGGTCTGAGGACCTTGATTTGCATATCAAAAGGGTCCTACCACCTGAAACAGGCGGATGCGTTGGGCACCTAATAGTAGGCCCCTTTCAAAATGCTGGCGCGCATCGTCGAGGTTAACAGGGTGGGAAGGCTAGGACCCCAATTTATAGCCATTACCCCGCTGTTAACACCAAGCACAACAAGTTAAAATCACCCCCAGTATCAGTAAAATAGAAGGCATCCCCCTCAGCACCAACCAGTATTGATGTACCACTGGCCTCAGCATCAGCAGCCTCACTGGTTGCCAGCTCAGGCTTAACTCAGAGGTTCAGAATATATGGTGTCTTATTCAATCCCACACTTAGCTTACTTTCCCACATCTGATGCATGACCAAAACAACTTTCTTTCACATCTGATACACCTCTGATACATCAGCCTCTTCCACCCCTCCTTGACTCTGCAATTGAAACTCTAATTCTGATTTCATTATCTCAAGGATCAACTCTTCAACATTGTCCTCACTGTCCTCCTCGTGTCCACCGTCTACAAACTCCAACTAATTCAGAATGCTATGGTTTGCTTCCTCTCCTGCACAAAGTTTCACACTCCCATCACCACTGTCCTCACTGAGCTCCACTGGCTCACTGAGCCTTAGGTGAACTGACTACGATTCTCATCCTTATGTTCAAATCACTCTATGGACACACGTCAGTAATCTTCTCTAGCTGTACAGTTCTGAACATACCATCTGCTCTTCTAACACTGGTTTATTCCTAATTCCCTGCTCCTACTTCATCATTTCTGGCTATTTATTTTAGCCACTATCACCCTTTCCTATTCAACTCTCTTCATAAAGTCATCCAGCTTTCCACATTTCTTCTGTGTTGCAGGTAGTGCCTCCTGTGAACTGCAACCCTCTGCTGCTCCCCCCTCTGCTGCTGCCCTCTCTCTGCTCTCCTCTCGCTGCTCTCCTCTCTGCTGCTGCCCTCTCTCTGTTCCCCCCTCTGCTGCTGCTCTCTCTCTGCTGCCCTCTCTTGCTCTCCTCTCTGCTGCTGCCCTCTCTCTGTTCCCCCCTCTGCTGCTGCTCTCTCTGCTGCTGCCCTCTCTGCTGTCCAGCGAAAGGTCTTTCAAGAGTAGGCTGCTGCTGCCACTGGTGCTGGTCATATTGATCCTTGTCCGAGGTCCAATCCGAAAAACTCCAAAGTGTAGAAAGTAACCTCTCAGCACAAGTACTATCAACAAACCCTTTCTCACTAGTACATAAGGAAACAGCTGTGAGTACGAAGTATTTATTGCAGTATTTCCATGAGTTTCAATCAGCCCCCTCAATTTCCAATGAGTTCTCACCTTGCTTTCCCTGGTGAGTTTCAGGAAGCCTGGGAAACCCGTGGATGCGGCGTTAAATTTAAAAGTGTGTTGAAATGTCGCTCTAAATGAGCAATTACCATATGCTAATAGGCAACCTGTCTTTCCCGTTGCGCACAAGCAGTCTGATGCGCTCCAGTTAAATGCGGAAGTCGGCAGGTTGGAGCCAGCTTCCCGATGCGCTGACATTTTTGCTGGTTTTAATACCCCACCCGCACCCAAACCCACGGGCTTTTCCAGGTTAAAATTCCCCTCAACTTTTCAGGTTGGTGACCTTTCGTCAGCTTGGCTCAGTCAGTAGCACTGTCAGATTGTTGTGGGTTTGAGCCCCACAACGAAGTGCATAATCTAGGCTCATGCACCAAGGGAGCGCAGTACAAAGGGAGTGATGCCTTGTTGGAACTGTTGTTCTTTGGATGAAATGTTGGGCCAGAAATTCGGCTCCCTGGCTTCCCGCGGGTGCAAGGATCGCGCGCGCACCTACCTACCGCGCCTGCCGTTGACCTCTGGGCCCACGGGGACTTCGGCTCCTGGGCCTCCCCCAACTTCCGGCGCGCAGTGCTTGCATGTCCCAGGGGCGTAGTTAGTGCGATGTGTCCCCTGGGATCACGTGGGCCATGGAGAGCCAATGGCAGCAGACCATCTTTCATTCATAGATTTGACAGGACCTGTCAAATCTATGAATACAGATCAGCCCCAAAACATCCCTAAAACTACAAATAAATAAAAAAAAACCATCACATTTTTAAAATAACTATAAATTACATTAATTAACTATTTTAAACAAAAATTTAAATTTTTGAGAAAAATTAATTACATTTTTTAACGGGGCTAAAACTAAACTTACCTTTCTTTAAAGTAATTAAAAAAGATAAATCTGTGAAAAAATGTTTAAATTTTAATAAAATCATCACTTACCTTGTTAAAAGAAGGCCTTGCGCATCCTTTTTAAAAGTGTATCTTCTCCGTGCTTACCCTCACGGAGGAACCTGTAAAAAAAATCCGAAGTGCGAGGCGAACGCGCTGGCCCTCTGGCGTGCGCGTTCAACCTCTGAACCCCTTTCCTCAGGGGAACGGAAGTGCCGGTTTCCCGTGCATGCGCAGTGAATGCAAGAAACCGGCACTTTCATTCCGTCCACGGGTGAGTACTCACCCAACAACAGCCGAATTTCTGCCCTGTTAAATCAAGTTCCTGTTCAGGCAGGTGTTAAAGGTCCCGTGACACCACTCGAAGAAAAACAGCAAGTTCTCCTATTGTCCTGGCCAATATTCTTCCCTCAACCAATGCCAAAAGCAGATTAACTGGTGTTTCATCTTATTGCTGGCTGTGAGATGTAGCTGGCAAAGAATCTTGCCTACTTAATCACGGAAGTAATTCATTATGTAACGTGCTTTGAGTTAAGGCGCTATATAAACACAAGTAGTGACAGTATTGTAAAGAAGGTGAGAAGTAACTTTATTTTCAACAGTTTATACTCAGTATTATGCAGAATTTTACAAGTGGGAAGGAAGCCTCACATGGCAGGGTCATCTGGAAGCCACACAAGGACCTGCGATGTAAGGTCCTTCACCACAGGGAGCATCTGAAGAATGAATTAGCCTTTGCCATTGTTGACACTTTACTGCAGTCATGGGCTGGAGGGCCAGTTGTATGCATACTTTTGACTGGGGGATTTTGTGTTTATCTGGGAACCCCAAAAAGGAGACAAGACAGAAAAAAATGAGTTAAACATAAATTGTGTAATAAACTAACAATGTTGTTGGCACAAATTTTAGAAATTATATATACTAGGGGGGCTAAATTCGATTGATTTGCGCCTCCCGTTAGTGCCCTCTTAGGGCGCTAACGGGGCACAAAGCAACTAGCGCCCAGGCATGGCGCCACCAACACCTCCCGCAAAATTCAGCGGGAGGTTAGCGGCGGCGGTAACCATTAGCGCCCCATGGCGCTGAGCCACCAGTGATGATGTAATTGCCGTGCGCAGCGCCCCGCTCGCGCCCCGGCCGCGATCTTCGGTAACACCCCCTGACGCTATGTCCGACGGGGTCAGCGGGGGCTACCTGCGGCTGGGGCAGCGCTAATTAAAGGCGAGGTGCCGGGCGGCCATTTTTGTTGCTGGCCGCCTGCCAGCACCTGCCTCCGCTGCCGTGCCCGGCCTCCTGACCCGCCCCCCCCCCCCGCGGAGTGCCGGCTGCGCTCCGTGAGTTCGGCACTCCTCTTGACATTCCGATCCCTGGTGGCCCAGCTGGGCCCTGGGTCGCGCTGCGCATGGCCCCTCCCCTTTAAGAAGGGGAGGAAGGCCTGTATGTAGTGCTGCGGTTTTGGCTCGCAGCGCCCCAAGAGGGACGCGGGGCGCTTCCAGTAGCGCCCCTCCTCCCTCTTGGGGCGCTACCTGGGAAAACCGGCCGTGGGGGCGCTACCCAATTTTTAACCCTAGATCATTACAAATAATTGTTTTTTCAAAAGTGCTTTGTTATATGTTTCAAAAACTTTGCGATGTCTGGGTACATAATACCAGTATTACACAAAAGCCCTTAGGAAAAGAATTTAAAGCCTGATTCACTTCACCACTTACATATAAACAAAAAATTTTGTTCCTGGGGCGATGCCTACAGTCTTTTGTAGGGCTATTCTGATCAACCAGATATGGTCCAATAATGTATATCTTTTTATACTGGGTGAGCTGACAATTATTTACATTTTTCTTCATAAAAATTTGCAGTTAATTGATTATCATCACTCTAAACAGTAAGAATTGTTATTACTACTGTTGTAGTACTCTCAGTATCATAGTTACTGCACTAATGTTCACAACTTTACTTTAACAATTGGCATTATGACTTCGTTTCACAAGCACCTGGCACATACTTATATTAAGGAAAACTTAATTTACTTAAGTGTGTCATTTCCTTCAGATGCTAATATTGTCACTTGTGAGTTTAAAGCACTACTGCATAATATTACAAGTATACGCTACTGTAAGTGTCATTGTTCCTCAAACAAGACTTAAGACTAAAATTCCATCTGCCTAAACGTATCAACATCATTGACTGCAAAACGTAGGAGAGGTCCCGGTGTACTGGACAATTTGACCAAACAAACTATTCCAATACTTAGTTTACCTCAATGCTCCAAAGCAAATGAGAATTTGCTACCCTGGTTAAAAATATTCACAAATGTTCATCACTTTTATTTCTGCTTTCATTTTGGATTTTCTCTTATTTTGGTTATCTGTTGATTTGATTTTTTTTTCTTTTATGTTTTGGTCTTGCATTTGTCTTTCACCTGTTTTGTTCTTTGTGTCCCGCTGGCTCTTGCTTTTGTTCTTTGGCAACCATTGCAAAAGAGTGACACAAGGAAGGAGACAGAGAATGAAAGTGATATAAGTGGACTGAGTGTGAAACATTTTACACCGTGGTGCTATGGATTGATGATGATACAGTATCAGCCGTTTCTCAATGGCCACGATTACAGATACAGGTACAAGAAATAATGCACCAGTCACACATAGCTCACAAACTACACTACCAAACTCTGCAGCTCCAATCCCTTTCAGTCCAAGACCCTCACAGAAGACTCTCTTCTACATACTACACCTCGACTCAAATTAAATTACCAGCAAAATATCAAGAATTTAAAAGAAAATATTGAATACTACTGTTACACACAAAAGTGCACAAAACCTGCAAAGAAAATAGAAAATCGACCATGGAGAAGCCAACTGCATAACTCAGATCTCAAGTAGAACTGCTCACAATTGTGGCCCTACCCACAGCGCACAGAACTCACAGTGGTGACAGTCTATATCACTCACAGTGGTAGCTGCTACTTTCACTTCACATTGCTCACAGTAGTGCCCATCTATCTACATTTCCTTACATTAGTGACTTTCATTCATGGTATTTAGTGGACTAGTGTATTTAGTGGGTATGAGGGCATTTGTGATGGGTCTGGGAGTACATGTGGCATCTGTCAGGGTCTGATTGCTTGAGGTTAGACAGAAGAAATGGTTAGAAAACATCTATGCAAGGACAGGAGGGTTGTAGCTACAGCTCTCTGGTTAAGGTTTATCCTGTGACCATGGAATGGGACAGAGTCTCTATTATCTTTGCCTCGGACCATAGTTTGTTAAAGCTTGTGCAGAGAAAGGAGAATTTCAAGGCCTAGTTCTGGCTCCGAATTTGATGTGCTTGAATCAGTTCAATATCTACCAATCCTATTGACTGAACCATGGCAGTTCACTTGTCACACATAGAGCAAGTGAAACTATCATCATTGTTGGTTTAAAATAACTTTTAAGACTTAAAAAAATATAAAATCTGGTCATAGCATTTCACTATTTGTGCATAGCTTTCTTTACAAGGACTCCAACTTATACAGAGCTATTAAGAGCTCTATCAAAGTCAATTGCAATTGGATTTGAGTCTGCGCAAGGTAAATGAAGGCCAGTGAGACATAAACCTTTTTAAAGCAGCAATCATGTTTAGTTCAAATGACTTTGATATAGTTACGATTTGTTAGAAAAACTTATATTTTCTTTGATTTTCCTATTGTTAATGATAAATGTGCAGCAGAACAAGTTGCAAGTCAAAAATAAGATTTTGTATTCACAGAGAGAATATCTGGAAGACCGTGATGAATTAATGGTTTGGATAATAAAATGCTTCAGGGTGATATTAAAATGGATAACAAAGGCAATGAATAAAGATTCAATCTTACTTTACATTCCCTAGTGAGAGTTGATGGGCAGGTTAAAGCTGTGTAATGTTACCATTGCATCATGATGGAGCTCTTAACATTCAGCAGTGTCAGAATATATAACTCCCTTTCTGTGCAGCATGTCACAGAGATCTTTAAAAACAACATATTGTGGATGGAATATCAGTTAGAGCTGGTGTGAGGAATTAGCCATCATCGATCTGTTTTTCCCAATGCATCTTAATTTCCATTGTTATGAAAAATATAAACAAGAGAAGAAAATAACATGTTATAATGAACAAACTGGCTACAATGAATTTCCACATCAAACATCAGCATGATAGTTCCAATCTATAGGCCTAGGTCCCCAGTTGATCATGATATGTGTCATTAAAGGAAAATATAATGAAGAGAGAGGCAAAAATGCCCCCTGGCTGAATCTCTAGTTAGTCATATTAGCGGTTTATCCTGCCACGATTGGACTCTGCTGCAGCTGAATGCAGCCTTTTGGTATATCTAGCTTTTTGACTAATGCGCCTTCACCCTGCTTTCAGCTTCTGATTTTTTGTTGCGAAGCCAACGTTGTCCGGGGTTTCTTCCTTGTAAGGCTTATATATTCGATATTTTGAACTAGCTGATGTTGATAAAGAAAGAAAGAACTCGCATTTATATGATGCCTTATCACATCCTTAGGAACTCCCAAATTGCTATAAAGATAGATTTTTACAGGTAAATAATTATATAAAGGTGGTGGTTGAAATGTGATGCAACCCATCAGTTTGAGAAGACAACCTTTACAGGTGGTGAAACACGGAGAGGGCAGAGGTGCTGCTTGAATAGTAAGAAGGTGCCTGGTTGCAAGAATAGAAATATGATTCTTGTAATCATTCCAGTTGAATGCTGTATAGGCATATTACTGCAGTGCTGCCTTCCTGAGGATGAAATTCCAACTTAGAAAAGAGAGAGGTCTTTTCTAATCAATTAAAAAGATATAAAATATGTCATAAGACTGGTTGGGCATATCACAGCTGACATTGAAAAAAAAAATGGACAATAGGGAGATGGGTTGGTAAATTTCCCAGTCCACATCTGACTGCCCCACTCAGTGGCAGTGTAAGATTCGCAGCTTGCATAGCACCAGGCTCAAGGCCAACCATGTCATTTGTAGCACCAGATGATGCAATGCACAAACCCTGAAGAAATACTAATCCAAGAGATAAGACAACCAATCAGATTAATAATCACAGTCTTCCACTTGGCTCAACTTGTAACTGTTGAGGCTCAGCAGTAGAAAAGAATTAGCTTCAGATGGCTCATAGATATATTAACACTCCCAAAAATATATAGGCCTCGAAATTCCTTGTGACATGATCCTGGCAGTTACCCTAGAATTGTGCCTACTCCTGCCCTCCAGGGCTGGTTCTGTTGTAATTTGTGGGGTCAGTGGGAGGTCACCTCATTTACATTGGGCAGGTGGGCGCAAGCGCCACTACAGGCACATCTCTGGTCCACGTCAGACATCAGTATAATAGTTCCAATCTATAGACCGAAGTCCCCAGTTGATCATGATATGTGTCATTAAAGAAAAATATAATGAGGGGAGAAGCAAAACTGCCCCCTGGCTAATTCTCTCATCAATCATACTAGAGGTTTATCCTGCCACTATTGGACTCTGCTGTAGCTAAACACAGCATTTTGCTATAGCTAGCTTTTTGCCTCATGCTCCTTCGCCCTGGTTTCACTTTCTGATTGTTCACTGAGTAGAAAATCTGGTGCCGCCCGCCATTGAGGGGGGGATTTGCACAAGGACCCCGCACTTTAGTCTAACCATGTGCCTCTCGGCCTCCAGTGCAAGGAGGCCGATGAGAATTTTTTAAAAATTCCCCTTTATTGAGCAGTCCATGCTGCTTACCTAACCTTTACCAACAGTGGAGGTTAATGCACCTCAATTGACTCAGCCTACTGGACTCCAGAGATAAGCTGGGTCCCAGTTGAACTGTAGCCAGCGGGATCTTCCAGCGTAGAGAGGCCTTATCCCTGGCTCCACTCCCCAGTAACATATATGTAAGTGGCAGGAGGAGGTTGCACCCCTTACAGAATATGTCAGAAATGGAAGAGACTTAAAAATGGAAGAATTTTAAAATTCTCATCCTTGTTTTAAAATCCCTCCATGGCCTCGCTCCTCCCTATCTCTGTAATCTCCTCCAGCCCTACAATCCCCCAAGATCTCTGCGTTCCGCCAATTCTCCCCTCTTGAACATCCCCGATTTTAATCGCTCCACCATTGGCAGCCGTGACTTCAGCTGCAAAGGTCCTAAGGTCTGGAATTCTCTCCCCAAATCTCTCCGCCTCTCTACTTCTCTTTCCTCCTTTAAGATGCTCCTTTAAACCTACCTACTTGACCAAGCTTTTGGTCATCTGCCTTAAATTCTCCTTATATGGCTCGGTGTCAATTTTTTTTGATAACGCTCCTGTGAAGCGCCTTGTGACATTTTATTACATTAAAGGCACTATATAAATGTAAGTTGTTGTTATTGTTGTTGAGACTCTGCAATGATGTCTCCACCATTTTCTGTCTGCCGATCTCCCACTGGCTTTACGGTAGGAGGTTGTCATAATCCCTGCGGATTTTTGAGCCTATAGTCACTGACTAAAATGAAAATTTCCCTCTTACTTTTTCTGCAATCTATGACTGTTTGGTATAGTTAGATAAGAAAAAATACCAAGATAATAGAAGCAATGCATCTGTTCCAAATAAACCCTGGAGAAAATACACTCGATTCAATGGCACCATCACCTCACGCCATGATGAACATTAATTTGTGTTCATATTCAGCACACCTCCTGGCATTTCAATATCGTCTCAGTAAGATAATTTTAAACATCCTTTATCAGGTAGTAACACAAGCACTTGAAGAAAGACCATGTTCAGCAGTGCTGCAATCAATAAACTGAAAAATAAGAATTTTCTTGAAATAAATTCCATAAATAATAATCACAAAACCAATCTAACCCTTCTTGTCCTGCTGCAGAGTCACTATTGAAATCTTTTTAAAAAAATCAATTTTGCACCTTTACAAATGCAAGACCACCTGTACAATGTATTAGGAATTTCAGTCACACTATTTGAACAGCACCTCAGCTTTCCTATCATTAAAAGTACAAAACAAGATTTCCCTGATAGCTCAGCGAGTTTATCCAGTGAGTAGCTGATGTGTATCCATCAGGAAGGTCCTAGGTCCAATCCCTGATCTGTGATGGATTCGTTGACCTCAGCAGTGTGGCTATGATTGGCCTTAGTGCCCCTGTACTCAGGAGAGGAAAATCAGCCAATGTTCTATTTACTTCTGACTTCTGCTGGGAATGTGTGTGTATGTTGGTTGAGGACTGGATTGGGCTCAGTAGTAATGCCCCCCCTGCTGCCAACAATCATTGGAAATGCTCAAATATGAATAATGACAAACTGAACAAGGATGGTGACCTGCATTCATGGAACCTTACCCCAGCAAGTAATCAATGTCTTCATGTGAAGGAACCAAATCAGTGATTGAAGAAAAACAATACAAAACAACATTTTCAGCTTTCAGAACTACATTTTTAAAAATCTTAGTTCTGCACAGTCCACAATTTTGTTTGCCATTGGTAAATTAGTTTAATTTGACCTTGTCCAGTTTAGTTGCTCTGGGAAATGTGTCTTGTGTCTAATCAAAAGCTTTTCTTCCATGAGATCCATTTCCTGCTTCCTTGAGCCCCTCTCCATCCAAATCATAACCACTCAACTATCTTCCCTGGTCCCAGTGCTCACTGATATCATTAACTATTCCTTTTGCTCAGGCATTGTCCTTCTTTCTTTTAGAACAATCATCATCATCCCCTCCTCAAAAGGCCATCTTTAACCCAACTCCAGACTTTTTTTTCTCTCCAAGGTCCTTAAATATGTAGCTGCCTTTCAGCTTCTGAGCCACCTCTCCCACAACTAGCTATTCAAATACAGTTTCTGTTCTGTTCCAACCTGCTCATTCACTGTGACCATGACCATAGGATACTATCTCTCCTTGTCCTCTTCCAACTTGCTGCGGTGTTCGATACGCTTGACCATACCATCCTGCCTTACAGCATCATCTCTCTGGTCCAGCTCCATCGGACTGCCATCATGTGGTGCCACTTCTATTTGTCCCGGTGTATCTTCAGCGACTACTTCTCCTCCTGCCACCACATGATCACCAATGCCAGCCTGCTCCCTTCAGTTGAACAAATAAGTTACAAATATCTTACTCACAGTCAATTACACAATCAATGCTAAAAGTATAGTCACTGATGGAAATGCAACTTTTCCTTTTACTTTTCCGACAGTCTATGGCTGCTATAGTTAGAACCAAGCTATATGCAACATTGGCATTCTATTTGACACTGAGTTTAGCTTGAAACACTGGCTCCAAAAATCTGCTTGGGGGCGCATCCTGGCATAAGTGCTGAGCTGCACCCACTGAGAACCATTACCGCTGATCCAAGCAAAAATTCCAAGGTCAGGATTAAGTCTTCCAATTTGACTTGCAATGGCGTGTGCCCATATCATTAAGAGCGCATCTAGGGTGCCCTCCAATCAAAGAGGGCAGAAATTCTGGTTGAAGAGTGACCTGCCAGCAGGGGTGGGTGCCAGTTTGCCCCCCACCCCCCAATCCCCGCAACCCCCCTCCCCCCGGCCCCCCCAGCCACAGAAAGAACAGAGAGTTGCTCCTGTGGCTCCCTTTGTAAGGAAGTTGTTTCAAAAATATTGTTTTGTAAATTCTGTCTGAAATCTTTGGCCAGGGGGGGTGGGTGGGGATGGGGGGTGGCGGGTTTAAGGCCATGATCCTTGACCTGGACCCGCAGGTGGCCCCCACTTCCACCCCAGTCTGTATAGTAATACCAGCTAGTCTCTCTTTTCTTCCTTGAGTACCCTGGGCACCATTACACACTTCACCCTCAAGAATTAAGAGTTACACAGTAAAACCTTAACACTATACTCTGCTTAAAGGGGACACTAACTAGTGATCTTACAATATGTGTCGTCATTTCCCCTAACAGAAATAACAACAACAACTTGCATTTATATAGCGCCTTTAACGTAGTAAAACGTCCCAAGGCGCTTCATTGGATTATTTTATGACAAAAAATTTGACATCGATCCACATAAGGATAAATTAGGGCAGGTGACCAAAAGCTTGGTCAAAGAGGTAGATTTTAAGGAGCGTCTTAAAGGAGGAAAGAGAGGTAGTGAGGTGGATAGGTTTAGGCAGGGAGTTCCAGAGCTTAGGGCCTAGGCAACAGAAGGCACGGCCACCAAAGGCTGAGCGATTATAATCAGGGATGCTCAAGACGGCAGATTTAGAGGAGCATAGATATCTCGGGGGCTTGTGGGACTGAAGGAGATTACAAAGATAGGAAGGGGTGAGGCCATGGAAGGATTTGAAAACAAGGATGAGAATTTTGAAATCGAGGTGCTGCTTAACCGGGAGCCAATGTAGGTCAGCGAGCACAGGGGTGATGGGCAAATGGGACTTGGTGCGAGTAAGGACATGAGCAGCCGAGTTTTGGATGACCTCAAGTTTACGTAGGGTAGAATGTGGGAGGCCAGCCAGCACTGCATTGGAATAGTCAAGTCTAGAGGTAACAAAGGCATGGATGAGGGTTTCAGCAGAATAGGGTCGAGGGAGCAGAAAGTGGGTCTCATGGACAGGATGAGCGTGGAGAGGTCAAGAGGGGATATCGGAGAGGAATTGGAGAAAGATGTGAGTTCAGGGCTAGGGCAGGGGTGAACCTTAGAGGAAGTTTGGCCCGGGAAGCAAGGGAAGTGGCAGAGGCAGCTGATCGGATGGTCTCAATCTTAGAGACAAAGAAGTCCATGAGGTCCTCACACTTGTTGTTAGAGGTGAGAGTGGAGGAGACAGGGGAGAGGGGTTTAAGAAGATGGTTAGCAGTAGAAAATAGTAGCTAGGGGTAATCTTTGCATTCCAGAATGATCCTGGAATAGTGAGCAGTTTTGGAAGACAAGAATAGGACCCAACAATGCTTTACGTGGTCCAGCCAAACCTGGTGGTGAATGGCAAAACCAGTTGTCCGCCATATCCGTTCCCTTGGACTTGAGGGAGCGAAGATGTGGGCCGTACCAAAGGAAAAGCCAGGGTGAGAGAGAGTCATGGTTTTAATAGGGACTAGGGCATCAAAAGTGGTAGCGAGGGTATGGTTGAGCAGATCGGTAGCTTAAGAAACGTTGTGGTTAATGGAGGGCCAAAGGCTGGATAGTTGGGATTTCGTAAGTGCAGTTGTTTTTTCCAGTGGCGGACACAAAAGGAAGTAGGGTTGGGTGGGGGAAGAGGTATGTGGGTGGAAAGCAATACAAGGAAGTGGTCAGAGATTGCCTTATCTTCGATTGACACGGTGGGAGTAGCAAGGCCACGAGAGATGGCAAGGTCAAAGGGGTGGCCATGAATATGGGCTGGGGAGTTCACATGGAGGGAGAGATTAAGGCCGGATAGGAGGCTAGTGAACTCAGAGGAGAGAGAGCATGATGAATTGAGATGGAAGTTGAAATCACCAAGGATGAGAAGTCGCTCGGTGCAGAGGCTGAGGGAGGAAAGTAGTGAGGATATCTCGGTGATAACATTTTTATCGTACTTGGGTGAGTGGTAGAGAACGACATTTTTAAATGAGAGCTGAGAGGGGTGGAACAAGGTGAGATGCTCAAAGGAGGAGAAAGTGCCGGAGGTGTAAGGGGACAGACCCAGGTGTGATTTGGTGATGAGAGCCACACCGCCACCACAGCCGTCTGGGTGGGGCAAGTGGTGGAAGGTATAGCCAGGCGAGGAGGCTTCATTTAAGGGCAAGGTGTCATCACTCCATAGCCAAGTTTCTGTCAGAGCCATGATGTCGATGCAGTCATCCACGATAAGTGAACGGACATTCTGCAGGGAGATGCGGAGAGGGTCGGTGATGGCTGATCCACTGCCAGAGTCCACAGGGTCAGCGCTTGGAGGGGTGAGTTGGACGGGGAGAAGATTGGCAAGATTAGACCCCGCGGGCGCACTGGACGGGAAGGTCAGTGAGACAAGATGGGACAGTTGGGATTGCTACTCATGAGGAGGCAGCAACGAGTGCCACGGTGGGCCCGTTGGAGGATGCCAAGAGAGGCACAGAGGGAAACTGTCGGCTTATCTAAGAGGGAGTCAAGCCTGGGACAGCGGCTGGAGAGTAGGAAGGTTGGAGAGTAATGAAGGGTTGGGGTGGGGATTTGGGAGGGTAGAGTATCCGAGAGAGGAGAAATGAAGGGCGGCATGATGACAGGAGAGACTGGTCAGGGAGGGATAGAGAGAAAAGAAAAAGGGGGGAGAAAAAGGTGGAAATAGAAGTGAAAGGCTCGGGTCCGGAACGGCAGCCAAAATGCGCACGCGAAAGGACACAGGGAAAAACACAAGTTACATAGGCCTGGTTATGTAGCAATTATAGGGATGCATATTTCCTGGTAGTAGCAGGGAATAGGTTAGTGACAATAGTAGGGAGTCCAGAGTTAAAGATAGCGGCAGCCATCTTGTAAATATTGCAATTACTTCCATGTTCATCGTTAAACCTCGCCTCCACTTTAACAGGGTGATACCTCCAGCTCTCTAATTTCAGCTGTCACATGCCACCTGGTAGACACTCCTCAGTTGCTCGACTTCACCTAATTCACTCAGTCTAATTGCAGAACAAATTGAGCACAATACCCGTGAGAGGCAGGACTCTGAAATGGGCATCTCCAACATGTGGAGCAAGCCATGGAGTTGAATGGGAGGCGTTCTGCTCTTGCCTGAGAGATAGTAAAGTTGAGGGCATGGTGCCAGCACCAGGTTAGTGTCTGAACACCTACACAGTCATCGTGGCATTTCTGCAAAGCACCACACAGCCACAAGCTTCCAACATCTTCACTGTCTCCTTAATGACAAGGGCGGAGTACTCATCCGTTCGTAGCTTGTACCCTCCTTTCCTCTGGATCTACTACAGCAAAGGGGTTAAAGCAAGAGGGGAAAGAGGAATGGAACTCCTTCCTTATCAACTATGAGGGTGATGAAGGCAAAGAGAAGGATGATGAAGAGGGAGATAAAATCTAGTAAAACCTACTCAAAAGTCCCTGGATCAAAATCATGTTCTACATTCCTTTCATAACCCCTCCAACTCAACTCCTGTGTGACTTGCTGCCATCTTTCAGGACTTTCAGGATCTCACAGCTGCCAATAGACCAGCCATCCCACTGTTCAATGGGGACACAGATCTAGGGCCCAATGAAATGGAAATGGCTGGACTCAGCCTACGTGAGGCTGTCATCTCTCAAGACAGCAGCACATGCAAGGCCTCCAGCCTTCTCCCTCAGAGCAACACACCACTGGCAAGACCAGGCTGCCCAGGAACAAGCTCCAGAGATGCAGCCAGCAGTGGCGCCATCCCAGAAACAAGCTGCTATGAAAGGAATGCCATTTCCTTGGGAATGGTAGCGTAGTGGTAATGTCACTGGGCTAGTAATCCAGAGGCCTGGACTAATGATCCAGAGACGTGAGTTCAAATCCCACCACAGCAGCTGCGGAATTTAAATTCAGTTAATTAAATAAATCTGGAATAAATAATTACTAGTATCCGTAATGGTAACCATGAAACTATCGGATTGTCGTAAAAACCCATCTGCTTCACTAATGTCCTTTAGGGAAGGAAATCTGCTGTCCTTACCTGGTCTGGCCTATATGTGACTCCAGACCCACAACAATGTGGTTGACTCCTAATTGCCCTCTGAAATGACCTAGCAAGCCACTTAGTTGTAACAAACCGCTACGAAACAAAATAATTAAAATGAAACCGGACGGACCACCCGGCATCGACCTCGGTACGGACACGGCAACGGCACACCCAGCCCAGTCAACTCTTCAAAGTCCTCCTCACCAACATCTGGGGACTTGTGCCAAAATTGGGAGAGCTGTCCCACAGACTAGTCAAGCAACAGCCTGATATAGTAATACTCACAGAATCATACCTTTCAGCCAATGTCCCAAACTCCTCCATCACCATCCCTGGATATGTCCTGTCCCACCGGCAGGGCAGACTCACCAGGGGTGGCGGCACAGTGGTATACAGCCGGGAAGGAGTGGCCCTGGGAGTGCTCAACATTGACTCTGGACCCCATGAAGTCTCATGGCTTCAGGTCAAGCATGGGCAAGGAAACCTCCTGCTGATTACCACCTACCGCCCTCCCTCAGCTGATGAATCAGTACTCCGCCATGTTGAACACCACTTGGAAGAAGCACTGAGAGTAGCAAGGGTGCAGAATGTACTCTGGGTGGGTGGGGGGACTTCAATGTCCATCACCAAGAGTGACTCGGTAGCACCACTGCTGGCTGAGTCCTGAAGGACATAGCTGCCAGTCTGGGCCTGCGACAGGTGGTGAGAGAACCAACATGAAGGAAAAACCTACTAAGACCTCGTCCTCACCAATCTAACTGTCGCAGATGCATCTGTCCATGACAGTATTGGTAGCAGTGACCACCGCACAGTCATTGTGGAGACGAAATCCCATCTTCACACTGAGGACACCCTCCATCGTGTTGTGTGGCACTACCACCGTGCTAAATGGGATCGAATCAGAACAGATCTAGCAGCTCAAAACTGGACATCTATGAGGTGCTGTGGGTCATCATCAGCAGCAGAATTGTATTCCACCACAATCTGTAGCCTCATGGCTTGGCATATCCCTCACTCTACCATTACCATCAAGCCAGGGGACCAACCCTGGTTCAATAAGGAGTGTAGAAGAGCATGCCAGGAGCAGCACCAGGTGTACCTAAAAATGAGGTGCCAACCTGGGGAAGCTGCAGCACAGGACTACATGCATGCTAAAAAATGGAAGCAGCATGCTATAGACAGGGCTAAGCGATCTCATCCAGGCAAGTGGAGAGTATTCTATCACACTCCTGACTTGTGCCTTGTAGATGGTGGAATGGCTTTGGGGAGTCAGGAGGTGAGACACTTGCCGCAGAATACCCAGCCTCTGACCTGCTCTTGTCAACACAGTATTTATGTGGCTGGTCCAGTTAAGTTTCTGGTCAACGGTGACCCCCAGGATGTTGATGGTGGGAGATTCGGTGATGGTAATGCCATTGAATGTCAAGGGGCGGTGTTTAGACTCTCGCTTGTTGGAGATAGTCATTGGCTGGCACTTGTGTGGTGCGAATGTTACCTCCCACTTATCAGCCCAAGCCTGAATGTTGTCCAGGTCTTGCTGCATGCGAGCATGGACTGCTTCATTATCTGAGGAATTGTGAATGGAACTGAACACTGTGTAATCATCAGCAAACATCCCCATTTCTGACCTTATGTTGGAGGGAAGGTCATTGATGAAGCAGCTGAAGATGGTTGGGCCTAGGACACTGCCCTAAGGAAATCCTGCAGCGATGTCCTGGGACTGTGATGATTGACCTTCAATCACCACAACCACCTCTGCGGAACACCTCCGTTCAGTCTGTAATGGTGACCCCGAGCTTCCGGTCGCCTGTCACTTTAATTCTCCGCTCCACTCCGACTCTGACCTCTCCATCCTCGGCCTCTTACACTGTTCCAATGAAGCTCAACGTAAGCTCGAGGAACAGCACCTCATCTTTCGTTTAAGCACTTTATAGCCTTCTGGACTCAACATCGAGTTCAACAATTTCAGACCATAGCCTCTGCCCCTATATTTTTTTCATTTTTTTTCCCTTTCTCTCTCACATGGCAGCTGTCAATCATTCTGCCATTGCCATTTACACTTCATCTAGAGTCATCTTTTGTTTCTTGTCTTGTCCCATTACCATCTCCTTTTGCCTTGCACCATCATCCCTTTTGTCTCTTAATCTCTCCTGCCTTCCAGCCTATCACAGACCTTCCCTTTTGTTCTTCCTCCCCTCCCCCTTTCCCTGCCCCTACACTTGCTTAAAAACCTGGTCCATCTCCAACTTTCTCCAGTTCTGACGAAGGGTCATTGACCTGAAACGTTAACTCTGTTTCTCTCTCCACAGATGCTGCCTGACCTGCTTAGTATTTCCAGCATTTTCTGTTTTTATACCACAACCATCTTCCTTTGTGCTAGGTATGACTCCAGCCAGTGGAGAGTTTTCCCACTGATTCCCACTGACTTCAATTTTACTAGGGCTCCTTGATGCCACACTCAGTCTGCATGGGAGAAGGGAGGGGGCGGGGAACGTCTTGTCACCCAAAAGCGATCTGTTGACATGAGTTTCTTCCTTGAAAAAGGCCAAGGAGGGTCAAATTATGAAGGAGGAATGCATTGTGACAACTTTCAGCAAATCTCCTGTTGACCAGCATGATTCCTTACATGTCGTCACATGAAATCTATATTCAGGGTGTGGGAGCCCTTCCTATTCATGGGGTTGATGATAGGAGCTCTCAAAGCAATGTAGGTGCCATCATTGTACTATGGTCTTTGGGGAAACCAGTAATACCATACTACTGGATGGCCATATCTCATTGCTGCCTTGCTGTGACATCAAAGGTGATGAATCCCCAGAGCACTGTGGGCAGGTGATGGTGGCTGCAGGTCCTGATGTAGTAAGTGACAGAGCTACCCTATTGCCTCTTTGATGAAGTGCACTCTTAGAATAAACATCTTCTAACTAAGGCCCTCATAGGACCTGTGCTGCGATATATTCATTGAAGGTGGTTATATTTGCTGGGATGCATCCTCCTTAAATACTGCCTCACTCTCCTTTGTTCCATACTCTACTGCATGATAATGGTAGTTCCCAATGGTGACAGAAACATTTACACTTCATCTAGACTCATCTTTTGTTTCTTAACTTGTCCCATTACCATCTCCGTTTGCCTTGCACCATCATCCCTTTTGTCTCTTAATCTCTCCTGCCTTCCATCCTATCACAGACCTTCCCTTTTATTCTTTCCTCTCCTCCCCCCTCTCCCTGCCCCTACACTTGCTTAAAAACCTTTTACATCTCCAACTTTTTCCAGTTCTGATGAAGGGTCATCGACCTGAAACGTTAACTCTGTTTCTCTCTCTACAGATGCTGCCTGACCTGCTGAGTATTTCCAGCATCTTCTGTTTTTATGACAGAAACATTGTTCACCAGGCTATCAGAAGGAATCAGAACTAAATGTCTTTGACTGATTGTCTGATCAGAGGATCCTGCAGGGGTGTATATGGTTGGAGACAGGTATATGAGAAACCAGCTTCATGCTTTTGATCCTCACTGCAATTGACTGCTGTATTTAATTGTTAAAAAATTAGCTTTTTGATATTCCACTGTCTCAGTTTGCTCTTTCTAGCAAAAGTGAAGATAATTGTTTCCTATATCTAGACTTTAGAATGTATTTCTGCTGTAACAGTCAATTGATAAGCTTGGTCTAGTGGGGAAACTTTGTGAACACTTGATTTCACAAATAAACTTTATACTACGGATGCTGGTCTCAGTTAAATATTATAAGAAATTGGAGATTTTATTTTGATTTTCTGTTAAATGAGCTAATGTTTGTAATCTAATAAAATCTGTTGTGCTTACTCTTGTTTCTGTTTAATTTAGTTTCTTAATAAACTTTGTTTGTAGTTTATAGCTGTGAGAAATGGAGGTACATTTCCATCTTCACTACCTGGGCGGTATTCTGGCAGAGTGGATCACCTGTCCATTGTTCAAAGCACCTGATTTTCATTCCATCCATTTCAATAGAATCAAAATCAGGCGGGTTCTATCATGGGTGTGCAAACTGCTCGCCCAGATTACTGCCCATGCTGTGAAGAGGAAAATCTACCCCATGGTCTCTCTGTTTATCTGCACTATATTCAGTGAAATTATTAGCAGCATAAGTGATTTATTGGTCATTCTGGTTATGCTACCTTCCAGATTACTTCACACATAAAGTCACATTTTAGTTCAGAGGAAGTGTGAGCCTCTCTGTTGAAGTGGTCCTTTGCATTGTGCATGAGAAAAAAGATCTGGAGATCACCTGAATGTATGAATGTGACATCTGTCATAAGAATTTCAATAGCTCGATCTTTTAATATTAAAAAAAAATCTTTCCCTGGTTCTATAATATTTATATTTTTGTTATGGGCCTGTACTGTGTCCTCCTATTTTATTTCGGAGGTGGCATGGGAGTGGTTGTTGTGAAACCAAAGTCATTCAGTAGCTGTTCAGTTAAGCAATTAAGCTGACAGTACGGCACTCTGAGGGCAAACATTTTAATATAACAGCTTAAGAAGTGTATGTCCTACCACAAATCAGGTCTCGCAGGAAAGGATGTCACCTAGTCTTGAGAGTAGGAATCGACAGAGAAAGGCTGTGGAAGTTATATATATTCTAAGCACATTATGATTATATGAGGTGTCATTCTATATTAAAATGGTATATTTCATACCAATAATATGTGGTATTTGTAGGTAAATACCAGTGGGCAACAATTCACTGATAGTTTCCTTTTGATTTGTAATCTTATTTATGCATTAGAGATTTGATCATTTAAAATGTTTTCAGAAAGAAGAACATCTTCTCGAATATTTATCATTCCCCGGTGATTATGTGCCTCATGTTTAGTCATGCAGAGCTTGCAATAACATTCAACGATATAGCATTTATTATTTCCCTTAATTTTAATTATGTTGCTAGTGTTATTTCGGTCAAATAATGTCTCAATTTTGCTGGTGAAGTAAATTGACTGTTGTATCCTTGAAAGCATCATGGTTAAAAGATTCTGGTCATGGGAGATTACTTTAATTAGACAGATGCCATATTATCATTAGAGATCCATTGGATAGTTCTTTTCCAAGCCATTGGGTCCAGTTTTATCATTTTTGATTTGACTGGAAAATAAAATTGCGGCGATAAAGTTGCTGGCATCAATCAATATTTACCTTGGAGACTCTGACAACATCAGGAGCTAGAAAAACATTTTGATGAGTTCTATGTTATTAATGGAACAAGCTTGAGATATGTAAAATTATACTACAGATTGGCAGGTACAGGTGTATAAATGGTAAAATGGTGTCAGCTGTGGCTCAGTGGTAGCACTCTCACCTCTGATTTGGAAGGTTGTGGGTTCAAGTACCACTGCTAGAGACTTGAGCACAAAATCTAGGCTGACACTCCAGTGCAATACTGAGGGAGTGCTGTACTGTCGAAGGTGCCGTCTTTTGGATGAGACATTAAACTGAAGCCCCTTCTGCCCTCTCAGGTGGATGTAAAAGATTCCATGGCACCATTTTGAAGAACAACAGGAGAGCTCTTCCTAGTATCTTGGCCAATATTTATCCCTCAACCAATATCACTAAAACGGATGATCTGGCCATTATCTCATTGCTGTTTGTGGGACCTTGCTGTGCGCAAATTGTTTACCATGTTTCCTACATTGGAACAGTGACTACACTTCAAAAAAGTACTAAATTGGCTGTAAAACTTTTTGGGATGTCCTGAGGTCGTGAAAGGCAAAAATTCCAGACATGACAGATGTAACTTCCCACTCCCATTTATTTAATTAAAAGATCAGGTGGTCCATGTTACGCTCTTCCTTGGCACAATGTGTAAGTGCACTAATACACTACACTAGCAGTTATCTCATATTTTTTCTATGATTTATAATCTACATTTGACACTGTTCACATATTGTTGGCAGAGAATGCCACTGTCAAGTTAGGGAGAGTCAACACTTCTCCATTGTGGGATCACGTAGCAACATATAGCAACATATAGGAACAGGAGTAGGCTGTTCAGCCCCTCGAGCCTGCTCCACCATTCAATGAGATCATTGGCTGATCTGCAACCTAACTCCATATACCCGCTTTTGGCCCATATCCCTTAATACCTTTGGTTAACAGAAAGCTAACAATCTCCGATTTAAAATTAACAATTGATCTGACATCAATTGCCATTTGCGGAAGAGAGTTCCAAACTTCTACTACCCTTTGTGTGTAGAAGTGTTTCCTAATTTCACTCCTGAAAGGTCTGGCTCTAGTTTTTAGACTATGCCCCCTAGCTCTAGAATCCCCAACCAGCGGAAATAGTTTATCTCTATCTACCCTTAATATCTTGAAAACTTTGATCAGATCACCTCTTAACCTTTTAAATTCTAGGGAATACAACCCTAATTTGTGTAATCGCTCCTCGTAAATTAACCCTTGAAGTCCAGGTATCATTCTGGTAAACCTATACTGCACTCCCTCCAAGGCCACTGTATCCTTCCGAAGGTGTGGTGCCCAGAACTGCTCACAGTACTCCAGGTGTGGTCTAACCAGGCTTTTGTATAGCTGCAGCATAACTTCTACCCCCTTGTATTCTAGTCCTCTAGATATAAAGGCCAGCATCCCATTAGCCTTTTTGATTATTTTCTGTACCTGTTCATGACATTTTAATGATCTATGTACCTGGGCCCCAAAGTCTCTTTGGACCTCTACTGTTTTTAGCTTTTCACCATTTAGAAAGTACTCTGTTCTATCCTTTTTAAATCCAAAGTTTATGACCTCACATTTGCCTACACTGAAATCTATTTGCCACAGTTTTGCCCATTCACTTAATCTGTCGATATCCCTTTGTAATTTTATGCTTCCATCTACATTTCCACCTATCTTTGTGTCATTGGCAAATTTGGATATCTGACTTTCTATGCCATCATCTAAGTCGTTAATAAATACTGTGAATAGTTGAGGCCCCAACATAGATCCCTTCTGGACACCACTAGTCACCTGCCAATTTGAGTACCTACCCATTATCCCTACTGCCTGTCTCCTGCCGCTCAGCCAATTTCCTAACCAGGTCAATAATTTGCCCTCAATTCTGTGGGCTTCTACCTTAGTTAACAGTCTCTTATGTGGGACTTTATCAAATGCCTTCTGACACTTTTTTTTAAAAAGAGAGTTTTTTGAGGATTGTCAGTGCCGAGGAATGGAACACTTTCTATTTCAGACTCTCTGTTCTAGCATCAAGTGTTTTCAGGTAACTCCCTCTACCCTGTCTCAACAATGTGCCTCAGCCTAACCCTGTGCCAGTATGATGTTCCTCCATTTCTCACACCAGCCATCCTGTGGGTTTTCTGAGTGAGATTTTCAACTAGGACTATTGTTGTTCATTCATACAAATTCCAGTTCTTTCAGATGTTCCTTGTATCTGCCTATGCAGTGAGAATTGCAGAATAGTATGAATTGAACACATACCAACTGAGGCAGTGCTGCATTGTTAGAGGTGCCATATTTTGGATTGAGATGTTAATTCTGGACAATGTCTGCCTGTTCAAGTAAAGGTAAAAGATTGCATGGCACAGTTGAAGAACAGCAGCAAGTTCTCCTGGTGTTCTGGCTAACGTTCCTCCCTCAACCAAGGCCACCAAAAGAGAGCGATTGGGGCTGATTTTCACTTTCGGTGGGGGGAGGAGAACTGGCGGTAGTGGATTGGCCACTTGTTATACACCCCACCTAAATGGTTATTCATCTCATTTACTGTTTCTGGTACCTTGCTGTGTGCAATTGACTGCTGCATATGGTTACATAATAAGAGTAAATAATTGGTTGTGGAGTGCTTTGAGTTGTCCTGAGGACATGATAAGATGTTATATGAAATGGCAAGTTCTGTCTTTCTCATAATAACTAGATACCTACATAATAACTAGATACCTACATAATAACTAGATACCAAGTTACAACAGTGATTACACTTCAAATGTAATCATTGGCTGTGAAGTGCTTCAGGATGTCTTGTGGTTTTGAAAGGTGTTATATAAATACAAACTCCTTCTTTAATACACCTTCCAAGGTGAAACCCCATTTTGATGACATCTTGCATTGTTAAACATTACTCCCAATTTCTAAGACGTAACAAGATTTGTAAAGTATGATGTTGCTATACTGCATTCTTTATATCCATGCATAATTATATTCAAATAGAAGGGGAGAGATTAAAATAATTTTTTTTTATCCACGAGGTCATGGAAGCAGAATCCATAATAGCTTTTAGCAAGTAATTCAATAAATACTTGAAAAAATAAAATATGAAAGGGTATGGGGAGGGGAGAAGGAATGGAACAAAGGAGTTCGGCTTTTCAGAGAGCCAGGACAGGCATGGTACATCAAATAGCCTCATTCTGTGTGGTAAAAGTTTATAATTTATTTCACATAATCAGTACTTCCTCCTTTAATGTAAACTTTGTTTTCTGGATAGGATTTCTTTCATTAAATGCAAGTCTGCTTGAATGTGCAGTCATTTCAGTGAACTATCAATGTTGCTGTTTTATTCTGAAATTCACGCAAGTCATATGCCAATTAGAGAGAGGCAAGCTTTGAAATAATAGGATGACATTTTACTGGTTTGAGAATAATGAGAACACAGTATGGCTGCTTACAGTTGAGAAACTGGTTATGATCAAATCAGCAGGCTATTTACATGTCATTGATGTCTGTGTTGATGAATTGGAACCTTTGGTACCACAAGTTCATCCACCTCTCTCATTTGTGTATGTTGAAGTATTTCTTGATGTTTGCTCATTTTTGCCATAGGATGTTTACATGACAGTTTTCAAATATGTCATTGTTCAAATGTTGCTATGGTGCTAATGTAAAATAAATCCTCGCTTGACAATAATGTAACTGACACCAGTGCCACATTGGAGACAACCAAACCCTGGCACTTCGTGAACCCAATCAAAATTTGCCTTGCGTCGATGTGTTATTTGAAGTATCAGTAGAATTTACTAATGAACTAACAAATGATCTCACTTGTGCCTCAAAAATGTAAAATCCACTATTATTGGAATGAGCCGTGCTAATACTTAGAAAAAGAACTCAGATCTGTCAATGTCAGGTGGCATCTGACTATGTGACTTTAATATCTGTCCTCATAAGAATCCATTAGAAATGATGGCTTAAGTAATCGGAATCAGTAGAAAATACATAATGTTACCTAACAGGCACATTAATTAAAAGTTGGGTTACTGGATGAGAACGGTAACAATCTTTTTTTTAAAAACGTCTGGTCTTCAAGAGTGGAGGAGAAGCATCAGGAAGCATTGATTTCCACATTTTCTCTGGTGACAATATTAAGCAGTGAAAGCACTTCTAAGTGAAATATCTGAGATGTCAAAAATTCCAGACATGACAGATGTCAACTTTCCGACAAGCCTACAGTATGTGTGAGGAGCTTTGACAGATTTCAGCTAGGTTACTTGTCGAGCATTTCCATTTTGAGAATAATTCTAACAGTAAGGTTTATTTGTCTATTTGTGTTAATATATGTGCCTCCTGTACACAACAGTATTTGTCATTTAACAAAAACTTAAAAAGTAGCTAACAGGGGGCTTGTTGCAGGCAAGGGCCTGTTCAGGACTGAGCTTACTGTGCAGAAGTGTTTATTGGAGGCAGAGGTCTCACTAAAGGGAAGTCTATATGGGAACTAGACTGGGACAGCACAATAGTTACAATCTAAGATGGCAGACACAGTTACTTTCCTGCCTTTTTTAGATTGCAACAACAGTTTTTAGGTTAGTTAAAAAATAGAAGATTTTATTTTTACTCATTCACGGGATGTGGACGTCGCTGACAATGCCAGCATTTATTGCCAATCCTGTAAGATTCTCAAAATTCGCAAATCTCACAGATCCCCCAAAACTCGGAGACATGCCCTAAGGAGAAGGACTTTGGACTCTTTTCTAACTACTTCAGGGTGATGAAATGCATTGGGCCTAACCGAAGGACATTTAGAGCAAAAAAAACAAGATTTGGTTTTTCAAAAGACATGTCTGGACTTGTAAGGGAGAAAAGGCTGCACAGGAGTTGGGTCAACCTCTGTAAAAGACAATTTGGATATTGGAGTTAATCAAACTGTCTGGGGAACCGCATGAACTCACTTGGAGTTAATCGGCCCCTATCAGACATTAACATCCTAACAATAGACCCAAGGAAGAGCAGTCCCCACCCAAATTACAGGACCCATCAAAACCATGCATAAAACAGATCACTTTGCCCACTCTATAGAAATCTCAGGCCCAGTCAGGAAACTCGAAACCTGAGCACAATTGTCTACAATCAAGCCAGAAGATCGACAGGATGGAGCCATCCCAAAACCACTTCACACATTTACAAACCAGTTACTGTTAACGAGCCCGCCAAAATCTTACAATGACCGGGATTTGATTTGGCGCGCAGATAAGGAAGCTTCAATTGGTATAATTGAAGGCCCGCTCTCAACAGAAGAGGGCTCTCTCCAGTACAACCATTCAGCAGTTACGTGTCCAGCCAGGAGGTCGACAGCTCGAAAACTAGACCGTTCAACAAAGGAGCCGAACAGCTCCAGAAGTAGGCCGACACACAAGAAAAGACCAGAGCGACCGCCTCAGTGACCATCGGACACCTCGCGGCAACAAGGACCTTTCGAAACAACCAACCGAACATTACCACCAATATTGGGCCACCGCGACCAGAGAAAACCAACTCGGAGAAAAACGAAGATCCGCAAAGTTTCCACTCTGCAATCTATTCCTGACTTACCCCGGGTAAGATTTTACTCAAAAGACTCTAAACCCTACCTCTAACCAAAGAAAAGTGGGTACTCACCTGATAGATCCAATACGCACCCTACCGCATCAGCGGACTCACGAAGACTGACCAGTTACGCAGTTGAAGTCCTCTACCGAGTCCGGGGTACGGCAGACACCAACCAACATATACAGTGAACCCCAAAACTGCGAACCAGCTCAACTGTCAAGGATTCGTTGGGTGAGCATTATCCCTGGTCCTCTAGGGCCCAACTTAGCTAGTAAAATGGGATTGGGAGGGGTGAGGTATTCTTCTAATGTGATTTCCCTCATATGTACCAAAGTGTTCCCCATTTTATTAGAGTGTTAAGATTGTTGTGTTATATTTACTCTCTTGAATAAAGATCAAAAGTTCTTGCACCAAACCAGTTGTCTGCTACACTTTTGTCACAACCCCCAAATAAGTCCAAGGTCTAGAACCAAGGCAGTGGGAGCGATTCGAACCGCTCAGAAGTCAGAGGTGAAGCTGACACACACACCACCACCCCCTACAATCCCTAGTTGCCCTTGAGAAGATGGTGGTGAGCTACTTTCTTGAACCGCTGTAGTCCATGTGGTGAAGGTACTCCCATAGTGCTGTTAGGGAGAAAGTTCCAGGATTTTGACCCAGCGACAATGAAGGAACAGCGGCGATATATTTCCAAGCCAGGATGGAGTGTGACTTGGAGGAGTACTTGGAAATGGTCATGTTCCCATGCGCCTACTGCCCTTCTAGGTGGTAGAGGTCGCGGGTTTGGGAGGTGCTATCGAAGAAGCCTTGGTGAGTTGTTGCAGAGCATCTTGTAGATGGTACACACTGCAACCACGGTGCGGTGGGGGTGGAGGGAATGAATGTTTAAGGTGGTGAATGGGGTGCCAATCAAGTGAGCTGCTTTGTCCTGGATTATGTTGAGCTTCTTGAGTGTTGTTGGAGCTGCACTCAACCAGGCAAGTGGAGAGTATTCCATCACACTCCTGACTTGTGCCTTGTAGATGGTGGAAAGGCTTTGGGAGTCAGGAGGTGAGACACTCGTTGCAGAATACCCAACCTATGACCTGCTCTTGTTACCATAGTATTTATGTGGCTAGTCCATTTAAGTTTCTGGTCAATGGTGACTCCCAGGATTTGATGGTGGGGGATTCGGCGATGGTAATGCCATTTACTATCGAGGGGCAGTGGTTAGACTTTTCTTGTTGGAGATTGTCATTGCCTGGCACTTGTGTGGCATGAATATTACATGCCACTTATCAGCCCAAGCCTGTTGTTCAGGTCTTGCTGCATGCGGGCATGGACTGCTTCATTATCTGAGGAGTAGCAAATGGCACTGAACAATTTGCAATGATCAGCAAACATCCCCACTTTTGACCTGATGATGGAGGAAAGGTCATTGATGAAGCAGCTGAAGATGGGCCTAGGGCACTGCCCTGAGGAACTCCTGCAATGTCCTGGGGCTGAGATGATTGGCCTCCAACAACCACAACCATCTTCCTTTGTGCTAGGTATGACTCCAGCCAATGGAGAGATAATCCCACTGATTCCCATTGACTTCAATTTTACTAGGGCTCCTTGATACTATACTCGGTCAAATGCTGCCTTGATGTCAAGGGCAGTCACTCTCACCTCACCTGGGAAATTCAGCTCTTTTGTCCATGTTTGCACCAAGGCTGTAATGAGGTTGGGAGTTGAGTGGTCCTGGCAAAACCCAAGCTAGGCATCGATGAGCAGGTTATTGGTGAGTAAGTGCCGCTTGATTGCACTGTCGATGACACCTTCCATCACTTTGCTGATGATTGAGAGTAGACTGATTAGGTGGTAATTGGCCAGATTGATTTATCCTACTTTTCATGGACAGGACATAGCTGAGCAATTTTCCACTTTGTTGGGTAGATGCCAGTGTTGTAGCTGTACTGGAACAGCTTGGCTAGAGGCGTGGCTAGTTCTGCAGCACAAGTCTTCAGCACTAAAAAACATTCCTGCTGAGATGACTATGAACAAACAATGGTTCCGTAATTTCATTTAATCCCTCACTTTTTACTATTCAGATTTAGGAATTTAAAACTCGCTGCAGGAAATTGATTTTATTGTTGCACTGTAGAGGATTTTAGTAGACTGTGATGATTGCAGGACTCAAAACACATAAGGGGATAATGGACTGAAAACATTGAAATTATTTTCTGGGGAGAAAAGAAGATTGAGAAGGGACACGATCTAGATTTTACATTCATGAAACAGATGGATGATGAGTGCAAGCAACTTAAGCTGTGATTGTAAAAAAATATTTAGCTTAATGCACATCTAGAATTTAGATTTTCCCCCATGAAATAGTAAATATGTAGAATAAGTTCCTATTAAAATTACTTCTTAATTATAGATAACTGTCTAGTTACGAAAAGAACCAACATCATTAAGTAAAACATTGTTAGATCACATACTGCTTGTATGGCCTTCCTCATTCTATAATAGGAGTTCAATCTTCACAGACATTATAGAATTTCCCATTATCCATGCAGGTGGGAGGGTGGAGGTGAATCACCTGGGATGCTGTTCCTTTAAGAAGTTTTTCCTGTGTGCTACCATTTTGAGCAGGTTGCCTTCCCACAATTTTAATACAAGGCATAATTCTGAACTACAATATGGGCCGTAATTTGCTGTGGCAGGGCATCTAATGGCATTTGCCATTAGTTAGGCTTACCCTTGCACGTATAGGTGTTTTAAATTTTTTGCGTGGCAAGTTGCTGAAAGTGCGGGCTGATAATGGTGCAGCGAGGGTAACAGGCCATCTTGGAGCTGAGTGAACAGGGCAAGCTACTGTGTATCTCCTTAACCAATCAGATTGAAGGATTGTGAAATAAACAGCACAAGGACTGAGAAGGAAGTGTAAATTAGAGTGGGTGAATTCAATGTCAAGTCAGGTACAGAAAACGAAAGAAAGAAAAAGGGAAGAAAGATTGGATTAAGAGAGAGAGAAAAAAGAGACAGAAAGCAAAAGTTAAAAAAATTACATTAAAAAATCTCCAACAACAATTAAAACCTGAAGGAATGAGACTTCATACTTCTAATAGTTAATTTTCAGTGCCAGAGAGGTTCATTGGTAGTAATTAACACTTACTATGTCATTAAAAGGTTACTTCGACTGAAATGGACAAGACTTAACTTTCAGTGTCGAGTTTAGTTCATATCCACCGTGCAAATACAGCAACCTCACGCCATTCAATGCATTTCAATGGTGAGGCAGACAGTGAGATGCCATTTTCAGGAAGCTAACGGCAGAGCAGCATATCTTGAACAGCAACTTTTGGTTTTCCACATTTAACCGCACATCTGCCCATGCATGAATTTGCTGTACCATTTGTGCATAAATATCGGCGTGCGCCATTAGCACTTTATTTCGCTTTCTGTACCTGATTTGATAAAGAATTCACTCACTCTAATTTACACTTCCTTTTCAGTCCTTGTACTGTTTATTTCACAATCCTTCGATCTGATTGGTTAAGGAGATACAGTTGGTTTCCCTGTTCACTCAGCTCCCAGATACCCGGTTTCCCTCGCTGCGCCGTTATCAGCTCGCACTTTCAGCAACTTGCCACGCAAAAAATTAAAAAACCTAAACATGCAAGGGCAAGTCTAACTAACGGCAGACGCCATTAGATGACCTGCCACAGCAAATATATCTTAAGAAAAATAACGAATAACTTTCATTCCCTTTGGTCTGTTTCATGTATTAATGCACCTGCTGATATTTTTTTCCTTGAGAACAAGGAATGTGACCAGTTAGACCCAGCGTTCCCTGTAAGGTGTGCGGGCACGCACTGCTCCAGGGATCCCGCACAGCCAGCTTGCCGGCATTTCAATGTAAAAAAGGGGCCGGACAGGGCCAATAAAAATTACAGGGAACATAGTTCAGACCTTCTTTAAGACCCCAATGGCCAACTTGATAAGATTGCTGAATCAATCTTGAAACAACAATTGGCGTACAATCATAGCCTGAGAATGACCTCGTAAAAACTCCCAAGTAGTGATGCCTCCTCTAGAAGGCATTGCAAACAACTTGCAGCTATTCTGTCATTATAGATATCAATGAAACGAACAACTGTTTTTAAACAGTTTTTTGATTGCCTCTGAAATGCCTCAAGACATTTTTCTATATTAAAAGCACAATATAAATGCAAGTGATTGTTGAATACACTTTTGTTCTTTATTTTAAAGAGTCAAATAAAATGTTAATTTTCCACATTTACTCATTGAGTTCCTTTTCCTTCATACATGAAAAACTAGTTACCATTTAAAATACAAGTATAAAGCTTCCACTTTGCAGATTGTGACAGTTTGGATGTGGTCTATATTTTATACTATTACTTTTTGAAGAGGTCTGTCACATATGTCACACTGTCAACATAAGGTACCTTACTGCAAGTACATAGAAGAGGATCTGCTTTATGTCAATTTACTTTGAAAGCATCTTATTTTCTTCTGTTAACATAAACTACGCTTCCTTTAATACTATGGAACATGTGAATTTCACTTAAAAAAAAATCATAACATCACATATTGCTCAAAAACTCTTTACATTCTTTGTTGGTGCTGGACAGTTATGGCTTCCTAGAATAATATCAAACCTGCCATTTTTACATTCAGAAGGAGTTATAAGAACAACTCTCTGCGAACAAAAGTATAAACTGAGAATTGGCCAATAGACCCATCAAGTCTCCTATCTTTGCAAGCTGCACACAACTTAACCCATTAAGCTTCTGAGGGACTGAATTCAGCCACAGGTAAATCCTCAAAGATTTTGGGCCAAAAATTCATCCCGCGACGCGAGAGTACGCACTGCGTACTCTCGCGTATTCTCTCTCCAATTGCCGGTTTTCTGCATGCCCTGCGCATGCGCTGAAAACCGGCACTTGGTCTTTGGAAAAGGGGGCGGTTCCTCGGTGCATCGCGTGCGCGCTACAGGCTGCGCGCACGCTGTGCACTTCATGCTTTGGACGCGCAGGTAAGTACGGAAGATTTTAGAAATGGAAAAAGGAGGAGTAAGACCCACTTTTAACAAGGTAAGTAGTGAATTAAGTATTTTTTTGAATTTTTTTTAACAGGTATATCTTTTTTAGAGACTTTAAAGACAGGTAAGTTTATTTTTATAACTTTTTAAAAGATTTTAAATTTTTTCAAAAATTTAATTTTTTATTTAAAATGGTTAATTTATTTAACTATACTTATTTTATTAATGTGATGGTTTTTTTTTAAATTTAATTGAGGTTTAGCTGTTATTTTGGGGGGGTGTAAGATTCATAGATTTCACAGCACCTATGTGAAACTTATGAATGGAAGATGGTGTGCTGCCATTGGCTCTAACTGAGTCACGTGATCCCACAGCTCGCACAAATTCACTACGCCGGTGGGATACGCAAGCACTGCCCAGCTGATGTCTGGAACATCAAGTTCGTGCGAGCTGGATCTGAAAAAGCACAGGCGGAGTGAGAGATCGCGGGGAAGCCTTACCCCCGCGGGAACAGAGCGAGATCAATTTCTGGGCCAATATCTGTGAAATGTCTCCCCAATTTTGAAGTTAATCAAGTGATGCTTGAGAATATTAGCCCAAATTTACAACCAATGTTGTTCAAGTCTGGCAAGTTGAATGTTTCCAGTAGCTAAGGTATCATTGTGTTCCATATAGTAGTTGGTCATCTCTGGTTACCTGACTACCCTTCAATTCTATTTTTAAACATACTTAAGAGTTCACTAACATGTCATTAATTGCTTTTACTGGAAATCTATTTCACACAGCAACTACTTTGAGGAAGAAGATTACCTTGCTTGATGCTTGTGTGATTTAGTATAATAGTTCTGTCTGACAGAGGTATTAAAACTTATTTTAACGTTGATCTGAATACCACCATCATTTACCACTCAAAAAGTGGCAAAATACTGGATATAATTGAAGCCTTTTCTCTCCTTAACTATTGGGTTAGTTGGTTATTCTTCTTTAAGTGGTAACTATTACTACTATTAAAGCATGGTACTGAATGTGAACTGGCAGCAGACTAGCTAAAGTTAATTATTACCCCAAATGTCAGGTTCTGTCAGATAGTAATAGCGCTTTAATGATGCTACACACAAGACAATCCCACCTATACTTTATGTAAAGTCATTGGCCTTGATTTGATACCCCCCCGCCTCCCCCAATGGGCAGGAAAGGGCCAGGCGAGGGGTTAAAATTAGGAAAATCGAGATCCTGCCTCCAACCCGCAGCATTCCCAGCCACCGTAATATCAACAACGACAATTCAGACCATTGATGAGGCTCCCGCTAAAAGCAGGAAGGGGCCTACTTAACATGCAAAAGTTGTGGCCCAATGACGTCATCGGTGCCGCTCCGTAATATTAAATTCAATCCAAGGGGAGTCCAGCACTGTCTGCAGACTGACACCAGAACCACGGTAAGTAGAGCCGACTGGCCAGAATAGGCCAAGGTAAGTGTAAGAAATTTTCATCTGTTTATACTCCTTGTGGTCCAGGAGGAGTCGGAGTGCTCTCCCTCCAGGCCCCGCAAGGAGTCCTTGGGCCTCCCCAGCGAGTGCTCCCCCCTCCAGTCCACGTAAGGAGTCCTTGGGCCTCCCCAGCCCTGGGCTCCCCCCTCCAGGCCCCGCAAGGAGTCCTTGGGCCTCCCCAGCGAGTGCTCCCCCTCCAGGCCCCGCAAGGAGTCCTTGCGCCTCCCCAGCCCTGGGCTACCTCTGATCAAGCTGTAACCACCCCACCCCCGCCCACTGATCCCCGATCGCCTCCAGACTTGACTGCTGGAACTGTTCATACGGGTCCTCAGCTGCGGCCCGCTGCTACCAAATTCCCGTTCCCGCCCGTCGGCCTCATAGTGAATCTGGCTGGGTGTCGAGCGGGACGACGGGAACTTTTATTTAAATAAGGACCTTTTGTTAAGATCGGCAGGCCCTCCAGGAGCTCGTGCATACCGTTCCCGCACCCCCTTAAAAATTGAAGCCATTATCTCCAAGTTTATACTGCAACTTTGGACACCAATGTCTGAATCATGGGATAGTACAGTACAGAAGGAGGCCATTCGGCCCATTGAGTCTGTGCTGGCTATTTCGAAGAGCAATACAGTTAGTCTCACTTCCTGGCTCTTTCCCCATATCTCTGCAATTTTTAATCCTTCAAGTATTTACCCAATTCCCTTTTGAAGGCTACTATTGAATCTGTTTCCACCACCCTATCCTCATGTCGCCTCTGGTTCTTTTGCCAATCACCTTAAATCTATACCACCTCATTATTGATCCTTCAGCCATTGCTGTGGCTCAGTTTGTAGCACACTCGCCTCTGAGTCAGAAGGCTGTGGGTTCAAGTCCCACTCCAAGGACTTGAACACATAAAGCTAGGCTGACACTCCAGTGCAGTGCTGAGGGAGTGCTGCACTGTTGGAGGTGCCGTCTTTCGGATGAGACATTCAACCGAGGCCCCGTCTGCTCTCTCTGGTGGACGTAAAAGATCCCATAGCACTATTTCAAAGAAGAGCAGGGGAGTTATCCCCGGTGTCCTGGCCAATATTTATCCCTCAATCAACATCCATAAAACAGATTATCTGGTCATTATCACATTGCTGTTGGTAGGACCTTGCTGTGCGCAAATTGGCTGCCTGGTTTCCCACATTACAACAGTGACTCCAATTCAAAAGTACTTCATTGGCTGTAAAGCGCTTTGAGATGTCTGGTGGTTGTGAAAGGCGCTATATAAATGCAAGTCTTTCTTTCTTATTGGAAACAGTTTCTCTTAATTTGCTCTATCTAAACCATTCATGAATTTAAACACCTCTATCAAATCTCCTCTTAGCCCTCTCTTCTCTAAGGAGAACAACTCCAGCTCCTCTAGTCTATCCATGTAACTGTAATCTCTCATCCTCTCCAAAGCCTTCATGTCCTTCCTAAAGTGTGGTGCCCAGAATTGGACACAATACTCCAGCTGGGGCTGAACTGTATTTTATATAGGTTTAGCATAACTTCCTGGCTTCTGTACTCTATGGCCGGAATTTTCGGGAACCCATTGTCAACCCGCCACAACGCGTCTTTCCCAATGTCGGGCCTGTCAGCGCTAAGCAGACCCGAAAGGCAGTGGTGGGCGACCCAATTAAATTAACTATAATGTACTTACCAGACCCATAACACGTTTTTTAACTTTAACTTCATGGCCACGGGAACCACGCTGTTCGGTGACCACGTCTGTCAACCTGAGGCATGAGTTCAGTGGCCATTGCTCCAGCTGATTCCTTGACAGCTTCAAATGTACAGTAAAAACTCCCACCTGACAGATCATCACTTTCCTCAGCCATAAGCTGTTCCTCACTGCATTTCTACAACAGATTCAGCATGCTGCAAGTCTTTCCACAAGTCTCCATCCAGTCTCACCTCGTAACCTCTCTCACCATTGACAGATCGCTTCTGTCATCTGTACTTCACCTGCCATCTATTCCATCAGCATGGGTGCCCTTTATACTCTCTCACCTTGGTCCTCAGAATCGGACCACGATAAGCCCCAACACCAGCAGCACCAGGCACACCAGCAACACCAACAACAACACCAACCTTCTCCGCAATCACCTGATGCTGCACAGGACAGAGGGCATCAGCAACTGAGCACATTGCTGCCCGGGAGGCCAGGGATGGCCTCATCATGGCCAGATTTACTTCGTTTGGCACTGTACACCCTGGATGCCACATGATGCACCAGGTTGACACCACCCCATACCAACACCATAAAGCATCTCCACAATGCCCAAGCCATTCCTTTCACACTCATCACCATTGCAAGGGGTACCGTTATGTCTCACCATTCACTGCAACTCACTAAGCCACTTTCAAAGGTACACACAAATCTGTTCAAGAACGCAAAGTGTTGAAAATAAAGATTTCAATGTTTGACAGCACATTAATAGAAATATTACATAAACATTGGATAAAACACCCTAGTGGCTACCCTTGTGTGTTGTTAGTTGGTATGAATGCACTAGGATGAGGGTGAATGTGAGGGGTGGCTAGTGAGATGGGGATGTGATAATGTAGATAGAGAGAGAGGGATGGGTGGAGGTGCAAGGTAAGTTGGTGTGAGTAAGGATGTGCAGGAAGTAGGGTAGGGAAGGCAGAGTGATGGGGATGTGATGAGTGACACAGCAGGATGAGGTTGAGTGTGGCTTTGTACTAACGTTTCATGATCTACTGAGATCATTGAAAGGTTTGCACCACTGCAGCCTGGTCCTCCTGACGACATCCCTGCTTGTGTCCTCCTGTGTAATGTGCAACCAGGCTGTTTTGGTCTCCTGGGGAGGTATCTTCCTCCCATGGGAAGGGAAGAGGACCTCCCTGCATGCTGTGACTCCCTCCATAAGCATATGAAGGGAGTCATGGGAGAACCTGGGTCCAGTCCTGCACCTCTGTGCAGTGCTTGTCAGTGTTTGCCGCACTTCAATGCTGTAGAACACTGACAGCACAAACGTCAAAAGAAAGTTGGCACGGTCCCTTTAAGGAAACCGGCTGATGACACGTCATGAATGACATCACCAGACATGCTTCCTCTAGCCCTATCAACGTAAATTCATTTTAGGCAGCGGGATGAATCCAGCAGCAGGGCCGCAACCCGCCACCGACATCGCCCACCCTGGACCCGCCGAGATAAGGAAAATCCCAGCCTTTATCTCTATCAATAAAGCCCAGGATTCCATATCCTTAATTAACTGCTTTGATAACCTGGCCTGCCACCTTCAAAGATTTGTGCACAGGCACCACCAGGCACTCTCTGTTCTTACATCTCCTTTAAAATTGTACCATTTAGTATGTAATGGCCCAAAAATTCGTGAGGAAGCCTTCGTGCGAGGGTAAGGCTTCCCCGCGATCTCTCACTGCGCGTTGGTTTTTTCAGTTCCAGCTCGCACGAACTTGATGTTCTGGACAGCTGCTGTGCTGGGCTTGCGTATCCCACAGGCGTAGTTAATTCGTGCGAGCTGTGGGATCACGTGACTCAGTTAGAGCCAATGGCAGCACACCATCTTCCATTCATAACTTTCACATAAGTGCTGTGAAAGCTATGAATACTATAGCCCCCCAAAATAACAGCTAAACCTCAATTAAATTGAAAAAAAACCCATCACATTAATAAAATAAGTATAGTTAAATAAATTAACCATTTTAAATAAAAAATTAAATTTTTGAAATTTTTTTAAATCTTTTAAAAAGTTATAAAAATAAACTTACCTGTCTTTAAAGTCTCTAAAAAAGATATACCTGTTAAAAAAAATTCAAAATAATACTTAATTCACTACTTACCTTGTTAAAAGTGGGTCTTACTCCTCCTTTTTTTATGTGTAAAATCTTCCATACTTACCTGCGCGTTGAAACCACTAAGTGCACAGCGTGCGCGCAGCCTGTAGCGCGCACGCGGTTCACCTAGGAACCGCCCCCTTTTCCATTCACCAAGTGCCGGTTTTCAGCGCATGCGCGGTGCATGCAGAAAACCGGCAATTGGAGACAGAATACGCGAGAGTACGCAGTGCGTACTCTCGCGTAGAGGCACTAATTTTTGGGCCATTGTCTCTCCTCATTCTTCCTACCAAAATGTATCACCTCACACTTTTCTGTGTTGAATTTCATCTGCCATGTGTCCGCCCATTCCACCAGCCTGTCTGTGTCCTCTTGAAGTCTATTGCCATCTTCCTCACTGTTTACTGCACTTCCAAGTATTGACAAATATTTCAATCATGAAATTACAAACTAGGATTTGGTCAGTAATTTCAAGCTATCTTGAACACCAAGGATGCCATATGCTACTGATTTATTTTTCATTATAGTGTGGTAGCTAATGTAAATTTGAATGATTTATGTACATGTACAACACTAATCTACCATATGCTATGCATCTTATATATATCTTGTTACTATCTGTGCTACATGTTGAAGAATCTACAATAATATTTAAAACAGAAAATAAATAAAAATGCAATATTTAAACGTAGTGTCTGTAATAATAATGAAAGTTATCACTCAGTAAAAAGATGCAATTGCATAGCCAAAATTGCTTTATTTTTAATGATGACAAATTACTTGTCCAATTTAAATAACTTAATTAACATAACAATGCATTTTTACCTAACCTTGACTTGTCGTGACACTTGTGTGGTGTTGCACACATTAACTGGTCAATGTCTAATCCAATGAAGTTGACCTGCAAAGGATGCACCAAATTGTCATCTCCCTGATGCCTGCATTTAAAGAGAAAAAGAAAGAACTTGCATTAATATAATGGGCCAGAAATTCGGCTTTCCGGCTTCCTGCGGGTGCAAGCATCGCGCGCGTACTTGCCTACCGTGCCTGCTGTTGTGCTTTGGGCCCACGAGGACTTCGGCTCCTGGGCCTCCTCCAGCTGCCGGCGCGCAGTGCTTGCGTATCCCAGGGGCGCAGTTAGTTCGAAGCGTCCCCTGGGATCACGTGGGCCATGGAGAGCCAATCCTAATAGGACATTTTCATTCATAGATTTGACAGGAAGACCTGTCAAATCTATGAATAGAGATCAGCCCCAAAACCACACTTAAACTTCAAATATCTTTTTTAAAAAACATCACATTTTTAAAATAACTATAAGTTACATAAATTAACTACTTTAAACAAAAATTTAAATTTTTGAAAAAATTAATTATACTTTTTAACGGTGCTAAAAATAAACTTACCTTTCTTTAAAGTATCTAAAAAAGATAAACCTGTTGAAAAAATGTTTAAATTGTAATGAATTAACCACTTACCTTGTTAAAAACAGGCCTTGTGCCTCCTTTTTAAAAGTGCAGCTTCTCCATACTTACCCTCCCGGAGAAACCTGAAAAAAAAAACGAAGTTCGCTGCGTGCGCGCAGCCTCTCCCGTGCACGCGTTCGACTTCTGAACCCCTTCCTTCAGGGAAACAGAAGTTCCGGTTTCCCGCGCATGCGCAGTGCATGCAGGAAACCGGCACTTCAGGTGGCCTTACGGGTGAGTACACAGCACGTACTCACCCGACAAGAGCCGAATTTCTGGCCCAACGTCTTTCATGACCTCAGGACGTCTCAAAGTGCTTTGCAGACAATTTTTTGTAGTACGGAACAACAGCAGCACTTGCCCTGGTGTACTCTACAGCGGACTACAGCTCTCCGGCATGGCTATCAAGTCCGCATGTCAAATCCATTGATGTCCAGCTGAATTCTACCACGAGAATTATCACCGGTACGCATTTATCGACACCAACACCTTGGCTGCCAGTGCTTGCAAACATTGCACCACCACACCTATGCCACGAATATGCAATCTCCAGAGAATACAACCACTACACCAGCAAAGACATGTCGATCAAGGCCGACTTGAACAACCTACCACCAACCCCTCTCAAATCTAGGAGGCCATTTTGGACTGTCGCCAAAGCCCTTCAACGATCTCCCCTCAGCCTTGATGATCGATGGCGAAATACTTGGAAGAACTGTGACATACAGAATGGATTCCTTATAGAGGACCCCACAGTACAACCTAAAGGATCAAACCTTCCTCGCAAACAGTGGACAACCATCAACCGCCTCAGAACCTGTCATGGTAGATGCTGCCATCTTCTCCTGAGATGGAAGATTAAAGCATCCCCATCATGCGACTGTGGAGCTCCTAATCAGACCCTGGAGCACATCATTGAGCACTGCCCTCAGAGGAAATTCACAGGCAGCCTACAAGATATCCACACTGTTACACTGGAAGCTTTGGCCTGGATATCTGACTTAGATGTTGACATTTGATTTGCTTTGCTACTACCATACGAAAGAAGAAGACAGACAATTAAGTACTTTTATAATGTAGGAAACGCGGCAACCATTTTGTGCACAGCAAGGTCCCACAAACAGCAATGAGATAATATCCAGATAATCTGTTTCAGTGATATTGGTTGAGGGATAAATATTGAAAATACGAACATACGAACAATGACGGACCGGTAAAGACCCTCTGGTCCATCGAGCTTGTTCCACACAATTGTGCTACCTTGTGTATCACAATCACTCTCCACCCCACCTGAAACCATGTGATCTCCTGGGAGAGGTAAAAAACCCAGGCCAATTTGGGGAAAAAAATCTGGGAAATTCTTCTCTGACCCATCTAGGCGATCGAAACTAGTCCAGGAGATCACTCTGGCCCTGAATTCCCTGCAGTACCTACCTAGATCTGTATGAGGTGATCTCCGCCCCAGGCAGAAACAGGTCCCGCTCTCGCTTGAAGGAATTCAGCGAATCAGCATCCGCCGCATAAGATGGCAGCCTGTTCCAGAGGTCAGTGGCCAGGACACAAAGTCCCATTTAAAAAAATAACAGAAACATTGTCCCATTTTTAAAAACAGCACATTTTAGTTGTTGACTGACAAACCTCTGGCAACTCCTCTGTTGTGGTGCAATCCTGTTCATAACATTGCATTTTTCACCATCAGGAAATGCCAATTCCTTTCACTCATTTAAGACATTTTGGTAAGAGCAATGTCATTAAGCCTACTTGTGTGGTCCAGCTGTGTAACGATGTGGTGCTTATACTGAGACCCAACATCATGTCTGGGCTCTGTACTTGAACCCACTTGGGTTGATTGCGCTGTCCTGTTTATATTGCCCGTTCGAAACAGGGCAACTCCATGAGTATACAATAGCAAAATACTGCGGATGCTGGAAATCCGAAATAACAACAGAAAACGCTGGAAAAACTCAGCAGGCCAGGCAGCATCCGTGGAGAGAGAAACAGAGTTAACGTTTCAGGTCGAAGACCTTTCGTCAGAATGGTATAGTTTAGTTTATAGTATAGTTTAGTTTAGCATCCAAGCACCTCTGCAGGCTGCACATTTAAATGATGCCGTTTTTCTTTGATGAGGGCAATTAAATAGCAGACAGAATGGATGGTGAGTAAAGCAGTGGGTGGAATGGAAGGGTGGGGAAGGCTTCAAGTAGAACAGAATGGCTGCAGCCATTAATCTGGTGACCATTTATACTGCACTGCAAATTAGTCCCAGAGAGAAACATGTGCCAGAGGCAGGGAGGATTAAAGCTGGAGAAATTCGGAGCCCAAAATTTGCAGACTTCATTCTATCAATAGGAGCACAGAATCTGGCAGGTGTCACATCCGATTTGACCATCAGTTGCCAGTTTATAAAACATTCAACAACATTTTTCTCATAAATCAAAAATATATATTTATGAGCCACAATTCTGTGGAAGGTTTTAGAGGGCTGTTAAAAGTTTAATATTATAGCTGAGTTCAAGTTGTCCGCAGTGATACGATCCTTACCACAACACACTATACTTCTTTCTTTATTGGCAAGGAAGGCATGAAAATAGAAACAACACAGAATCAGAGTGAGAAGCAGGTTATAGAGAAGAAACGGTTACAGTTTTGGACTTTTACCCCAGATACTTTCTTCATTCTGTGTGCCAAAAGCCTTTCCCATAAGTGAGGACTTTTCCCTATAAACCAGACTGTCCTCAATATCTGGATAATTGTAATAAGCCTAGGGATGGAACAGAAAACCGTGACTTACTGTAGATCATAGAATCATAGACATGTACAGCACAGAAGGAGGCCATTTGGCCCATTTATATGACATAATCTCCTTAACTTCAGAAAGTGGTGAAACAAACAGGCTATCAAATCATGGCTTAGGCTATAAACTACCAAACAGATTTATTAATAATAAATAGATAAGTTAGGGAAGAGATAGCAGAGGCACTACTTCATATATATAACTTTAATTAGGAAAGGGAATAGTGCCAGAGGACTGGCAGATAGCTAATGTGATTCCTATATTTAAAAAGGGAGATAGAACTCGTCTAGGGAACTATAGATCAATTAGCTTTATGTTGGTGGAAGGAAAGATTATGGAATCCTTAATCAAAGATGGAATAGAAAAACATCTAGGGCCTGAAAGTCGGCACCTTAGCGCCAGCTGTTAAGGCTGGTTTTTGTGGAAAAAAATGGCGTCTGCCTCGTTTCTGCCCACTTCCGGCATGAGCCGCGCCGGACGCCATATTGGTGAGGGCAACAAAAGAGGTATCTGTGTCTGAAGCAGGTGTTAGGCCATTAAAATATTCAAATAAGGGACCTAACGCCTGCTTATGCTACCTCTTACAAATTTGGCTTATGTCTGAGGTAGCCAACACCAGCGCTGATTGCTTCCGGGAAAACAAGCGCTAAACAGCGCCGAATTAAAAAAAGGTACTTACCATTATTATCTCCGACCTCACTCCCAACTCCGACCTCCAGGTTCCCCCGATCTGGGCCCCGACCACCCCCCGACCTCCCCCCGATCCTGACCCCGACCTCCTCCCGATCCTGGCCCCGCCTCCCTCCGACCTCCCCCCGATCCTGACCCCGACCTCCCCCCGATCCTGACCCCGACCTCCCCCCGACCTCCCCCCGATCCTGACCCCGACCTCCCCCCAATCCTGACCCCGACCTCCCCCTGATCCTGACCCCGACCTCCCCCCGATCCTGACCCCGACCTCCCCCCGATCCTGACCCTGACCTCCCCCCGATCCTGACCCCGACCTCCCCCCAATCCTGACCCCGACCTCCCCCGATCCTGACCCCGACCTCCAGGCCCTCCCCAGAGTCCTTGCTGGGCATTCAGCCATTCAGCGCTGGGCTGAACGCCACAATAATGTTAATCAGGAGGCAGCACCAAAATTATGGCGCTGCCTGTTCTCATTTTATGGGCGCGGGTAAATCTCGCCCCATGGTGGCACTGCCCGTTTTCAGGCCTTATCGAATTTCTAGGCCCGAGAAACTGAAAATATAATAAAGAGTAGTCGGCACAGATTGCAAAAGGGAAGGACATGCTTGACCGACCTTATTGGATTCTTTGAAGAAGTAACAAAAATTGTAGATAAAGGTAATATATTTGGATTTTCAAAAGGCCTTCAATAATGTACCACATAGGAGACTCATGACTGAGGTCAGAACATGTGGAGTCAGGGGACAAGTAAAAGAATGGATCGCAAGATGGCTACAAAACAGAAAAAAGAGAGTTACTTAGACTGGCAAATGGTGGGAAGTGGTGTTCCAAAAGGATCAGTGATGGGACAACTGTTCACATAAATGAATTGGACTCGGGAATCGGAAGTACAATTTCAAAATTTGCGGATGACACCAAATTGGGGGGTGTAGTTCATACACAAGAGGAATGTGACAAAATACAGGAAGACACTAATAAACTTGCAGAATGGGTGTGTAATTGGCAAATGTACTTTAATATGGTTAAGTGTGAGATAATGGGCCGAAAATTGATCCCGGGACGCGAGAGTACGCACTGCGTACTCTCGCGTATTCCCACTCCAATTGCCGGTTTTCTGCATGCCCTGCGCATGCGCTGAAAACCGGCAATTGCTCTTCTGAAAAGGGGGCGGGTCCTCGGTGCATCGCGTGCGCGCTACAGGCTGCGCGCACGCTGTGCACTTCATGCTTTGGACGCGCAGGTAAGTACTGAAGATTTTAGAAATGTAAAAAGGAGGAGTAAGACCCGCTTTTAAGAAGGTAAGTAGTGAATTAAGTATTTTTTTGAATTTTTTTTAACAGGTATATCTTTTTTAGAGACTTTAAAGACAGGTAAGTTTATTTTTATAACTTTTTAAAAGATTTTAAATTTTTTCAAAAATTTAATTTTTTATTTAAAATGGTTAATTTAATTAACTATACTTATTTTATTAATGTGATGGTTTTTTTTTTAAATTTAATTGAGGTTTAGCTGTTATTTTGGGGGGGTGTAAGATTCATAGATTTCACAGCCTGCTGTGAAACTTATGAATGGAAGATGGTGTGCTGCCATTGGCTCTAACTGAGTCACGTGATCCCACAGCTCGCACGAATTCACTACGCCGCTGGGATACGCAAGCACTGCCCAGCTGATCTCTAGAACATGAAGTTCGTGCGAGCTGGATCTGAAAAAGCACAAGCGAGGTGAGAGATCGCGGGAAAGCCTTACCCCCGCGGGAACAGAGCGAGATCAATTTCTGGGCCAATATATTTTGGTAGGAATAATAAGGGGGCCACATATTCCTTGGAAAAGGCTAGAAATTCATTATAGCCCAGGAATGGGCAGTGTCATTAGAAAAGTTGGAGAATTAGCGCCAGGCACTAGTGCTTTAGACTGCATGCAAAATTCGTGCTCACTGCTTAAAAAAATGATTGGAGTCCGAATTCAAGTTTTAAAGCCCAAGCTCGTTGGCGTTACACTCAAAGGGTGGACCAATATCAGGTGCAGTCTAATCACAAGTCATCATTGCCACAGGCTTTTTTCAGTACTTAAAGGGAAGGTCCTTGATGTTGCAGAACCTCATTCTCAGCATTGCTGCCTGTGCAGCTGCCTCAGCAAGCAGAAGCCAGACAAGGAGAAGGAGCCAGAGGACTGAACCAGGTGTGCTCATGGCAGATCCACGCCCCAGGGAGAGAGCTCGCAGATTCTGCGATCAAGCATTGGAGACGTTGGTGTTCGCTGTGGAGAGACGGAGGGCGGTGCTCTACCCGACAAGTGGCAGGAGGCCCTCGCTGCAAGTCTACCGCACCATGTGGAGGGAGGTAGCGCAGCATGTCTCGGGCAGCACTGTGGTCCCCAGGACCCACACACAGTGCAGGAAGAAATTTAACGACCTCACTCGGGTGGTCAGGGTGCGTGAATGCTTCAACAAATGTTACATACCACCATCTGAACCTCAGTCTTCACATACTGCCCAAAGCACCACATCCCCAGCACTCACCCACCAACAATCTCTACCTACCAACACTCACACCCACATCTCACACCTTGCACACAATGACAGCTATTCAACTATGGCAGGCACATTACCCAAACACATTGCTCCACACTCACTCACACACTTTCCTTTCTCTTGCAGGCCAAGGTGACTCACACCAGGAGGAAGCAGGAGTGCACAGGCAGGGGACAAGCCGACATCCAACTACTGTCTGTGCTGGAGAATCAAGTGCTGCAGATTATTGGGCACCAGGTGATGGGCGCCGTGGCCACTGGCGATGTTGACCTCCTTGGGGACAATGGTATGTTCATCCCTACTCCTTCCTCTCACATCCCACTTCCCCCTCACCCCACAAGCGTTTCGAATTTTCCAGCTAATCATGCTGTATGCATGCATTTCTCCCTTCCTGCCCCCCTCGCCTCACCTTAACCCCACTCTTGTGCCTTTATGCTTTCAGATAATGAGCAAACACCTGAGCAGCCTGTCCCTGAGGGCACTGTAGAGAGCGAGGCAGGAGAAGAGGAGGAGGAAGAACACACCACGTCACTGCATGCCTTACCCGCAGGCACCAGCTCAGATACTGGCACTATGTGTTCGTTAGAGGCTAGTATAGTAGCGGGTGAGGCACCGGGGATGAGTGGCTGCAGCAAGGCCAGGGGGAAAGGGTAGCTCGGGGGCCAGCTCCCCAGAGGGTGAGTTCGTGCATGAGTTCTGCTGCACAGGACTCAGATGAGGACCTCGAAAGGGAGGCGTTTAGAAGAAGGGTGATGGACATGCACACGGAGATGATAGGTGCAATGGCAGAAGCGACGCAACATCTTAGTGCTGTGATGCAGTCTATGCTTGGTGGCATCCAATCTCAGACTGCTCTCATGCAGTCTCAGCTTGATGCCACGCAAGCTCTGACTGCTGCCATCGTGGCTGGGTCTACTACCATTGACCAGGGCTTTCATGGTGTCACAGCAGGCCAGTAATCTGTGCCCCAACAGATTGCTAGGGATGCTGAGGTGCTGCCCCAGGGGAGTGGCAGTGGGTCAGTGGAGCAGGAACCTGCTGTCCTCTCCCAGGATGACAGCATTCCTGCTCCCACCACTGCCACTCCGCCATTGCCCTTGTCGCAGCCTGTCATCCAGCCAGCCCAGACTGCTGCCACCCAGCCTGAGGTGGTGCAGTCTACAGCCGGGCCTTCCAGGCCTAGAGCTAGTCGAAGGCATCCTGCAGGCCATCTGAAGTCTCCCACACGGACACTCAGCAGCCTTCCACCAGCCCTGCTGCAGCCACTGGGCCAACAATTCGTAGGAGCACTAGAGTAGGCAAAGGCACAGTAACAAGAGGCACCAAGGGATTGCAGAAGGGTGAATAGCTAATATTTTTGTTGTAAATATGTGTTCACTGATTTTTGTTAAATGTATTAATTCAGTTTGGATTCTTTTGTGCTGTGTCTCATTTCAGCTTTGTGCTGTGATATGGCCTGCGACAGGGATGGAATGACAGGGATGTGGTGAGCAACAGGGATCTGGGGTTTCATTCATTTGAACCGCAGTCTGATGAGGTGATCACGAACCGCCCTTCCGGAAGGCCGATTGATTGGCTGCCTCCTCCCTCACTCCTGTTCCGCCTCCTCCTCATCCTCCTCGCCGTCCTCCTCATCTTCCTCTTCCGCCTCATCCTCCTCCTCCTCCTCTCTGTCTTCCTCCTCCTGAGGTGGTCCCGCAATCGCTGGTGGCAAGGGCTGTGCCCTCATGATGGCCAAGTTGTGGAGCATGCAGCAGACCACCACGAAATGGAACACCCACTCCGGCGAGTACTGAGGGCTCCTCCCGAGCGGTCAAGTTAGCGGAACCGTTGCTTCAACAGGCCGATGGTCTGCTCAATGATGTTCCTGGTGGTATCATGGCTTTCATTATATGAGCGCTGGGCAGGAGTGTTGGGGTTGCGGAGGGGAGTCATGAGCCAGGTGGAGAGCGGATAGCCCTTGTCTCCAAGCAGCCAGCTGCGAGCTTGGCATGGTGGCTGGAAGAGTGCTGGCACACCGGTCTGGCACAGGATGAAGGCATCGTGGCTGCTGCCAGGGATACGGGCATTGACATTGAGGATTCGCTGTCTGTGGTCGCACACCAACTTCACATAAACGAGTGGTAGCCTTTGTGGTTACAGAAGATCTCAGGATTGTTATGCGGTGCCCGTAAAGCCACGTGGGTGCAATCAATGGCGCCCTGCACCATGGGGAATCCCGCTATCCTGGCAAAGCCACATGCACACTCGTCCTGCTTCTCTCTGGTGATGGGGAAGGAAATGTAGTCCCTTCTCCTCCTGTAGAGAGCCTCTGTGCCCTCCCGGATACAGCGATGGACGGCGAACTGCGAGATGTTAGCTATGTCTCCTGTTGCAGACTGGAAGGATCCGCTGGCGAAGAAATTGAGGGCGATGGTGACCGTGATTGCCACTGGGAGAGCCGTGGTCGCCATGGTCTGAGGCTGGAGGTCTGGTTGCAGGAGGTGGCAGAGTTCTGTGACCACCTCCTTGGTCAAGCGGAGCCTTCTAATACACTGCTCCTCGCTTAATTGGAGATAGGAGAAGTGCTCTCGAATACCCTCGGAGGGTAAGGCCTCCTGTTGAGAGCCCTGATGGCCCTCCTCCTCCCTCTGGCCACATGTTCCAGTCTTTCCTGCTGCCTCCACTCCCGCCACCATAGATCCTGGAGGGCAAGGATGACTGTCAGTACAGCCTCCATTAATGTTACCAAGTGTAGCAGTGACTCTTTGAAGAATAAATGTAGCTACTTTTTAGTTGCCACAATACTCCCGATACAAAAGAACCTTGAAATTACTGAATGAAACTATTGGAGAATGTGAAATTGACAAGGAACCATTGAACCTGCAGTAACCTGACAGCTGCAAGTCTTTACTGAGGATCCCTTTAAATAACGTCCCTGCAGCCGACTTCCTGGTGCTTTACGCCAGCTCTCCCTGTCGGTGTTTACTCCAGGCGCTAAGGTAGGTGGTGACAATCAATTTTGCAGATCAGGCAGTAAGTGAGCATTGCACACTCACTGATGTCACCATCCACCTAGCATTGACATTCCGAGTGATAACTCTTACCAGCGGCGCTACGGGAGGAGGGGGTGCGGGATTTGGTGTGCGGCGCTGGATTCGACTCGCCTCGGCGATAATGCTCTAGCGCCACATTACCACCGTCTGCTGGCACTAACGGGAGGCACTAAGGGGATGAATTTTTTCCCCCAGAGTGTCTAGATGGGGTAGAGGAGCAGAGACATCTAGGGGTACAGATACACAAATCACTAAAAATAGTGACACAGATTAATAAGGCCATAAAAAAGCAAACAAAGCACTGGAGTTCATTTCTAGAGGAATAGAATTGAAAAGCAGAAGAGTTATGTTAAACTTATATAGAACCTTGGTTAGACCAAGCTTGGAGTACTATGAACAATTTTGATCTCCATATTATAAGAAGATATAGATAAAGGATTTAGGTGCAAAAAAGTTTTACTAGAATGATACCAGAACTGAAAGGTTATACCTATCAGGAAAGATTGAACAGGCTGAAGCTCTTTTCTCTAGAAAACGTAAGACTGAGGGGGTAACCTGATCAAGGTCTTTTAAGATTATGAAAGGGTTTGATAGGGTGGATGTAGAGAAGATGTTTCCACTTGCGGACACACCAGAACTAGGGGTCATAAATATAAGATAGTCACTAATAAATCCAATAGGGAATTCAGGAGAAACTTCTTTACCCAAAGATTGGTTAGAACGTGGAACTCGCTACCACAAGGAGTAGTTGAGGCAACTAGCATAGATGCATTTAAGGGAAAGATAGACAAAAATATGAGGGAGGAAGGAATAGGATATGTTGATGGGGTTAGATGAAGAAGGGCGGGAGGAGCATAAACACCGGCATGGACCAGTTGGGCCAAATGCTTGTTTCTGTGCTGTAAATACTTTATAATACTATCTAATAAGTAAATCATTGCAATAAACAGCAGATTTACATTAATGTACAATACCTGGCTATACCATCTCGGAATACGGAAAATAAATAGTTGAAACTCCAGCCCAAAACTCCGAGTAAAACTGGACCTGAAACACAGTCCCTGACTATAATTTTACATGGGAATATGGCTTCAAACCTCCCATGGAGCTCCTGCTATTCTCTAATAACTTCAAAAAGTTGCTGAGTTGGAGTAAGTCTGCCTCAGGTACATTTTTTGTTCTTTCTGATGTAGAAAAATGTCTGATATAATACACAAGGCCCCATTACGAATAAATGAATCTATAATGCACCCTTCACTATATCATGGATTGTTTAACGAGCTTTTAAAGTTGTCTTTGACACTTTTTGTTGTGCCACTTTCTGATATACCAAGACTTTGGATATAAGCTGAATTGTTTAACTATTGTCTAACAATGCAGCACTCCTGGAGTACTGCATTGAAGTGTCAGCCTGGATTGTGTGCTCGAGCCTTCGACATAGGGCTCAAACTGATCTTCTGACTCAGAAGTAAAATCTATTACCACTGAGCCAAACTGATAAGCTAGAGTATTAAAAAGAATAGACAGTGCATTTTGCATGATTCAGTCAACACTGCTAGCTGGGGACATTGAGTATTTGTTATCCCCATCTCATGTACTAAATTTGAAGATCTGGTAAGAAGATTGCTTAAACTTCTTACAAATAAAGGGAGCGCAAGGGGAGCTGAAGAATGATTAATATTAGTTTGTACAAATACCTGGAGTTTTGAAGTTGAACAAACATTTGATTGCCAAGAATAAGGGGGGGAACTGCGAAAAGTATTTGAAAGAATACATTGAAGACAGCATTTTAAAAAAATGATGAACATCAACGTATTTCAAAAATAAGGTGAATCTTCAGACGGACCTGACAAATGTGAATCAAACTAGAGAAACCTCAAAAATGGCCACAAACTTCCTGGACTAGTAAATAATATTAATACAGATGAAATGAAAATAATTTGAAAGAAAAATAAATTAATATTACAAAGCAGCCTGAGAAGAATATAGGAGAAATACTGTAACCTTGGTAATTCACCGTTTGATTATTTATGGCTATGAATGTGTTGCAGAGTTTAATGTTGCTGTTGATTTGGTTGGCCTATTTTTAAAATGTGTCTGTTGCCAAAATGACAGATGTTTAGGTTTTAGCACAATTCATAAATATGCATGAATAGGATCAGCATTTCTGCAAGATTCTCCTCAGTAGTATGTGGGATGCGGTAAAAAATATAACAATTTGGTTAATTCAGACCATCAATCAGTCACAGAGGCCACATACCCTCGACCTTCCTCCAGAAGATCACCAGGTGATCAACACACCATTACCATGAGAAAAATGAACTTGCATTAGCTTTGTAGGGAAGAACTTGATTTGTTGTTTGTGCTTCGATGACCACTTTTATAAAACTCCTTTCAATCCTTGTGGGTAATAATGAAATGTAGTTGAGAATACTCCCCTACATTTAACACCTAAAAGGTGATGGACAATGGTAGCTAGTTGCAATTAAAACCTTCCCTCTGCTTAACTAATGGGTCAGTTGGTTATTACTTCTACAAAACAAATAATGCGGGGCAAGACACATAAATTATTTAAAAGTCTTCTTAATGTCCTAATATCGACCCAACCAGACTATTACTCACTCATGTCATCTTTCCCATCATTGTTTTAACCTGGGGTAAAGCCTCTGAATCACCATACACATTATGCTTTTTTACAGAAGGAAGTCTTTAATGACAAATTAATATATTTTAATGAATTGGTGCTCTTCCACCAAACACTATAATGGCATAATAATTTCATGGTTGGACCTATTCAATGGGCTTACAATGAATGCTCCACTTCTATCTTTTTGCTTTTGATATTGCTGACACAATTCTTCAGGGCTCCTCAATTCATGGAGTATTCTTTAGAATCTGATACCAATTAATTACAGCAACAAGTTGCTTTTATATAGCTCATTTAATTAAAAAAATCCCAAGGTTCTTCACACAGGAAAGAATAGTAGGTTCCAATGCCGTGGATTTACCTGCTCGATGGATGGCCTCCGGGCCGCGCGACTTGATGCTGCTTGGCGCCAAGTTCCTACCTGTAACGGGCAGGAAATCCACCTGGAGTATTTAAACGAGGCCCAGGAGTTAAGATACCCCAGTCCTCTTTTTGTTTCCCACCTGTGGGTAAATTTTGTACTGAAATCAAAACTCACCCATAAGAAATAGGAGCAGGAGTAGGACATTTGGCCCTTCGAGCCTGCTCCGCCATTCAATAAGATCATGGCTGATCTTCTACCTCAACTCCATCTTCCCGCACTATCCCCATATCTCTTAATTCCCTTCGTTCCCAAAAATTTATCGACCTCTGTCTTGAATATACTCAACGACTGAGCATCCACAACCCTCTGGGGTAGAGAATTCCAAAGATTCACAACCCTTTGAGTGAAGAGATTTCTCCTCATCTCTGTCCTAAATGGCCGACCCCTTATTCTGAGACTGTGACCCCGTGTTCTAGATTCCCCAGCCAGGGGGAACATTTTCTCAGCTTTAATCCTGTCCAGCCCCTTAAGAATTTTATACGTTTCAATTAGATCACCTCTCATTCTTCTAAACTCGAAGGAATATAGGCCTAGTCTACTCAATCTCTCCTCATAGGGCAATCCCCTCATCCCGCTGCACTCCCTCTAAAGCAAGTATGTCTTTCCTTAGGTAAGGAGACCAGAACTGTACACAGTACTCCAGGTGTGGCCTCACCAATGCCCTGTATAATTGCAGTAAGACTTCTTTACTCTTATACTCTAATCCCTTTGTAACAAAAGCTAACATACCATTTGCTTTCCTAATTGTTTGCTGTACCTGCATGGTAACTTTTTGTGATTCATGTACAAGGACACCCAGGTCCCTCTGAGTGCAAACATTTCCCAGTATCTCACCATTCAAAAAATATTCTGCTTTTTTGTTTTTGCTACCAAAGTGGATAATTTCACACTTCCCCACATTGTATTCCATTTGCCATGTTCTTGCCCACTCAGTCAACCTCTCTGCATCCTCTTTACGTCTTCCTCACAGCTTACTTTCCCACCTAACTTTGTATCATCAGCAAACTTGGATATGTTCCACTCAGTCCCTTCATCTAAGTCATTAACGTGCCTCCAGTTCAAATCAGGGAACCTGTTTCAGTTACTGTTCTAGTATTGTAAAGGAAAATCCCATCACCTCATTTTGTTTTCATGTGTCTGTGTGTGACATGAAATTTGCTGACAAATCTATCTCTCCACCACCTCTCTCGACCCCTCCACTGTATCTAAATTGTCAGACTGCTTGTCTGAGATCCTTTTTTTTAATTCGTTTATGGGATGTGGGCGTCGCTGGCAAGGCCAGCATTTATTGCCCATCCCTAATTGCCCTTGAGAAGGTGGTGGTGAGCCGCCTTCTTGAACCGCTGCAGCCAGTGTGGTGAAGGTACTCCCACAATGCTGTTAGAGACGGAGTTCCAGGATCTTGACCCAGCGACAATGAAGGATCGGTGATATACTTCTAAGTCAGGATGGTGTGTAACTTGGAGGGGAACTTGGAGGTGGTGGTGCTCCCATGTGCCTGCTGTCCTTGTCCTTCTAGATGGAAGAGGTCGCGGGTTTGGGAGGTGCTGCCGAAGAAGCCTTGGCGAGTTGCTGTGGTGCATCTTGTAGATGGTACACACTGCAGCCACGGTACGCCGGTAGTGGAGGGAGTGAATGTTTAAGGTGGTAGATGGGGTGGCAATCAAACGGGCTGCTTTGTCCTGTATGGTGTCGAGCTTCTTGAGTGTTGTTGGAGCTGCACTCATCCAGGCAAGTGGAGAGTATTCCATCACACTCCTTACTTGAGCCTTGTAGATGGTAGAAAGGCTTTGGGGAGACAGGAGGTGAGACATTTGCCGCAGAATACCTAGCCTCTGACCTGCTCTTGTTGCCACAGTATTTATGTGGCTGTTCCAGTTATGTTTCTGGTCAACGGTGACCCCCAGGATGTTGATGGTGGGGGATTCGGCGATGGTAATGCCATTGAATGTCAAGGGGCGGTGGTTAGACTCTCACTTGTTGGAGATAGTCATTGCCTGGCACTTCTGTGGTGCGAATGTTACCTGCCACTTATCAGCCCAAGTCTGAACGTTGTCCAGGTCTTGTTGCATGCGGGCATGGATTGCTTCATTATCTGAGAAGTTGTGAATGGCACTGAACACTGTGCAGTCATCAGCGAACATCCCCATTTCTGACCTTATGTTGAAGGAAAGGTCAGTGATGAAACAGCTGAAGATGGTTGGGCCTAGGACACTGCCCTGAGGAACTCCTGCAGTGATGTCCTGGGGCTGCGATGATTGACCTTCAATCACCACAACCATCTTCCTTTGTGCGAGGTATGACTCCAGCCAGTGGAGAGTTTTCCCCCCGATTGCCATTGACTTCAGTTTTACTAGGGCTCCTTGATGCCACACTCGGTCAAATGCTGCCTTGATGTCAAGGACAGGCACTCTCACCTCACCTCTGGAAGTCAGCTCCTTTGTTCATGTTTAAACCAAGGCTGTAATGAGGTCGGGAGCAGAGTGGTCATGGCGGAACCCAAACTGGGCCTCAGTGAGCAGGTTATTGGTGAGTAAGTGCCGCTTGATAGCACTGTCAATGACACCTTCCATCACTTTGCTGATGATTGAGTGTAGACTGATGGGGCGGTAATTGGCCGGATTGGATTTGTCCTGGTTTTTGTGGACAGGACATACCTGGGCATTTTCCCACATTGTCGGATAGATGCCAGTTTTGTAGCTGTACTGGAACAGCTTGGCTAGAGGTGTGGCTAGATCTGGAGCACAAGTCTTCAGCACGACAGCCGGGATGTTGTCGGGGTCCATCGCCTTTGCTGCATCCAGTGTACTCAGCCGTTTCTTGATATCACGTGGAGTGAATTGAATTGGCTGAAGACTGGCTTCTGTGATGGTGGGGACCTCAGGAGCAGGCCGATATGGATCATCCACTCAGCACTTCTGGCTGAAGATTGTTGCAAACGCTTCAGCTTTGTCTTTTGCACTCACATGCTGGGCTCCACCATCATTGAGGATGGGAGATATTCATGGAGCCTCCACTTCCCGTTAGTTGTTTAATGATCCACTGGACTGGATGTGGCAGAACTGCAGAGCTTTGATCTGATCCGTTGATTGTGGGATCGCTTAGCCCTGTCTATAGCATGCTGCTTCCGCTTTTTAGCATGCATGTAGTCCTGTGTTGCAGCTTCCTCTGGTTGGCACCTCATTTTTAGGTATGCCTGGTGCTGCTCCTGGCATGCTCTTCTACACTCCTTATTGAACCAGGGTTGGTCCCCTGGCTTGATGGTAATGGTAGAGTGAGGGATATGCCAGGCCATGAGGTTACAGATTGTGGTGGAATACAATTCTGCCACTGCTGATGGCCCACAGTGCCTCATGGATACCCAGTTTTCTCTGATCATTAGTCCAGGTCACTGGATTACCACTATGCTACCATTCCCTCCTCCTTTAAGGCATCCTTAAAACCTACCTTTTTGACCAAGCTTTTGGTCATCTGCCCTAATTTCTCCTTATGTGGCTCGGTGTCAAATGTTGTTTTATAACACTCCTGTGAAGCGCCTTGGGATGTTTTACTGTTAAAGGCGCTCTATAAATACAAGTTGTTGTTGACACCTCATCTGTTAGTATCAGAAAGTTTCAAAGATGCGACTATTTGACTTGAATTTGTCACAGACATGTGAAACATAATTAGATTCTAAACATTTGATTATGAAAATTCTTGAAGGCTTTTGAGAAGGCATTCGATAAGGTGCCACATAAAAGGTTACTGCATAAGATTAGAGCTCACGGAGTTGGGGGTAATATATTAGCATGGATAGAGAATTGGCTATCTAACAGAAAGCAGAGAGTCGGGATAAATGGGTCATTTTCCAGTTGGCAAACGGTAACTAGTGGGGTGCCACAGGGATCGGTGCTGGGGCCTCAACTATTTACAATCGACATTAATGACTTGGATGAAGGGACCGAGTGTAATGTAGCCAAGTTTGCGGATGACACAAAGATAGGTGGGAAAGCAAGTTGTGCAGAGGACTCAAAGAATCTGCAAAGGGATATAGACAGGCTAAGTGAGTGGGCAAACATTTGACAGATGGCGTATAATGTGGGAAAGTGCGAGGTTATCCACTTTGGCAGGAAAAATAAAAAAGCAAATTATTATTTAAATGGAGAGAGATTACAAAATGCTACAGTTCAGAGGGACCTGGGGGTCCTTATGCATGAAACACAAAAAGTTAGCATGCAGGTAATCAAAAAGGCAAATGGAATGCTGGCCTTTATTTCAAGGGGGTTGGAGTATAAAAGCAATGAAGCCCTGCTAGAACTGTACAGGGTATTGGTGAGACCACACCTTGAGTACTGCGTACAGTTTTGGTCTCCTTATTTAAGGAAGGATATACTTGCATTGGAGGCATAGAGTCAGAGGGCTGGATTTTGAAACTCAGGTCGGGTTGGTGTCGTGAATCTCACATTTTGGCTTGTAAACCCGCCTCCATTGAGATGTGGCCAACCCACTGTATTTTCCCTTGATTGACCTTGTTGAGCCCGCCCAGTGGGCTCAGCAGGCCAATTAAGGGCCACCCGGCAACAGGTGACGTCACAGATTGACATTTCATCTGTCAAGAGCTTTTGACAGATGAAATATAAGCATTTGACAGCTCTGTGAAGCTGTCAAACACTGACAATATGATTTCTAACTTGAGTCCTTCTCTCAGGCTGAGTTAGAAATCATTCCACCACAGAAAACAGAAGGCTGCAGTTTTTGACAGGACCACGGCTTTTCTGCTTTCTGTGCCGGTGAGATTTCTGACTCCCGAGAACTGAAGGGCTGACACCTGCAGGAGGACGTTAAGGTAAGTAAAACTTTTTCCCACACTTAGCACTTACCTTACACACTTACCTCTGCACACATGCACCCATCACTCACCTGCCCACCGGACATATCGACCCCTCCAACCCCTGCAGACCCACGGTCCGCTCCGATAACTTGGCGTGGTTGCCACCTGTCGGGAAGCCCACATTTCACCCTTCAAAATGGGGATTATCCAAAAAGCTGCCTGGTAACTACCTGTTAACAGGCAGTTAATTGTCACTAATCCCTTCATGCCTCGGGGAGTTGGGTCTCAGCACAGGTCGGGTACCCGCTGCCAGCGAAACTGGCATGGAGGCGGGTTGGAGGCGGGATGGGGTCGAGACCCCCGAATCTGCAACTTTAACCCCCCACACGCCTCCAAACCCGACTCCACGGGTCATTGAAAATCCAGCCCATAGAGTTATACAGCACAGAAAGAGGCCCTTTAGCCCATCGTGTCCGCACCGGCCATCAAGCCCTGTCTATTCTAATCCCATTTTCCAGCACTTGGTCCGTAGCCTTGTATACTATGGCGTTTCAAGTGCTCAGCTAAATGCTTCTTGAATGTTGTGAGGGTTCCTGCCTCTACCACCCTTTCAGACAGTGAGTTCCAGATACCAACCACCCTCTGGGTGAAAAAGTTTTTGCTCAAATCCCCTCTAAACCTCCTGCCCCTTACCTTGAAACTATGCCCCCTGGTTATTGACCCCTCTACTAAGGGAAAAAGTTCCTTTCTATCTACCCTATCTATGCCCTCATAATTTTGTACAACTCAATCAGGTCCCCCCTCAGCCTTCTCTGCTCGAAGGAAAACAACCTCAGCCTGTCCAGTCTCTCTTCATAGCTGAAGCGCTCCAGCCCAGGTAACATCCTAGTGAATCTCCTCTGCACCCTCTCCAATGCAATCACATCCCTCCTATAGTGTGGCGATCAGAACTGCACACAGTATTCCAGCTGTGGCCTAACTAGCATTTTGTACAGCTCTATCATAACCTCCCTGCTCTTATATTCTATAATGGTATACGCGGCATGGTACATCGGCGAGACCATGCAGACACTGAGACAACGTATGAACGAGCACCGCGCAACAATCGCCAGGCAGGATTGTTACCTCCCAGTCGGGGAACACTTCAGCAGTCAAGGACATTCAGCCTCGGATCTGCGGGTAAGCGTTCTCCAAGGCAACCTTAGAAACACACGACAACGCAAAATCATCGAGCAGAAACTGATAGCCAAGTTCCGCACTCATGAAGACGGTCTCAACCGGGATCTTGGGTTTATGTCACGATACATGACGTGATCCGGACTCGAGTCGTCGTTGGCTTGTTCACAGATGTGATTTCCAGTAAAAAAGTAAAAATTTTCCCAGTAAAAAAGTAAAAATTTTAAAGCTTTTCGTTTTACATACAGACGGCAGCTTTTGACACGTTAGAACCCCTGCGACTACGCCTCATTGTCTCAGTTGTATCTTGCTATGTCTTTGATGTGGTACCTTCCTGGCTGATTTGATTAACTTTATCACACCTCGGCAGATAGTCAGGATGATTTAATTTAGTGGTCTACAATTGTAAGGTACACATGCTTTGTTCTCTATCTATATATGCTTTGGCGATTCTGTATCTAATTTACTTCACCTGAGGAAGGAGCAAGAAGATAGCTCCGAAAGCTTGTGATTTCAAATAAAACTGTTGGACTATAACCTGGTGTTGTGCGACCTCTCAACCTTATATTCTATGCCTCGGCTAATGAAGGCAAGTATCCCATATGCCTTTTAAACCACCTTATCTACCTGTCCTGCTGCATTCAGGGATCTATCTACATGCACACCAAGGTCCCTCTGATCCTTTGTCCTTCCTAGGGTCCTACCATTCATTGTGTATTCCCTTGCCTTGTTAGTCCTCCCAAAATGCATCACCTCACACTTTTCAGGGTTAAATTCCATTTGCCACTGTTCTGCCCATCTAACCATCCCATCTATATCGTCCTGTAACCTGAGGCTTCCCTCCTCGCTATTTACCACTCCACCAATTTTCGTGTCATCTGTGAACTTACTGATCATGCCTCCTACATTCATATCTAAATCATTAATGTACACTACAAACAGCAAAGGACCCAGCACCGATCCCTGCGGTACACCACTGGACACAGGCTTCCAGTCACAAAAATAACCTTCGACCATCACCCTCTGTCTCCTGCCACTAAGCCAATTTTGGATCCAATGTGCCAAATTACCCTGGATCCCATGGGCTCTTACCTTCTTGACCAGTCTCCCATGTGGGACTTTGTCAAAAGCCTTACTGAAGTCCATGTAGACTACATCAACTGCACTACCCTCATCCACACACCTAGTCACCCCCTCGAAAAATTCAATGAAATTGGTCGGACATGATACCCCCTGACAAAGCCATGCTGACTATCCCTGATTAATCCCTGCCTCTCCAAGTGGAGACTAATTCAGTCCCTCAGAATTTTTCCAATAATTTCCACTGGCCTGTAATTCCCTGGTTGATCCCTACTACCCTTCTTGAACAATGGTACTACATTAGCTGTTCTCCAGTCCTCTGGCCCCTCCCTGTGGCCAGAGAGGTTCTGAAAATTTGTGTCAAAGCCCCTGCAATCTCTTCCCTTGCCTCACACAGCAGCCTGGGATACATCCCGTCAGGGCCTGGTGATTTATCTGCTTTTAAGCCCGCTAAAACCGCTAGTACCTCCTCCCTCTCAATACTAATTTGTTCAAGTATATCACAATCCCCCTGCCTGATTTCTAAGCCTACGTCGTCATTCTCCATAGTGAACACAGATGCAAAATATTCATTTAAAACCTCACCTACATCTTCCGGCTCTACACACAGATTGCCACTTTGGTCCCTAATGGGCCCTACTCTTTCCCTGGTTATCCTCTTGCCCTTAATATACTTATAAAACACCTTGGGATTTTCCTTTATTTTGCCCACCAGTGTTTTTTTATGCCCCCTCTTCGCTCTCCTAATTTCTTTTTTAAGTACCCCCCTGCACTTTCTATACTCCTCTAGGGCTTCCACTGTTTTTAGTCCTTTGTATCTGCCAAAAGCCTCCCTTTTTTTCCTAATCCATTCTTGTATGTCCCTTGACATCCAGGGTTTCCTGGGTTTGTTGGTCCCACCTTTGACTTTTACGGGAACATGTTGGCGTTGTACTCTCTCTATTTCCTTTCTGAAAGACTCCCACTGCTCTGATGTGGATTTTCCTACAAGTAGCTGATCCCAGTCCACTTTGGCCAGATCCTGCCTTATCATATTAAAATCGGCCTTCCCCCAATTTAGAACCTTTATTTCCGGTCCATCTTTGTCCTTTTCCATGACTACCTTAAATCTCACCGAATTATGGTCACTCTCACCAAAATGCTCTCCTACTGACACTTCTACCACTTGCCCGGCTACATTCCCTAGAATTAGGTCCAGTACCGCCCCCTCTCTTGTAGGACTTTCTACATGCTGGCTCAAAAAGCTCTCCTGGATGCACTTTAAGAATTCTGCACCCTCTAAGCCTTTCACACTCTGACTATCCCAGTTAATATTGGGGAAGTTGAAATCCCCTACTATTATTGCCCTATTATTTCTACACTTCTCTGAGATTTGCCAACATATCTGTTCCTCTATCTCCCCCTGACTGTTTGGGGGCCTATAGTACACTCCCAGCAAAGTGCTTACCCCCTTTTTGTTTTTAAGTTCTACCCATATGGCCTCATTAAAGGAACCTGCTAAGATATTATCCCTCCTTACAGCAGTAATTGACTCCTTGATTAATATTGCAACACCCCCTCCTCTTTTACACCCCCCTCTGTCTTGCCTGTAGATTCTATACCCCGGAATATTGAGCTGCCAGTCCTGCCCCTCCCTCAACCATGTCTCTGTGATAGCAACAATATCATACTCCCATGTGTTCATCAACACCTTCAATTCATCTGCCTTACTCACAAGACGCCTTGCATTAAAATAAATGCCATCCAGCCTTGTCATACTCCTTTGTGCCGTTATCTATTTGCTCTGCCTTCCAGGCTGACTTGTTTTTTCCTCTAAATTTGGCTGTGCATCACCCCCTACTATAGCTCCACTCCATATCCCATCCTCCTGCCAAGTTAGTTTAAACCCCCCCAACAGTACTAGCAAACCTTCCCGCAAGGATGTTGGTCCCGTTCCGGTTCAGGTGCAACCCGTCCGACTTGTACAGGTCCCACCTTCCCCAGAAGCAGACCCAGTGATCCAGGAAACTAAAGCCCTCCCTCCTGCACCAACTCTTTAGCCACGCATTCATCTGCTCTATCCTCCTAGTCCTATACTCACTAGCACGTGGCACCGGGAGTAATTCAGAGATTACAATCTTTGAGGTCCTGTTTTTTAATCTGCTACCTAGCTCCCTAAATTCTTGTTGCAGGACCTCATCCCTCTTTCTACCCATGTCGTTGGTACCAATGTGAACCACGACCTCTGACTGTTCGCCCTCCCCCTTCAGAATGCCCTGCAGCCGTTCAGTGACATCCTTGACCCTGGCACCAGGGAGACAACATACCATCCTGGAGTCACGTCTGAGGCCACAGAAACGTCTATCTGTTCCCCTTACGATAGAATCCCCTATCACTATTGCTCTCCCACTCTTTTTCCTCTCCTCCTGTGCAGCTGAGCCACTCGTAGTGCCACGGACCTGGCAGTTCAGAGACGATTTACTAGGTTAATTCCAGAGATGAGGGGGTTGACTTGTGAGGAAAGGTTGAGCAGGTTGGGCCTATACTCATTGGAATTTAGAAGAATGAGAGGTGATCTTATTGAACATATAAGATACTGAGGGGGCTCGACAAGGTAGATGCAGAGAGGATGTCTCCCCTCATGGGGAAATCTAGAACTCGGGGGCATAGTTTCAGAATAAAGGGTCGCCATTTTAGAACTAAGATGAGGAGGAATTTCTTCTCTCAGAGGGTCGTAAATCTGAGGAATTCTCTGCCACAGAGAGCTGTGGAGACTGGGTCATTAAATACATTTAAGGTGGAGATAGACAGATTTTTGCGAGATAAGTGAGTGAAGGGTTATGGGGAGCAGGGAGGGAAGTGGCTTTGAGCCCAAGATCAGCCATGATCTTATTGAATGGCGGAGCAGGCTCGAGGGGCCAAGTGGCCTATTCCTGCTCCTATTTGTTATGTTCTTAAGTTTTTATTCTGAACATTCCATTTTGTCTTGGTTTCTGGAACTTTGGGCTGTTCCTCGGTCACAGCCTTTCCTCACTGAAGCTACAAGCAAATCTCAACTTGATACATATTATTCAGTGACGATTAGAAAAGTCATAGGACATTGTTGCAATATACAAACTGAGAAATGAAATCGTAAGTTACTTAATATTGAATCAGTACACCCAGTAAACCAACTTTGATTTCTATTAAATTTCACAGTGTGCTATTCTCCAGCTGTGATGTATCTGTCAGCCTCCAATCGGGCTTGATGAATTTTGTTACAAATAGGATCAATTAATAGCTTCATTAAACCCTAAATCTGAAACTCTAATCCTTGGAACCACAATAATGGTTGGTTGAAACCTGATTTGCGGTACCTTTGCAGTAACTTCTTATTCATTACTACAGTTACTATGAATGCAAAGTCTTTACATTATGAAGTTATATCAGATGAAACAAAAATGAGAAAGAAGCATTAACTAGTTTGGCTTTTTTGCAATTTAGGGCATCCATCAATTTTCTTTATTTTGTAGTTACTTTTCCCTTCACTGTGATATTGTTCAATTGTACAAAAATTTATACTTTCTCTGACATCAGTAGTATATGTACAGCTTTGTAGGTTATACAATAATTGCTTATACATACGTTGATGGTCCTATACAATTCCACACTTCTTCACACTTGGGCAGTTACTAGTTGGCGTGGACAGGTTGCGGGAGTTGAGGGCAGGTGCCAAGTTGGGCACCAGGTTGGAGTGCTCACTAGAGTATTGTAGAAGTGAAGAATTAGGTGGGGGCAGATCTGTTCATTCAGAGGTCAAGCTTGGGATTTGTTCAGCTATGGCAGTTTGGTTGACCTGCACTTTAACCCCCTTTGCCCATGCCTGTTGATATTTTCACAGTTCCAGGTGCAGTCCATGCATTAGTTGCTCTGCTTGTCAGATATCCACCTTTGTTGTGGGTTGCACCTGAGCTGAAGGATGCACTATTTCCTGTCAACTTTGAGAACTGGACAAGTTCATGAGCTCCTTGCTCCATTGATAGTTGGCCAAGCAGGTATGGTGTCAAGCTCAATGAGATGTTAAGACTGGTTTATGGTCTCCAAGACTGTTCGAGAAGGGCAGGAGCAGAAAATGTTTGCCTTTATGGCCACAGTTCTGCTGGTACTCGTCTGACAGTGTTGGGGGAAATTTATAGATCTTGGGTGGTGGAGAGTTTAAGTTGGCCTTCAATCACCCTGCTGCAGACAAAGGGCATGAAGATCATATCTCCATACTTCCCTTCAATCCTGCTCTAGGAATCCATGGCTCAGGTCATGTTCCCAGGATTTAAGGAAGAGATTTGGGCAGATTGGAAGAGATTCCATTGGGGAACTTAGAATTTATCACACATCTGCTGGAAGGATATGATTGGCCATAACTGAACAGCTTGGCTATTTCAGTGATACCTCTCTCTTGCCAACTCTTGAAGCCATTTTGCAGTGACAGCTTCTAGAAGGTCACAGGTGCATTGAAGCAGAGACAGGGCTGACAGGCAGTAGGGCACCTTTAGTCCAATGCACACCTCCCTTCAGATTTCTAAGGTCGGGGATACTATCTAATCTTTTTGACTGGTCTTTTCTGGGCATCTGAAGAGAAAAGAGCATTCAGTGGCGTATGTTGGGCACATTTGCCTCCATACCCAGCCAGAGGTTTTGGGGAGAGGACTTGATCCCCTATATCTGCACTTCCTGGTAGTATAGTTAGAAATTTAAGAGATTCAATCCATTTTACTTCTTGAGGAGCTGTAGCCATCGCAGGCAAATCCTTGCCCATCTTCCTGCTCATAGGAAATGAGAGATGTGCTTGTTAACCTTGTGGAACTGCTGTGCAAGGATTTCGATGGGCAACGTATGAAACACGTAGAACAGACATGGGTGCATGCTCCTCAGTAATGTGTTTGCTCTACCTTGGAGTGGAATGGGCAGGTTGTTCCATCTATTCTGGGCTGTGTATAAGCTAGAAAGGACAAGAGTGATAGTTTAATTACAGAGGGCAAGGAGTTTGTATATCACTGTTACCCCTAGGTATCTGAAGCCAGTCTCTATTCAGGCAAAGTGGTCTACCTCTCTGCCATATCCTCCATTTTGGAGTAGTTGATATCACTCTATTATGGGCGCAGTTAGGGGCCAGCTCCACCCAAAACTCTGAATTAAAATGGGGCAAAGCTAATCGCTATTGCTGTTAGCAAGCATGGGATTTTTTTTTAATGAGAAGTGTTTATTTACAACAAGACAAGCAAATTCTACACTTACTGAAATCAGTCCAGATTCAAAAACTATCTTACTGGGAGATCTTCAGTGCTGCAGCAGACTCAAATATCAGTCTATTTTATAAAACCTGTCACTGCGAGATGCGCACCTTAAAAAAACGTAGGGGAGGGTTTTTTGTACCCCTGTGCTCCACCCCTTCCAGGACCTCTCCAATTGAAATACAGGAATCAGCATATCTCTCACCCCGCTGCCAGTCTAAACCAATCCCGCGGGCCCAAAATATAGCATCCAAAGCTGGTTTCATCTGGAACCCATTTACAGCACATTTCCCTCCCTGGGGAACTCATTTGGTGGTGGTGCACCCACACCTCTGTATTGCACAAAACGTGGGCCCGGATTTTGCAGTCGGAGGCGTACCTCCCGAGTACAACTCCGACCCACTAAAAATATCCACACTTACCTTCAGGCTCCCAGGCTTTGGAGATTTCGGGTCGTGGGCCTGCAGGTGTACGCCTGTGTAAAGGCCCACGGATCCCACAGTTTCGTGGGCATTTGCTGGGCAGTAGTTAGGGCAAATAGCCCAACTCGAGGCGAACCTTGACAGATCGCAAGTTCCGGGTTTTCGCGCATGCGCAGCGCATGCAGAAACCCAGAAGCTGCAGGGCCTTTTACAAGGCTTACAATGGCGTATGCTGTGTCATTGGCCCCGCAAAACCCGGGCCGTTATTTCAATTCAAACCAATGTTAACAAGGAATGTGCTGTTGTCACCTTAATGACTTGATTATTGTAACATTAGTGCAATATACCACTAAAGGCTCCAAACAAACAACATTCCAAATGAAGGGAGATGAAGTAATTCGACATTAATAAATCAAAGTGATGTAACTCAGCAAAACATTGGGTTTGTAGCCTGAAATTCAACAAAAGTCTTTGATGGGCTGGAAGATTTAAGGCTGGTTATATAAAGAGGACTGTCTGCTGCTTGTGTTCTATCCCACACCAAGTCCTGATTGCCTGTCAAGCCCTTTCTTGCCGACATTCATTGGCTCCTGGTCCCCCAAATCCGCAAGTTTAAGATTCTTTTCCTTGGGGGAAAAATTGAGTCACGCCCCTTTGGGGCGCTAACTTCGAGCGCCCCGAAAAAATTAGCGCCCCCGCGGCCAAAATTGAATGGTAGCGCCCCAAGAGGGAAGAGGGGCGCTGCGAGGGAATATCGCGGCACTATGTGCCTGCAGTACTGCAGGCCTTCCTCCCCTTCTTAAAGGGAAGGGGCCTTGCGCAGCGCGACCCGGGGCCCAGTTGGGCCACCAGGGATCGGAGTGCCGGCAAAAGAGCTTGGCACTCAAGAGAAGTGCCGGGCTCATGGAACGCAGTTGACACTCCGTGGTGGGGGGGGGTGCTCAGGAGGCCAGGGACAGCAACGGAGGCAGGTGCTGGCAGACAGCCAGCAACAAACATGGCCGCCCGGCACCTCACCTTCAATTAGCGCCGCCCTGGCCGCGAGTAGGCCCCCCTGACCCCGTCGGTCATAGCATCTGGCGGTAAGTCAGGGGGCGCTACCGAATATCGCGGCCAGGGCGTGAGTGGGGCGCTGCGCATGGCGATGACATCATCGCTGGAGGCGCAGCGCCATGGGGCGCTAACGGTTACCACCACCGCTAACCTCCCGCTGAATTTTGCGGGAGGCGTTGGCGGCGCCGCACCCGGGCGCTAGTTGCTTTGCGCCCCGTTAGCAGCCTTAGGGCGCTAACGGGAGGTGCAAAACAACCACATTTTCCCCTCTTTGTCTTTAAATCTCTCCGCAGCCTAGCTGCTCCCTATCTCTGTAACTTCCTCCAGCTCTACAGCCCCCATCCCTGACTTCACTGTTGCTCAGACTCTGACCTGTTGTGCATCCCCTGTACCTTCCCCCCACCATTAGGAGCCGTGCCTTCAGCTGTCTATGTTCCACACTCTGTAACTCTCTCCTCAAACTCCGCTGCTTCTCCACCTCCTTCTACTGATTTAAGATCCTCATTCATACCCACCTCTTTCCAAGCTCTCTTCATCTCGCTCACACTTTGATTTAGCATCAGATTTCTTCACACCTCTGCAAAATGCCTTGAGACGTTTTTATAGATTCGAGCTGCTGTATAAATGCAAGTTGATGTTTTTGTGTGGGTTTAGAGTGCTATCGGCCACTGATCTACACTTCATGGGTATGAGGGCTCATTCATGTGACCATAACCAGGAGCTCTACAGACAGGGTAAACGGAAGGTCCCTCATGTGTTTTCCGGCGAGGGTGGGTGGGGGCTGCCTGTGTGCGAGGTAGCTGTTAGGGGCTTAGTGGTTACTAATGGAGGCTGGAAGTAGGAGTAGCCTGCAGCAGTTTCACTATAGTATTTTACCTGACTGTGCTTGGATTTCCTCTCTTCTGCATCTCTGTAGATAAGTGAGGGAGAGATCAGTGATGTCTTTGGCTGGAGTCTTACTGGCGCTCCTATCAACAGACTCACTGCAAATGCTTTCTTTCATGGTGAGCTGAAAGTCAGCTGTACTAATTGCTGATCGTGCCGAATGATAAAGAGCTCCAAATATTTTCTCACTTAAGAGATACCAGCCGGAATTTTGCCGGCACTTAAAGTCGGGATTGGAGGTGGGTCAGAGGTTAAATTCGCAATGATTGACGGTGGGTTCGGAACCCGCCGTGATCCCGCCTCCACGCAACTTTCCCGAGTGTCGGGTCTCCGATTTACAAATGATCCCGACACCAAGCGGCGGGAAAGGGATTAAAGGTACTTAAGTGCCTGTTAAGTGGTAGTTTAGAGCTATTTTCACAGGGTTTTGGGATTTTCCAGCTTCTGGGTCGGGTTTCACGACGTTCCGACAACACGCCCGGTAAGTGAGGCGTGAACACCAGCGAGCTGGAGACTTCACAGCTGCAACTGCAGTGTAAAAGCTGCACTCTCAAATCTTGTCATTTAGAAATCTGTGATGTTGGTGATTGAATGATTTGTGTTTAGGCTGCAAGTATGTGTTGTGCACTATAGATCCACTGTAACCTGCATTGCTGGATTTTAAAGGCGCACTTACCCTAAACTGTGCCACCTCAAATTATCAGCACACATATGGCAACGATGCCAAACCTTCGTTCTACATCAATTTATTACAATATTGACAAAGAACATAAACTTTACAAATAAATCTATCATAACACCCAAGTGAGAACCCTTGTGATTATTAACGTGTCATCTTCCTCTTACGCGTGCTTCTACGTTGTGAGACCCCTGTGGCTTCAGTATATGTGGAAGCAGCCTGCTCACTTCCCTGCTGCTCCTGCTTAGATGCCTTTGGCGGCCGCTCTCTGGTTTTGCGAGCCTTGGCGGGCCCCGCCAAAGTCTGCTCCTCCTGCGGCTGTGCAGGGGCAGACACGGCCATCTCTGTTGGCTCAGGCAGATGGTGCTCTGACCGAGGGCTCGGCAGTGGCAAGGGAGTGTGAGTGCTTGGAGAGGAGTCCCCCACTTCCTTGTGCTCGAACACCACCGTCCCTCTCATGGGTCACCCGCACTTCACTGCTAGCAAGTTGCTGGAGAGCACCTTGCTGCACCTCGGTGGGGCCATGTGGACCCGTCTCTGTACTGACAGTCCTCATAACCAGGACGTCCATGCACCTCTGGTTCCTCTCCACGATAGGTGACCTTCTATCCTCCATAGCTGCCCATCTATCTAGAAGAGCCACCATGTTGGCTTGTGTTTGGCGAGTTAGATCCTCCATGGAGGTTGCCATCCTTTCCATGGCAGCACCTAGATTGCCCATAGCGTTCACCACGGCATTGCTAATGTTGAAGATGGATTCCTCCATTCTCTGCACACTTGCAGTTACCGTGGAAGCAAACCCACTCAGATCCTCCTGCACCTGTCCCTGGAGTTCCAGCACCGCTCTCTTTCTGGATGGCTCCAGAGGCACAGCGTCCACATGCAGCTGAGCAGAGCTGGGAGAGCCCAGCGTCCTCCGACGAGGACTCTCCATTGCTGTCCCTGTCTCCAAAATCTGCTCCTGCTCACTTGTGAGCTGTGATACACCAGGTGACAACACTACTCTATCTTGCAAAAAAACCACCGAGGTGTGCGTCTCTGCGCTGGTGCTGGGTGCGCTGAATGCTGGTGACGCTGCTCCCTCAGAAGCTGGTGGTTCCTCTGAGGAGTGCTCCTGCTCTTCCTCCTCGACAGTGAGGAGCGGGGCTCTCGATGGTCCTGTGTGGGAGTAAAGGCATGAGTTAGACAAGTGAAATGTATGTTGCAGACACATCCCATTGTGCAGATGCTTAGCACTCAATCTCTATGAACATCATATCCCATATTAGTCACTCATGAATGCTAAATCAGAGGGTTGGAAATCAATTCTGTCACCAGCTTGCTCTTTTCCTTCTCTCCGTCCCCCACTTCCAGCTCCTCTGCACCTCCGACGATCTCCAGGGCTGCCTCCTTAGCACTCGTTAGGTGCGCCAGGGATGGTGGGCCTCCTCCTGTCCTCCCCCTCTCCCTTTTATTGTGGGCTCTCTTCTCCTGTAATGAGGGACACAAGTGGAGTTTGAGAGAGATTGATGGAGTGAATGTAAAGAATGGATGACATAGATGTTTAGAGGGAGACTATGAAGGAGTGAGGTGCACAAACCATGTTCCCTCCCTGTGTGTTGTTAGTTGTTGGCATTGCATAAGAGTGTGAGTGGTACATTGTAAGATGGTGACGCGATTCTGTACAGAGAAACAGAGGGATGGGTGAGGGTGCAAGGGATGTTAGAGTGAGTTGGGACGTGCGGGGGAAGGTTGCCAATGCAGAGTGATGGGGATGAGAAGAGATGGGAGGCAGATTGAAGGTAAGTGTGAGGTTATACTCACTTTTTCAACAGATCATTAAACCTCTTGCGACACTGCACCCAGGTGCATGTGTAGACCAACCTTGAACTGACCTCCTCAGCAATTTGCAGCCAAGCTGCCTTGGTATGCTGAGGAGGCCTCCTCCTTCTGTCTCCAGGGAAGAGGACCTCCTTACTCCGCTTACTCCCTCCACAAGAGGGGAGCAGCCTTAGGTTTTTGCGCTGTCATGCCTGCAGCAGCCAGCACTTCAGGGAACAAAATGGAAATTAATCTGCAGAGGGGACATGGCCCCTTTAAATAATCAGTCCAACATTGCTTCATCAGAAGCGAGCAGCTGACCCACACCCAGCAATTGCCTTGGAGAACCCGCACGTCGGCCTTAACGAGGCCAATCAATGCAAAATTTCAACTGCAGGGCGGTGGGAACCAGGAGTGGGTCCGGAACCCACTGACCAGCGGACCCACTACCATCCCGCCTCCAGGCGCAAAATCACGGCCACCAAGTGGGACTGGGAAGCTGCAGTTTTCAATGGCTGGATCCCAGTCTAAGTGCATGTTTCGACACTTCACTCCATTGTGGGTAAAGAAAGTAGGAAAAAACACTTCCATTTATTTTTTTAATTAATTTTCAGGAAAAGGGCATTGCTAGCAAGGTCAACATTTAATACCCATGCCGAGTTGCTTTGTGAACTGCTGCAGTCCATGTGGCGGAGGTATGCCCACACTGCAGTTCGGTGGGGAGTTCCAGGATTTTGATCCAGCGACGATGAAGGAATGATGTTTTATGTCTAAATCGGGATGGTGTGTGACTTGGTGGGGAACTTGGAGTTGATGGTGTTCCCATAAACCCTATCCTCCTAGGTGGTGGAGGTCGCGGGTTCAGGAGGTGCTGTCGAAGGAGACTTAGCGAGTTCCTGCAGTGCATCCTGTAGTTAGTACAGACTGCAGCCACGGTGCGCCAGTGGTGGAGGGAGTGAATGTTTAAGGTGGCGTCATTGATGGCCTCAGGACATCCAAAGATGCTTCATAACCAATGGATTATATAATTTTTAAGATAATGAGGTAGACTTGCTGTATCTGGTTGATTGATGGCTGGCGTAGATTGAATTTGTAATTTAATTCTGCAGCTGGATAGAATCCTTGCTCACAATATTTTCTGAGGCATAATATTACCATAAGTAAATGGCCATCGATGCTGTTATGCAGACTTTTCACACAAGGTTGATGGAACTTGCTAGAAGTGGCCTGCTACAGAAACTTCAATGAAGCTCTCCCATGTTGGGTGCCAGAGTATGTTCATGATCTTTCTCTCTGCTTTGTTTCCTTCATGGATTTTACTTAAAATTCTTCACAGCAAATTGATTTTCCAAGATACGTTTCTAGGCAATAATGCTACTTTAAAATGTACCCAACCCAATAAAGACATTTAGATCTTTAGAATCATTTAGTGTGGAAAGCTTTCAATTCAGCTTTTCCATTGCGTGTTGAAGTGCTACACTCACTGCAACAAAGATAGACAGCCTGAGGAAAATATAACGTTCAATATCTAAATGGTTGTAATCATCATGAGTCATTCATTAAGAGAAAATTGAAGGACAGAATAATGCCTGAATCACCAATGATATCATTAATGTAATTTTACATGGAGACTATCTCCTAATCTTGCCTGACATGGTACGTTTTAAGAAGATATTTTTGTTTAAATTCAAAGATTATCAAATTAGCTACTATTCAAATTTTATTAACATTGACTTACATTATAAACTTGTCCCTTGCAAAGAGAAAGATTTTGTGCATTGGAAGGTTGCCAAGGTTAAACCATTCTTTAAATTGGATTCCAAGTCAGTTCTGAACAATTACACATTCACTTCTGTTCCATTCAGTCTATATAGGTAGTTTGTCAAATAAAGTTTACAAATGGTTAAGTACAAGTGACCTTCTCAACACTAGCCCATGCACACCAACCTAGAGAATTAAAAAAAAAGCTGACTAGCAGCTTCATAAAAGCTGACAGTCCTCAAAAATCTGAACTCAATCACAGCCAAATACAGGCTATGTCAATGTTCCCGCTATTTTTTTTTGGGGGGGGGGGGGGCGCGGCCCCTTTAACAGCCCATTCATGCGCGGTTTTTCCATGTAAAAGCCAGTGAGCGCCCTGCGCGAGACTTCCAGACCGCAGCACAGCTGCACGGCCGCACAGCTTAACAAAAACATTGCCTATGTCATGTCGTTATACTAAAAGTGCGTGGGGCGCAGACTTATCAGAATGTAAACTGCAGGAATCCCCAACATTTCATCATTTGTATAGCAGAAACAATATTAAAACACATGAAGGGAATTGTGAAGGTTGACAGTGCTGAGACATTGGATTCAATATTAATCCCCCATCGACGGGCGGGAGAGGGTTTGGGGGGGGGGTTAAAAAGTTAAATACGCCGGAACGCGACCCCAACACACCACGTATGGGCCGTCCGAGTGTCCCACCGTGGAGAGGCGGGGCACTTAATTAACATATTTAAATCTGGCTATCACAGTGCAATTGGGAGCTCGATTAATAATTTATTGCTACTGCTGCAGGGGTTTCCCAGTGATTGGGAAACCCAGCAGTGAATGGGAGGCGGAAGCTGCAAACGGAGCGAAAAAATGTGAATGTGGTCCTTCCGTTAAGTTCGGAAAAACATCCACATCTCTGGCCTTGCCAGGTTCTTCGGCCATTTTTGTGCCCCCCCCACCACCCCTACTACCTCCCCCACCCCGCCCCCCACCCCGCACCCTCCCCGCCTCTCCATAAATAATATTGGGGCCTTTATTTTTCAACAGGGGTCAAGCGGAGTGATCGTTAGAAAATTTGACTTTTCACACTTAGGGGGCGAAATCCCCATCGTTTGCGCGCACCCCCCCCCCGAGGCGATAACCGCGCTGGGTTGCGCTCCAATCTTCTGCGCCCGGAGATTATGACATCATCTCCGGGTGCAGCGCCCCGGTAGCGCCTCGTAAGAAAAATTCGCAATCGCGCCCCGCAGCAGCGCCGGGCGATGTTACCAACTGCTGCAGGGGTCACGAACACTGAGGCCGGCCGCTCGCGGGGCGCAACTTAAAGGCGCGGTGGGCGGCCGGCCAAAAAAACTGCGGATTTTAAAAAGTATTTATTTTCCGTCACCGGTCGCGGCGACCATGCTGCGATCAGTCAGCCCGGCACTCTGCATGAGTGCCGGACTGATCGCGTGGCACTCCCGCTCCCCGGTGGCCCACATATCTAAAAATAAACCCGCAGAGCTCGCAGCGTGGGGCCCTACCCGTTAATGCAGGGAAGAGACCCTGCAGCACGGCAGTGCCAGGCTTGGCCACTTGTGGCGCTGCTGAGCATGTCGCCCCGGATCAGGACATTCCCCGTCTCTTGCATCCCAAGGGGCAAGTTGAGCTTGATTTAGTGCTCCACTTCCCTCTTGGAAGAAAAAATGGGAATTTAACTAATGTTTGAAAAGGTTAGCGCCTGGTGCTAACTTTCCAAACATTTTTTACTTAGCGCCTCAAATGGCCCTCTGGGGGAATTTCACCCCCTTAATTTGGTGCATTTTCCAGCATTTTCCAATCCTGGATTCAGCCTTCCAAGCTAAAAATGCATTTATCTTGGCAGGGTTGCAGATATTTTAAATGTAAAAATAAAATAATTGTGTTTTTTAAATAAAATCCAGCACCTTCCACTGCAATTGCATTCCAGCTACACAATACTAGTCCTTCTCAATTCTTTATTTGTCCTTAACTTAATCAAATCTATTGCTATCAATATTTTATTATTTTCCAGGTTAGTTCCACTGTATTAGATTCAATTTATTGACAGTAAACATCTGGATATTCGGGTAGATTTTGTCTTTCTGCGATAGAGTAAAATGTGTGATAGCGAATCAGTAGCCCGTTTTACCTATTTCCTGATTTGTATTTCCATTTACTTCAAAAATCGGGAGAGATGCAAGATGGCTGCCGATTCGCTATCACCCGATTTACACTATTGCACAAATTCAAATTCACGTTAAAAAACAACAAGAAAAGGATTAAATCCACAGGTCTTTTGGTTACATGGGTTCTCTTCTTCTCATGGCAAAGTTATGCAGAACACAACAAATGAAAATGGCCTTTAATACTTTCTTGGGACTGTCGTGACATCAGAAGTGCTGCTTTCACATCCCAGTCGTATTTCTACAAAGATCCAGGTGCAGCATTGAGCCTCATTGTATTTTCTTTTGGCCTCGATGTAGGAGTTCCGGACTGATATCAGTAGCCAGGGCATCAAGGGGTATCCTTGGTCCACCAGCAACCAGCTCTCCATTCTTCCTGCTCCTTCAAAGAGTTGTGACATTGTTGACTGTCACGAGATGAAAGTGACACTGCTGCTCCAGAGCTATCTTTTTGCCACCAGTATTATTCGATTTTGGTCGTCTGAAACCACCTGCACTTTTATGGAATGAAAACCCTTGAGAACCATATATGACACAGGGTTGGTGCCCGAGTGGCAACATAGGTGCCATTATTGAGATTTTGCATTCCTCGGAACCCATCCACCTGGTAGAAGTGCAGCGTCCTCTCCAGCTGTCCCTTCCTTTCCATTGGGAGAGAGATAAACGTATTTCCCCGGGCAAGCAAGGCCGCATGACCTGCTTGATGCAGCAGTGGACGGATGCTTGGATGATTGTGTCAGCTGTGGCTCAGTGGGTAGCACTCTCGCCTCTGAGTCAGAAGGTTGTGGGTTCATAGTCCACTCAAGTTCACGCGCCCTGAGGCCTACCATCCACAATTACAAGGATCGTGGGTGCTGCTAGGGTGGGGTCGTGCCACAGAATTCATTCTTCTAAGTATTGGGTTGGTGTCAGAGGTACATTCTGCTAAGAAGATTTTTTACTGCGATATCGGGGGCAATTTTAATCCCACCTGACAAGAACAGGGCAGCCACAAGTTAAAATCGCCTCTAAAAACGTACTGCTCCATTCCTGCTCAATATCCGTCCACTGCCATCTTAACAGGGCCCTTTTTTACATGGTCAAGGTGCCCGCTGGACCAGGCGGGAGCCTCATTCATACATGCCAATCGGGGTCCAATGAAGTCATTAGGATCCCAATGGCATTTTAACCACTGACTGAGCAGCACTGCCACCGTGACCACACCACTTAGTGAAACCTGGTCTGCAGGAAAAGAGCCTGTAAGGTAAGTATTAAACTTTCCTGTGTAGTGCCAGGGGAAGCAGTAGGGCTCCTCTGGACTCCACAAGGAAAGTCTAGGGGGGAAAATTCGGTAGCGACCATTTTGGGGCGCTAACATTGCCTGGGCGCTAACTTTAGCGGCCGGCGCTATTTAGCACTGGCGACCACGAAATTCAGTATTAGCGCCCCAAGAGGGAAGTGGAGCACTAAATCAAGTGCTACACACTCCCCTTAGGGCGCTAACGTCGGGGAGCGGGGCGCTACCACAGAGCGCTACTCAAGCTCAGACGATGTCAATTACAAGTACTCAGACAGACTGGCGCCTTCCAGTTCTTAAAGGGAAGGTTCAATCATGTTGCACAGCCTCACTCTGATCATTGTTGCTTGTGACCTGGGCCTGCAAGGAGCTGCAAACCATCATTCACAAATCTCATGGCTGATCAGAGGCCCAGGGAGAGAGCTCGCCAGTTCAGTGGCCAGGCTTTGGAGGCTCTGGTCACGGCCGTGGAACGCCGACGGGCAGTGCTCTTCCCGGACACTGGCAGGAGGCCATTGCCACAGGACTTCAGGAGGATGTGGAGGGAGGTGGCCCAGTACGTCTCGGCCAGAAGTGTGGTCCACAGAACTCCCACCCAGTGCTGCAAGAAGTTCAACGACCTCACCCGGGTGGTCAGGGTGAGTACATGCTTCAAAATCCTCTACATTCCACCATCTCAACCTCACTCTGTGCACACACTGTATAAACCGCCACATCCCCAACACTCACCCACCAACTATACCCACCTAATAAAAGTCACATCCACAACTCACGCCTTGCATACATTAACAGCTATTCAACTATGGTAGGCACATCTGCCAAACACATGGCTGCACACTCACTCACACACTGTCCTTTTTCTTGCAGGCCAAGCTTGCTCATAAGAGGAGGGAGCAGAAATGCACAGGAGGAGGTTAGGTGGAGCTGCATCCTCTTACAGACCTGGAGGAGCGAGTGCGCAGCATCATTGCGGCCCAGGTCATGGGCGCTGTGGCAGTCGGAGAGGTCGACCCCTTTGGGGACAATAACGTTATGTTCATCACCACTCTCTCTTCTCTCTTACCACTTCCCCCTCACAACACGAGCCCTTCCCACTTTCCATCTAAGCATACTGTCTCCATTCCTTGCTCCCTTCCTACCCCCCTCTCCTGATGTTAAACCCACTCTTGTGCCTTTATGCTTTCAGATAATCAGCCACCATCTGACCAGCCTGTCCCTCAGCCTCCCAGTGGCAGCGATGCGGGAGAGGAGGAGGAACACCAAGCCGGAGCCTCACTGCCTGCGTCTCCCGAGGGCGAGACATCCGATAATGGGACCACGCGGTTGCTGGAGGGGAGCAGAGAAAATGGCTCTGATGTGGGTGAAGCTCCGGGACCCAGCGGGCTGCAGCAACGCCACGGGGAAAGGGAAGCTCGGGGGCCATCTCCCCGGAGGGTGAGTGCACGCACGAGTTCTGCTGCACAAGACTCAGATGAGGACCTCGATGTTGAGGCGATGACTACACAGGCAATGGGCATGCACACTGAGCTCATGGGTGCAATGGCAAGGGTGTCCGAGAGCATGGATGCACTGGCTAGGAGTGTGGAGGAGTCCGCCTCCAGCATTGCTCTCATCTCTGCACACACCATCGAGCCCATCCTTGGCAGTTTGCAGAGGATGGTTGCCTCGCAGAGAGACCGTAGGGACCCAGAACCCATGCCGCGTGTCATGGGTGAGGTGACAGCAGCTATTGCAGCGCAGGCCGAAGCAATGCAATGGCTTAGTGCTGTAATGGAGTAAGTGGTTGGTGGCATCCAATCTCAGACTGCTCTCATGCAGTCTCAGATTAATGCCACGCAAGCTCTGACTGCTGCCATCATAGCTGGGTCACCCACAGTCCACTGGGGAATCTCACAGTGCCGCAGCAGGCCAGCAATCTGTGCTCGGGCAGATTGCTCTGGATGCTGAGGTTCTGCCCCGGGGGAGTGGCAGTGTGTCGGTCAAGCAGGAAAGTGCTGTCCTCTCTAAGAATTTTCCCAGTAAAAAAGTAAAATTTTTTAAAGCTTTTCGTTTTACATACAGACGGCAGCTTTTGACACATTAGAACCCCTGCGACTACACCTCATTGTCTCAGTTGTATCTTGCTATGTCTTTGATGTGGTACCTTCCTGGCTGACTTGATTAACTTTATCACACCTCGGCAGATAGTCAGGATGATTTAATTTAGTGGTCTGCAATTGTAAGGTACACATGCTTTGTTCTCTATCTATATATGCTTTGGCGATTCTGTATCTAATTTACTTCACCTGAGGAAGGAGCAATCGATAGCTCCGAAAGCTTGTGATTTCAAATAAAACTGTTGGACTATAACCTGGTGTTGTGCGACCTCTCAATTCTCTCTAAGAATGACAGCATTCCTGCTCCCACCACTGCCACTCCGCCATTGCACTTGCCACAGCCTGTAACCCAGCCAGCCCAGACTGCTGCCGTCCATGCTGAGTTGGTGCAGTCTGCAGCCGGGCCTTCCAGGCCCAGAGTTGGTCAAGGGCGTCCTGCAAGGCCATCTGCAGTCTCTGGCTCCCAGATTCAGCAGCCTTCCACCAGCCTTGCTGCAGCCATTGGGGCCGCATTACGGAGGAGCAGTAGGGTTGGGAGGGGGGAACGCCAAAGTGGAGGGAAATCATTGAGGAAGGGCGAGTAAATAATACGTTATTAGCAAATGGGGGGGGTGGTGTAAATAATTTGATGTGTTTGTAAATATATTTGAGTTTGATAACAAATAGTTCCATTTGCTAAGAACCAGTTGTGTTTGTTGATAACTTGTGTTTCTTTATTATTGGTTGTTTTTCATAAGAGAGAGTTGTGCACAACAATACATGTTTAATTCGACGTAGCACATTTTGTGATGTTTCTCATTTGACCTTTGCCCGGTGATAGAGGCTGCGAGCTGGCTGTAATGATGTGGTTGTTCTGAGCAAAGGTCATGTGCTATCTCATTTATTGGAAGCGCTGTGTAATGAGGCGATCATGAACGGCCCTTGCAGAAGCAACATTGAGTGGCTCCTTCCTACGTTGCTGCTGCTCCTCCTCTTCTTCATCCTCCTCCTCCATCTCCTCCTCTTCTTGTCCCTCTTCCTCCTCCTGAGGTGAACCTGCAATCCCTGGTGGCAATGGCTGGGCCCTCAGAATGGCCAGGTTGTGCAGCATGCAGCACACAACAATGAAAAGGGAGGCTCGATCAGGGGAGTACTGCAGGGCTCCTCCAGAGCGGTCAAGGCAGCGGAACCATTGCTTTAGCACGCCGATAGTCTGTTCGATCAGGTTCCTGGTGGCACTATGGCAGTCATTGTATGTGTGCTGAGCAGGAGTGTTGGGGTTGCGGAGGGGTGTCATCAGCCAGGTGGCGAGTGGATAACCCTTGTCTCTGAGCAGCCAGCCGCGAGCTTCATGTGGTGGGTGGAACAGTGCTGGGAATCCGGTCTCACTCAGGATGAATGCATCGTGACTGCTGCCAGGATAGTGGGCATTGACGGCGAGGATGAGCTGTCTGTGGTTGCACACCAACTGAACGTTCAGAGAGTGGTAGCCTTTGTGGTTACGAAACACTTCTGCATTGTGATGCGGTGCCCGCAATGCCACGTGGGTGCAGTCAATGGCGCCCTGAACCATGGGGAAGCCCGCTATCCTTGCAAAGCCACATGAGCGTTCATCCTGTTTCTCTCTGGTCATGGGGAATGAGATGTACTCCCTTCTCCTTCTGTGCAGAGCATCTGTGATCTCCCGGATGCAGCAATGAATGGCGAACTGTGAAATGTTTGCAATATCCCCTGTTGAAGCCTGGAAGGAGTCGTTGGCGTAGAAATAGAGAGCGACTGTGACCTTTACTGCCACTGAGAGAGATGTCCTGGTCCTGAGCTGAGGCTGGAGGTCTGGCTGCTGGAGGTGGCAAAGCTCTGTGACCACCTCCTTGCTGAAACGGAGCCTTCTAATGCACTGCTCCTCTGAGACATGAATGTAGGAGAATTGCTCCCGGAATACCCTGGGAGGGTAAGGTCTCCTGTGCAGAGCCCTGTTGGCCCTCCTCACTCTGGCCATGTTTTCCAATCTTTCTCTCTGCCTTCAATGCCTCCGAAGGTAAAGCTGGAGGGCGAGGTCCCGTGCCAGTACAGCCCCCATTAAGTGTTGGAAATGTTGCACTATCAAATGTAACACAAATTAAACTGATAAATTTTTCTCAGGAGCAAAACTCCTTAAAGTAGGAAAAGCTCAAATGGGTCAAAACGCCTGTCTGCTTCTGTCAAACTGACAAGGCAGCATTGTTTGCCGAATAAAAAAAAATGTAAGTTCACGCCTTTAAATATCGCTCCTCCAGCTCTCAGCCGACTGCAAACCGCCTCCTCTACCTGTCGTTTCTAATGGCAGGCACTGAGGCAGGGGGCGAGAATGAATTTCTGGTCCGGGGCGCCACTGGGGCGATGTGCCACCGGATGACGTCATGATCTCTGGCCGCAGGCGGGCATGGCGACAGTGGTTAGCGCCGCCTGCAGGTGAATTTTGCCGGCTGCGCTGACATCGCCGCACCCGGGCGGTATGTCATTACCACCCCGTTAGCGCCCCCGGAGGCCTTTACTGCCCCGGTTGTCCTCCCTTCCTACCCATCAAGACCTGGCGAAACCCATCACAACTTACACAAGTACCGGCAGGCAGCCTCTCGGCCACCCGATCTTTCACTGTCAGCAGCTGGCCAACTGCCTCTTTCCACCCATTTTGGGTGGGTCGCTAGCTGGTGGAATGCAAATGAGGCCTGGGCGTTAAAATAGCCTGTGGTTTGATGCTCCCTTCACCTCTGCCTGCATGAAACCAACTAGTAAAAAATGCCCCCCATACTTGCTAAAAAAAAAATTTCTGTGGTGTAATAGGAATAAACACAGGATTCCCAGTGGTACGAAACTAAATAAACCCCTGCACATTAATAAACACCTTGGCCTCCAGCCTTAGTGCTTTTGTTTGTATAGGAGCCATTTATTCCTTGTACACTCTGGGAGTCTTAGTTTTATTACTTAATCACATTGTGTATAAACATGAAAGACCACATTTGCCAGCGAGAGCAATTCCCTGATCCCTCCAGGACACCATTGTAAAATAATCCAAATGATAATGCGTTAGAAATATTAGAATTCGGCAATCATCATTTTTATTACTTAAATATTTGAAGGGCGGTCCATTTATGGGCTGTATTGAACAACAGGGCCACCATTTTGAATTACATTTGTTCAATTTAACATTTTGCTTTATGTAAGCTGGACTCCTGTTAAGTTACTTAGGACAGGCCTATTTCATACATAGGAAGGCACACATTGCTGATGAAACATAATAAAAAGGCACTTTGGTGCATGCAGAGTGTGAATGCTCCAAACGAAGGTCTAAAACGGAGAACAATTTATTGAAATGTCTAGCACTTGTTTCCATTTAGATCCTAAGCTGCTTGTCTGGGGGGACTTGGCATGTCACAGTCTGCTCTTTCGAGAGAAGCTGGTGGCTATTGCTGATTTCCCTGACAATAACTAAATAGATTATCCATCCTTAGGCACTGGATTTCTGAAGAAGAAATCCAGGCCTTCAGATAACGTCAGAGATGAGGGATTCATGGCTGAGATCTTGGAAGTTGGCATATTTCAACGGTCGCAACACATGTCTGCTTCTGAAAGTGACAGGTTAAAATGTGAAAGTATTTTACTCCCAGACTCCACTTTATCTTAATCCCTCAGAATGGTGGCCCTGTTGTTACATACAGCAAAGTGTGACTGAGCTTGGTGCAAGTCTGATGGTTTTATGCATATATATGAATCTATCGAGTTTTATGATGACTATTTCACTCATTTTACTTTTTTTTATAAATCATTGGGGAATAGCTAGGAATTTTTAATAGAGGTGCCTTTAATCTCTATATATGTTGATTGAAATAAACTTTAAATATGGTAAACTGCCATTAAGATGTCAAGAGCAGATATGTCACTATAATATTAACCTTGTTCTACTAAAATAACTAACAAACAAATAAAAATAAAACATTGAACAGAAACTAATTCTGGTCTTACTTTTCCTGTGTCTCTTATCCTGTCCCCTCATTTCATTAATTTTATGTTACTGCGACTCAATTTATTCTAATATTTTAGTATCCCTTTTTTAATGTTTAATTGCTTTACTTACCTGTTTTTCTAAGCCTCTTTCTGGAAGTGGAATTCATGTCATCCAAAAGCAGTCTTTCATTGGCTGAAAACCAACTGCAGAGGCTGGTTTTTCCAATGCATTGAGGCTCTGGACTTCAAAATCTACTAAGTTGCGCCACAGATACGAGCAGGTTAACTTTTGATGTGTTTTAAAGGTCAATCTGTAGCTATCACTCAACAAATCATATCTTCAATAGCTCCAGCAGTATGAACACTCCCCAGCAGCACCCTGTGTTGTTAATATACATATGACAACAGTCTTGCCATGTGCCAGATTTTTTTTTAAATTGTTGTATAGATTGTCATTTAACTTTAATTAGATTTGCTAGCGTTCTATGTAATCACAGCTTTAAAATATCATGTTGTTTAGCCTATCCAAAATGTAATATGAATAGCAACAAAGTCAACAATAATTAGTCCCTACAGTATATGACTCACAGCAGATTTATAGTTAATAGAAAATAAGTGGAGTGTACCCAACTGTAAATTTGTACAACAGAATGGAAGCTGTCAATCCTTATTTCAAACGTAATTAACGTCACAAATTTTAAACACTCTTCTACCCCCATCCAATAATTAATTGGAAGATAGTAGTCTAGCTTATGATAAGAAGGTTTACCCTAATACTTGACATTTTAGTCATTGTATGGTAATCTATTACAACTGGCTTTACAGTGCCATTATTTTATTTCTTTGCCGACAAAACAACACTTCAAAAGTTATTCAATGGTCACAAAGCACGTTGAGCTGTCCTAAGGACATGATAAAGCATTATATAAAAGCAAGTTCTGCTCTCTTTCACTTTGTATCGATGCAAAGCAGTTTGGGATGTGCATCAATGCAAAATCAACAACATAACTTGGTTGTCAGGTCGGAAATGTGACTTCCATGTGCACTGAAGCCGGGAATTGCAAGTCCTCAACGGTTGGGTTTTGTATTGAAGATAGTAAAACTCCAGCCTGGTGTGAAGCCATGTGTCAAAAGTGGCCAACTGGTCCATTGTACCTCCTGAGAACATTTCAAAGCAATTATGAAATATTTAAATATCAACAGAAAATGCTGCAAACACGCAGCAGGTAAGGCAACATCGTGGAGAGAGAAACAGATTTAAAGGGGGTGATTTTGCTTTGGAGGCTCTGGTCACGGCCGTGGAACGCCGACGGGCAGTGCTCTTCCCGGACACTGGCAGGAGGCCATTGCCACAGGACTTCAGGAGGATATGGAGGGAGGTCGCCCAGTACGTCTCGGCCAGAAGTGTGGTCCACAGAACTCCCACCCAGTGCTGCAAGAAGTTCAACGACCTCACCCGGGTAGTCAGGGTGAGTACATGCTTGATTGACCTTGTTAAGCCCGCCCAACGGGCTTAGTAGGCCAATTAAGGGAAAGCCGGTGACAGAGAACGTCAGCGTATGATCTTTCATCAAAAAATTTTGACAGATGAATTGTCTGAGAAGCTGTCAAACACTGACATTCTCTGTTGTTTGGTGAGTCCTTGTACTCAAGACTCATCAAACCTATTTCCTGAGCAGAAAGCAGATGGCTGTCGCATCGGAGAATGCAGCAGCCATTCTGTCATCTCTGCCATTGAGATGCCGGAGCCTCCAGATCCCCAACGATTGAAGCCTGCAGGAAGAAACAAAGGTAAGGAAACTTTTTCTAACACTTTTCACTCACCTCACATATTTACCTCTCCACACTTGCACCCATCACTCACCTACACAGCGCACTTTTCGAACCCTCTGACCCCCGCAGACCCACTGCTCACCTCGCTGACCCTGGCGGGGTTTCCTGACATCGGGAAGCCCGCACTTGTGTTGGAAAAATGGGGATAATCCTCTTAACTGCCTGTTAACTACTTGTTAACAGGCAGTTAAGTGGCTTTAATCCCCTTCCCGCCTCAAGGAGACGGGTCCCAGCGCGAGTCGGGGACCCTCCTCCTGGGAAGATGGCACGGAGGTGGGTTGGGGCGGGTTCAGTACCCGCTCCCAGTTTCTGCCATTTTCCCGCCTCCATACCAGCCTCCATACCTGCCTCCCCAGGGCTGGCAAATCGCCCCCAAAGTTTCGGGTTGATGACCATTTGTCAGAACTGGAAAAGGTTAGAGAAGTAACAGGTTTTTAAGCAAGTGTAGGGGCAGGGAAGGCGGGAGGGGAGGAAAGAACAAAAGGGAAGGTCTGTGATAGGCTGGAAGGCAGGAGAGATTAAAAGACAAAAGGGATGATGGTGCAAGGCAAAAGGAGATGGTAATGGGACAAGTTAAGAAACAAAAGATGACTCTAGATGAGGTGTAAATGGCAATGGCAGCATCATCAACAGCTGCCGTGTGAGAAAAATAGGGGGAAAAAATATAGGGGCCGAGGCTATAGACTGAAATTGTTGAACTCGATGTTGTGTCCAGAAGGCTGTAAAGTGCCTAATCGAAAGATGAGGTGCTGTTCCTCGAATGAAATATTGTCATGTTAGGTGAGAAGGGATGTTTTTGTGCATGCTCCAACATTAAACATTAGTTGCTTGTAGATAGGAGCTCAATTGATGCTGAGCTCAATGTAAACAGCAGCTGGCAATATAACTTGGATAAAGGAATAGAGAGTGTATATCCAAGTTTGCAGATGACATTACGTTAGGAGGAACAGTAAGTTGCGTAGATGGGAGCAAGAAATTGCAAAGGGACATAGACAGATCAAGTGAGTGGACAAAACTGTAGCAGCTCGAGTTCAATGTAGGAAAACGTAAGGTCGTCCTTTTTGGATCCAAGAATGACAAATCAGAATATTTTCGATTAGGAACTGTGGAGGAGCAAATGGATTTGGGTGTTCATGTATACAAATCACTAAAAGCTAGTGCAAAGGTGCAAAAAGTAATCAAAAAGGCTAATGGAATGTTGGCCTTTATCTCAAGGAGGCTGGACCACAAAGGGGAGGAAATGATGCTTCAGTTGTATGGAGCCTTGGTCACACCCCATCTGCAGTACTGTGTTCAGTTTTGAGCACAGCACCTCAGGAAGGATATATTGGCCTTGGAGGGGTTACAGCGTAGATTCACCAGAATGATACTGGGGTTTAAAGGGTTAAATTACGAGGACAGGTTGCATAAACTTGGTTTGTATTCCCTTGAGTTTAGAAGGTTGAGGTCGATCTAATCGAGGTGTTTAAAATGATAAAGGGATTCGATAGGATAGATACAGAGAAACGACTTCCACTGGTGGGGGAATCCAGAACAACGGGCCATAATCTTAAAATAGGAGCAAGGGATTTTTAGGAGTAAAATCAGGAAGCACCTTTTCATACAAAGGGTAGTGGAAATCTGAAACTCTCTCCCCTAAAAGGCTGTGGAAGCTGGGTCAATTGAAATATTCAATACTGAGATCGATAGATTTTTATTAGGTAAGAGTATCAAGGGATATGAATCAAAGGCAGGTAAATGGAGTTGAGGTACAGATCAACTATGATCTGATTGAATGGTGACACAGGCTCAAGGGGCTAAATGGCCTACCCCTGTTCCTGTGTTCGAATATAACTTGAGTTGGCTACTGCTCATTGTACAATACTGATACCTGTCCGATACCAGGGTCTGTAGTATAATGCAATTCTTGATTGCATGTGGAAAATACAGACCTAGGGTAATTACCACTAGTACTGCACTGCAGTCAGTGGTAACAGATGGTTAGACCCGGTAAGAGTGTATCAATGCAACTACACACATGATGATTCCAGGAAAGAGCTATTTTTCTTTTAAGTAACTTTGGTATTCTGTTCCTGTTTAATAGGAGCAAACATGAGAATCCCAGTGGTACTCAACCAAACACATTTCTGTGCATTAATAAACATCTTGGCCTCTAGCCTTTGTGCTTTTGTGTACGAGCCATTTATTGCCTTGTACACTCTGGGATTCTTAGCTTTATTAATTAATCACAATGCTAATAAACATGAAAGACCACATTTGCCAGTTAGAGCAATTCCCAATTCCCTGGTCCCTGCAGGACACCACTGCAAAATAGTCCAAATCATAATGCATTTGGAATTTTTAAATTTAAGAATTCTGCAATCAATATTTTTATAACTCAAATATTTGGAGGAAGGCCAGTGTGTGGATAGAGAAGGTTTGATTCATTTAATATTTTACTTAGGATATACTGGACCCCAGCAAAATTACATAGGGCAGCTCTATCAAATGCTTCTATGTGTTGCTAATGCACCTGGTATAAAATTGAGAACTTATCTAAAATGTTTAATATTTGATTTCCTGCTAGTTTCTGAGCATCCTGTCCTGAGAGACTTGGCATATCACAGTCTGCTCTTCCAAGAAAAGCTGGGGGCAACTGCTGATTTTTCTGATAAATAACATTAAGGAAAGAACTTATATAGTGCCTTTCATGACCTCAGGACATCCCAAAGCGCTTCACAGCCAATTAAGTATTTTTGAAGTGTAGCCACTGTTGTAATGTAGGAAATGTGGCAGTCAATTTGCACACAGCAAGGTGCCACAAACAGCAATGTGAGCTCGGCACCATCCAGGACAAAGCAGCCTGCTTGATTGGCACCTCATCCACCACCTTAAACATTCACTCCTTCCACCACCGGCGTACCGTGGCTGCAGTGTGTACCATCTACAAGATGCACTGCAGCAACTCGCCAAAGCTTCTTCGGCAGCACCTCCCAAATCGCGACCTCTTCCACCTAGAAGGACAAGGGCAGCAGGCGCATGGGAACACCACCACCTCCAAGTTCCCCTTCAAGTCACACACCATCCTGACTTAGAAGTATATCGCCGATCCTTCATCATCGCTGGGTCAAAATCCTGGAACTCCCTCCCTAATAGTACTGTGGGAGTACCTTCACCACAAGGACTGCAGCGGTTCAAGAAGGCGGCTCACCACCACCTTCTCAAGGGCAACTAGGGATGGCAATAAATGCTGGCCTTGTCAGCGATGCCTAGATCCCATAAGCGAATTTTTAAAAAATGACCCGATAATCTGTTTTAGTGATGTTCGTTGAGGGATAAATATTGGCCAGGATAATAAGGAGAACTCCCCTGCTCTTCTTGGAAATAGTGCCACAGGATCTTTTACATCCACCTGAGAGGGCAGGCAAGGCCTTGGTTTAACGTTTCATCTGAAAGACGGCACCTCTGACAGTGCAGCACTCCCTCAGCCTAGATTTGATATCTTTAGTGGGACTTGCAGCTATAAACATCTGACTCAGAGACAAGAGTACAATCCACTGAGTCACGGCTAACCCTTTGCATTGCAATAATCCTTAGGCATGGATTGGAGAGCAAGATTTCTCCTGTCGACTTTATCGGTAAATTTTTTGCGACAAGGAATTTCTCTTCCAGGATGGATGAAAAAGCGTTCCTGGAAAAGGAATCGGGGCTGTCAGATGAAGTCTAAAAGAGGGATTCATAGTTGAGATTTTGGAAGACAACGCACCTAAACTATCGAAACACATGTCTGCTTCTGAAAGTGACAGGTTAAAATGTGAAAGTATTTTACTCCCAGACTCCACTTTATCTTAATCCCTCAGAATGTTAGATACAGCAAAGTGTGACTGAGCTTGGTGCAGGTCTAATGGGTTTATGCATATATATGAATCTATCGAGTTTTATGATAATTAAGTAAAAACAAAAACAAGTAAGATAATCACTGAGGAATGACTGAGAATGTTTAACAGATATCCTTAATCTACCAATCAACTCTTTTACCATGAAGATAATAAAATCCATTCCTGCATAATAATAAACATTAGCATTCCAATGTCATTCAGCAAAACAAACACTTGAACCTGGGTACTGTTCTTGATCATCTTCAATTCATTGAAAATTGATCTGATGGATGGATTTTATATTCATGTTGCAATCAGCCTGAAACAATTTTTGTTTATTTTTGCTTCAAAAGAGTTTAAAAACATAGGGGTAATTACCTCTTGGGCAGTATACTGATAGAGCTGATCACCTGTCTGTTACAGAATCCGCCTGATTTTCATTCCCATGGAAATTAAAATCGGGCCAACTCAATAATGGGTGGGCATTCCTCTCCGCCAGTTTTCCGTCCAATCAGTAACAATATACATTGTTAGATAGTAACATAGGAATGCAAAGGACCAGAAAAGATCATTACAATCTACCTAGCTGGTCCCTGTGTCAAGGACAGTTCACATCCTTTGACAGTTCTCATACCACTGCATCATATGTTTCTGCAGGTACTTATCCAACTCCCTCTTGAATTTTCTGATGTAATCAGCCCCCATTAATTCTTTTGGCAGTCTATTCCCTTACATTCATCAACCACTGAATAAAGCATTTAAATTTAAGCTATCTTTTCATCTGCCACCTTCTACATTTGAGGCTCTGCCCTTGTAGAATCTGTGACTATAATAAGCATATTGACATTCATCTTGTCTATACCCTTTAGGTTCTTCAATCCTTCCAAAAATCTCCCCTGAACCTTCTCTTCTCCAGAGTATAATACACATAAAGTGATGAGGACCGTACAATTTTTTTTTAAACATGATGTAAGAAAAGTCAATGAAAAGAAAGGAACATTTTTCCCATCAACATTCATCCCTCCAGTACCCTAACTCTTCATTGCAGTGTAGGAAGAATTGAATCAAAAATATTATAGGTAAAGTTGGATTGGGATGTATCACTTACATCTCACGTTTTACATGTGATTTTTAAAATAATTTGTTCTGGGATGTGGGCGTCGCTGGCAAGGCCAGCATTTATTGCCCATCCCTACTTGCCCTTGAGAAGGTGGTGGTGAGCTGCCTTATTGAACCACTGCAGTCCTTGTGGTGCAGGAACTTCCACAGTGCTGTTAGGTAGGGAGTTCCAGGATTTTGACCCAGCGACGATGAAGGAACGGCGATATATTTCCAATTCAGGATGGTGTGTAACTTGGAGGGGAACTTGGAGGTGGTGGTGTTCCCATGCGCCTGCTGCCCTTGTCCTTCTAGGTGGAAGAGGTCGCGGGTTTGGGAGGTGCTGCCGAAGAAGCCTTGGCGAGTTGCTGCAGTGCATCTTGTAGATGGTACACGGTATGCCCGTGGTAGAGAGAGTGAATGTTTAAGGTGGTGGATGGGGCGCCAATCAAGCAGGCTGCTTTGTCCTGGATGGTGTCGAGCTTCTTGAGTGTTGTTGGAGTTGAACTCATCCAGGAAAGTGGAGAGTATTCCATCACACTTCTTACTTGTACCTTGTAGATGGTAGAAAGGCTTTGGGGAGTCAGGAGGTGAGACACTCACCGCAGAATACTCAGCCTCTGACCCGCTCTCGTTACCACAGTATTTATGTGGCTGGTACAGTTAAGTTTCTGGTCAATGGTGACACCTGGGATGTTGATGGTGGGGGATTCGGCGATGGTAATGCCATTGAATCTCAAGGGGAGGTGGTTAGACACTCGCTTGTTGGAGATAGTCATTACCTGGCATTTGTGTGGCACGAATGTTACCTGCCACTTCTCAGCCCAAGCCTGAATGTCATCCAGGTCTTGCTGCATGAGGGCATGGACTGCTTCATTATCTGAGGAGTTGCGAATGGAACTGAACACTGTGCAATCATCAGCAAACATCCTTCACTTCTGACCTTATGTTGGAGGGAAGGTCATTGATGAAGCAGCTGAAGATGCTTGGGCCTAGGACACTGCGCTGAGGAACTCCTGCAGTGATGTCCTGGGGCTGAGGTGATTGACCTCCAACAACCACAACCATCTTCCTTTGTGTTAGGTATGACTCCAGCCAGTGGAGAGTCTTTCCCCTAATTCCCATTGACTTCAATTTTATTAAGGCTCCTTGATACCACGCTCGGTCAAATGCTGCCTTGATGTCAAGGGCAGTCACTCTCACCTCACCGCTGGAATTCAGCTCTTTTGTCCATGTCTGGACCAAGGCTGTAATGAGTTCTGGAGCCGAATGGTCCTGGCGGAATCTGAACTGAGCATCGGTAAGCAGGTTGTTGGAGAGTAAGTGCCGCTTGATAGCACTGTCGACGACACCTTCCATCACTTTGCTGATGATTGAGAATAGACTGATGGGGCAGTAATTGGCCGGATTGGATTTGTCCTGCTTTTTGTGGACAGTACATACCTGGGCAGTTTTCCACATTGTCAGGTAGATGCCAGTGTTGTAGCTGTACTGGAACAGCTTGGCTAGAGGCACGGCTAGTTTTGGAGCACAAGTCTTCAGTACGACAGCCGGGATGTTTTCGGGGCCCACAGCCTTAGCTGTATCCAGTGCGCTCAGCCGTTTCTTGATATCACGTGGAGTGAATCGAATTGGCTGAAGACTGGCTTCTGTGATGGTGGGGACCTCAGGAGGAGGCCGATATGGATCATCAACTCGGCACTTCTGGCTGAAGATGGTTGCACATGCTTCAGCCTTGTCTTTTGCACTCATGTGCTGGGCTCCGTCATCATTGAGGATGGGGATATTCATGGAGCCTCCTCCTCCCATTAGTTGTTTAATTGTCCACCAACCTTCACGACTGGATGTGGCAGGACTGCAGAGCTTTGATCTGATCCGTTGGTTGTGGGATCACTTAGCTCTGTCTATAGCATGCTGCTTCCACTGTTTAGCATGCATGTAGTCCTGTGTTGCAGCTTCCCCAGGTTGGCACCTCATTTTTAGGTACACCTGGTGCTGCTCCTGGCATGCTCTTCTGCACTCCTCATTGAACCAGTGTTGGCCCCCTGGCTTGATGGTAATGGTAGAGTGAGGGATATGCCGGGCCATGAGTTTACAGATTGTGATGGAATACAATTCTGCCGCTGTTGATGGCCCACAGCGCCTCATGGAAGTCCAGTTTTGAGCTGCTAGATCTGTTCTGAATCTATCCTATTTAGCACAGTGGTAGTGCCACACAACACAATGGAGGCTGTCCTCAGTGTGAAGATGGGACTTTGTCTCCACAAGGACTGTGTGGTGGCTACCAATGCTGTCATGGACAGATGCATCTGCGACAGAAGATTGGTGAGGACGAGGTCAAGTAGGTTTTTCCCTCGTTGTTTCACATCAATCAACTCACTTGAAGAATCTATGACAGCTTGTGGTTAACACAAGTATAATGCAGACCTGTAAAAATTTATTATTAACTCGTATCACATTTGGAAGATCTCAAGGATATGACCCAAAATATCAATGTACTATTATCAGTAAATTTATTTAACTCTATCTATAACACTAGAATAATCACCATTATAACATTCAGTTTCAAAGATCATAGTAATAGTTACTGAGAATTAGCACAGCCAAAAGAATCTGAATTAGACAATAGCGCAGCATTTCTGGTATTTAATGAAAAAAAATTAAAATTCAAGTATCAAAGTTACAGCATGTATTTGTCAAAATTTAAAGCTCAACATGACATTATCATGCTTTCAAGTTAAATCTCTTACTTTGATTTTTAATTGTAAAAGATACAAGGGTAGATTTAACTCTTTGTTGTATGAGGTCTATGCCCCACTACACTGCCCCAGGATTTCTTGGGGTTTCTTCAGTGAGTGGTACTGACCCAGTATAAGGATGCTAATGAGATGGTGCCCCTCTCACTCACACATCACTTTCTGTGTGTGCCCATGGGGTGCCCAAATGGAGAGGCACCCCAAAAAAGCTGGCGGTAGGGCTTGTGCTGGTACCCCCTGCAGACCCGAGGGTTTGTGGGGTCCAGAGAACCTTGAAGATACGAGGAAAGGCAAGGTCGATCCCCGCTGCTCTCCAGCAGCAGCCATAAGCTCCCAATGCCGATGGCCAGGGCTGCAGCTGTAGGCCTCTCTGGCATTTCTGTTCCTGCATCTGATCACAACAGAAGGCCCTGCCATGGCGTGGGCCTGTGCCAGGAGAGAGCATTAGGCCATGCAATTTATCCAGACAAGGAAAATTCACTGGACACCTCCCCTCACGGGTGCAATGCACATCTGGTATGCTGCGCTTGCCTGGCACTCACAGGGGCTGGAGAGAAAAATCAGCTCTATAACCTTTTTCATGCAGTAGCAGATTTGGTAAAGTGTTGAACACTTATGTTGGTTTCAGTGATATACTGATTCACATTGTCTTCTTGCTCAGCAGTTGTATGATTGTTCTTTGTCTTCTCCTTGAAATATTCTTCACCTCAAAGACTTCTTCTATTCCAGGACCTTCTAAAGTTTAGTGGAATGATGTTTGACCTTAAATACCCTTAACCTACTACAATCTTAACATGACTTCAGGCAATGGGACTAATCAGAGCAAATGAATCCATTGTCATCAATCATTTCAACAGAGATGTTTCAGTTCAAAAAGACACATCCATAAAGTTAGTGGATACCAAATTAATTGGAATAGCATAACTTTACTGATTATTTTGTTTAGTTTCAAGGATTTTACGGCATCATGTTATCAGCCACAAGACTGGAGAAAATAAGCCCTTTTGTTTGTCTTCCTTTGAGCTAGACAAATATAGCAAAATCGTGTATATCAAGTTAATCTTTATCTATATAAACTTCAATGTTGCGGCCCACAAGACTTAAGAGAATAAATCTCATTGTCTTCTATTGAGCAAGCCAGATAACTTCTGAAAAACTCAACCATAATGCTTGCCTTATCTACATATTCGCCCACACAATTTTAAGTTATCAGTCACAAGATTAACTCAAAAAACCATTTTGCTCATTCATCATTCTCGATCGTATTTCTGTATGGTCTGCACTGCAAAAACTGATCTTACTTGAAATGTTTTAAAATAATTAACCCTTAATCAACCTGCACCTTAAGCTTGTCCTATAGCGTGGAACATGTGCCAAGTTACTCAGGGAAAGTTGCTTCTCCCACAGCTGAAGCTTCATCTCAAAGGCCCGAATGTTCTCATAGTATTCTGTTTCTATTTGGTTGAACCGCTTCATTCTGCCATTGAGTGAGTTCAGGTGTTCTGTAATATCCACCATGAAAGCAAAGTCTTGAAGCTACTCATTGTCCAGTAAGTCAGTAACATCTTTCTAATCCATGGATCGCACCATGCAATTGAAAACAGTGCTTCAAAACAGTTTCCCGACTTAGCCACCGAACTGCAGTGTGATATGGCAGTCACATTCTTCCAACAGTCGACTAAACTGCTGACGGTTGAGAGCTGGACCTCAAATAAAATTTACCGGTTTAATAACCACATCTATAACATGATTCATTTTCAAAGTTTTATTACATGGAGCTTCCTGATGTAAAATGAAGTGAAAACTACTCAACTGATAGCTTGGGTTGATACTTTGCAATTTGGCCTTCAATTTTGGCACAACTCCATCTTTCTAGCCCTGGCATGGCCACACTCACAGCTCTTGTCCAGTCCACATCCAGCCTGTCCAGAGCTTCCACCGCTGTGGTTGGCACCAATTCTACAAGCTTCTCTGTTCTCAACATGTTCTCATCAAACTCCATGAAGGAATACTGCTAGTTGAGCCATGTCAGTTACGTCAGTGCTTTTGTCAATTGCAATTGAAAAAGCAGAAAATGACTTTGCTTTGTGCTGTTGACTGTTCTAATACTCAGCTAAATCATTGATTCCCTCTGTAATTAAGTTTCTTGAGAGGCAGCTAGTTGCAAAGGCTTGCCGTTGATCGGGATACATTGGGGGGAATGTTAACCTAAAAAAAACAGGTATGTTAGGAGCATGGGGGTAGTTAAATTGTTAAAAATCGGAATCCCGACCTGAACCCGCCTCCAACCCGTCCACTTCAGATTTTAACGGAGGCGGGACGGGAGCCGGGACAGGGGGCGGGCAGACAACCCGCTGCCAGAAAGTGGGACGTCAATTTAAATATTACAATGAGGCTGGAAGCCTTTTCTTTAACCTCCATTTTGTTTTTAACTGTAGCTGGTCGGGTTTACACTCCTCGTAAAACCCGGCAGTTACAGCAAGGCGAGGACTGCTGCATCCAGGAGGTAAGTGCCTTTACACCTACCTCCTGGATCCAGGGTCCCTGCCCAGCCCACCCCCCATAATCATAGACCTCCCCACAAGGCCTCCGATCACCTTCCCAGACACGCCCCCCCAACCGATGATCCTGAGGCCTGCCCTGATCTTCTCTCACCCACACCAATGATCCTGAGGCCAGCCACGATCTTCTCTCTCCCCCCCACCCTCGCGATCCTCCAGACCCAATCTTCCTTCCACCCCCTGATTCTCCGGTGGCCGGCCACAATTTTCCCTCCCGCCCCCCCACCCCCCGCCACCCCGATCCTCCAGCCATGATCTACCCTTCTCCCCCGACGATCATCCGGAGGCCGATCTCGGCCCCCACCCGATCCCTCCCTCCCTCCTCTATGCGGCCTAGTGCTGCAGGCCTACCCGCCCAGAGCCAGCCATCCTCTTAATCTGGCTGGCTGTGGGTGGGGAACAGAGGCTTTGCATTCGTTAAAGTCGGCAGGGCCTGCGGGAAACCCATTCTCCCGGGTTTCCCGCCTGCCTCGGAGCTTCCCGCCCCAACCCGCCTTCCCCATTAAAATCCAACCCGTTATTTCTGCACTTTTAGCATGCAGTTCGTCAAAGATTCTCCCTCAGAAAATGGTTTTGTTGACCCATCTATTTATTGGGCATTCACATTATTTGCCTTAACAGCAGCATCGCTTACATGACGCGCATTAGTAAACATTAATTGCTGCCCCTTCAGTAATTGTGCTAGAAGGACAAGGGCAGCAGGTGCATGGGAGCACAATCACCTCCAAGTTTCCCTCCAAGTCACACACCAACCTGACCTTTGGACATATATTGCCATTCCTTCATCGTCGCTGGGTCAAAATCCTGAAACTCCCTAACTAACAGGGCGTATCTTCATCACATGGACTGCAGCGGTTCAAGAAGGCTCACCAGCACCTTCTCGAGGGCAACTAGGGATGGACAATAAATTCCAGCCTTGCCAGTAATGCCCACATCCCATAACTTTCCTGTGAATTTATCCTATTTCTCACCATGGTTTGCTTCATAGGGGGTGATTTTCTCACTGGAGGCGAGATGGAGGCGGGTTTCAGCTTGGGTGTGCCTGAAACCCGCCTCCACTGATAGTTTTCAAAAATTTGCGATTTTCCCATGATTGTACACTTGATTTCAGAGGTGTGGGAAGCCTTGCTCAATTAGTGTTTTGGGACTGAAACTCGCCTCTGTTGACAGCACTTTTCTAGTCTGATTTTATGGCTTCTTGCTCCCTTGGCTCACTCCACAGCATTTCTGCTTCTCCTGCACCACCTCCAACATCTTTTCAGATACGTATATCCAATTCCAAGGCAAGGGCCTACCCGAGGCTCTCAGATGAGGCGCTGCAAATGTTGTTTGAGGGGGTGAGAATTAGCATGCAGGTGCTCTTCCACTCATCTCGGAGGAAGAGGCCTGCCAAAGAAACCAAGGCTGTGTGGGTACAGCTGGCAAGGGATATAACCTCCAGATCTGTGTGTAGATTGGAGACTGTTTCTGTGTATTGATGAAATGCCATCCCTATTGGAAAGCATTAACATGAGTTGATGCCAAAATGTTGGCGTTATGCCATCTGTTACTTCGCCTTAGGCAGCTCCACATTACGGGCAAGGCCACACTTGCGTTGTCAGGTTGGTGGCCTGACTGAAAGGAGGCCAGAGAGTCATGTCCATTGTCAATGAAGTCCTACGATGGAGCCAAGGACATGTGCCAACTTGGCCAACCTATACAAATCTGGCCATGATTAGTTCATCCCTTGCATCTCTGGCAGCCATGTGCTCGCGTGCTGCCACTGCCGCTGGTCGAAACACCGGTGCTCTGACCTCCTCCTGCTCCTCCTCCTCCTCCTGCTGCTCCTCCTCCTGCTCCTCCTCCACTGCTCCTCCTCCTCCTGCTCCTCCTCCTCCAGATCCTCCTCCTCCTCCTCAGCCTCCTCCTCCTCCTCCTCCTCATCTTCATCTGAGGAGGGCTGGAACTGAGCCACTTGCTCATCAGGAAGCTGCAAGCCACGACGCTGTGCGATGTTGTGCAGTGTACAGCAGACCACGACCATTCTGAAGACCCTGAATGGTGTATACTGCAGGGCTCCACCTGATTGGTCAAGGCATTGGAAGCGCATCTTCAGCAATCCAATGGTCTGCTCTATGATGGACCTGGTCGAAGTGTGGCTGGCATTGTAGTGCTCTTCAGCCTCGTTAGCTGGCCTCCTGATCGGCGTCATTAGTCACTTCTTCAGGGGATAGCCTTTGTCACCAAGGAGTTGGTTTGGTGGATTGAAAAGCGGAGGAACATTAGAGTGCCGCAGGATGAAAGAATCATGGCAACTGCCAGGGTACATGGCGCAAACATGCAAGAACTCCTTCTTGTGGTTACACACCAGCTGTACGTTGAGGGAGTGGAAGCCCTTTCGGTTGACAAAGATAGCTGGGTTGTGATGGGGCGCCCTAAGGGCCACATGTGTGCAGTCTATGACCCCCTGCACCATTGGCATGGCTGCCATATTTGCGAATCCAACCGAACGGGCGGTTATACTTGCTTGATCCCTTGTGAACTAGATGTAATTGTGGGCCTTAGCAAAAAGGGCATCGGTAACCTGGGTGATGCAACAGAGAGATGCCGCTGATGTCTGATGATCCCTGGAAGGAGCCTGAGGCAAAGAAGTTGAGTGCGGTGGTGACTTTGACAGCCACTGGTAAGGGGTGTCCACCCATTCCTCTGGCACCAGGTCTTGCTGCAGCGGGCCGCAGATCTCTTGGACAACCTCACGCGAAAGTCTCAACTTCCTTTGGCACTGCTGCTCACTCATGTTGAGGTAGCTCATCCTTTGTCTGTAAACCCTCTGTCGGGGGTCTCTCCTGCGGCGAGGTGCCTCGATGTGCTGGCGCCTTCTGCCCTGTGCAGCATCAGGTGGCTGAGCAGTAGGTTGGGGCTCCAGCTGATGTTGCTGCTGAGCTGCCTGGTTCTGCTGCTGCCCTGGATGGTCCTCATCCTCATCTGAGGTCCAAGGTGAAAGAAAATGTATGGTTCCCATTCTGCTTGCAGATGCCTCCTCTGGGGAAGCGCTCATTGCAAGCGGGGCGAGGGTCTTCTCAATAGGTCCCACAGTTGATGGAGTCAAGCTGTAGCACCTCCGACTTCGGAAGGCCTTCTAAAAGTGCTCAGAGACCTTTTAAAGCCAAGGTCTGGCACCTGCAAGTAATCCTTGCTGCAGTGAACGAGGTCTTGTTCGACCTGCAGCAGTGAGGAGGCCACCCACGAGTCAACCCGCCAGGTTTACCTGGCGTGGTTCAGAAGTTGCGTGAAGCACGCTGAAATGATGGTAAATTCAAGAGGGCCTCTCAAAATAGGATTAGAGAGGCCCTTAACAAGCATTTGCAGTAGTTAATTAACGCTATGGCCAGCTGGAGGTGGGAGCGTTTCCTGACTGCCAAAACCGGCACCGGCGAAATCCCACGGAGGTGGGTTGGAGTCTGGTTTCGAACCCGACCTCTTTGATTCTAATTTTCCCGCCTTCCCCGACTCCAAACCCGCCTCCTCCGGCGTCAGAAAATCGCCCCCATAGTGTCTTCAAACATATTCTTTTGGCACAGCTGTCTGTTGTTTACAAATCAAGCATGCGGGTTTTAAAAGTGTTAAAAATCTGAATCGCAACCCTAACCTGCCTCCAACCTGCCCACTTCCGGTTTTAACAGAGGCGGGACAGGGGGCGAGCGGACCACCCGCTCCCAGGAGGCGGGGTGGCACTTCAATTATTATAATAAGGCTGTGTGCCTCATGTTGAGGCACCATTTTAAATTTAACTGTGGGCGGGCGGGTTTCCCAGGCCTCGGGGAGGACTGCTGGATCCAGGAGGTAAGTGCCTTTCCACTTACATGCTGGATCCAGCGTTCCTGCCTCGCCAACCCTCCGAGATCAGACAGCCCCCCGGACCCTTCCAATCTCACCCCAACTCTTCCCCCCCCAGTGGCCTCTGACCCCCACTAGGCCTCCGTTCTCCAATCCCCCCCTCCCCACCACCCCGGCCTTCGATCCTCGGCCCCCGACCACCCCCCCACCCTCAGCCTCTAACCCTCCCTCCAGCCTTCAATCCCCTCTCTGGCTCCACCTCCAACCTTTGGCTTTCTGAGTCCTCCACGATCTCCATGCTTCGACCCCTCCACGATTTCCATCCTTCGACCCCTCCACGAGCTCCATCCTTCGACCCCTCCACGATCTCCATCCTTCGACCCCTCCACGATCTCCATCCTTCGACCCCTCCACGATCTCCATCCTTCGACCCCTCCACGATCTCCATCCTTCGACCCCTCCACGATCTCCATCCTTCGACCCCTCCACGATCTCCATCCTTCGACCCCTCCGCGATCTTCATCCTTCGACCCCTCCACGATCTCCATCCTTCGACCCCTCCACAATCTCCATCCTTTGATCCTCCCCCACCCCCGATCCCTCCCTCCCTCCTCTCTGCGTCCTGGTGCCACAGGCCTTCCGCCCGACAACCATCCAGCCTCTCCATCTGGCTGGCTGTGGTTGGAAAACTAAGAAGCTAAATGTTAATCAGGCCCTGCTATTAAATTCGGCGGGGCCTGAGGGAAAATCGTTCTCCTGTGTTTCCCGATTGCATTGCAACGCGCCCCCCCGCCACCCGCTCCCTACCCGCCTCCAAGGTAAAATTCCAGCCAATGTTCCAGCAAAAGAGAAACACAATGATTGACAGCATTTGTGGAAGTCAATGAAAGTGATCAAAGAGGATGCTGATTCGGTGGAAGCAACAAACTTCAATTGTGAGATGATAACAGAACTTATTTGAAGAAAAAAGTTAGGAAGCTAACAATGCAACTTTTTGGCTTTCTTCAGCAATGATGTATGACAGAGATCCACTTGCCAGGTATGACTTATCTTCACAATTATCTTCAAGGATGGAAAATACCAATTTAAAATTTGAATGGATAATCAATTGTACTTTAACAGCCTGAGAGGACATAAGTAAAGCAAAGTTCAGAGCAAGAAAGTAATTTATCATTGAAACAGTTAAGAATAAGAATATAGATGTGACAAACCTCAGAGATTATTACTGCCTTGTTGTTTTAGGCTGTTCTCGCAATCTGATTGTAAACTTCCACAAAGTACTTTTTAAAAATTGGTGCATTATGCACATTTTGCATGGTTAGGCAGTTTACGTCTTTGTATTTTCAAAGCAAAAAAAAATTAAAAATCAGCAATTTCACTATTAAAATCACAGTCTAAATATGCAAACAGCAAATTTATTATTCAAAACCTTTAAAAAAATCAACCCTGTGTTGAAACCATGTCATATCTAAGTTATATTTTATACACAACCTGTGGGCTAGCTAATAACTCACCTTACTGAGTACCAAATTCTGAAAATTAATATAAAGGCCCAAACGTTGATAATTTATGTTGACACTTGCTGAGTTCACCATGTTAGCTGGAGTGGGGCATCTCGCAGTGTGCCCCGTTAGTTAGACTTATTTGTGCACGTTTAGATTTTAAAAATTTTTGCCACAATGTTGCTGGAAGTGTGAGCTGATAACGGCACAGTGAGGGAAACAGGGCATCTGGGACCTTGGTGAACAACGGGACAAACAGTGTATCTCCTTAACCAACGAGATTAAAGGATTGAGAAATAAATAGGAGAAGGACTGAGAAGGAGGGTGAATTAGCATGGGTGAGTTCAATGTCAAATGAAAAAAAATAAAGAGAGGGAAAGAAAGATTGGACTGAGAGAGAGCAAAAATAGACAGAAAGGAAAGCAAGAAAAATAAATATAATTTAAAATTTGACATTTAAAAAATCTCCAACAACAATTAAAACCTGAAGGAATAAGACTCCACACTTGTAATAGTTAATTTTCAGGGTACTTAGCTTGGAATGGACAAGACTTAACTTTCTGTGGCGTATTTAGTTCGTATCTACCGTGCAAATACAGCAACTTCACACCATTCAATGCATTTCAATGGTGAGCCAGGCAGCGAGATGCTGTTTTCGCAAAGCTAATGGCGAAGTGGTGAAACTCAGACAGCAACTTTTGGAATTTTGAGTTTAACTGCACCTTTTCCCCTTGCCTGAAGTTGCTGTACCATTTGCGCATTGAAAGGAAAAGTAGAAAAAAAATTAAAATTAAAAAATTTGACATTTTTAAAATCTCCTAAAGTAATTCACAACCTGAAGGAGTGCGGCTCCACAATTATAATTGTTCACTTTGTGGGTAAAAAAGGTTGATTGGCAGTCTTTAATACTTATTATGTCGTTAAAAGGGTACTTATGTTGTTAATTACTAGACTGAACTTTCTGCAGCGAGTTTAATGGGCAATTCATGTGCAAAAGCAGCAACTTCATGAAATTCACGGTAAGGTTAAGGACGAGATGCTGTTTTTGTGAAGCTAACAACAGAGTGGCACAAATCATGTTTGACTAACTTGATTGAGTTTTTGATGAGGTAATGTGAGGTGTTTGGTTTCCTCACCCTTACAGGGGTTCTTTAACACTGGGTTTTACAGAAACAAAATGGTAGACGACACAAAGGTTTAGGTTCAACCCAAAACTGTTAGTTTATTAAAACCAACAAAACACAGACAAAACCCTGTTGAGATTTGGCTGAAACTTACAATCACCCATACGGCTGGTCATGGCCGACGTCGATTTCAGGCTGGGAGCTGGAGATGACCGTCCTCCCTTCCTTCTTACACCTGGCTGTAGTCAGAGCTAGCTTCCGAGAGAGAGAGAGAGAGCTTCCGAGAGAGCTTCTGAGTGAAAGAGAGCTTCCCAGAGAGAGCTTCCGAGCGAAAAAGAGAGAGAGAGCTGTGGTGTGTTTCCTTCTTACAGCTCTTCCGTCATGCCTTTTCGAGTCTGGGCCTTCCCCCAACTCTTGTTTTCCAATACACACCTAGTAATCCAAACCACAGGATGTGTACAGGGCTGAGGGATAGAAGACAATTCCTTATCTTGACTCCCCCCCACCGTGATACATATTTAATGTGATTTATTCTTACTGCAGATGTGTTTTGCCCAAGGTTAAAGTGTTTTCCAGGAAGTCCATTGTTCCAGCGAAACTGGCATCGTTGTCTTATCCATTGAAGATCCATCGAAACCCATTAAAACACAAAGTCTCATTGTTCAAAGTTAAATCACCTATTCACCGCTAAATCACCTATCGAGATGCTCATTGTTTCAGTTAAACTCAGAGCATTGTCCAGATGTTAATTTTTCCCATCAAAACCAATCATGATTCAAGGCCTCACAGTTCAATGTCAATTTCCTTTTCAGAGTTAATCAAGAGTCAAAGCTTTCATTGTCCAGTATCAATGTGTTCTCCAAGAACTACAGACTTTAATGACTGGCACCTTTTCTGTGCCTCGAAGTTTAACCGTTTCATGCCCTTACCACTGGGCCAAACAGGCTTGCAGCATTTTAAAATCTACAGTAACGGAAAGGGTGGATGAGGGCAATGCAGTTGATGTTGTGTATATTGACTTTCAAAAAGCGTTTGATAAGTACCACATATTAAGCTTGTTAGCAAAATTGAAGCCCATGGGATAAAAGGGGCAGTAGCCTCATGGATACAAAATTGGCTGAGGGATAGAAAACAGAGAGTTGTGTTGAATGGCTGGGTTTTGGACTGGAGGGAGGTATACAGTGGCTTTCCCCAAGGTTCAGTACTAGGACCACTGCTGCTTTTGATGTACATTATTGACTTGGACTTGGAATACAGGGCACAATTTTGAAATTTGCAAATGACACAAAACTTGGAAGTGTAGTAAATAGTGAGGAAGATAGTAATAGACTTCAAGAGAACATAGACAGGCTGGTGGAATCGGCGGACACATAACAGATGAAATTCAATGCAGCAAAGTGTGAGGTGATACATTTTGGTAGGAAGAATGAGGAGAGACAATACATACTAAATGGTACAATTTTAAAGAGGGTGCAAGAACAGAACGATCCTGGGGGTGTTTTTGCACAAATCGTTGAAGGTGACAGGACAGGTTAACAAAGCAGTTAATAAAGCAGATGGGATCCTGGGCTTTATAAATAGAGGCATAGAGTACAAAAGCCAGGAAGTTATGATAGACCTATATAAAACACTAGTTCGGCCCCAGCTGGAGTATTGTGTCCAATTCTGGGCACCGCACTTTAGGAAGGATGTGAAGGCTGTGGAGAGCATACAGAAGAGATTTACTAGAATGGTTCCTGGGATGAGGGATTACAGTTACGTGGATAGAGTGGAGAAGCTGAGGTTATTCTCCGTAGAGCAGAGAAGGCTAAGAGGTGATTTGATAGAGGTTTTTAAAATCATGGAGGGTTTAGATAGAGTAAATAAAGAGAAACTGTTTCCAATAGCTGAAGGGTCGATAACGAGAGGACACAGATTTAAGGTGATTGGCAAAAGAACCAGAGGCGACATGAGGAAAAACCTTTTTACACGAGTGGTTAGGATTTGGAATACACTTCCTGATAGGGTGGTGGATACAGATTCAATACTTGCCTTCAAAAGGGAATTGGATATATACTTGAAGGAGAAAAAATTGCAGGGATATGGGGAAAGAGTGGGGGAGTGGGACTAACTGGATTGCTCTTCGAAAGAGCCGGCGCAGACTCAATAGGCCAAATAACCTCCTTCCAAGCTGTACTATTCTATAATTATATGAAATAGCCCAGCAACTTGTGACGATTCGCAATTCATGAGGTATCTCTTTCTTGGCACAAGTAGCTGGCCGATTTGCGCATTAATAGCAGCGGTTTCAGCAAAATCTGGGCCATTGTTTTTCTTGTATTTCATATATTCATCTTCACTTTATTTCCTTCCTACTTTCAATGATGTGTCACTGCATTGTTCTTTAACCACTTTCTCATCTGTAATGTTCACTTAATCCAATATGCCACTCACCAATTTTTCACAGATGGGAACAATGAAATAAGAATACGTTGTCATGTAAAATTTTGTTTGGTTAGGGGATGAATTGCAGGTGTGTGTGGAGTTCCATATTGATTCTGGACATTTGTCTGCACTTCTGTCTACACTACTTAAGAACAGTTTGCTTACCCACACATACACGCACACATACACGCACACACACGCAAGCACAGCCCAACTACCTCTTGTTATATCTGTAATTAATACAATGTGAGGAATTTCACTATATCTACAAATCTAGTCAAATGACATCACAAAGGCATACAATTTTCTTCTACTAACTTCATTCAGCATTGTACTGAAACACTAGCAATCTCTTAAAGATGCCAAAAATATCTTAAAATAGCAGTTACATAATTTAACCATATAAAAAGATGTAGTGTACTAAAAAAATATCAGTTAAAGACTTTTAATGTACTTTTGAGGACACTGATGATCTTTGGAAATTTCACACCTTATTTCTGCTGTCCTACCAGTTGTACCCAATGATGTGTTTGATACTTATGTAATTTGATCTTGAAGAGATCTAATGGTGCCTATGGCCTCCCTTGGTAAGCTATTCCAAAAAATGACCGCCTGCTCAGTGAAGCAATGAAGATAGATGAATTATTGCTTAATACCTTTTTAATGTGCTATTTTGCTGTTGCAATTTGATGGTTTGCATATGCATCAGACTAACTGCCATTTTAGATTTCAAAGGACATGACAGAATATGCAATCATTACAGTATATAATAATGGTAGACTGAGTAAGGCATAAAAAGTCCCAGAAACAGGAATTGTATTTGCATGTTTGCCCGGATTTTGCGGTCGGAATAACGGTGAGGCTGTCAGCGCTCACTGTTATTATGGAGTAAATCGGACATCAACTTCCGGTGCACAGTTAAATGTGGAAATCAGGAAGTTGCTGTCCAAGTTGCCCTGCTCCTCCAGAAGCTCCGCTCTAACAGTATCTCGCCAAGAGACTCAGCATTCAAATACAGGGAACGGTGTGAAGTTAAGGTTCTTACCCACTAGATACCCACTAAACACGCCAGAAAAAGTTAGGGCTTGTCCATTCAAGTGTAAGTGAATTTTTAATGGCGTGATAAGTCTTAATTACTGCCAAACAACCTCTCAGGCACTGAAAATTAACTTTTACTCGTGTGAAGTCACATTCCTTCAGATATTAATTATTGTTTGAGATTTTTAAAAATGTAGAAATTTTAAAAAAATTACTTTTTCTTTCTGTGTCTTTTTTCTCTCTTAATCCTATCTTTTTTTCCCTCTTTCACTTTCTGTACATGATTTTACATTGAATTAAATATTATAATTGGTATTTCCTGGTTTCGACTCTGTGCTGCTCATTAACATTTCTACAATCTGATTGGTTGAGGAGACACGCCATTGTTTGCCCTGTTCACACAGGTCCCAGATTCCCTGTAGAGGGCGCCGTGCTGTTTTAGCTCTCTAATTACTGCAAATCGCTGTGTAAAAGCCCACACAAATTCTGTGGGCAAGTGTAAGCTCAATGAATGGCAAGCGCCATTTGTTCGCTGCTGACTGCAAAATCCGGGACATTGTCTTATCATATTTTTCAGCTATAACTCAGTGATTTATACTACAATGAATTACTTTGAAATCAAATGATTATTGTTATGTAGGCAATGTGGCAACCATTTTGCATGCAGGGAGATCCCACAAACAGCAATGAGAAGAATTGCCAGTTAGCTACTTGTTTAGTAGTGTTGGTTAAGGGAGAAATGGCAGAACACTGAGAGAATTCTTCAAATACTGTCATGAGATATTTAATGTCCATTAGAACCATTGGAACAGGCAGACGGAACCTTGGTTTAAGAACTTATCCAAAGAGCAGTATCTCCGATAATGCAGCCCTCTCTCAGGACTGCACTGTGAGCCTAGTTTCTGAGCTCAGGTTCTGGAGTTGGGCTTGAAACCACAATCTTCTGATTCAGTGGCAAAACTGCTCTCAACTGAGAAAAACTGACACTCATTAATACTAGTTAATCCTTTCTCTTAGCCCTCTGTGGCAATTGTTGCAGAAGATATAAAAAGAAAGAAAAAGAAAGATGATATAAACAGGCTCAAAAGGGCCATATTTCAGAAATAAGCAATAAGAATAATTACAAATTGTAGTTTCAAATGAGATTCTTTATATAAAGATAAAATGTATATGAACCAATGCAAACATCTAGCTGTTCTGTCAGGATACTCACTGTAACAAGAACAAACAAAATCATAAGCTGCTACTTTGGTCAATGTTAAAACACCTCTAAACTCACTAGGAAATGAAAAAGTGGGAGACATTTTGGCCCCGATATTAACTCGGAGGCGCATTGGGTGTGGAGGGGTCCGATATCGCATGGGAAACCCGGAAGTGAATTCAGCGCCTCTGTCAATTGCATTTTAATGCAGTCACCTCATTATCATTTTACTCCCGGGTATGGCTTCGATTGCGCGGCAGTGGGGGAGGTGCGGACCCGCATGACGTGAACTGAACTCCAGTATTTAAAGGGCCAATACAAAGATGGAATTTGCAGGAGTTGGGAGTTGGAAGCAAGCGAAGACGAACTGTGAGAATGGATTTAGGACAGTCAAAGGCTTCACCCCGCTTCAATGACACCTCCCTTGATGTACTGCTGGGGGCAGTGAAGAGCCGGAGAGAGATACTCTTTCCCAGCAATGGGGGGAAGAAACCTACTGCTGCCACAAAGAAGGCATTCCTGGAGGTGGAAAAAAGGTCAGCAGCAGGAGCATTGTGCCATGCTCCTGGATTCAGTGCAGGAAGCGCTTTAATGACCTAACCAGGTCAGAAAAGGTGAGTACAGTTGCACATTCACCTATATCCTGCTATGCACATCAACGCCCCCCCTCACTCTGCCTTGTCAAGCCTACACCAGCACATCACTCCTCACACCCAGTTACCTTGCAAGTGGACCTATCCGTCTCTTTCTATGCACTTCCACACATCCTCATCTGTCCATCCACCACTGCCTCATCCTTATGCAATTTCCTGCCCCTCTTTGATAGTCACTCTCAGCAAATGCTCTCCATTTATCAGGTGAACATATACCATTACAGTCACTCATAGGTCTGTTCTTTCCCCTGTTGCAGAAGAGAGCGTAAAACACAAGGGAAAGGGAGAGAACTGGAGGTGGGCCTCCACAGATCACACAGTTGACAACTGCAGAAGAGGAAGCGCTCGAGATCAGTGGCGTCACAGCGTCCCTGGCCATTGGAGATGGGGAGATAGGGGCCTCCCAGCTACTCGGTGGCAGAATCAAAGATAATGCACGCACATGTCATACAACATTCAGTCATGTTGACTTGATTTCAGCAGTGAGTGAAATATGATCATCTTCATAATGATAAGTTGCAACATTCTTACCTTGCCAGTACTAATTCATATCTTTTATCTCCGACGGGGCCTTCACGTGTACAGCAGGAGTCCATGGACCTGGGGAATGATGACTCTTCAGAGGAGATGATTCCTTCTGAGGATGCACCATCACAGGACTCATGCTTACCATGCACCAGCTCAGATACTTGCACTTCAGTGGGACTAGTTAGACAGATAGTTGCGTTTTCACCTGGTGAGTCACACTTCACAAGTAAGCAAGAGCAGACGGTGGTGGCAGGGACAACTGTGGAGAGTCTGCCAAATTTAATCCCCAACTGTAGCTAAACCCACGCACTCCTCCATGTTATTATTCCCCTCTTTGACTTTGTGCGATAGTGTAAAATGGATGATAGTGAATCGGCAGCCAGTTTTTCATCTCTCCCGATTTTTATTTTCATTCATTTCAATGAAAATAACAATGGGGAGAGATGTAAAACGGGCTGCTGATTCCCTATCATCCATTTTACACTATCGCACAAAGTCAAAATGACCCCAAGTATTACTTAATTGTCTTTGTACCAGCTTCAAAGCTCTTTAAAATAATCTGATCCTAAAGGTAATTATGATGAGACAAAACTAGACAGGACATAGCCTTGGCTAACCTTTAAGCACACATTGCAGATGCATCTTGCTTGTTGTTGCCATGGGCTCACCTACATCACAACCTACTGTGGCAGAAATTCCCTGGGGGTCACTGGAGCTGAGCAAAAGGTTTAGATGTGACATGCTTCTTTAAAGGGTATTTACCAGCAGCTGTTTTCTGTATGTGTACTGTCATTTTCTAATTCCCATGAAAGTATCTTCACTGGGTTGTAAACTATTGGGATATCATATTATATTAATAACTTGAAATGGGAACATTTTCGGAAGATCATTTTTAAAAAATGTCCTTGTACAATCTGCATTTTAATTTTATCTCTTAATCTTTAAGGCCACTTCAAACAAGAAAATCAAGTATGTCTCATTCTTTGACCAGCATCTGCTTTGGGTCTTGATGTTTTGAGGGCCATTAAGCCTATTCCAAAGGTCCGTACACAAATATTGAGAACAGCAGCTACCAATTTCTGACTTTTTTTTTCCCTCTTCAAAGGTGGTACAGTCATCAATCCTGTATTTCCCTGCTCTTTGTTAGTTCCAGCAGTTAAAACAATCATTGTGTGAAATCTCCCATCGACGAAGCACATGTGTGGGCAACATTCATTCTCGTTATAAATAAGAACCCGGAACAGCCTCTCTGTCAACAGCAATTGACCATTGATAGATTTTAAAAAAAAATTATGACCTACAGGCCAAACATGGCAACTTTGGCAGATACACATGGTTTCAATGGTGGTGAGGTGAAATTCTTATTTTTATCAAACAAATCTGAACAGGTGGCACTTCAGACATTAGTGATAGAGTTTTTCACTTTTCTCAAAAACATTTCAAATCTCAATTCCCTCCTTCTCTGATGGAAAAGGTTTTGTTTAATGGATACCTTCAGTAAATTGTTATTTGCCTTATATTATTCTAAATGTCCTTCATTTTTGAAGCTCTAAGGGGACTTTAAAAAAAAAAATAACTGCATGCAGAAAAAAGATAAAATGAAAAGAATTGAGAAGCCAAACACCAGGCAAACATACAACAGCAAGGCTTTATACTACCAAATCCTTCATTACATTCACTGACCTTTTAAATAAGGCATTTATATTCCTTTTCTCATTGAAGGTTTAATCAAAATTGTACTCAAATATAGATATACACTGACATTACCCTGTGGAGCAATAAATTTGCTAAGTCTGGAGAACAGTGCAGAATGTCTAGAGGGACATTCACAAATGAGCAGAGCTAATGGTGAGGGAGATATACGAAACAACCAAGAGAGCAGGTTTCAATTTAGAAATATGGTATTATTCCCAAATCGAGGGCGATTTCTCTGGATCAGTCTGTAGTTTCTGTGCTGCAGAACTTCACACTTCCAAGTGATCATAAGGAACACGAAAGGGGTTTTGAAGTTAAAGTACTTCATTTAACAAGGATTTGTGCTTAATACCGGGAAAGGATTTATTTTAAAAAAATCCGAGTCGAATGAATAAAAACGTTGATTAACTCTCCAGAAACATTTTGCCAGGAGTTCATTTTCTCACATAAAATGGAACATTGGACAACCGCCTTGCTGCAAGTGGGATGCTGGGAGTGTTTTATGAGCCTGACAATATAGATGAGCATCACTTTATTTGCCACAAGATCACAGTGTACCTATCTGGTAAGATTATCCCAACACTGCAATTAAACTTGACTGGTTTTAGTTTGAGTGGAATTGATAGCTTCCCCAGTCTAAACGCAGACCAAAGTTCTTAACACTGTCATGGTGCAATATCTCTTTAAGTGAGCTGCTTTGTCGATTGGTGTACTGTTGGGGCTCGATTTTGTCAATGGGGACGTGATGGAGGCGGGACTCCCACTTTTTGGGTTGTAGTCCCGCCTCCATCGATTTGTGGCCAACCCACGCTACTTTCCCTTGATTGATCTTGTTAAGCCCGCCCAGCGGGCTCAGCAGGCCAATTAAGGGACACCTGGATACTGGTGACGTCAGCGATTGACATTTCATCTGTCAAGAGCTTTTGACAGATGAAATATCAGCGTTTGACAGCTCTGTGGAGCTGTCAAACACTGACAATCTGTCTTCTAACTTGAGTCCTTCTACTCAGACTCAGTTAGAGAGCTCTCCAGACCAGAAAGCAGAGGCTGCAGCTTTTGACAGCTCAGCGGCCATTCTGCTTTCTGTGCCGGTGAGCTGAGGGACTCCCGAGAACTGAAGGGAGGAAGCCTGGAGGAGAAAGAAAAGGTAAGCAAAACTTATTAAAACACTTTACACACACCAAACACACTTACCTCTGCACTCATGCACCCATCACTCACCTGTACACTGGACATCTCGACCCCTCCAAGCCCTGCAGACCGACGGTCCGCCTTGCTAACTTGGCGTGGTTTGGAGCCGTCGGGCAGCCCACACTTCAGGACTAAAAATAGGGATTAGCCAAAAAACTGCCTGTTAACTACCTGTTAACAGGCAGTTAATTGACACTAATCCCCTTCCCGCCTCGGGGAGGCGGCTCCCAGCACAGGTCGGGTACCCGCCTCCTGGGACATTGGCATGGAGGCGGGTTGGGGGCGGGATAGGTACGTGCCCCCCGAATCTGCAATTTTCCCACCACTCCCGCCTCCAAACCCGCCTCCACGGGGTTTGGAAATTTGAGCCCTGATGTCTGAGGGATTGAGTTGCTGTGAGCGGGCCTCAGTTCAAGTTTCCTGTATTTGGACTGAGACATTAAAAAAAAATACAACTTCTTGAAAAATGCCATCTCTATGTGCAAGAGAATCCAATATGAATACCTATAATCACTAGCAAGTTTACCATTGACCGATATGAAGAACAGTGGAACAATGGGAACAATTGCCAAAGGTAACTTAGTTTTCACAGAATTTTTTTCTGGAATACCAGAAAATCGAGATGTTGGGGGGAATTTTAACCTAAAAAAACGGCTGGGTTAGGAGCGTGGGGGTAGTTAAAATGTTAAAAATCGGAATCCCGACCTGAATCCGCCTCCAACCCACCTACTTTAACAGAGGCAGGAGGGGAGGCGGGATGGGGGCGAGCGGCCAACCCGCTGCCAGGAGACGGACGTCAATTTAAATATTACAATGATACTAGAAGCCTCAGCTTTAACCTCCATTTTGTTTTTAATTGTAGTTGGTCGGGTTTTACACACTTCCTAAAACCCGGCAGTTACAGCAAAGCGAGGACTGCTGCATCCAAGAGGTAAGTGCCTTTACACCTACCTCCTGGATCCAGGGTCCCTGCCTAACCCACCCCACGCCAGGCCTCCGATCAATCTCCCAGGCCTCCATTTCCCACCCCCCTCCCCGGCCTCCCCCCCTCACCCCCTTCCAGGTCTCCGATCACTCTATGAGGCCACTCCTCCGGCCTCCAATCCCTCCACGAGGCCTCCCCCACCCCAGGCCTCTGATCCCTCCACAAGACCTCCCCCCCTCCCCAGGCCTCCGATCCCTCCACGAGGCCTTCCCCACCCCAGGCCTCTGATCACTCCACAAGGCCTCCCCTCCAGGCCTCCAATCCCACCATGAGCCCGCCCACCCCCCGGCCTCCAATCCCTCCATGAGGCCTCCCCCCCTCCCCTGGCCTCCGATCCCACCACGAGGCCTCCCCCCCAGGCCTCCGATCCCCCCCCACTCCTCCGGCCCCCGATCCACTTCGGACCCCCCGCCCGATCTACTCCTGGGCCGACCTCTGATCTACTCCTGGGCCGACCTCTGATCTACTCCTGGGCCGACCTCTGATCTACTCCTGGGCCGACCTCTGATCTACTCCTGGGCCGACCTCTGATCTATTCCTGGGCTGACCTCTGATCTATTCCTGGGCCGACCTCTGATCTATTCCTGGGCCGACCTCCTTCCTGATCTATTCCTGGGCCGACCTCTGATCTATTCCTGGGCCGACCTCTGATCTACTCCTGGGCCGACCTCTGATCTATTCCTGGGCTGACCTCTGATCTATTCCTGGACCGACCTCTGATCTATTCCTGGGCCGACCTCTGATCTATTCCTGGGCCGACCTCCGTCCTGATCTACTCCTGGGCTGACCTCTGATCTATTCCTGGGCCGACCTCCGTCCTGATCTATTCCTGGGCCGACCTCTGATCTATTCCTGGGACGACCTCTGATCTACTCCTGGGCCGACCTCTGATCTATTCCTGGGCTGACCTCTGATCTATTCCTGGGCCGACCTCCGTCCTGATCTACTCCTGGGCCGACCCCTATGCGATCCCTCCCTCCCTCCTCCTCTGTGTAGCCTAGTGCCGCAGGCCTACCTGCCCGGAGCCAGCCAGCCTCTCAATCTGTCTGGCTGCAGGTGGGAAATCGAGTCCTCGCATGCAAATCAGGCCCTGCCGTTAAAGTCGGCAGAACCTGCGGGAAACCCGTTCTCCCGGGTTTCCCGACTGCCTTGGAGCGCGCGCCCCCCCGCCGCCCCCAACCTGCCTTCTCCATTAAAATCCAGCTCATGCTCTTTGCTAATGTGTTCTTTCCAAGTTCCTTTGGTCAAATAATAGTTTAATATCATTTTTACAAGGCAGCTTTGTAGAAAGGTGTTTATTAAAACTGTTTAACTGAGAGTCTGCTAAATAAAACATTGCATCCCCTCAGAATAGCATCTTTCCCAGTTGAGAGGATTCTGTTGTACAATATTTGAGGATTTTACAAATAACATTTTCCATTCCTTACTTTTCCCCATATTTAAAATAGACTTTAATGAAAGAAAGAGAAAACAAATAGAACTTTTTTTGAAGACACTGCATTTTTTGAAGTTGAATCAGGGATTTAACTCATCTTCAACAATGGTAGGAGCAGTGACCCTGCAAGTAAACCTATAAAGACAAGCTTAAAACATTTCTGTGTATTCAGAGAATAATGCAAAGAAAGACATAATTTTGATTGCGCCTTTCAAATTCCAAATAAGCAACCAGTTCTAAATATGTAAGGAAATTTAAACTGGAATTTACATTTTTTAGCATGTGCAATGCATGGTATGCTTCTTTCAAGGTACAAGACGGATGTCAAGGCCTTGGAGAGGGTGCAGAGGAGATTTACCAGAATGGTACCAAGGATAAGGGACTTAAGTTATGTGGAGAGACTAGAGAAGCTGGAATTGTTCTCTTTGGAGCACAGGAGATTAAACAGGGTAGGTGTGTTCAAAATTATGAGGGGTTTTGACAGAGTAGATGGGGACAAACTGTTTCCACTGGCAGGAGGGTCAATAACCAGAGGACACAGATTTAAGATAATTGGCAAAAAATCCAGGGGTGAAATGAGGAGAATTGTTTTTACGCATCAAGTTGTTATGATCTGGAATTCACTGCTTGAAAGGGTGGTGGAAGCAGATTGAATAGTAACTTTCAAAAGGGAATTGGATATATACTTGAAAAGGAGAAACTTTTCAAGTATATGGCCGTGATTTTACAAACCTCGGTTGGTCCATGGCGGGCGACGTCGGTGGCGGGTCCTGACCCCGCTGTTGTCTCCATCCCGGCCTCTGAAATGAATTTCCCCTGATTGGGCTTGTCCAGCATGTTTCCCGGCCAATTAGAGGAAGCGGGTCTGGTGATGACATTTGATGACGCGTCATCAGCCGGTTTCCTTAAAGGGACCATGGCCAACTTTCATTTGACATTTGTGCTGTCAGCGTTCGACAGCACCGAGGTGCTGCAGACACTGACAAGCACTGCACTGAGGTGCATGGCTGCATCCAGGCTCTCCCATGACTCCCTCCATATGCTTATAGAGGGAGTCACAGCATACATGGGAGGTCCTCTTCCCTTCCCATGGTCGGAAGAGATCTCCCCAGGAGATCAACACAGCCTGGATGCACATTGCAGAGGAGGGCACAAGCAGGGATGTGGTCAGGAGAACCTGGGTGCAGTGCCACAAACATTTCAATGATCTCAGTAGTTCACAAAACTTTACTGCAAAGCCACATTCAACCGCATCCTGCTTGTACCACTCATCACATCCCATCACTCTGCCTTCCCTACCCTACTCCTGCATATCCTTACTCACACCAACTTACCTTGCACCTCCACCCATCCCTCTCTCTCTATCTACATTATCACATCCCCATCTCACTAGCCACTCCACACACTCATCCTCATCCTAGTGCAATCGTAGAAACTAACAACACACAAGGGTAAGCACTTGGGTGTTATATGCAATGTTCATGTAAAGTTTCTGTTAATGTGGTGTTAAACATTGAAACTTTTATTTTCAACACTTTGCGTTCTTGGACAGATCTGTGTGCACCTTTGGAAGTGGCTTAGTGAGTTGCAGTGAATGGTGAGACATAACTGTACCCCCCACAATGGTGATGAGTGTGAAAGGAATGGCTTGGGCATTGTAGGGATGCTTTATGGTGTTGGTGTGGGGTGGTGCCAACCTGGCACATCATGTGGCAGCCGGGTGTACAGCGTCAAGTGAAGTAAATGTGGCCATGGTGAGGCCATCCCTGGCCTCCCGGGCAGCAATGCTAATGCCCTCTGTCCTGTGCAGCATCAGTTGATTGCGGAGAAGGTTGGTTTTGTTGTTGGTGCTGCTGGTGTGCCTGGTGCTGCTGGTGTTAGGGCTGATCGTGGTGGGATTCTGAGGACTAAGGTGAGAGAGTTTCAAGGGCACCCATGCTGATGGAATAGATGGCAGGTGAAGTAGAGATGACAGAATCGATCTGTCAATGGTGGGAGAGGTAATGAGGTCAGACTGGATGGAGACTTGTGTAAAGACTTGAAGTATCCTGAATCTGTAGTGGAAATGCAGTTTAGAGAAGCTAGTGGTTAAGGGAACATTTCTCAATCAGCTGGGAGCTTTGACTTGACATTTGAAGCTGTCAACTCATCAGCTGATTCAATGGCCACTGACCTCCTGCCTCAGCTTCACAGACGAGGTCTAGGCACAACGGGAAACCAGTGGGTGACCTGTCAAATCCAAAAAGCTGGGAAAAAACTATTGATAAGTGGCTGTAAACAAGCCACTAATGATTTTAATTACTTCCCTCGCCACTGTGGCGGCAAATTTTTCGGCACTCAGAGGGCGGATTTGGAGGCGGGTCAGGAGTAAAAATCAAAATGATTGACGGCGGGTTCCTAACCCGCCGCCATCCCGCCTCCACGCAACTTTGTAAAGTGTCGGGTCTGCAAGTCCTGATCAGACCCGACACCAAACGGCGGGAGAGGCACTTAAGGCAGTTAACAACTAGATAATCCCTTTTTAATTGGCTCTTCCCATTTTAATACATTTTCAGCGTGTTGCCCGATGTGCAACAAACATGCCAGCTGATTGTGCCGGGTTCAGCAAGTAGGTGAATTATTGACAGCTGCTCCTGCAGCATAAAAGCGGTGGAGCAATGTGGCTGACTTTCAGATGACAGAACATCATGCTTTGAGGTTTGGTTACAATTTTGCAGATCTATTGAGTTTGTAAGTGTTTAAGCTGAGCTCCATATGCACTATGACCTCCTTGGAATACCCTCTAGCCACATGTGTGAGCGCTTATAACATCTCTTCCTCAACTGAGTTATATACCAGCGGGATGGGAACCATTTATACCCTCTCATCCTGGTCCTCAGAATCGGAGGAAGAGCAGCCGCAGCAGCAGCAGAACTGGGCACAAACGCCGCAGCAACAACAGTACGCCAACCTTCTCCTCACCCACCTGATGCTGCACAGGGCAGAGGCCGTCAGCGCAGGGCTGCACCACGCCGCAGGAGATACCCCCAACACAGGGATTACAGGCCTGAGGATGAGCTTCCTCAACATGAGTGAGCAGCACTGCCAAAGGAGGCTGAGACTTTCGCGAGAGGTAGTCACTGATATCTGCGCAATGCTGCACCAAGACCTGGAGCCCAGAGGAGCGGGTGGCCACTACTTACAAGTGGCTGTTAAAGTCACCACTGCACTCAACCTCCAGGGTCCTTCAGGAATCAGTCTACTGTGCCTCAGCTCTTCAATCCACCAAGACAACTTTCCGGATGGCTACTTGGAGACAAGGGCTATCCCCTGAAAAAGTGGCTCATGACACCGATGAGGAGGTTATCAAACAAAGCTGAGGAGCAGTACAATGTGAGCCACATTTCCACCAGAAGCATCATTGAGCAAACCATTGGCTTGCTCAAAATGCGATTCAGATGCCTCGACAGATCTGGTGGAGCCCTGCAGTACTCGCCAGCCAGGGTCTCCAGAATTATCGTCATCTGCTGTGCCCTGCACAACATCGCACAGCAGTGTGACGTAGCGCTGCCTGAGTAACAAGTGGCTCAGCGCACAGCCTCGTCGGAAGAGGAGGAGGAGGAAGCGGCAGATGTGGGATGTCTTGTGGCGGCAGATGTGCCAATTCCACCAGCACGTGAGCACATTGCTGCCAGATTCACGTATTGTGACGCATCAACCACATATGGCTGCCACATGGAAATGAATGTCTGGCCGACCTTCTTAACACACCATACAGCATCTGTGCAATAAACTGTGGTTTTCTATCACTCTCACCACCATCATTATAGATGAAAGGCGCCCTGACCCCCTCACTGTGCAACTTCCATTCTGAGCACACATAGGCCAACTCTTTGAATCTTTGCCATCGCTTTTCTTTAATACATTAATAATAATGATGACAAACTTTTGTATCAGATGAAAACACCCAAGTGACTACCTTGGTGACTATTTGTGTGTTAACTTTCTCTTACGCGGGCTTCTATGTGGTGCTTCCCCTGTGGCTTCAGCAGATGTAGAGGCACCTTGCTCACTTTAATGCTACGCCTGCTTTGACGCCTTTGGCGGGTGTCCTCTGGGTTTGGGAGCCTGGGAGGGCTCGGCAACAGTCTGCTCTTCCTGCGGCTGTGCAGGGGCTGAGATGACCATCTCAGTTGGGTGAGGAATCTGGGGCTCTGACAAAGGGCTCCACTGTGGCATGGTAGTGTGAGCACTTGGAGAGGAGCCCACACTTCCTTGTTGTCGGCCACCAACATCCCTCTCATGGGTTACCCGCACTTCACTGCTAGCAAGTGGCTGGAGAGCACCTTGCTGCACATCAGTGGGGCCATGAGGACCTGTCTCTGTACTGACAGTCCTCATAACGGGCACATCCATATAACTCTGGTTCCTCTCCTCAATAGATGCCCATCTATCCTCCATAGCATACCATGTATTTAGAGGAGTCACCATGCTCATTTGAGTCTGGCGATTTATGTTCTCCATGGAGGTTGCCATCCTTTCCATGGCGGCACCTACATTCGCCATTGAGTGCACCACGGCATTGCTCATGTTTGAGATGGACTCCTCCATTCTCTGCACACTCGCAGTTACCGTGGTTGCAAACCCTGTCAGAGCCTCCTGCACTTGTTCCTGGAGTTCCAGCACTGCTCTCTTCTGGATGGCCCCAGAGGTACAGCGTCTACATGCAGCAGAGTAGAGCTAGGAGCGTCCCGCACCCTCCGACGAGGACTCTCCATTGCTGTCCCTGTCTCCACCATCTGCTGATGCTCACTTGTGAGCTGTGATACACCAGGTGACAACACTACTCTATATCGCGAAGGACCCACCGAGGTGTGCGTATCTGCGCTGGAGCTGGGTGCGCTCATTTCTGTCGACACTGCTCCCTCAGAGGCTCCAGGATCCCCTGAGGAGTCGTCCGGCTCCTGGACAGTGGGGCAGGAGGCTATCGATGGTCCTGTGGGGGAGTAAAGGCATGAGTTAGACATCTGATATTTAGGTACCAGAAACATCCTATTGTGCAGATGATCAGAACTCAATCTGTGTGAACATCAGATGCCATATCAGTCACTCATGAAATCTAAATGAGAGGGTTGCAAATCTATTCTGCCACCAGCTTGCTCTAGTGCGCCCGTCTCTCCGTCCCCCACTTCCAGCTCCTCTGCACCTCCGACTATGTCGCGAGCAGCCTCCTCAGCGTTTGTTAAAGTTGCGAGTGACGGTGGGCCTCCTCCTGTCCTCGCTCTCTCCCTCTTATTGTCGGCTCTCTTTTCCTGCAATGAGGGACACAAGTGGAGTTTCAGTGAGATTGATGGAGTGAGATTAAAGATTCCATAACATAGAAGCTTAGAGGGAGACAAAGATGGGGTGAGGTGCCAAAACCAAGGTGCCTCCCTGTGCCTTGTTAGTTGTTGTCATTGCATAACAGTGAGAGCGAGTGTGAGCAGTGCATAGTAGAATGGTGAGGTGATTCAGTACAGAGAGAGAGATGGATAAGTAAGGGTGAAAGGGATGTAAGGGTAAGTAGGGATGTGGAGGAGTAGGTTGACAATGCAGAGTGCTGGTGATGAGAACAGATGGGAAGCAGATTGAAGGTAAGTGTGACGTGATACTCACTTTTGCTGAGCGTAGCAGATCATTGAACCTTTTTCGGCACTGGATCCAGGTGCATGAGCACAAAGACCTTGCGCTTACCTCCTCAGCAATTTGCAGTCAGGCTGCCTTTGTCTGCTGAGGAGGCTTCCTCCAGCCATCGAGAGGGAATAGAACATCCCTGCGCCCTCTTACTCCCTGCACAAGAGAATGGAGGGAGTCCTCATCAAATCGAGGAGCAGCCTTCGATCTTGCAGCAGTCATTTTCAGAGGACCCATTTTCAGGAGCAACATAAAGCAAATGAAATGCTGAGGCTACCTGGGCCCCTTAAAAGCTCCTGAATGGAAGACGTCAGCAGAGGCGAGCGGCACACGCGAACCCACTGACTGGGCCGGGTAGGGTGCACGGCGGGCTTAATAAGCCCAGTTAAATTAAAATCGTGATCTCGGAGCAGCTGAAGCCAGCAGCGGGACCGAAAGCCGCCAACCACTCAACCCGACTCCAACCCGCCTCCAACCCGACTCCAACCCGACTCTAACCCGACTCCAACCCGACTCCAACCCGCCTCCAACCCGCCTCCAACCCGCCTCCAACCCGACTCCAACCCGACTCTAACCTGACTCCAACCCGCCTCCAACCCGACTCTAACCCGCCTCCAACACGACTCCAACCCGACTCTAAACCAACTCCAACCCGCCTCCAACCCGACTCCAACCCGACTCCAACCCGACTCCAACCCGACTCCAACCCGCCTCCAACCCGACTCCAACCCACCTCCAACCCGTCTCCAACCCGCCTCCAACCCGACTCCAACCCGCCTCCAACCCGCCTCCAACCCGACTCCAACCCGACTCCAACCCGACTCCAACCCGACTCCAACCCACCTCCAACCCGTCTCCAACCCGCCTCCAACCCGACTCCAACCCGCCTCCAACCCGCCTCCAACCCGACTCTAACCCGCCTCCAACACGACTCCAACCCGACTCTAACCTGACTCCAACCCGACTCCAACCCGCCTCCAACCCGACTCCAACCCGACTCCAACCCGCCTCCAACCCGACTCTAACCCGACTCCAACCTGACTCCAACCCGACTCCAACCCGACTCCAACCCGACTCCAACCCGCCTCCAAACCCGCCTCCAACCCGACTCCAACCCGACTCTAACCCGACTCCAACCTGACTCCAACCCGACTCCAACCCGACTCCAACCCGACTCCAACCCGCCTCCAAACCCGCCTCCAACCCGACTCTAACCCGCCTCCAACACGACTCCAACCCGACTCTAACCCGACTCTAACCCGACTCCAACCCGCCTCCAACCCGACTCCAACCCGCCTCCAACCCGACTCCAACCCGACTCTAACCCGCCTCCAACACGACTCCAACCCGACTCTAACCTGACTCCAACCCGACTCCAACCCGCCTCCAACCCGCCTCCAACCCGACTCCAACCCGACTCCAACCCGACTCCAACCCGCCTCCAACCCGACTCCAACCCGACTCTAACCCGCCTCCAACCCGACTCCAACCCGACTCCAACCCGCCTCCAACCCGCCTCCAACCCGCCTCCAACCCACCTCCAACCCACCTCCAACCCGACTCCAACCCGACTCCAACCCGCCTCCAACCCGACTCCAACCCGCCTCCAACCCGCCTCCAACCCGCCTCCAACCCGACTCTAACCTGACTCCAACCCGACTCCAACCCGCCTCCAACCCGACTCCAACCCGACTCTAACCCGCCTCCAACCCGACTCCAACCCGACTCCAACCCGCCTCCAACCCGACTCTAACCCGACTCCAACCCGACTCCAACCCGCCTCCAACCCGACTCCAACCCGCCTCCAACCCGACTCCAACCCGCCTCCAACCCGCCTCCAACCCGCCTCCAACCCGACTCCAACCCGCCTCCAACCCGCCTCCAACCCGCCTCCAACCCACCTCCAACCCACCTCCAACCCGACTCCAACCCGCCTCCAACCCGACTCTAACCCGCCTCCAACCCGACTCCAACCCGCCTCCAACCCGACTCCAACCCGACTCTAACCCGCCTCCAACCCGACTCCAACCCGACTCCAACCCGCCTCCAACCCGCCTCCAACCCGCCTCCAACCCGCCTCCAACCCGACTCCAACCCGACTCTAACCCGCCTCCAACCCGCCTCCAACCCGACTCCAACCCGACTCCAACCCGCCTCCAACCCGACTCCAACCCGACTCTAACCCGCCTCCAACCCGACTCCAACCCGACTCTAACCCGACTCCATCCCGACTCCAACCCGCCTCCAACCCGACTCCGCTGGTAAAATCGCGGCCTGCCTGTCGGGTCTTCTCAGCGCTGACAGACCCGACATTTGGTAAAGGCGCGAGACAGCGGGTTCACAGCGGGATCCCGACCCGCTGGGGGAAAAAAACACTTTCCCACCTGACCCGCCACCGATTGCACCCGCTGACCCCCACAAAATGCAGCCCTTTATCTTTGCAGGACTATTGGGAAAGAGCAGGGGAGCGGGGCTAATTGGATAGATTTTACAAAGAGCCGGCATGATGGGCCGAATGACCTCATTCTGTGCTGTATGATTTTATGAATTAGCTCATCTGCAACGATGTATTGGTTGTGAGTTTAGGATGGACTCCATTTTTGAAATCCATCTGCCTGAAAAGTGAAGAAAATAAAATTAAATGCATTCCAGGTCAAAGCTCACTTACACTGAATAGCATCAATGCATGAGAAGCTATAATCCTTCTGACTGAGCAGTGCAGAAAACACATTCCAGACTTTCCTTGTCCCACATGTGCTTTTAATTAAAACCAAAAAATACTGGAAATACTCAGCAGGTCAGGCAGCATCTGTGGAGAGAGAAACAGAGTTAATGGGCTGGATTTTCTCAATGGAGACGAGTTGGAGGCGGGACAGCTGCTTGTCATGTCAATGTCCCGCCTCCATCCTCGCCTGACCAACCAGAGGGAATTTCCCCTGATTGACCTTGTTAAGCCCGCCCTGCGGACTCAGCAGGCCAATTAGGGAGGAAGTCACTGACAGAGCACGTCAACGTCAGACGTGCTATCTGTCAAGACTTCTTGAAAGAAGAAATGTCAGCGTTTGACAGCTCTGTGAAGCTGTCAACCAGACATTCTCTTTAGTTTGATGAGTCCTTGTGTTGAGGACTCATCAAACCTTTCAAATTTGTAAATTTCACATGGCTATTGGATGGAGGTTCCAACAGCCATTCTGTGAAATTGACGAGCAGCATGTCGGCTCTCCCGATCCACCGCGGCTAAAGGCTGTAGGAAGAAAACAAGGTAATCCGTGGAGAGAGAAAGAGAGTTAACGTTTCAGGTCGATGACCTTTCATCAGAACTGGGAAGAGCCGGAAATCAAATAGATTTAAGGCCAGGGTAAAGCTGGGAAAAGGGGGAGGGGATAAAGGAACAAAGGTGGAGATGAAGAGACATTAAGAGACATTAAGAGATATGCAAGGCTAGAGGTGGTGTTAATGTGACAGATTAAGGCTGAATGAAGTGTGAAATCCCCTGGCAGAATGAAGGACAGCTGCCAGCTTCTAGGAGGAAAAAAAAAGGTGGGGGGGGGGACAAATAAAAGGGTGGATAAAATAAAATATAAATGTGATTGGAGCTGAGGTTATGATCTAAAATTGTTGAACTCGATATTGAGTCCAGAGGGCTGTAGCGTGCCTAAACGAAAGATGAGGTGCTGTTCCTCGAGCTTACGCTGAGCTTCCGTGGAACAGTGTAATAGGCCGAGGACGGTGAGGTCAGAGTGTGAGTGAAGCGGTGAATTAAAGTGACAGGCCACCGGGAGCTCGGGGTCCCCCTTACCGACTGAACGGAGGTGTTCCGCAAAGCGGTCACCCAATCTGCGTTTGGTCTCCCCAATGTAGAGGAGTCCACATCGTGAGCAGCGATGTGGACTCCTCTACATTGGGGAGACCAAACGCAGATTGGGTGACCGCTTTGCGGAACACCTCCGTTCAGTCCGTAAGGGGGACCCCGAGCTCCCGGTGGCCTGTCACTTTAATTCACCGCTTCACTCCCACTCTGACCTCACCGTCCTCGGCCTATTACACTGTTCCACGGAAGCTCAGCGTAAGCTCGAGGAACAGCACCTCATCTTTCGTTTAGGCACGCTACAGCCCTCTGGACTCAATATCGAGTTCAACAATTTTAGATCATAACCTCAGCTCCAATCACATTTATATTTTATTTTATCCACCCTTTTATTTGTTCCCCCCCCACCTTTTTTTGTCCTCCTAGAAGCTGGCAACTGTCCTTCATTCTGCCAGGGGATTTCACACTTCATTCAGCCTTAATCTGTCACATTAACACCACCTCTAGCCTTGCATATCTCTTAATGTCTCTTAATGTCTCTTCATCTCCACCTTTGTTCCTTTATCCCCTCCCCCTTTTCCCAGCTTTACCCTGGCCTTAAATCTATTTGATTTCCGGCTCTTCCCAGTTCTGATGAAAAATCATCGACCTGAAACGTTAACTCTCTTTCTCTCTCCACGGATGCTGCCTGGCCTGCTGAGTTTTTCCAGCGTTTTCTGTTGTTATTTCGGATTCCAGCATCCGCAGTATTTTGCTAAGGTAAGTGAACACTTTTTAAACTTATCACTCACCTTGCATACTTACCACTCCACACTTGCACCCATCACTCACCTCTACACCTTACTTCCAGGTGCCTCCGACCGCCGCAGACCTCCTCCATGTCTCCTCCAACCCGACGGGGTTCTCCGAGGTCGGGAAGCCTTCACCTGTGAAGGTAAAATGGCACTAATCCTTTTTTCTGCCTGTTAACTACCTGTTAACAGGCAGTTAAAAGGATTAAAAGCCTTTCCCGCCTCCAGGAGACGGGACCCGAAGCTGCACATCTTCCCACCTCCTGGCAAAAGGGCACGGAGGCAGGATGGGGGCAGCTTTGCCATTCGCCCCCACTTTCTCCGAGTTTACCGGCTGTCCCGCCTCCATGCCCGCCTCCTCGGGGCTTGGAAAATCCAGCCCAATGTTTCAGGTCGATGAGCTTTTGTTAGAACTACTTTTATTTGTGGATTTTACTTGGGTTGAGGTATGTGAGTTAAAAGGAGTATGGTGAAACACGCTCAGGGAGACTTGATTGGTTTTGTTACTACATGAAGCATTGAACCAGCCACCTTTTCTGTTAGGTAGCTCTCCTGTAACACTCTAGCACTCCAGGGGCCATTCTCCAAATGAGATCTTACCATATACATATACAGAATATGTAACGTTGTACTGCTCAATCATTTGACAAAATATATACTCTTAGATTGGATTGTGCTGTAAACAGCATCATGGCGGCTAGTTTCCTCTTAAAATGTGCTTCAATGTGGATAGCCAACTATCTAGTACGTAAAATAATGTAAAATCAGTTCTAGCTAATGTAATAGATAGTTGGCTTTCCACAATGAAGCATATTTTAAGAAGAAACTAGCTGCCATGATGCTGTTTACAGCACAAGTAAATTCCTTATTTCTTCTCCACCATCTCACTAATTTTTCTTTCTTATGCTCCTAAAGGTGTTGACTTATTGCTGGAGTACATTCCCACAGGTGGCAGACTTGGGTTTCATCCAGTGTGGTGTCAAACTAGGTTTAGAAAGTGTTAAGGGCTCCCTTGAACTTCCTGGACACTTTTCCAACCTATTTTCAGCTTTAGTCAGGCAGCTGCCTGTGCTCTTTAAATATGTACGGTTTAACCACTGAGAAAGGAGTTCTGCATATGTATGTAACCATAGCTGTACAGAACTCTCTCCTCGGCAGGAGTATTGCACTTTCAGCCAAGCTGTCTAAATGTCTGGAACCCATATTGCAGCTGCTGGTGTGAGACCAAGAGTTGCAGTATGAATTCAGAATTAGAGGACTTAAAACAAGAAAATATAAAAGCATATATAGTGGAACCTCCATAATTCACACTCCTACTATATAACATCCCAATTATCTAGAAAAAAATTACAGGAAAACCCATGCTTGAAACATAATACTCTATTATATGTATTTCATCACCTTTTCTTGGTGAATAAAATGACATAATAGGCTAGAAATTACTGTTGGAGTTGTGAGTGGATGAATGTTTAATGCGTTCATATGACATTCCTTCCCTCGCTATTTTAATGTGGGCAGTAAACTACTTATTTCAAATGGGTTAACACCTTCACTAAAATAGTGGACAACGGAATGTAACATTCTGCTAATATCATCAGCAGTAATTTCAAAGGTAATATTTCCTTTGATATTTGTATTATACTTGTTGTCATTCCTGTACCTAGGTTACTGCTGAACCATAATGGCCCGTATTTTCCGATCCCTATGGGTGTGTACGAGCTGTGTACACATCCGTAGGGACCTCGCAAGTGCCGGTTTCAGGCATGCGACGCGCATGCGCTGAAAACCGGCACTTCCAATCTGTCAAGAGCTCTTGACAGATCCTCCGCCTGCCTGGAGAAGGGCCTCTGCGGGCAGGGAGTTCCGCTTCCTGTAGAACCTCCGCCCGCTGAAAACCCTTAAAAATCTTACGCCTGGTAAAAGGCCTGCTTTTACCAGCATAAGAGTTTAAAAAAGTAAAAAAATTCCACTCATTTATAATTTAAAAATTCTTTTTAAAAAAGGTAAGTTTATTTTTAGCCCTGTAAAAAACTTTTTTTTTCCAAAAATTAAATTTTTGTTTAAAATATTTAATTTAATGTAATTTTAACTAATTTTAAAAACGTGATATTTAAAAAAAATTATTTAATGTTTTGATGTGTTTTTTGAGTGATCCCCATTCATACTTTTGACGGGTCTAAGCTGAGAGACCTGTCAAAAGTATGAAGGGGGATTCCCTTCTTTCATTGGTTCCCATGGCCCACGTTATCCCAGGGACGCTTGCGAACTGCATGCGCCCCTGGGATACCTGGGCCCTGCATATTTCGTAGAACAGAGGCCCAGGAGCGAAAATGTCCGGACCTCCGGAGCCCTCAGGTAAGGGCATAGATTTTTTCCAGATCGGAGGCCTCCGCACGCAGGAAGCCTCCGATCGGAAAATACGGGCCATTGTGTATGACCAAAATGCGTATGACCAAAATTTCAGGAATGTCAATTATCCACTAATTTTTATCATCTACTAGCGGGGTGGACAATGTAGGCTCCACTGTACCTTGGACAGAATCCAAAGCTTAATGAGATTGGAGGGAACATATTGTGGATCACTGTAGCGATTTGTCACTCGTATAATAGTAATACACAACAATATTTCTTTTTACTTTAACCAGGCTTTACTGATACATATTCTGTGCTTATTTGAAACAGTATTAAAATTTACACAACATTAATTATGCAGATAATGCAATAAGAAAGCAAGCATATATTTTGGAAGCTGAAAAGTACTTTCAATATATAGATAGAAAATGTATAATGTAAGGGTATTATCTTGTACATTTCACTCTCTGATCTGCTGCTAATTCCTAGAGACAGAAGCTTGAAATTACTTCACTTTTTTTAGACAGAGTTGAGTACATTTTTAACATAAAACCTATCAACACTTTATAGTTGTGAATAATTACATCTTCTAACCCTTGTGCATGCACATAACAGGAATGCAGCAAGGACATTTAAAGTTTACAAGGTGAATTACGTTTCCGTTTTTGACTAAGATGTATAAAAGTGTTACCTAGGTTCACTTTTTCCACCCATACTTGTCAAAAATAATCAGATAATCCAAGAATGATTAGTTGTTCTGACATTTTGATATTAGTTTTAATTTTACTGTCAATTCTACTCTATCTGAATTGTTTGTATTCACGCTTCACATATAGCAAGGCCAAATACCACATATTTTGTGGTCAGCTGCGGAGTGACGGCGAAGCGGCGTGGATTTCACCTTTCCCGATGTTAATTTCATCTTGGCGTCACCGATCGGGGCTCTCCAACGTCCAGCAACAGTGATGTCATCAACCAGGATAAGCAGCCAATCACATTGAAGATTTCTCACAGACAGCAAACCAGGAGGTAAAAAGCAGGTTTTATCATTCACTTTTTAATACTTTTTCAGAAAGCGAAATAAAGATTGGGAAATACACATGGGATTAAGATAGAAGCTGAAATATCATAAACAAACTTTAAAAAAAATTAATTTTTATTATTTTAAAAATCATGGAAATTTTATCATGTAATATAAGAAATGAGACTCCACATATAAAATTAGTGTTTCAGGGCCAGAGAGGTTGTTCAGCAGTAATTATGACTTAGTACAGCATTAAAAAATCAGTCACAGCTCACTAAACAAGGCTTAACTTTTTAAGGGTTTTTTTACAGGAAGAATAGAGTGTAAAAAGCTTAAGTTTGCGCCAATTCACTGATTCTGTGTTGATTCCATCTGCGAGGACTGCAACAGCACAGCCTTTGGAGAAGCAGGGTATCACTGACAGCAACTTCAGGATTTCCATGTTTAACTGCGCATGTGCGGAAGCCAGAAGTGACTGTCAGTTTCACACAGTAATGACGGCGAACGTTGACAGTTTCACCATGATTACAACCGCAAGTTCCAGGCCAATATCCTGGGCATGTGTAAAAGTGCAGACTGAGGTTCAGAGTGCTTCACCTACATTAAGAAATGCATCAGTTTTGTATTATTTCCTATCCATTTTCCTTAGAGTGGGTGTAACATATGTCTTCTAAACAGATTTGTCCTACTCTCACAACCAGGGTCAAGAACTAATGAAATAGAAAGATAAATAGGCTTCTTCGATGGCTGTGGGAAAACGCACCGTGTGGTGTGATATTGAGAATGATGGCACTCAGTCAAATACTTCCTATCGAGGTTTTTATCTAATGCACGGAAGAGGTGCTGCTGCTTTGCAACTGTAACTCCAGCATACATCACCACTGTTAGGGAAGGAAGAGATGAAGTTAAAATAAAAAGGAGAGCATTTTTAGGAGTCTGTTGTGTTGAGATATGATGACCAAACAAGACCATCCAACCTTGTTACCAAGTTGGGGTTGAGTCTGAAACAAAATGTAACTCGAGTGTTGTTTGGAACCAGTGGGGAGAAATTTCAACTTGCATCACTGGGCTGAAAATAGGTGTTAGCAAATCGGCTGATTGTTACACACCCTGCCCGTTACACACCCCGCCCATTACACAGCCCGTCTGATTCACACCCCTCCTGATTCACGCCCCACCCGTTACACACCCCGCCCATTACACACCCCTCCTGATTCACGCCCCACCCATTACACACCCCACCCAATTCACACTTTGCCTGATTCACACCCCACCCATTTCACGCACCACCCAATTTTCATTTCCATGGAAAAAGTGAAACTTCACCGCAATAACTCGGAAATTGCAGCTGCGCCTAATACTGCAACTTGATCTCCAAAAAAGATTTAGGCCGGAATTTTGCTGCTGCTCAGAGGACGGGTTTGGAGGTGGATCAGCTGTCAAAATAGAAAAGATTGACAGCGGGTCAGGATCCGCTGTCAACCCGCTTCCATGTCAGTTTCCCAAGTGCCAGGTCTGTGTGCGGGGGAGCCAATTGACATAGTTAAGAGCTTGTTAAAAGGTACTTAAACAGCATTTTACCATGTACTTAACCATTTTTCCAGCTTTTTGACGAGTTTCACAGCGCTCGGGGATCACGTAGGTAAGTACATCGGATTTTCAATGACTCTCCATTGTTCTGAATAGGTGACAGCTGCAAAAGTGGTACAAAAGCTACCATTTCACAGCTGTTCACTTTCCAATGTTAGAAGCTGGAGCCTTCACGATTTGGAATACACTTTTCAGCTTTATGCAGGTTGGAAGTGTTTGGAGTAAAGTCTCTATCCACTGTCACCTCCTTGGAGCAAGCTCTCTCACCATTAACAGATCGCTTCTATCATCTCAACTTCAGCTGCCATCTAATCCAGCAGCATTGGTACTCTTGAAAAAATCTCACCTTGATCCTCAGAATCCCACCACGATCAGCCCCAACACCAACATCACTTGGCACACCAACATCACCAACAACAACACCAACCTGCTCCGCAATCACCTGATGCTGCACAGGACACAGGGCATCAGCACCCGAGCACATTGCTGCCCGGGAGGCCAGGGATGGCCTCACCATGGCCAGATTTACTTCACTTGAAGCTGTACGCCCTGGCTGCCACATGATGCGCCAGGTTGGCACCACCCAACACCAGCACCATAAAGCATCCCTGCAATGCCCAAGCCATTCCTTTCACACTCATCACCATTGCAGGGGGTAACGCTATGTCTCACCATTCACTGCAACTCACTAAGCCACTTCTAAAGGTGCACACAAATCAGTCCAAGAAGGCAAAGTGTGGAAAATATAGATTTCAATGTTTGGCAACACATCAACAGAAACCTTACATGACCATTGCATAAAACACCCAAGTGCCTACTCTTGTGTGTTGTCAGTTGGTATGATTGGACAAGGATGAGGGTGAGTGTGTGGGGTGTCTAGTGAGATAGGGATGTGATGATGTAGATAGAGAGAGAGGGATGGGTGGAGGTGCAAGGTAAGTTGGTGTGAGTAAGGATGTACAGGAGTAGGTAGGGAAGGCAGAGTGATGGGGATGTGATGAGTGGCACAGCAGGATAAGGTTGAGTGTGGCTTTGCAGTAACATTTTGTGATCTCCTGAGATCATTGAAATGTTTGCGCCACTGCAGCCAGGTACTCCTGACAACATCCCTGCTTGTGCCCTCCTGTGCAATGTGCAACTAGGCTGCGTTAGTGTCCTAGGTAGGTCTCTTCTGCCCATTGGAAGGGAAGAGAACCTCCTGGCGTGCTGTGGCCCCCTCCATAAGCATAAGCCTGGGTGCAGCCGTGCACTTTTGTGCAGTGCTCGTCAGTGTTTACAGCACCTCAATGCTGCAGAACACTGACAGCACACCTGTCAAAATGAATGTGGACATGGCCCCTTTAAGGAAACCGGCTGATGACGCGTCATCAAATGACGTCATCAGACCCGCTTCCTTTTAATCGGCCGGGAACCTCGCAGGGCGGGCTTAACAAGCCCCATCAACGGAAAATTCTTCTCACAGAGCGGGATGGAGCCAGGAGCGGGTTCGCCACCCGCCACCTACCTCGGCCGCACTGAGCCCACCTCGGTAGGCGAAATTGCGGCCTTATTCTCTGCAGTTATTATTCTTCTCCACCTGCCGTCCTGCAAACTAATTTGATAATTACGCTGGCCTGCAGCTAGCTCTGAACTGCAACTTTCAGAATTACCAAGCCAAATTTGGATTACTCATGCATAGTTCACCATGATCAGGTCTGGTGATACATCACTCAGAGGAGAGAACAGCGGCAGAATTAATCAGACAGTCTCAGTGCAGTGTGGGGTGGCAAAAGGATAAGTAATCTAACAGGTTCAAATTCTTAGGAATGCAGACTGAGGAGGCAAGGAAATGTGAACTTCAAATTAGCAAGCAGAGTTTTATTCTGCTTCAAGGTTCATTGGACAGTGAAGTGCAGCCCTAATATATAACTACTTGAGGTAATGGGATTCTGTTTCATATATGCCAAGCATTATACGGTTAAGACCAGAAACTCACCATGACGTCCCCACTTCAGACTACTGCAGACATTAATTCCTTACGTAGCCATAACATTATTACCCAATTCATCACATTCTTGTGTCGTTTACAAATGAATATGATTAACATATAATCTATCAAGTTACGAATAATAGCACCACCATTTTGTTATCTGGTAAAGTCATAGGAGTATAGAATGTCAGCCAAACACATTTCCATTCATTGCCCTTCACAAGTTCAGCCGAGAGCTCTGTTTTGCCTTCTCCAAAGAAAAGTCGTTGAACAGAAGAATGCAAATTTGATTATTTTGCTCAGAATCTAATTTATTTAATAGTTAACGGCTAAGAGTTTGTCACAAATCATTGAAGAGAGAGGAATCATAAAGCCACTCGCTCATTTTGTCTAGGGTAGTCACTTTGGTCTCTTTAGTTTTTCTTTTAGCCATATAGATAATAAATAATTTTCCCATAAAACAGCTTTATATAGTCCCATGAGCAAGATAAAATCAGAAATAAAGCCCAAACCTTAAGGCATCGTTATACTATCACTTTTGTGTCACTGTCTTGCAGGGATACATAGTGACACTATGGGTTGATTGCCTGTGCTCTGCATCCAGAAAACTCTTATTCCCCAGGCACAAAGTACACGAAAAAGAGGCAGAGACCTGTTACACCTCATTTTTGATCCCTTTATGATGCCTCAGCTCTTACTAGGCTTCCCCTAAAGGAGCTGTCCCAATGCCTCAAATGGTGCAAGCCAAGGGCAACAATGTAAATAAGGTGGGAAGGGGTGTTCCTGGTTCTTAAACCTCATTTTCCTCTTTGTTTGCTGGTGCCCCTCCCATCTGGAGGAGCACCTATAAAGGTGGGCCTTAGATTCTGCGCACGACCCTTCTCCAGTCGGAGGGTTGGAGAGAGGCAGCCAGCATCCTCATGCTGACTTTTTTTTTTCAGGCCCAGCAGGGTGGTTTTTTTGGGCTCGTGGCTTCTGGCTGCAATTTTTGGACACTGCTAGGAAGCCATACCTGCTGTTGCTGGCTTCTCAGGCATACTGTAGCAGCTAACTTTTCTCTCCCATTTCCAGGCCCAAAGCACTGCTTGGTTGTAAGCCAGCCTCAGCAGAGCTCTGGGTCAAGTAAATGTCCTAAAAGCTGAGTCATTGCAGGTGGAGTGCACTTTGGGTACTCTCCACCTCCCTGGCAGCCAGAAATGTCAGGCTTTGTAAATCCAGAGTCAAGTCCTGATCTGATTGCCCACTTGAGTAATTAATCTCATACTGCTTTGACTTGATAGTACATGGAGTATCACTCCAGCTCAGGAGCACTTTATAAACTTATGCAGAGTTAGTTTTCAATATGTTAAAAGTGCAGACACTCCACTTGCACACTCAACATTTAAAATTTATCAGGCAGAAACTCAGGTCTGAATATTTTATAAAGCACATCTATGAGAAGCTGCTGGTGCAGCAAGCTTCACACTGCTAGTGGTCTGAGACTGCAGTCTTACCATCATTTTGTTAGTAGTGAATAAAACAATTCTGGACCTTTTAAGGAGAAATCATCTTTCGACTGCTATTTCCTTTGTTCTTCATGTGAACTGTTTCTACTTGAACAATTTAAGTCTGATGACTTCGACATGGTATTATACCTACTCCTTTGTTAAGTCACGATTAGCCTAAAATCATGATTAATCATGATTTGATTATCTGTATGCTTGTACTGCTTATTTTCTTTTATTCATTTATGGGATGTGGGCGTCGCTGGCAAGGCCAGCATTTATTGCCCATCCCTAGTTGCCCTTGAGAAGGTGGTGGTGAACAGCCTTCTTGAACCGCTGCAGTCTGTGTGGTGAAGGTACTCCCACAGTGCTGTTAGGGAGGGAGTTCCAGGATTTTGACCCAGTGACGATGAAGGATCAGCGAAATACTTCCAAGTCAGATGTGTGACTTGGAGGGGAACTTGGAGGTGGTGGCGTTCTCATGCGCCTGCTGCCCTTGTACTTCTAGATGGTAGAAGTCGCGGATTTGGGAGGTGCTGCCGAAGAAGCCTTGGCGAGTTGCTGCAGTGCATCTTGTAGACGATACACACTGCAGCCACAGTACGCCAGTGAAGGAGGGAGTGAATGTTTAAGGTGGTGGATGGGGGCTGTTTTGTCTTGGATGGTGTCGAGCTTCTTGAGTGTTGTTGGAGCTGCAGTCATCCAGGCAAGTGGAGAGTATTCCATCACACATATCCTTACAGTACTGTCGGCTCAAGGTATCAAAAAGGCCAATCCCTCCCACCCTGCAAGTCTGAGAGAAGTGTAAAGGTGGGGCAGTCTGTGAGATAGTCTATGTAACAGCATTTGAGTGAGCTGATTAAAGCCTCTGCAGTAATGCTGCAATATTATTAATACACCAGGATTAACTATTGAGGGGGGCACAGGGCACAGACATCTACCTAGGTTATTACTACATCAAAGCTCTTGATTGCATGACTCAGCACTAACAAGCCTTAAATGTTTGGTAGGTGTGTGATTTGTCTAATTCCTGAACGATCACAAGAGAGCAACACTTTGGTCGCGGTTTTGCTGGTGCTCAGCGGATCCGATTGGTGGCGAGTCAGCTGTGAAATTTAAAATGATTGACAGTGGGTCGGGAACCCGCTGTCAAAATGCGCATACCTGCATTTCCCAATGTTGGGTCTGCCAGCATTGAGCAGACCCAACAGGCAGCGGCGAGGGACCCAATTCAAATCATTAGTGGCTTGTTTACAACCACATAACAATGTTTTATTTCCAGCTTTTTGAATATGATAGGTCACCCACCGGTTTCCCGCAGTGCCTAGGCCTCATGTGTGCAGCTGAGGCGGGAGGTCAGTGGTCATTGAATCAGCTGTCAAAGCTCCCAGCTGATTGAGAAATGTTCCCTTTACCACTAAACTGCATTTCCACTACAGATTCAGGATGCTGCAAGTCTTTACACAAATTTCCATCCAGTCTGACCTCATTGCCTCTCCCACCATTGACAATCGCTTCTGTCATCTCTACTTCATCTGCCATCTATTCAATCAGCATGGGTGCACTTTATACTCTTTCACCTTGGTCCTCAGAATCTGACTATGATCAACCCCAACATCAGCAGCACCAGGCACACCAGCAGCACCAACAACAACACCAAACTTCTCCGCAATCACCTGATGCTGCACAGGACAGATGGCATCAGCACCCGACCACATTGCTGCCTGGGAGGCCAGAGAAGGCCTCACCATGGCCACATTTACTTCACTTGATGCTGCACACCCTGGCTGCCTCATAATGCGCCAGGTTGGCACCACCCCACACCAACAACATAAAGCATCCCTACAATACCCAAGCCATTCCTTTCACACTCCTCAGCATTGCGGGGGGGGGGGGGGGGGGGGGGGGGCGGTGGTGTAGCATTATGTCTCACCATTCACTGAAACTCACAAAGCTACTTTCAAAAGGTGCACTCAAATCTACCCAAGAACGCAAAGTGTTGAAAATAAAGATTTCAATGTTTGACAGCACATTATCAGAAACTTCACATGAACATTGGCTAAAACACACAAGTGCCTACCATTGTGTGTTGTTAGTTGGTATGATTGGACAAGGATGAGGGTGAGTGTGAGGGGTGGCTAGTGAGATGGGGAAGTGATAATGTAGATAGAGAGGGATGGGTGGAGGTGCAAGGTAAATTGGTGTGAGTAAGGATATGCAGGAATAGGGTAGGGAAGGCAGAGTGATGGGGATGTGATGAGTGGCAGGATGAGGTTGAGTGCGGCTTTGCAGAAACGTTTCATGATCTACTGAGATCATTGAAAGGTTTGCCCCACTGCAGCCTGGTCCTCCTGACGACATCCCTGCTTGTGCCCTCCTGTGCAATGTGCAACCAGGCTGCGTTGATCTCCTGGGGAGGTCTCTTCTGCCCATGGGAAGGGAAGAGAACCTCTCTGCATGCTGTGACTCCCTTCATAAGCATATGGAAGGAGTCATGGAAGAGCCTTTGTGCAGCCATGCACGTCTGTGCAGTGCTTGTCAGTGTTTGCAGCACCTCAATGCTGTAGAACACTGACAGCACAAATGTCAAAGTAAATTTGTGCATGATCCCTTTAAGGAAACTGGCTGATGACGCGTCATCAAATGACGTCATCCGACCCAATTCCTTCAATTGGCTGGGAGACTCACTGGGCAGGCTTAACAAGCCTAATCAGGGGAAAGTCATGCCAGAGGCCGGTATGGAGCCAGCAGCAGGGCCGCGACCCGCCACCAATGTTGCCTGCCATGGACCTGCCGAGGTAGGGAAAATCGCGGCCTTCAATTCATAGGATTCTGATTCATTAAAATAGAATCCTTCAAGCACAACTTTCAGTTTTATCCAGGAGTTAGATCATTTTTGAAATGTATTTTTAAGAATTTATATTCACATATATACTTTATGAAGTCATTTTGATTTCAACTAATTCTAGGAGGAGTACATTGACAAATGAAAGTTTTGTTGGCATAGATGTACTTGTGTTGGGAGAAACATGAACCCAAGGGTTACAGTAATTTACTTATTTGCCCATGGTCTCTGAGCTTTGTTGTGTAGGGGAACATGGCATGAGAGGACCCTTTCTGCTAATGGTCCTGCTGATGGTGGCAAATATCCTGATCTGTCTATGGGTGGGTTCCAGTTCTGGCTTGTTTTTCCTCTATGGTGGTCTGACCATTCCCTCCCCCCAACCCTCACCCCCAGGAAGTAATTTGGGTATTGGAACAACATTAAATCTTTAGTCTGCATATTGATAAATTCAGGTTCTGAGATCTAAATGCAATACTATAAAGAAACTGTGAAACCAACGAAAGAAACGACCCAGAATTTGTTGTAATCGGTCAACGAATGGTGCCCGCTGTTACTTAGACTTGCTCTTGCCCATTTAATATCTGTGATATTTTGTGTTGCAAGTTGCTGGAAGTGCGAGATGGAAACGGCGCAGTGCCCTCAACAGGGCATCTCGGATCTGAGTGAACAGGGCAAGCAACTGTGTATCTCCTTAACCAATCAGATTAAAATATCGTGAAGTTAACAGCTCAAGGACTGAGAAGGAAGTGTAAGTTTCAATGTCAAATCAGGTACAGAAAGAGAAATAAGGGGAAGGAAAGAAAGATTGGATTAACAGAAAGAGAGAAAAAAGTAACAGAAAGAAAATGTAAAAATATAATTAAAACATTTTTAAAAAAGAATCTCCAACAACAATTGAAACCTGAAGGAATGAGACTCCACACTTGTAGTAGTTAATTTCTAGTGTCAGAGATTTGACTGGCAGTAAATCGGATACGGTAGCATAGTAGTAATCCAGAGGTTCTGGACTAATGATCCAGAGACGTGAGTTCAAATCCCACCACAGGCAGCGGTGGAATTTAAATTCAGTTTATTAAATAAATCTGGATATAAAAAGCTAGTGTCAGTAATGGTGACCATGAAACTACTGGATTGTCATAAAAACCCATCTGGCTCACTAATGTCCTTTAGGGAAGGAAATCTGCCGTCCTTACCCGGTCTGGCCTATATGTGACTCCAGACCCACAGCAATGTGGTTGACTCTTAACTGCCCTCTGCGGTTCAAGAAGGCGGTTCACCACCACTTTCTCAAGGGAAATTAGGGATGGGCAATAAATGCCAGCCTTGCCAGCGACGCCCACATCCCATGAACGATTAAAATTTTTTTTTACAATTATCACGTTGTTAAAAGGGTACTTAGACTGAAATGAGTTGACTTATTTATTGACGAGTTTAGTTCATATCTACTGCACAAATACAGCCACTTCACGCCGCTCAATGTATTTCAATGGGGAGCCAGACAGCGAGATGCTGTTTTCGCGAAGCGAACAGTGGAATGGCGCAACTCAGACAGCAACTCTTGGATTTCCGCGTTTAATCGCGCATCTGCCCCTCACCTGAAGTTGCTGCAGTATTTGCACATAAATAACGGAGACACATTAGCCTCGCCGTTATTTTGACAGCAAATTATAGGCCAATATATTTTTCATTGCATCATTTTCTGTTGCATAACAATTTTTGGGTGATGGGCAATTTGCTTTGCAGATTCAAGAATAGATCACTGGGGAAAGAAACCAGTCAAAAAAAGTGTTTCTGTAATATGTGTCGGACGTAACTGATTAAGAATACTCACTGAATTGCTTGCTATGTTATGTTAACTCTTCTATAACTAAGGTGAATGTTGCAGTTATCGTATGACTATTTGACTGGATTTATGCTATAGAAAAAAAGAACCTCCAAAACTCAAGATTGCATGGGGGAAATATTTGGTTGCTTTGCGCCTCCCGTTGGGCGCAAAGCCCCTAGCGCCTGGGCGCGGCACCGCTAATACCTCCAGCGAAATTCAGCGGGATGTCATCACCGTGTGCAGTGCCCCGGCCGCAAACTTCAGTTGTGACCCCTGACCTATCGGCGAACGATAGGGTCAGAGTGGTGATTTTGCGGCCGCGGCGGCACAAATTAAAGGGCAGGTGCCAGGCGGCCTTTTTTCTTGGGCCGCCTGCCAGCACCTGCCCCCTTGTGCTTCCTCATGCTGGGTGCCGGCCGCGATCGGTCAGCCCGGCACTCCTCTTGAGTGCCGGGCTGTTTTCCCAGCAGTCTGCTCGCCGGTGGTCCAGTAGGGCTGTGCTTGGCCCCTCCCCTTTAATCAGGGGAGGGAGGCCTGTAATACCGCAACGCTACGTGCCACCACGCATGGCGCTGTTGCACGTAGCACCGCAATATTCAATGGTAGCACCCCAGGAAGGAGGGGGAGTGCTTCCAGTAGCGCCCCACCTCCTGCTTGGGATGCTACCACTCAATTTACAGTGCAGGGGCGCTAACTTTTTCGGGCCCAGTGAAGTTAGCACTCCAAAGGGGGCGAGACAGAATTTTTCCCTCCATATCTTTAGAAATAGTTTTAATCCTTCAACCTTTGCACCAAAACAGTCTGTGGATTACCATAACCTTACATGCTTGTGGAATAGCCTCAGGCTACCAAGGTATTCATTTATATGAATTGATATCTTTCAACTGGTTGGAGGCTGACTTGGATGTTATCAGTATGCTGAATGTTCCTTCTCATACTCAGATGATAAACAGATGCTAAAAAAAAATATTGCTTTAGGCTGTGATTACATTGTGCTACCAGGCTGAGACTGATAGGTGCAGCATGCAATTCTCAGCTGGCAAAACCACTGTTACATTCCCTGGCTGCAAACTGCACTCTTGCTGCCTGGAATGAGCTCTACTTTGATGCTTGCACAGATCTCTGCTCTCAGACGGTAAATAATTAATCTATGAGAGTGTGGGTGGGAGTGTCCGCCTGCTTTAAAACATTGGAAAGAGACTCTGCTGATGTCTAGAAGATCCCCAGCCATAGCTTAGCATTTTTAGGCTGCGGTTTTGCCAGCGCTCAGAGGGCGGGTTTGGAGGCGGGTCAGGAGTTAAATCCAAAATGATTGACTGCGGGTTACGAACCCGCCGCGAACCCGCCTCCACGCGACTTTCCAAAGTGTCAGGTCTGCGACTCCTGATCAGACCCGACACCAAGCGGCGGGAGAGGCACGTAAGGTGGTTAACTACCTGTTTAATGCTGTTTTGCGAGAGTTTTTCAATTTTGCCACATTTTCAGCATGTTCTACGGTGTTCGACAAACACACCAGCTGATTGTGTCAGGTGTTCCAACAAGCTGAATAGTTCACAGCTGCAACTGCAGCATTAAAGCTAACCTGCCACATCAGTTCAATTTCAAATGCCACAACTTTCTGATTTCAGGATTTGGAAGACATATTTCAGGTGTATTGAGGTTGTAAGTGTGTGTTGTGAAATCTATATGCACTGTGACCTCCTTGGAATAACCTCTCTCCACATTGACTGAGCGCTTATAACATCTATTCCTCAACCGACATATATACCAGCAGAATGGGAACCATTTATACTCTCCCATCCTGGTCCTCACATTTGGAGGACGAGCAGCCGCAGCAGCAGCAGAACCAGGCACAACAGCAGCACCAACAACAAGAGTGCCAACCTTCTCCTCACCCACCTGATGCTGCACAGGGCAGAGACCGTCAGCGCAGGGCTGCACCACGCCGCAGGAGATACCCCCAACACAGGGTTTACAGGCAGAGGATGAGCTTCCTCAACATGACTGAGCAGCCGTGCCAAAGGAGGCTGAGACTTTCACGAGAGGTAGTTGCAGACATCTGCACAATGCTGCACCAAGACCTGCAGCCCAGAGGAGTGTGTGGACACCCCTTACCAGTTGCTGTCAAAGTCACCACCGCACTCAACTTCTTTGCGTCAGGGTCCTTCCAGGGATGATCTGCAGACATCAGCGGCATCTCCCAGTCGGCCGCACACAGATGCATCACGCAGGTTACCGATGACCTGTTTGGCAAGTCGGCCAATTACATCCAATTCTCAACGGATGAAGCAAGTGTTACCGCGTGGGCGGTTGGGTTTGCCAATATGGCAGGCTTCCCAAGGGTGCAGGGCGTCATCGACTGCACACATGTAGACACCAGGGCACCCCATCACAACCCAGCTGTATTTGTGAACCGCAAGGGCTTCCACTCCCTTAACGTGCAGCTGGTGTGTAACCACAGGAAGGACATTATGCATGTGTGCGCAAAGTTCCCTGGCAGCTGCCATGACTTGTAAATCCTGCGGCAGTCCACTATACCTCAGCTCTTCAATCCGCCAACCCAACTTTTCAGATGGCTACTTGGAGACAAGGGCTATTCCCTGAAGACGTGGCTAATGACACCGATGAGGAGGCCATCAAACAAAGCTGAGGAACGTTACAATGAGCGCCACATTTCCATCAGAAGCATCATAGAGCAAACCATAGGGTTGCTCAAAATGCGCTTCAGATGCCTGGACAGATCAGGTGGAGCCCTGCAGTATGCACCAACCAGGGTGTCCAGAATCATCGTGGTCTGCTATGCCCTGCACAACATCGCACTGCAGTGTGGCTTACCGCTGCCTGAGGAACAAGTGGCACTGCGCACAGCCGAGGAGGAGGAGGAGGAGGAGCAGGAGGAGGAGGAGGAAGAGGAAGAGCTGAATGAGGCTGCAGATAAGGAAGACCTGGCGGAGACGGCTGTCCCAATGCTACCAACACGCCGAGCTCATTTCTGGCTGTCAGGCAAGGGATGGACTAATTCATGCCAGATTCGCGTAACTTTACGAAGCACATACATGTGGCTGGCACATGCACATGAGGTTTGGCAGGAACTCCATTCCACACCATACAGCATCTGTACAATGAACTGTGCCTTCCTATCACTCTCCCCACCATCACTGCAGATGAAAGGCACCCTCACCGTGCCACTTCCAATTCTGAGCACACATAGGGCAACACATTGAATCATTGACATCGCATTACTTTAATACAACAGAAATAAAGATCACAAATGTAACTTGGTATAATATGAAAACAACCAAGTGACTATCCTTGTGACTATTTGTGTTTTAGCCTTCTCATACGTGTGCTTCTACGTGGTGCTTCCCCTGTGGCTTCAGCAGTGTGCTCACTTCCCTGTTGTACCTGCTTAGATGCCTTTGGCAGTTGTCCTCTGGGTTTTGGAGCCTAGGAGGGCTCCGCAAAAGCCTGCTCCTCCTGCGGTTGTGCAGGGGCTGAGACGGCCATCTCTGTTGGGTGAGGCATCTGGGGCTCTGACCGAGGGTTCCGTAGTGGCATGGGAGTGTGAGCGCTTGGAGAAGAGCCTCCACTTCCTTGTTCTCGACCACCACCATCCCTCTCATCCCACTTCACTGCTAGCAAGTAGCTGGAGAGCACTTTGCTGCACATCAGTGGGGCCATGTGGACCTGTCTCTGTACTGACAGTCCTCATAACGGGGACGTCCATGTACCTCTGGTTCCTCTTGTAGGGGGTGGTGTGGTAGGGTCAGCTTCACCTCTGACTTCAGTGAGCAGTTCAAATTGCTCCCACGCCCCTGGTTCTAGACCTTGGACTTATTTGGGGGTCGTGAACAAAGGTGCAGTAGACAACAGGTATTGATGAAAGAACTTTAACTTTTATTCAAGAAAAGGTAAATACAACACAAACAATCTTGAAACACACTTAATACTTAAACACAGGTTGGGGAACACACGGTACAGGTGAGGGAGAATTACAGTATAAAAAACCCCTTATCCCTCCCAATCCCACTACCTAGGACCAGGGATAATGCTCACCACTCTTTGGCATTTCTTGACAGTTGAGGTATTTCGCGATTTCGGGGTTCACTGGGGTTTTTGGTTGTTGGGGCCTGCCGTACCCCGGACGTGGTAGAAGACTTCAGCTGCACTCCAGGTCAGTTTGGGTCTGTCCGCTGATGTGGTAAGGTGCGTATTGGATCCATCAGGTGAGTACCCAATTTTCTTCGTTAGAGGTAGGGTTTAGAGTTTTTTAAGGGAAAATCTTACCCAGGGGTAAGTCAGGAATAGTTTGTAGTGTAGAAACTTGCGTGTCTTCGGTTTTTCCTGGTGTTGATCTTTCGGTGGTCGTGACGGCCTGGTTCGCACCTGGTTGGTCGGTGGCGTTGTGTTGATTGGTTCGTGGGGCCTTGGTTGCTGCGAGGCGTTGGGAACCTTTTCCCCAGTCGGGTCCGTCGATGACCCCCCTTACTGTGGCGTGTTGTCCTTGCGTGCCTCGGTACTGATACTAACTTTAAACTGCCTCTCTGGACAGCCTTGAACTAACTTTTAGTATAGTGTTGTAACAAACCGCACGGCTTGAACAGACACCACCACAGTGTCTCTCGAGTTCCTCGTGTCTTCTTGCCCGTGACTTTAGGCCTGCCTGCCTTCCAAAGGTCCTTCTTGCGACTCGTTCCTTGTTGCTTGGCTCTGGTGTCGAACCGGTGTGGCTCTCTTTCTTCGCTTCCTTCTTCGCTTGCTTCTTGGGGGAATAGGCCCCCAATTATACTGTTCAGGTCTATTGTGTTTTTCGCGCCAAAACTGCTTTACTAATCGATTTTGCGTTAAAGTGATTTAGGTTTCAGTTGAGGCCGGTTTATCTTCGCGCCAAATCTCGTTTGTTTTGTCTTAGGTTTTGGCGGGCTCGTTAAGTCTGATGACTTTAACTTAGTGTTAACTTGTCCTGATGGCTACCGATGTCTTCCATTGAGACAGGGCCTCTATCTACGCGCCAAATCTCGCTTCTTTTGTCTTAGGTTTTGGCGGGCTTGTTAAACTGTTCCTGTCGATACTTGGCTAATCGGTTTTTGATGGGATGGTGGGCTATGAAACTGTGTACTGGCAGTTTTATTTGTTAGGATTTGTTTTCAGACTTCCAGTATCCTGTCTGGACCTGGGGATTTCAAAAGGGGTCTTGGTTTATTCATTTTTGAATGTGTTTGTGATGTTTTGGATGAGGCTCTTCCTCCTTGGTTGGATTGCAGTGCAAACATCTCCCAGACAGCTTGACTTGGTCCCAATATCCAAAAGCTGTCCACTGCCTCACCATACCCCTTCCCGCAGCCTGTGTTTCTGTGACTGCAGGTTTACCCAATGGCCCTTTTTAAAAAGGTATCTTATCATCCAAAGTCATTTTCCTCAGGTTTTTTCCTTCCTTGATTCTTTTTAAAATGTACTTCAAAACTGAGGTTTTGACCTCAAATTCCTTCATTTCGGTCCCACCATTCCAAATTTGTGTTAAGATCCAAAAATCACCCCCTTTAGGGTTCTATTCGAGTTTCTGGGAGATTTTGCGAAGCCTACACTCGCCATGATAGATGCCCATCTATCCTCCATGGCTGACCATCTATCTAGAAGAGTCACCATGTTGGTTTTTGTCTGGCGATTTTTGTCCTCCATGGAGGTTGCCATCCTTTCCATGGCGGTACCAACATTCACCATTGCCTGCACCACGGCATTGCTCATGTTTGAGATGGACTCCTCCATTCTCCCCACACTCGCAGTCACTGTGGTTGCAAACCCAGTCAGAGCCTCCTGCACTTGTTCCTGAAGTTCCAGCACCGCTCCCTTCCTGGATGGCCCCAGAGGCACAGGGTCGACATGCAGCTGAGCAGAGCTAGGAGCGCTCTGCGGCCTCCGACGAGAACTCTCCACAGCTGTCCCTGTCTCCACCATCTGCTCCTGCTCACTTGTGAGCTGTGATACACCAGGTGACAACATTACTCTATCTCGCAAACGACACACCGAGGTGTGCGTCTCTGCGCTGGTGCTGGCTGCGCTCATTTCTGCTGACGCTGCTCCCTCAGAAGCTGGAGGTTCCTCTGAGGAGTGCTCCTGCTCTTTCTCCTGGACAATGGGGAGGGGGCTCTCGATGGTCCTGTGGGGGAGGAAAGGCATGAGTTAGACATGTGATATGTAGGTTGCAGACACATCCCATTGTGCAGATGATCAGCACTCAATTTCTATGAACATCAGATCCCGTATGAATCACTCATGAATGTAAAATCAGAGGGTTGGAAATCAATTCTGTCACCAGCTTGCTGTACTGTGCCCGTGTCTCCGTCCCCCACTTCCAGCTCCTCTGCACCTCCAACGATCTCCAGAGCTGCCTCCTCAGCATTTGTTATATGCACCATGGATGGTAGGCATCCCCCTGTCCTCACCCTCTCCCTCTTATTGTGGGCTCTCTTTTCCTGCAATGAGGGACACAAGTGGAGTTTCAGATAGATTGATGGAGTCAGTGTAAAGAATGGATAGCATAGATGCTTAGAGGGAGACAATGATGAAGTGAGGTGCCAATACCAAGGTCCTTCACTGTGCGTTGTCATTGTATAACAGTGAGAGCCAGTGTGAGGGGTGCATAGTAAGATGGTGAAGTGATTCTGTACATAGAGAGAGAGGGATGGGTGAGGGTGCAAGGGATGTTAGGGTGAGTTGGGATGTGCAGGAGTAGGTTACCAATGCAGAGTGATGGGGATGAGAAGAGATGGGAAGCAGATTGAAGGTAAGTGTGATGTGATACTCACTTTTGCTGAGTGCAGCAGATCATTAAACCTTTTCCTACACTGCACCCAGCTGCGTGTAAAGACCGACCTTGCCAGGCTGCCTTTGTGTGCTGAGGAGGCTTCCTCCTTCCATCTAAAGGGAAGAGGAGCTCCTTGCGTCCTCTTACTCCCTCCACAAGAGCATGGAGGGAGTCCTCATCAAACCAGGGAGCAGCCTTGGTCTGTTGCACTGTCATGCCTGCAGCAACCAGCATTCGGGTGCAGAAAAAAGAAAGTCATAATCAAAGGGGACATGGCCTCCTTAAATATAGAGGCCCCCAGCGTGTCATCAAGCACGATCAGCCGACCCGCACCCACCGATTGGGCCGGGTAATGTGCACGGCGTCCTTAATTAGGGCAATTTGGGGAAAATCATTATTACAGGGCGGCTGCAACCGGCAGCGGGACCGGAACTCACCAAACAGCGGACCCGCCACCATCCCGCCTCCGGGTGGAAAATCCAGCCCTTAAACTCAGTTTGACACTGCACAGAAGTTCCAGTGCACACAGTATCGTGTCCAAGCAGCGTGAGACAGCTTCCCTGTGTGTCAGAGTCAGATCAGCACCGACTCTGGGGCTCTACTGTCACTTCTGCATTGCTGTGAATGTTTTGGCAATAATGAGGGGAAAACATTAGCTTAATGTCTGGATCTTCTTATTTGTATTGCAAAAATGTTTAAGGAGTTATGAAATTTAATGAATAGATAGCTTTACTGGCTACCAATAAAAAAAATCTATCCTCCTTAAAAACCCCAACTTCCAATTCTCAAACCCTACTCCGCACTGTTTAGTTTAACTGCAAACTGGATGTCAAATGTATTGGAAATAGTTGCACACTGGAGGATTTGGAGTACCATATTTTGCCTCACTGTGGCAATACAATAAGACCAGTCGCTGTGTTACTTCTTTAGTCCTCTGCTTTTATGTACGTTCCTCAATTTATGAAGTACTTTGATTTCATCCCTGGACTAGCACAAACTGAAAAACAATTAGAATTAACGGAAATAATTCAGGAAGACAATTTCAAAACAGCACATTTCTTTGTTCCTATTATCTTTCATTATACTTCCAATCATTACATTAACCGTACAAAACTACTGATGGAGTAAGAGATGTCACAAGAATATAAATCTATAAAATGAACTGTGACAGTTTCTTCTTCTTCATAAGTAGAAGCAAATTTCAATCCTACTGTCTCATTTAGCAAAAAAGTGAACACATGCTTTATAAGACAATTCCAATCTCAACTACCATATATTTGCTTTAAGTACATGCTTATAAGCCAGAACAACTAATTCTAATGTCTCATATATATTATAGGCAAACAGTACCACACATGACTTGGCTATGGAGATTAGTTACATTGGCCACGGTTTTGCTGACCTCGGTGGGTCGGTGGCGGGAGATGTCGGTGGCGGGTCCTGGCCCCGCTGCTGGCTTCATCCTGCTGTCCAAAATGAATTTCCCTTGATTGGGCTTGTTAAGCCCGCCCATCGTGTTTCCTGGCCAATTGGAGGAAGCGGGTCATTTGATGAAGTGTCATCAGCCGGTTTCCTTAAAGGGACCATGCACAAATTTATTTTGACATTTGTGCTGTCAGTGTTCTACAGCATTGAGGAGCTGCAAACACTGACAATGACTACACAAAGGCACTGGGCTGCACCCAGGCTCTCCCATGACTCCCTCCATATGCTTATGGAGGGAGTCACAGCACGCAGGGAGGTCCTCTTCCCTTCCAATGGGCGGAAGAGACATCCCCAGGAGATCAATGCAGCCTGGTTGCACATTTGCACATTGCACAGAAGGGCACAAGCAGGGATGTGGTCAGGAGGACCTGGGTGCAGTGGATCAAACCTTTCAATTATCTCAGTAGATCATGAAACGTTAGTACAAACCAAAACTCAACCTCATCCTGCTGTGCCACTCATCACATCCCCATCACTCTGTCTTCCCTACTCTACTCCTGCACATCCTTACTCATACCAACTTACCTTACACCTCCACCCATCCCTCTCTATCTACATTATCACTTCCCCGTCTCACTTGCCACCCCTCACACTCACCCTCATCCTAGTCCAATCATACCAACTAACAACACACAAGGGTAGCCACTTGGGTGTTTTAGCCAATGTTCATGTAAAGTCTCTGTTAATATAATGTCAAACATTGAAACCATTATTTTCAAAACTTTGCCTTCTTGGACAGATCTGTGTGCACCTTTAGAAGTGGCTTAGTGAGTTGCAGTGAATGGTGAGACATAACGGTACCCCCCGCAATGCTGATGAATGTGAAAGGAATGGCTTGGGCATTGTAGGGATACTTTGTGTTGTTGGTGTGGGGTGGTGCCAACCTGGCGCATCATGTGGCAGCCAGGGTGTACAGCATCAAGTGAAGTAAATGTGGCCATGGTGAGGCCATCCCTGGCTTCCCGGGCAGCAATGAGGTCGGGTGCTGATGCCCTCTGTCCTGTGCAGCATCAGTTGATTGCGGAGAAGGTTGGTGTTGTTGTTGGTGCTGCTGGTGTGCCTGGTGCTGCTGGTTTTGGGGCTGATCTTGGTGGGATTCTGAGGACCAAGGTGAGAGAGTATAAAGGGCACCCATGCTGATGGAATAGATGGCAGATGAAGTAGAGATGACAGAAGCAATCTGTTAATGGTGAGAGAGGTAATGAGGTCAGACTGGATGCAGACTTGTGTAAAGACTTGCAGCATGGTGAATCTATTGTGGAAATGCAGTGAGGAAGAGCTTGTGGCTGAGGGAAGATATCTCTGTAAGGTGGGAGCTTTTACTTTATATTTGAAGCTGTCAACTCGATAGCTGATTCAATGGCCGCTGAACTCCCGCCTCAGCTTGACAGACATGGTCCATGACCAGCGTGGACCCCGTGGATGAGCTGCAAAAGGTGAGCTGAAAATCATTCTTAAGTGGCTCTAAACAAGCCACTAATTACCTGAATTGGGTCCCCCGCTGTGGCGTGTTGGGCCTGCTCAGCGCTGACAGACCCGACATTGGGAAAGGCGCGTGGCAGCGGGTTCCCGACTCGCTGTGAAAAAAAATACTTTCCCACCCGACCCGCCACCGATCGCACCCGCTGACCCCCCATAAAATTCCAGCCATAGCGTGGGGAAAATTTAACTTAGCCCACCTTATGGGAAACTGACCCGCCCGCTTTATACTTTCTGCAAGTTTAGTCAATGGAGTCAGTTGATTGAAGTAAAATGTAAAATGGGCAGCAAAGCCCCATCACGCAGTTTTCCGCTATACAATTTCAGTTAAAATTACCCCCTTGACTTGAATTTTCCTGTGGGCAGGTGCAAAGGGGTTGGAGATTGGAGTAACCAGGTTTATTACAGCAGATATTCTGTGCAGCTTGTGGGAAATGTATTAAATAGGAACAGTCTGGCATTATAAAGAAAGCAATACTGCAAATTGTAGGGTAAACCAGGGATGTCTAACCTGGTTGAAAAGTTCGGGTATTTTCATTGAAATCTTGAATCCCCAGTAAACAAATGGTTAGAATCTTTGCTCTAACGGCACGGCTCCAATCAGATGGCACAGCACCCTATCTGTTTGACAGAAGATGACCATTAAAAAAAATATATATATGTATATATATACACCATTCATATATAGATTATTGATGAATCCACCCCTATTATCCATTAACAATGCTGCTTACAAAGTAACTAAAAATTGAGTGAGAGGGAATATTCCACAACCTGACCCCCTCTCTCCCCCAGCCACACGTACTACTCTGTTGGTCTTTGTGGTAGCCATTTGGGGATTGGTTTTCCACGGTGCTTTTGGTGAAACTACTGGAAAATCTGCCGCCAAATGTACCACCTGCATGAAAATTCACAGCTTCCTTCACAAATAAAACCAACAAGATATGACTTTGTCGAACTATGTTTTGCTGCAGTATTGGTTCCAGTCAAACAGTACCCAATTTACACTGCCTGGCTGAGAGCACTCCACGTATGTGCTCCTCACCCAGCAGTTCAACTTTAAATATTTAGACCGTGCAGTTGGCAACATTCCCATTTTCTGAGCATTTAAGTTAATTGCAGGCAAGCAGTTTTTAAACCAGGCTGGACATGGCACTGGAGTTACAGGCCACTCCTCTCCAGAGTCAAGTTGATTCTCAACTTTAGACTATCATTTTTGCCTGGTGTGCAGCAGAAACTGCATTGCACCAATGCTAAATCTGTAATGTAAATGCACCCTTGGAGGTCATGCTGGCTGACAGATAAATTTATTCCTTACAGCACCAGCATCTCCAAGGAACTGTGCAACCCTGGGCTGGCTATTTTATAATGTATACTTTATAATACATTTATTGCAATAATAATGCTACTGAGATAACAGGAACAGCTTTATTACTGAAATATTACTGTAAAATATATCCTTCAAATATAGCACTTTATTATTGTGTCAAAATATCACAAAAGTTTCACACAATGAATTGCTTTTAAACAAAAAACTATAAAACCATTACTTCTACTCTCCTTGTCGCCTTTCATTTCCTATTCTCTCTTTTGTTCTACATTCTGTTTTGTCTTATTTAGTCTACAGTCTCTATTTTATTCTATCCTTTTATTTTCTATTTTGTGTTTTTATCCAATACGCTTATTCGCTGCCACCTCTGGCCCACTGTCCTTTTTCTAGCTGGGCTTCACATTTAAAATCTGGCACTAATTATTTGAATATTGGTGGCACGGGCAATTTTTCAACCACATGGGAGGTAAATCAATCACATTTGGTCAGAGCAGCAGATCTAACTTTTGGTTCATTCTTCAGCTGACCTAAGAAATGAAGGTATGCTCCAAAATAATATGTCGGCCCAAGTAAACGGATAGGTCAAAACTAGTTGCCAGGTTGACATCACTGAGGGTTCAATCTGTTGCTTTATGTGGAGGGCGACTACATTTTAAGCCTAATTTTGTTTTAGTTTCTTACACTGTAAAGGATTAGTCATAGAGTCATAGATTTATACAGCACAGAAAGAGGCCTTTTGGCCCATTGTGTCCACGCCGGCCATCAAGCCCTATCTATTCTAATCCCATTTTCCAGCACTTGGTCCGTAGCCTGTATGCTATGGCATTTCAAGTGCTCATCTAAATGCTTCTTGAATGTTGTGAGGGTTCCTGACTCTACCACCCTTTCAGGCAGTGAGTTCCAGATTCCAACCACCCTCTGGGTGAAAAAGTTTTTCCTCAAATCCCCTCTAAACCTCCTGCCCCTTACCTTGAAACTATGCCCCCTGGTTATTGACCCCTCTACTAAGGGGAAAAGTTCCTTTCTATCTACCCTATCTATGCCCCTCATAATTTTGTACACCTCAATCAGGTCCCCCTCAGCCTTCTCTGCTCTAAGGAAAACAACCCCAGCCTGTCCAGTCTCTCTTCATAGCTGAAGCGCTCCAGCCCAGGTAACATCCTGGTGAATCTCCTCTGCACCCTCTCCAATGCAATCACATCCTTCCTATAGTGTGGCGACCAGAACTGCACACAGTATTCCAGCTGTGGCCTAACTAAAGTTTTGTACAGCTCCATCATAACCTCCCTGCTCTTATAGAAACATAGAAGATAGGAGCAGGAGTAGGCCATTCGGCCCCTCGAGCCTGCTCCGCCATTTAATGAGATCATTGCTGATCATCCAAATTCAGTACCCTGTCCCTGCTTTCTCCCCATATCCCTTGATCCCTTTAGCCTTAAGAAATATATCTAACTCCTTCTTGAATATATTTAATGAATTGGCCTCAACTGCCTTTTGTGGTAGAGAATTCCTCAGGTTCACCACTCTCTGGGTGAAGAAATTCCTCCTCATCTCTGTCCTTAATGGCTTACCCCTTATCTTTAGACTGTGACCCCTGGTTCTGGACCCCCCCGCCATCGGGAACATCCTTCCTGCATCTAGGCTGTCTAGTCCTGTTAGAATTTTATAAGTTTCAATGAGATCCCCTCTCATTCTTCTAAACTTCAGCGAATATAAGCCCAATTGACCCAATCTCTCCTCATACGTCATTCCTGACATCCCAGGTATCAGTCTGGTGAATCTTCGCTGCACTCCCTCCATGGCAAGAACACCCTTCCTCAGATAAGGCGACCAAAACTGCACACAATACTCAAGGTGTGGTCTCACCAAGGCCCTGTGCAACTGCAGCAAGACATCTTTGCTCCTGTACTCGAATCCTCTCGCTATGAAGGCCAACATACCATTTGCCTTCTTAACCGCCTGCTGCACCTGCATGCATACCTTCAGCGACTGGTGCACAAGGACACCCAGGTCTCGTTGCACTTCCCCTTCTCCCAATCTATTGCCGTTCAGATAATAATCTGCCTTCCTGTTTTTGCCACCAAAGTGGATAACCTCGCATTTATCCACATTATAGTGCATCTGCCATGCATCTGCCCACTCACCCAACCTGTCCAAATCATACTGGAGTTTCTCTGCATCCTCCTCACAGCACACACGCCCACCCAGCTTTGTGCCGTCTGCAAACTTGAAGATATTACATCTAGTTCCCTCGTCTAGATCATTAATATATATTGTGAATAGCTGGGGTCCTAGCACCGATCCCTGCGGTGCCCCACTAGTCACTGCCTGCCACTCGGAAAAAGACCCGTTTATTCCAACTCTTTGCTTCCTGTTTGCCAACCGGTTCTCTATCCAAGTCAGTACCTTACCCCCAATCCCATGTGCTTTAACTTTACATGCTAATCTCTTATGCGGGACCTTATCGAAAGCCTTCTGAAAGTCCAAATACACCACATCCACTGGTTCTCCCTTATCTATTCTACCAGTTACATCCTCAAAAAATTCCAGTAGATTAGTCAAGCACGATTTACCTTTTGTAAATCCATGTTGACTTTGTCCGATCCTGTCACTGTTTTCCAAGTGCTCTGCTATTACATCTTTTATAATGGACTCTAGCATTTTCCCCACTACCGATGTCAGGCTTACTGGTCTAAAATTCCACGTTTTCTCTCTACCACCTTTTTTAAAAGTGGGGTTACATTATATTCTATGCCTCGGCTAATGAAGGCAAATATCCCATATGCCTTTTTAATCACCTTATCTACCTGTCCTGCTGTCTTCAGGGATCTATGTACATGCACACCAAGGTCCCTCTGATCCTCTGTCCTTCCTAGGATCCTACCATTCATTGTGTATTCCCTTGCCTTGTTAGTCCTCCCAAAATGCATCACCTCACACTTTTCAGGGTTAAATTCCATTTGCCACTGTTCTGCCCATCTGACCAACCCGTCTATATCGTCCTGTAGCCTGAGGCTTCCCTCCTCGCTATTTACCACTCCACCAATTTTCATGTCATCTGCGAACTTACTGATCATACCTCCTATATTCATATCTAAATCATTAATGTACACTACAAACAGCAAAGGACCCAGCACCGATCCCTGCGGTACACCACTGGACACAGGCTTCCAGTCACAAAAACAACCTTCGACCATCACCCTCTGCCTCCTGCCACTAAGCCAATTTTGGATCCAATGTGCCAAATTGCCCTGGATCCCATGGGCTCTTACCTTCTTGACCAGTCTCCCATGCGGGACTTTGTCAAAAGCTTTACTGAAGTCCATGTAGACTACATCAACTGCACTATCCTCATCCACACACCTAGTCACCCCCTCGAAAAATTCAATCAATTTGGTTAGACATGATCTCCCCCTGACAAAGCTATGCTGACTATCCTTGATTAATCCTTGCCTCTCCAAGTGGAGACTAATTCTGTCCCTCAGAATTGTTTCCAATAATTTCCCTACCACTGATGTTAGGCTCACTGGCTTGTAATTCCCTGGTTTATCCCTACTACCCTTCTTGAATAATGGTACTACGTTAGCTGTCCTCCAGTCCTCTGGCATCTCCCCTGTGGCCAGAGAGGTTCTGAAAATTTGTGTCAGAGCCCCTGCAATCTCTTCCCTCGCCTCACACAGCAGCCTGGGATACATCTCGTCTGGGCTTGGGGATTTATCCACTTTTAAGCCTGCTAAAACCGCTAGTATCTCCTCCCTCTCAATACTAATTTGTTCAAGTATATCACAATCCCCCTGCCTGATTTCTATGCCTACATCGTCTTTCTCCATCGTGAACACAGATGCAAAATATTCATTTAAAACCTCACCCACATCATCCGGCTCTACACACAGATTGCCACTTTGGTCCCTAATGGGCCTTACTCTTTCCCTGGTTATCCTCTTGCCCTTAATATACTTATAAAACACCTTGGGATTTTCCTTTATTTTGCCCGCCAGTGCAGTGGTAAGAGGCAATTCTGGTTTCACACTCTGTGTTTTGTTCATATATTAATTTCCAGACTGTTTACGGAGGGTTTCATAATCAGTTCCTGTTCTTATAATTATCTTCAACTTTTTTTCTTCATCTGTTGATGTTTTTGAATATTTTTTCTGGAAACATCATTGGAGCTACTGACTTGGAGGAGCAACTGCGGCTGGCAAAATGAAGGAGACTAATGTAGCTACACTGCAAAACCAACACAATCACTGAAGTATCTGAGGTTAGTGACTGTAGCGGGAATTTTCACCCCCCCTCTCCCCGTCTGGTAGGAACGGTGCTGACATGAGGGTTACAATAGCGGAGTTTTTCGTGATGCATTGCTGACGCATTCTCACCCGCCACCACCTTAACCAGTCTAAAATCAGGCACGGGAAGGCCGCCCACCCCAGAGGAAGGTGCCGAATTTAAATGGTGAAGTCGAGTCCCAATTAAGTCACTGGGACACGCACGCCATTTTAAACATGCCAATGGGCCACACCACCTCAAACCCACCAACAAAAGCTGCCGGCAGGCACCATCCAGGTCGGAGGAGGCCCAGGTAAGTTTAAAGGTCCCTTGTGGTTCAGGAAGTATCTCCACCACCAACCCCCGCCCTTCCCGATCGTAGACTTTCCCGATCCCCCCATTCCTCACTTACCTTGCCGAAGACCGTTTCTGTGAGCCCTCGGCAGTGGCCTCAACCCCCACCCCCTCTCACCCCATCAATTTCAACTCCTGCCAGCTGGCATGACATCATGCCCTCTGGCCTCAGGTGAGAGTCAGCATTCGAATAAGGCCCAGGGAGTTAAAATCTCTCCAGCCTCACAGTTTGTTGCCCACTTCGGCCTAACTCCGTGTTACCCCCCGGCCCCCCACCCCTGTCAAGTTAAAATCGGGACTTATATATCTGATGATATTAATTGTGTCACAATGTTGGGCTCAGTTACACCTCCAGGTCAATTAATGCGATGATATCATCAGCACTATTTAACCAAATATATATTTTTTTAAATCAACATGCGAACAAATTATATTACTTGTTCCTGAAAAAATGTTTGTCAAAGCTTTTCTCATTTGACTGTGACAAATTAATATTCCAGTATGATTACTCAAATTTTATGCTTTGAGACAACATGTATTAGCATGTTTTGCAAAATAGAGTTGGCTTACAAGGTATATAGTGACATTTTTATTAATGTACCATTTCCTACAAATGGAATCAGTTCCAAATCCACTTTACTACAATCTTCTCTTCCCTTTCTGTCCTGTCCCACCCTCATAAAGGATTTCCGTGTTGTGGATGAGGTACAGACATGGAAATCCAAATAATATAGCACTGTAATTGCAGCCAATGGGAAAGCAAAATACGCAACCTGTTCACCCAATAATGGCCACCGAATTGGTGCAACATAGCACTATGCCTCTTGACATTTTATAGGTCTATATTTATGTGAGATTGAGTCAAGATTGGATGGCAGGAGAATCAGTATGGTATGGTTCAAATGCTCCAGATACAGCAAGAGCTGTAATTGTATTAGAGGCGGCACTAGGTTATGGTCTCATAGTTGGCATTAATTATAGTGGTGGTCAATGAACAAGTGCCAGTGCGAGAGCAATGCCGGACTTCTTACTACCAACAGAACGGTATGTGGGAATTTTAATTGTGGCTTTGTTAAACCTGGCAGTATAAAAGTAAGGTTGGCAATCAGCAAGGCTCTTTAAAACATCAGTAGAGGATGCCCATCTATTAGATGCAGATTCAAAAGTCCTTGAAAGTGAAGGAGGGTCTAAGACTGATTTCATTTCTCTTTCTAATCAAGTCAAGATCACTTCCTTTTCTTTGAGAGCCATCATTCCAGATCACCATATGTTACAAGCACTGTTAGATATCCCTGATGCTGCAGAAATGGGAAGGGGCTATTGGAAATTAAACAAGTCACTACTAGAACACAATGAAACATGATGCGGAGATACCGGTGTTGGACTGGGGTGGACAAAAATGAGAAGTCGCACAACACCAGGTTATAGTCCAACAGTTTTATTTGAAATTACGAGCTTTCGGAGCTCTGCTCCTTCGTCAGGTACAGTGAGGGAATACAAATCGGTTACAAAGTATATATAGACAGAGAACAATGTGTCTGCAGAGATACAATCCGTCAGGGAGGCATTACATCAAAGACACAGCAGAGTACAGCTAAGACAATGAGGTGGGGTCACAGGGGGTCCAACGTGTCAAATGCTGCAGTCTGCAGTTAAGCTTTTTACTTTTTTTTAAAACTGGAAATCACATCTGTGAACCTGTAGCGTGACATGATACTGAGATCCCGGTTGAGGCCGTCCTCATGGATGTGGAATTTGGCTATCAGTTTCTGCTCGATGATTTTGCGTTGTCGTGTGTCTCGAAGGCCGCCTTGGAGAACGCTAACCCACAAATCCGAGGCTGAATGTCCTTGACTGCTGAAGTGTTCCCCGACTGGGAGGTAACAATCCTGCCTGGCGATTGTTGCGCGGTGTCCGTTCATACGTTGTCTCAGTGTCTGCATGGTCTCGCCGATGTACCATGCTGCGGTGCATTCCTTCCTGCAACGTATGAGGTAGACAACGTTGGCCGAGTCACATGAATATGTACCATGTACCTGGTGGGTAGTGTCCTCACGTGTGATGATGGTATCTGTGTTGGTGATCTGGCATGTCTTGCAGAGGTTGCCATGGCAGGGTTGTGTGGTGTCGTGGTCACTGTTCTCCTAACAGCTGGGTAATTTGCTGCGAACGATGGTACTTTTGAGGTTAGGCGGCTGCTTGAAGGCGAGTAGTGGAGGCGTGGGGATGGCCTTAGCAAGGTGTTTGTCATCATCGATGACATGTTGAAGGCTGCGAAGAACATGGCGTAGTTTCTCCGCTCCGGGGAAGTACTGGACGACGTAGGGTACTCTGTTGGTTGTGTCCCGTGTTCGCCTTCTGAGGAGGTCTATGCGATTTTTCGCTGTGGCCCGTCGGAACTGTCGATCAACGAGTCGAGCGTCATATCCCGTTCTTACGAGGGCGTCTTTCAGCGTCCGTAGGTGTCCATCGCGTTCCTCCTCGTCTGAGCAGATCCTGTGTATTCGCAGGGCTTGTCCATAGGGGATGGCTTCTTTAACGTGGTTAGGGTAGAAGCTGGAGAAGTGGAGCATCGTGAGGTTGTCCGTGGGCTTGCGGTAGAGTGAAGTGCTGAGGTGTCCGTCTTTGATGGAGATTCGTGTGTCCAAGAATGAAACCGATTCTGAGGAGTAGTCCATGGTGAGTTTGATGGTGGGATGGAACCTGTTGATGTTATCGTGTAGTCCTTTCAGTGATCCTTCGCCGTGGGTCCAAAGGAAGACGATGTCGTCGATGTATCTGGTGTACAGCGTTGGTTGGAGGTCCTGTGCAGTGAAGAAGTCTTGCTCGAACTTGTGCATGAAGATGTTGGCGTATTGGGGTGCGAATTTGGTCCCCGTGGTTGCTCCGTGTGTTTGGGTAAAAAACTGGTTGTCGAAGGTGAAGACATTGTGGTCAAGGATGAAGCGGATGAGTTGTAGGATGGCGTCTGGAGATTGGCTATTGTTGGTGTTAAGTACTGAGGCTGTCGCAGCGATGCCGTCATCATGGGGGATTGCGACAGAAGCTGGGGGTTCCCTGTACGATGGGTTTCAGGATGCCCTCGATGTACCCAGAGAGGTTCTCACACAGGGTTCTGTGATTTCCAGTTTAAAAAAAAAGTAAAAAGCTTAACTGCAGACTGCAGCATTTGACACGCTGGACCCCCTGTGTCCCCACCTCATTGTCTTAGCTGTACTCTGCTGTGTCTTTGATGTAATGCCTCCCTGACGGATTGTATCTCTGCAGACACATTGTTCTCTGTCTATATATACTTTGTAACCGATTTGTATTCCCTCACTGTACCTGACGAAGGAGCAGAGCTCCGAAAGCTCGTAATTTCAAATAAAACTGTTGGACTATAACCTGGTGTTGTGCGACTTCTCACAATGAAACATGCAACCATTTGTTTTAGGAAACTGCAGAGGATCAAATTGTTGACAACAGTATTGTTCTAATACAGATATCAGATACAGCCATAAAGGAATATGCTAAAGATATTGATAACAGCCTGTTAGAATCTTTTAAAATTCTTTTTAAAGAAATAAATATCAGGAAATGATCAAGACTGAATCTATCTTCAACTGAGAATGCACAAACCAAAGCTTTGCATTTTTAAAAAGAGATAGGCTCCAGAACAGATGAATTTCCTGTTGAGTTTTATACAACACATTGGGGCATCTTAAAGAAGGATTTCTTGGATTTTTATTAAAAGTCCTTGGTTAAAATTGAAATGTCATCCTCCTTTGAGCTGAGTGGTAACATTAAACTTCAAGCAGGAAAAGCAAACTTCAAGAATCAGAAATCTATTAAACTAATAAATGTAGATCATAAAAATCCATGCTAAGGTTTTTCCCCCCACTTAAAGTCAGTGATGACCAAGTTATACATGTCAGAACTGTGGTATGCCTGGGCACTCTATTGTGTAGAATTTATTTCCATTAAGACACAAGCCTAGTTAGACTAATTCATAGTCCTCTTTTTATCATCATTTTGGATCAGGAGATGGCCTCAACTGATGAGCCTCAACTGTATGCTTTGGGCATTAGGAAATTTTGAGGGTAAATTTTGTCAGGTTCTGGTCTTGACACAGAAGGGGGAGGGAAGAGTTCACAGACAAAAGGTTGGTGAGGTTTGGACCTGCAGAAGGAACAAGGCGCAGAGCTCAGATCTTCTTCGATGATTCCGAGGAGGGGGAAGACAAGGAAATCGACGAGGAGGAAGGTGATGAGGCCAATGCACCACTAGCTGCTCACATTTCTGTCCGGGATGCTAGGGATGCCCTGATTAATGCAAGGTTTACTTAGATTGCACCAGTGGACTGATGTCAGAAGCACATCTAAAGAATAAAATTTACGTGATTGAACTAAAGAACAGAAACTCCACAACAGAACATTTTCTCAAACACCCATGTGCATACCTTTGTGTAACTACAAAGCTTTACTCTTCCTTTTCCTACCGCTTCTACGTGGTGCAACCCCTGTGGTTTCAGCAGAGGTAGAGGCAGGCTGCTCAGATCCCTGCTCTGACTGCTGAGATGCTTTTGGCCGACGTCCTCTAGGTTTTAGAGCCCGTGAGGACCCCAGCAAAGATTGCTCCACCGGCAGCTGTGCAGGGGCAGACTTGGCATTGGGACACGAGGCAGCATGTTGGGTACTGACTTGGGGGAAGGGGGGCAACAGGTGAGAAGTGGGAGCACTTTGAGTGGAGTCCCCACTTCCAGGTCCCCTTTCACTATCATCCCTCTTGTGGGCCAGTCGCACTTCACTACTGCTGGAGAACACTTTGGTTCAGATCAGTGGTGGCACTATAAGGCCAAGGCTAAGGTACCTGTCGCCCTTTTTAAGGCGTCAGACATGTTGACATCCAGAGTCTGCACGGCCATTTTCAAGGTGGGCATAGACTCATGTGATTGCCGTTTTTGATGTTCCATGGAGTTTGCCCCTCTATCTATATAAGAAGATATCATGGCAATGCCCTGCGACATCAACACACTCATGCTTGAGGCGGGCTCCTCCATTCTCTCTGTTGCCGTGGTCAGTGTGCTTGAAAGGGCTGTCAGTACATCACGCATTCACTGCTGCAGCTCAGTGATTATCCTTTTCATCGACGGCCCCCAGGGCACAATGTCAATATCCAGCTGAGCAGAGCTTGGAGAGGGCTCCACCCCCCGACGTGGACTCTCCACTGCTGTCTCTGCCACCACCGTCTGCTCTTGCTCACTTGTGAAGTGTGAGTCACCAGGTGAAAACCCAACTATCTCTCTTACTGGTCCCACCGAAGTGCGAGTATCTGAGCTGGTGCGTGGTGAGCATGAGTCCTGTGACGGTTAACCCTCAGAGCTAATCAGCTCCTCGGAGGAATCGTTTTTTCCTGCAGGCTTCAATCGTTGGGGATGCGGAGAGTCTCGCATCTCCGCGGCAGAGATGACAGATGGCTGCTGCATTCTCCAATGCAACAACCATCTAATTTCTGCTAAAGAAAGAGGTTTGACAAGTCTTAAATTCAAGAACTCATCAAACTACAGAGAATGTCAGTGTTTGACAGCTTCACAGAGCTGTCAAACGATGACAATTCATCTGTCAAGATTTTTTGACAGATGAAACGTCATACGCTGACGTTCTCTGTAACCGGCTTCCCCTTAATTGGCCTGTTGGGCGGGCTTAACAAGGTCAATCAAGGGAAAATAGCGTGGGTTGGCCAGAAGTCGATGGAGGCGGGACTAAAACCCGACAAGTGGGAGTCCCGCCTCCAAAAGCTCCCCATTGGCAAAATCCAGCCCTTAACTTTCTGAGACTATTTCTTACACAAATTGTGGCAATTAGATTATCTGTTATTCAAGATCATTTTCCCATGAATGTTAAGAGGAATGGAGAGGAGGCCTCAGCCCATGGCACATCTTACTGATTTTATGATTCTTCTAGGAGGATGTTGGTGATTAGTTGTTTTTCTTTCCCTTTGTGAGAATAACTGGATGATGATAATGGCATTAGAATTTTCTCTCAGGATGATTGAGCTTTTGTAATAATTCATTTTGTTATTATGCTGGGCTTTTATTCTGCAAAATTATGAATGCCATGATTTAAATGCTTTTCTGTATCATTTTTTTCAATTTTTACTTTTTTTATTAATTCTTTTTATTATATTCTGTAACCTGGATACGTAAAAGATCTTGATGTCTCTTTTCAAAAATTTGAAGTTATGCAATATGCATTACTGTGTCTGCCAAATGGCTAAACACAATGGAGAATGATAATGAGGCTAATGCTTTAAAAGGGCAATTGATGGAATACTCATTTTCCAGTAGCTACAATTGAACTACAGAATTTGGACTTTTAAAAATATATATTAATATTCCATTTTGGCATCAAGGTCATTCTCCACAATAGAGCTTTCCCATTTGATGAAGAGAATAACGAATAGATGATACTTCTGTTTTTATACACAAGTCAAATATTCGCTCACTGAGGCTATTGGCAGGTGGAGTGATTGCATAACTGCCGCCCCCATCCAAATTCAAAATCACCCCCATGTGTTTATTGTCCTGATGTCAAGGTGTGCACTGAATGCTTTGTGCATTTCTGCACCTCTGATTTCCTAATTCCATTACATTTTTGTACCTCCATGCATCTATTATTCAATTTTCAGCCTTTTATTCAAATCCCTTCAAGGCCTCGCCCCTCCCTATCTCTCTGACCTCCTCCAGCCCTACAACCCTCCGAGATATCTGCACTCCTCCAATTCTGGCCTCTTATGCATTCCCGATTTTCATCGTTCCACCATTGGCGGCCGTGCCTTCAGCTGCCGAGGCCCTAAGCTCTGGAATTCCCTCCCGAAACTTCTCCGGATCTCTATCTCTTTCACCTTCTTTAGGTTGCTCCTTAAAATCTACCTCTTTGACCAAGCTTTTGGTCACCTGTCCTACTATCTTTTTCTGTGGCTTGGTGTGAAATGTTGTCTGATAATACTATGTAAAAGGTGCTATATAAATGCAAGTTCTTGATAGATCGTACGAATCCCCGGGAAAAGGGTGTCCGCGAGCGGAGAGTTGGGCCATTTGCCCAACTTCTGCCCAGCGAATGCCCGTTAAATTCTTACGCCTGGTAAAAGCAGACACAAGGCCTGCTAAGAGTTTTAAAAAACAGAAAAATAAAATGTTTTCAATAATTTTTTCATTTAAAAACCTGTGAAATAAGGTAAGTTTATTTTTAACCCCTTTAAAACATGTACATTTATTTTTCAAAAAATTACATTTTTGTTTTAAATATTTAATTAAATGTCATTTTAATTCATTTTAAATATGTGATAGTTTTAAAAAATTTATTTGAAGTGTAGAGGTATTTTTCGGGGTATTCCCGTTCAGACTTATGGGGTTTCCGTACATACAGAACCTCCGTAAGCATCAATGGGGGATCCCCTTATGTCATTGGTTGGGCCGGCCCACATGATCCCAGGGGCGTTCGCGAACCGCCTGCGCCCCTGAGATATGTGGGCCTCTGCGCATGTCTACGCATAGAGGCCCAGGAGCACGCGTCTCCGTGTATCCCGAGGCAGTAGATAAGTTCATAGATTTTTTTGCCGGTCAGAGGCATCTGCCCGCGGGAAGCCTCCGATCGCAAATTCAGGCCCAATAGTTTATTCTGAAGAACAAGTATTTGCCATTAATTTTCTATAGACATTGGAAGACAGGAATTTTACTCTTTCTAGTATTTGTCTTGAACCTAAATTCCATTTTATTTTTGATTCACTGGTGGTATAACAGAGGCCGTTTTCATAAGCTAAAGTACATACTGGAGCCAAATAAAACATTTTCAAAACAAATTCCAAGATTTGTAATGATTTTGCAACTGAAACTGCACATTCAAACCTAAGATATGGCCATGATTCCACTTTCAAACAACAATGACCCATCTTCCATCAGGGCTCTTCAATTAAGGCACTAAAAAAGGCTATAAACATCAAAACTACTTTCAGCGTATAATAAATTAGAACACTAATTACTTTAATCTTCTAAAACAACCTATTAACATGAATATATAACAACTAAAAAAAAACAGCTTGTTGCTATGGACAGAACTGAGGAAAGAACTTAGGGCAGAATTTTCATTGACCCGTGGAGGTGGGTTTGGAGGCGTGTGGGGGGTTAAAATTGCAGATTCGGGGGTCCCGAACCCATCCCGCCCCCAACCCGCCTCCATGCCAGTTTCACAGGAGGCGGTTACCCGACCTGTGCTGGGACCCGCCTCCCTGAGGCAGGAAGGGGATTAGTGCCAATAAACTGCCTGTTAACAGGTAGTTAACAGGCAATTTTTTGCCTAATCCCTATTTTTAGCCCTGAAGTGTGGGCTTCCCGACAGGTCCGAACCACGCCGTTTTAGCGAGGCGGACCGCGGGTCTGCAGGGGTTGGAGGGGTCGATATGTCCGGCGGGCAGGTGAGTGATGGGTGCATGTGTGCAGAGGTAAGTGTGTAAGGTAAGTGCTAAGTGTGGAAAAAAGTTTTACTTACCTTAACTTCCTTCTGCAGGTGTCAGCCCTTCAGGTCTCGGGAGTCAGAAATCTCACCGGCACAGAAAGCAGAATGGCCGTTGAGCTGTCAAAAGCTGCAGCCTCTGCTTTTTGTTCTGCAGAGACATCTAAATCAGCCTGAGAGGAAGGAATTAAATTAGAGAACAGATTGTCAGTGTTTGACAGCTTCAAGGAGCTGTCAAACGCTCATATTTCATCTGTCAAAAGCTCTTGACAGATGAAATGTCAATCTGTGACGTCATCTGTTGCTGGGTGGCCCTTAATTGGCCTGCTGAGTCCGCTGGGCGGGCTCAACAAGGTCAATCAAGGGAAAATCGAGTGGGTTGGCCACAAGTCGATGGAGGCGGGACTACAACCCAAAACGTGGGAGTCCCGCCTCCATCACGTCCCCATTGACAAAATCCAGCCCTTAATCTCTGAATTCTGCCAGAAATAACAGTTCAAACTCAAGGGGGCGATTTTCCCACTGGAGGCGGGTTGGAGGCAGGTTTCGGTTTGGGTGGGTTCCAAACCCGCCTCCACTGATAGTTTGAAAAATTGTGATTTTCCCCTAATTGGCCACTTGATTTCAGAGGTGTGGGTTGCCCTTGGTCAATGAGTGTTTTGGGACTGAAACTCGCCTCTGCTGACATCACTTTTCCAGCCTCATTTAAGGGCTGCTTGCTGTCTTGGATCATTCCACTGGATTTCTGTTGATGCTGCAACATATTTTGAGAAAGCACTATGTCCAATTCCAAGGCAAGGGACTCCCCGAGGTTCTCGGATGAAGCGCTGCAAATGTTGGTTGAGGGGGTGAGAGCTAGCAGGGAGGTGCTCTTCCCCTTATCTGGGAGGAAGAGGCCTCCCAAAGGAACCAAGGGCTGGATTTTGTGAATGGAGGCGAGTTGGAGGCGGGACAGCTGCTTGTCATGTCAATGTCCCGCCTCCATCCTCGCCTGACCAACCAGAGGGATTTTCCCCTGATTGAGCTTGTTAAGCCCGCCCTGCGGGCTCAGCAGGCCAATTAGGGAGGAAGTCACTGACAGATCACGTCAACGTCAGACGTGCTATCTGTCAAGACTTCTTCAAAGAAGAAATGTCAATGTTTGACAGCTCTGTGAAGCTGTCAACCAGACATTCTCTTTAGTTTGATGAGTCCTTGTGTTGAGGACTCATCAAACCTTTCAAATTTGTAAATTTCACATGGCTATTGGACGGAGGTTCCAACAGCCATTCTGTGAAATTGACAAGCAGGATGTCGGTTCTCCTGATCCACCGCGGCTAAAGGCTGTAGGAAGAAAACAAGGTCAGTGAACACTTTTTTAAACTTATCACTCACCTTGCATACTTACCACTCCACACTTGCACCCATCACTCACCTCTACATCTTACTTCCAGGTGCCTCCGACTGCCGCAGACCTCCTCCACGTCTCCTCCAACCCGGCGGGGTTCTCCGAGGTCGGGAAGCCTTCACCTGTGAAGGTAAAATGGCACTAATCCTTTGTTCTGCCTGTTAACTACCTGTTAACAGGCAGTTAAAGGATTAAATGACTTTCCCGCCTCCAGGAGACGGGACCCGAAGCTGCACATCTTCCCGCCTCCTGGCAAAAGGGCACGATGCAGGATGGGGGCGGGTTTGCCATCTGCCCCCACTTTCTCCGAGTTTACCGGCTGTCCCACCTCCATGCCCGCCTCCTCGGGGCTTGGAAAATCCAGCCCCAAGGCTGTGTGGGTCCAGCTGGCAAGGGGTATAACCTCCAGATCTGTGTGCAGATTGGGTGAATGTTTATGTGTATTGATGAAATGCCATCCCTGTTGGAAAGCATTAAAATGATTTGATGGCAAAATGTTGGCGTGATGGCATCTGTTCTTTCGCCTTAGGCAGCTCCACATTGCGGGCTCCGCAACACTTGCATTGTCAGGTTGGTGGCCTGAGTGAAAGGAGGCCAGAGAGTCATGTCCATTGTCTATGATGTCTTAAGATGGAGCCAAGGACATGTGCCAACATGGGCAACCTATGCAAATCTGGCCAGGATAAGTGCATCCCTTGCATCTCGGGCAGCCATGTGCTCGCGTGCTGCCGCTGCTGCTGGTTGATAGACTGGCACTCGGTCCTCCTCCTGCTCCTCAGCCTCCTCATCCTCCTCCTCCTCCTCATCCTCATCTGAGGAGGCTAGGAACTGAGCCACTTGCTCATCAGGAAGCTGCAAGCCATGAAGCTGTGCCATGTTGTGCAGTGCACAGCAGACTATGACCATTCTGGAGACCCTGTCTGCTCAATACTGCAGGGCTCCACCTGATCGGTCAAGGCATCGGAAGTGTCTCTTCAACAACCCAATGGTTTGCTCAATGATGGACCTGGTCGAAGTGCGGCTGGCGTTGTAGTGCTCTTCAGCCTCATTAGCTGGCTTCCTGATTGGCGTCATTAACCACTTCTTCAGGGGATAGAGATAGAGTTTAGAGTCTTTTGAGTAAAAATCTTACCCAGGGGTAAGTCAGGAATAGATTGCAGAGTGGAAAACTTGCGAGTCTTCGGTTTTCTCCCGAGTTGGTTTTCTTTGGTCGCGGTGGCCCAATATTACCCGGTTGGTTGGTGGTAATATTCGGTTGGTTGTTTCGTAAGGCCCTTGTTGCCGCGAGGTGTCTGATGGTCACTGGAACTGTTGCTCTGGTCTCTTCTTGTTTGTTGACCTGCTTCTAGAACGGTGAACTTCTTCGAACTCGATGAACTCCTGAGAACTGCAGAGCTGTTGAACTTGGTGAACTTCTGTGTAACTGCTGAACTGTTGAACTTGAACTGCTTTCTTGAGAAAACAGGCCTTCAATTATACTAATTGGGGCCTCCTAATCTGCGCGCCAAATCAGTCCCGGTTTATTGTAAGATTTTGGCGGGCTCGTTAACAGTAACTTGTTTAAGTGGTTTTGGGATGGTTCCATGAGCTGTTGAGCTTTTTTCTTGATTGTAGTCATTGTGCTCAGGTTTCGAGTTTCCTGACTGGGCCTGAGATTTCTATGGAGTGGGGCTAGGTGATTTGTTTTATGCATGTTTTGGATGGGTCTTGTAATTTGGGTGGGGACTGCTCTTCCGTGGGTCTATTGTTAGAATGTAAATTGTCTGATAGGGGCTGAGTGACGTTAAACAGTTCCCCAGACAGTTTGATCAACTCCAATACTCAAACCGTCTATTACAGAGGTTGATCCCAACTCCTGTTGCAGCCTTTTTCTTTACAAGCCCAAACATGCCTTTTTAAAATACCAAATCTTGGTTTTTGACCTTGAATCTCCCTCTGTTAGGCCCAATATATTTTATCACCCTGAAGTGGTTAGAAAAGAGTCCAAAGTCCTTTTCCTTAGGGTTTTTCTCCGAGTTTTGGGGGATCTGTGAATTTTGAGAATCTTACAGAATGGAGGAACACTGGAGTTCCGCAGGATGAAAGAGTCATGGCAACTACCACAGAACTTGGTGCAAACATGCAAAAACTCCTTCTTGTGGTTACACACCAGCTGTACGTTGAGGGAGTAGAAGCCCTTGCGGTTGACAAAGATAGCTGGGTTGTGATGGGGTGCCCTTAGGGCCACATGTGTGCAGTCTGTGATGCCCTGCACCATTGGCAAGCCTGCCATATTTGCAAAGCCAAGCGAACGCGCGGTGACACTTGCTTGATCCCTTGAGAAGTGGATGTAATTGTGGGCCTTTGCGAAAAGGGCATCAGTAACCTGCGTGATGCAACTGTCGGGGGCTGACTGGGAGATGCCGCTGATGTCTGCTGATGATCCCTGGAAGGAGCCTGAGGCAAAGAAGTTGAGTGCTGTGGTGACTTTGACAGCCACTGGTAAGGGGTGTCCACCCGTTCCTCTGGGCTCCAGGTCTTGCTGCAGCAGTGCGCAGATGTCAGCGACTACCTCTCGCGAAAGTCTCAGCCTCCTTTGGCACTGCTGCTCACTCATGTTGAGGTAGCTCATCCTCTGTCTGTATACCCTGTGTTGGGGGTATCTCCTGCGGCGAGGTGCCTCGATGCACTGGCGCCTTCTGCCCTGTGTAGCATCAGGTGGCTGAGCAGGAGGTTGGGGCTCCTGCTGCTGTTGCTCCTGAGCTGCCTGGTTCTGCTGCTGCCGTGGATACTCCTCATCCGAATCTGAGCTGAAAGGAAATGAATGGTTCCCATGCTGCTTGCAGATGCCTCCGTTGGGGAAGCGCTCATTCCAAGTGGGGAGAGGGTCTTCCCAGGAGGTCCCACAGTTGATAGATTCAAGCTGCAGCACCTCCGACTTCGGAAGGCCTGCTAAAAGTGCTGAAAGACCTTTTAAAGCAAAGTTCTGCCACCTGCAACTAACCCCTGATGAAAGCTCCATTTTAATGGTGGAGCTGCAGCTGTGAGGAGGCCACCCACTTGTCAACCCGCCAGGTTTAGCTGGCGTGGTTTAGGAGGGTCGTGGAACACGCTGAAAATGTGGAAGAATAACGCCATTCTGGTGGCATTGCTGGAGGGATCTGGGACGAAGTTCCTGTCTAGGTTGCAGCTTCCCACAGCCTGTGTGAGCAAAGCTGCGGAGCTTGCAAGGAATTGTGGGCAATGAAGAGGACTGCGATTTAAGGGGCCATGTACACTGAAGCAATACAAAATAAAATGCAGTGAATCAATACATTTTTCAGCTCTTTCTGCCTTTTAAAAAATATTCAACATTTAAAAGAAGTTCCAAATGTGAATGTTCAGCTGTTAAAGCTGAATTAATTTCCTAACCTCAACAAATGGGAAAACTGCCTCAGGACTAACACAAATGCCTCATCAAGCCAGGAAAGGGGCACCGAGGGTCTCACACGCAGCACTCCAGCTTTGTGCAGGGGATCAACACTGCAAGAGCGGCCCTCTACCCACAGGGGCCAGGAGGCCCTCCAGAAATAACGATGTGGGAGTACATCACTAAGGCCATCGTTGCCAGCAGTGTCGCCCCCCCCACCCCCACCACTTGGCTCCAGTGCCCAAAGCAGCTTCATGACCTCAGACCACTGGTCAAGGTCAGTGAATGCATCTTCAAAAGCTGTTTCCTACCAACTGCACCACTAGCCTCACACACTGTTCAATGCACAACCCCCAAGCACTCACCTACCAACAATCTGCACCAATGACGAGGCACATCTCCCATTCCTAGCCTCACCTCACCCCCTTGGAGGAGACGGTGCAGGCCATTCTTGACAGGGGCATGGTTGAGTCCTTGGCCAGCGGCGAGGCTGAAAGGATACAAAATGCTGGTATCCTCATACGTTATCCTCCTTCTGGCATGCACCTCTTGCTTTCCTGTCCTCCTGTCAGCACAACTCCACCCTTGTGCCTTCCTCATTTCACACACCCAAGAAATGTAGCCTGCCCAGCCAGTGGGTCAACAAGAGAGGCAGCCTGCCCAGCCAGTGGGACCACAGGCGGATGATTCCATCCCGGATATTCAGGGCACAAAGGGGCTGTCTGGGATGCATCCTTCCGTCTGATTCCTCCTCTTCAGCATCTTCCTCTTCCCTCTGCAAGCGGATGCTGTAAATGTAAAATGACAGCATAAAATGCTGGAAATACTCAGTTGGTCAGGCAGCATGTCGACCTGAGATCTGAACTCTGTTTTTCTCTCCACGGATGTTGCGTGACCCACTGAGTATTTGCAGCATGTTCTGTCTTCTCAAAGGCCTTAATTTACCACCCGACCCCTTGCAAGCATCCAGCAGCACTCCCTACACACTTAAAAAACATCTAATGCAGCAATCCACCACTTCAACAAAATCAAAAAAACACAGTCCAAACCCTAAAATTCAAACTTACCTGAATGATGTGTGTGTCCCTTTAAGAGCTGCAGGCATTGCCACTGTCAGCCTGCTTACACGCCAGGTTAACCTGGCGTGCTTAGGACCCAGCGCTGAATTCAGAGCTAGGGTCAAAGTTCGCATTGGTGACGTTAAGTCAGCGTTGCATGCCCCAGATTGACGTCATCACGCCGCCATTTTTTTCCAGGGTGCTGCCAGTTACCGGCAGTGCAAAGTGGGAGAGCAATATCGCGGCCGCCGCGGGACCTGCCACTACTTGGCGAAAGAGCGGCGGCCGCCATTTTATCGCCATTTCATGGCGCTACGGAGTGTCGTAAGGACATGAATTTCTTGCCCCAAATGTCTTGAATAATGAGGAATCTTTTGTTTAAAATTAAAGTGCAATATGTTAAAATTGAGAAAAGAATGATGGTTATAACAAAATACTCTTGCAACGTTAGTTTCATATATGTTAGTGCACCACCCCTTGAATGGCAATGGATTTCTGAATAATATTTTACTGTATTGTTGCCTCTGCCGCAGAATCGGGTCAAATTAAGAGAAGTTGAGATGAGAAAACAATCGATGCTCATTCCTCTAGTATCCAAACACTTGCATTATAGCATCCATCACAACTTTCAACCAATGTACACTTATCAGAATTGCATTTTATTTTCCATTTGTCTGTCTAATTGAATAGCCAGTCTAAATCCTCTGCAAATCTTTTGCTGCATTACTTGTCTATATTGCTCTCCCTATTTTAACGTAATCAGCTAATTTGATAAAGTTTTGATATTCATATTTCTGGATGTTTTGCCTGTTTTTCCTTGGAAATGATCTAGATGTTTAGAATTTTTAAAACGTGTTTCTACGTTGAAGCACGCTTCAAAAGGAGGTTAGTTTCTCAGGGCAATCCCAAGCTGGAATGTGAATCACAGCCGGACAAAATATTTAGCTAAATGGCCTCAGACAATGAGGGCTTGTTAAAATACTTTCTAGTGTACATTCACACCTGAGGGACTTGAATACCTCATTCTTTTGAGCTTTGCATGGAGCTGATTTGAAGAGAGGCAGGTTTGATTGCCAGCTCTACTGGCCAGCTCATGGTCCTGAAAGGTCATGAGTAAAACCATCTAACTTCCTGTCCAGGGGAGCTACTGGAACAGCAAGGTTGCAAAGGCAGTCAGTCTTTTGTTAAGAGGAAAGCTGTGAGGGCCTTCGCTGAGGTGAGAAATATGGCAGGATTAACTGGAAATTAATGTGTGTTCTTTATTTTGCGTTCTTACACAAATTTATTTTGTATCTATTGAACAATGCAACTCTGATGATACCTATTGCTCTCCATAGGTTTCACTGTAGAATAAAGCAGCTTATTATTCAAACCACACTTCACCTCATCTAGTTTTAACTCAGTCAGCCTTCTGAGAGACTGAAGAGATATGTGTGTTAAAGACACTGTGGCCCGCAATTTCCTGAATAGCACTTATGCAGAAATTACACCAAAAATGACGCCAGTTTCTGCACCGATCTTGCCAGCGGAAGCTTACACCTAAATTTCCTGCCTACTGATTTGAATGTAAAAACTAGCATTAAACAAGCGCAAATTCAGCTGTATTATCTTGTATTCTAATTTCTATTCCTGGACAGACACTTAAATTAATGGTTGTGACATGAATCTTGTCATTCATGTGGAAATTACTTATGAAATAATACTGGGAGGCCTGCTGGTGGCGCTGTCCAGGGAGAGTATAAATACTCGGGCACAGGCTCAGCTTGCACGGGACATTCTTAACAGGAACTAGTGAAGGACACAACTGGACCTCCATGTTGTAAAACAGTTGATTAAAGCTTTGTTTAACGCTTAGACCAAGTGCCTAGTAGCTTTCTTACGTCAGGTTGTTTTAGTCATGTCCTATTGAAATTGACCAAAAACTATACATCTGTATGTTAATGTTTTTACTTCATTGTATATTTCTTTAAATAATAAAACTTGCAAATATATTAAACTTTGCTCTTCACTGTGTTATGCCTTGATAACTGTAACTAATTCAGGAAGCCCCAAGTATGAATTTTTAGAACACCAGATATGAATTTTAACAACAACTGGATCATGTGATTTCCTTCAACCACCATTATAATTGTATTGCTGAATTGGACCAGTATTTACTTATTTTGATCTATACTTGCAAAATCTCTCCTACCCAATGCATCAATCATTATTTCAGCAAATGACATAATAACTAAGAAGTAAGCACTGCAGTTCAGCTTTAGTTATTTACAAATCATAAGTGATAGAATGAAACTTTATGACCACAGGTCTTTAGAAATTACATGTGTACTAATACAGTGCTATGGAGAACAGCCTGGAACTTGCAATTATATATTCAGGTTGAATGCTCATTTAAATAATTTAATGGTGCACTGGAGGGGGACTTGAAAAAGTATTTCATGCTGTAGGAAAGACACTGCAATTTCTATTTAACAGTTAAAATTATTTATATAAAAGTAAATGAAAATTGTATTTTTGAAGCATCAATCGTTAATAAGGTGTCTCTTTCCTAAAAAAAATTAAAACTTCACACTTGAGAAATACAATTACTCCTCCAGTTACGCAGATATCAGGTGACCTTGAATCCTGCTACACTGAAATTTTGGGGGGTAAATCTATATCAGTGCATTACTGGCGTAAATGCAGGAAACTCGCATGAGTCTTTTGCAAGGGGGGACAGAGCTATGTAAATGAGTAGCAGAGGGTTTCAGCAGATGGATCTCGGAAGCGGTGCACAGATTGAGGAAATTTGTGTGTAGTGGTGTTTCGGCATAAAACTGGCACAAATTTCCTCAGAAAAGAAAATGGCACAACTCTGATCTGACACCATAGGTATGCTGAAAAGTGCCAAGAAATTCCGGCTCAATATCTGAAACAGATCGAAAGGGGATGCTATTATTGCATCTCCAGTTTATGCTATCATACAATTAGATACAAGGTAGTGTGATTCAACTCCCATAAAAGTAAAATACTCAGACTGCTTAAGGGAGCGACTGAAGAAAAGGTATCGACGGCAGACCTGAATTTGTAACACCATGTCGTTCATGTAGGTTAGAAACAATATGGGTCCAAACCAATGTTCCCTGAGGCAGTCCATGAAACACCTCCAGTCCTACATTCTTACCCAGATTTCCATGGCTTTTAATTCAATTAGAAGGCTTTCATGAGGAACTTTATCAGATTCTTTCTGAAAGTCCAAATATTATCTCATAGGGAGTGCCACTACCCATTTGAGCTATAGCAATCTCTAAGAAGTCAAGGTGCTCTATCAGTCAGGAATTTGTAATTCCTCCAGGCTGTTTCTTATAAGGTTATTGATATACCGATATTCCTCAAGCCATTCCTGAGAATAGGTTCCATCATTTAACCTGTTATTGATGCTAATAGGCCTAGGTTTAATGTATCATCTTTTTAACAAAACTAGGTACTATATTTGCTTGATTGCAGTTCCTAGGAACTTCACCAGTCTCCAGTCGTTTCTTCATTGCTCACATAACTTTGCTATCACTGTGCTGTAGGAACTGCTGGCACCAATGTGACCTACAGCAAGAATTTTATGTCAATATTAACCTACTGCTGCAATGGTATCAGGGACTAAGATTTGTCTGACCGCAATCCAATATATAATGAAATAGGCTGCCTAATGTGCCTTTAAATGAACATTTTACAACAAAGTATTACAATTTGACTGCGTTGAGAAAAACAAGAGATAACATCGTTCAGTGCAGTTAGCAATTGTCTTTAATGGCCTCCGATGTGTTCTTGGGGATTAATGGTTGCTCAGTGAGGAGTCAGGTCATGACTGGGCTGTTTCTGCCTGACTGATTATCAGCAGTCTGTGTTGAGGGAGTTTTTGGCAGGCTCACCTGGTTACTCCAATAAAAACTGACTGAATGGTGGCTTGATTTGGGATTGATTTCCCCGCAGATGTATTTTGGATTGCAATCTTTTCCGGCAGACTTCAGGTTGGAGTTACACAACACAGTGCTTCAACCATAAAATAGGACCCAATGGTTGTCTCTGATTGCAGCACAGTACCAGGCCAATGACAAGCAGAGTTCAAGTTTTCCAGTTGAATGAAACATATCAAAATGTATTTAACATTTTAACCCTCGGTCTCAGTTAAAAAAACACCTAAATAACAGCTTTGAAAATACCCATGTCTCCAGGGTTGGGCTTCTATTTTCTTAGCTTTGTGACATCAATTGTTCTAAATGATAAATGCCCTCAATTTGGTAGGTCAGAGAATCAATTCATGCACAATGAGTTGGATTCTATGATCATTTTCAGATGCTATTAAGGCCGTCTACATCTGAGTGACATTTTAATGAATCATCTTGGGTTTTAGGAGTCCTTTGAATGGTTGATCTACCTATTAAGATTTGCTCAATCAGGCGCTCAAAAATTCTGTGATAATGATAAGACATTTTCTGTGTGCATTGAACAGTAGTTATACAGCATTGCCATAAAGGGTGGTTCATAACAAAATCAATTTCATAAAGCACTCTCTCCTGAAACATATTTCTGTCAACTCAGATACCATCAGCTCATAAGCTTAATTAAATATTAAAAAGCCACCACACAAGCCAGTTATGGAAGCAGTTCAGATACGAAAAAAAGATTGTGCAAGACTGCAGCAATGCATTGCAAGAATATGAACGGGATATTGACAGAGTGGAAAGATATTAGTCAAGGGCACATGCTTGGATGATCATAATATGTAACGATCTTGGAAACAGGCATGTTGAAATAATAGCTATTGACACATTTTGGGATATGAGGTTTTCAGCCACACAAAAGACCCGTGTTTTTTAAATGAAATGTTTTGTTTGAACTGAGGTAATATGGGCTGAAGTTAGAAATAGGAAAGGAGCGGTCACGTTGTTAGGAGTTTTCTACAGGCCCCCAAATAGTAATAGAGATGTGGAGGAAGAAATTGCAAAGCAGATTATGAACAGGTGTGGAGGTCACAGAGTAGTTGTCATGGGTGACTTCAACTTTCCAAATATTGATTGGAACCTTTATAGGTCAAACAGTTCGGATGGGATAGTTTTTGCACAGTGTGTGCAGGAGGGTTTCCTGACACAATATGTGGATAGGCCGACAAGAGCTGGGGCCACGTTGGATTTGGTACTGGGTAATGAACCGGGCCAAGTGTTTGATTTGTATGTGGGAGAGCACTTTGGAGATAGTGACCACAATTCGGTAACGTTCACTATTGCAATGGAGAGGGATAGGGCCATACGGCAGGGCAGGGTTTATAATTGGGGGAGGGGTAATTATGATGCGATTAGGCAAGAATTAGGGAGTATAAGATGGGAACAGAAACTATCAGGGAAAGGCACAAACGAAAAGTGGAGCTTTTTCATGGAGCAATTACTGCGTGTCCTTGATAGGTATGTCCCTGTCAGGCAGGGAGGAAATGGCCGAGTGAGAGAACCATGGTTCACAAAAGAGGTTGAATGTCTAGTCAAGAGGAAAAAGGAAGCGTATGTAAGGATGAGAAAACAAGGTTCAGTTGGGTCGATTGAGGGGTACAAGGTAGCAAGGAATGAGCTAAAAAAAGAGCTTAGGAGAGCTAGGAGGGGGCATGAGAAGTCCTTGGCGGGTCGGATCAAGAAAAACCCCAAGGCCTTTTACTCTTATGTGAGAAATAAAAGAATGACCAGGGTGAGGGTAGGGCCGGTCAAGGACAGTAGTGGGAACTTGTACATGGAGTCAGAAGAGATAGGAGAGGTGATGAATGAATACTTTTCGTCAGTGTTCACCGAGGAGAGGGGCCATGTTCTTGAGGATGAGAGTGTGATAAAGGTGGATAGGCTGGAGGTGGTAGATGTTCTGAGGGAAGATGTTTTAGCAATTTTGAAGAACCTGAGGGTCGATAAGTCCCCTGGGCCAGATGGGATATATCCTAGGATTCTTTGGGAGGCAAGGGAGGAGATTGCAGAGCCTCTGGCTTTGATCTTTGGGTCCTCACTGTCCACGGGAATGGTGCCAGAGGACTGGAGAGTGGCGAATGTTGTTCCTCTCTTCAAGAAAGGAAATAGGAATGACCCTGGTAATTATAGGCCGGTTAGTCTTACTTCGGTGGTTGGTAAGATAATGGAAAAGGTCCTGAGGGATAGGATTTATGACCATTTGGAAAGGGGCAACTTAATCAGGGATAGTCAACACGGATTCGTGAAGGGTAAGTCTTGCCTAACAAATTTGATTGAATTCTTTGAGGAGGTAACTAAGTGTGTAGATGAAGGTAGAGCAGTTGATGTCGTATACATGGATTTTAGTAAGGCGTTTGATAAGGTTCCCCATGGTCGGCTCATGAAGAAAGTAAGGAGTTGTGGGATAGAGGGAAATTTGGCCGATTGGATAAGTAACTGGCTATCTCATAGAAGGCAGAGGGTGGTGGTGGATGGAACATTTTCGGACTGGAGACCAGTTACCAGCGGTGTGCCACAGGGGTCGGTGCTGGGTCCTCTGCTGTTTGTGATTTTTATCAATGACTTGGAGGAGGGGACTGAAGGGTGGATCAGTAAATTTGCTGATGACACCAAGATTGGTGGAGCAGTGGATGAGGTGGAGGGCTGTTGTAGGCTGCAAAGAGACATTGATAGGATGCAGAGCTGGGCCGAAAAATGGCAGATGGAATTTAACCCTGATAAGTGCGAGGTGATTCATTTTGGTAGGGCAAATTTGAATAAGGATTACAGGGTCAACGGCAGGGTTCTGAGGAACGTGGAGGAGCAGAGGGATCTGGGGGTTCATATCCACAGATCTCTGAAGGTTGCCACTCAAGTGGATAGAGCAGTAAAGAAGGCCTATCGTGTGTTGGCATTTATTAACAGAGGGTTTGAGTTTAAGAACCGTGAGGTTATGCTGCAACTGTACAGGACCTTGGTGAGACCACATTTGGAATATTGTGTGCAGTTCTGGTCACCTCACTATAGGAAGGACGTGCAAAGGAGATTTACCAGGATGCTGCCTGGTTTGGGGGGGAGGTCTTATGAGGAAAGATTGAGGGAGTTGGGGCTTTTCTCTTTAGAGCGGAAGAGGATGAGAGGCGACTTAATAGAGGTTTATAAGATGATGAGGGGGATAGATAGAGTGGATGTTCAGAGACTATTTCCTCGGGTAGAGGCAGCTGTTACAAGGGGGCATAACTATAAGGTGCATGGGGGGAGATATAGAAGGGATGTCCGAGGTAGATTCTTTACTCAGAGAGTGGTTGGGGTGTGGAATGGACTGCCTGCTGTGATAGTGGAGTCGGACACTTTAGGAACTTTCAAGCGGTTATTGGATAAGCACATGGAGCACACCAGAGTGATAGGGAGTGTGATAGCTTGATCTTGGGCTCGGACAATGCTCGGCACAACATCGAGGGCCGAAGGGCCTGTACTGTGCTGTACTGTTCTATGTAACTGTTTTGATATTTAACCACCACAGCTTCTACTGTTCTTTAATCATTTTGAGAAGGCATTTTGGTTTTTACCTCAACTGTACAAGGAATAATTTGGTCCACCTGCAATGTACTTTTAATCTTTTCTAAGGCTTTTGGCTAGAATATTAACTGCACCGTAGCAATTGCTATTTTAATTAATTCAAACAAGTTTCTTATTAGGTAGTCTGGACACCAGTACCAACTTTAGAACAATGCAAGCCAGCAATACACTGCTCTCTGATCAGGAGAAGCAGGGTGCTGTGCCTCCATGCCTACATGCACGTGCAGAGTTCCAATCACCTGAGTTCAAATGTGAAAAAAATTAAAGTTCAAAGGTATATTTAACACGCCCAACATTGTTCTATAAAATGCACAGTACACTCACTCAAACATATATTTTGAGATCCTTTCCAATTTCTCAGAGAAAGCTTGAATCTGCACTAAAAATCTCAATTAATTTGTCTCTTTAAAAAATCAGCCAAGGAAATGTATTATTTTTGGTACGTCAGATTTTTAACAGTGGTCGATATTCCCTTTTCATCTTGAATGAACAGTGAAGATGCAATGAGGCAACATTTGCAGTAAGTGTAGCGATCTCGGCTGCAACCAGTGCCAAGCAAGCTTTTCAATGGTTGTAGACAACCAATGAGACAGTCAGTTTGTTGCCAGCGTTAAACATTTTCTGATATTTGGACTCGGGTGAGTGGAGCTCTGCACATGTGGGAATGTAGGCACAGCACTCTGCTTCACTCTGACCAGACAGCGGTGTTCAGCCCTGCATTCCCTGACCAGGAATCATAATCGCTCTAAAGCAAGTACTGGTAGCTCGATTCACCTGATAAAATAACTGTTTCTGGAGTTTTAGCAAAATAACTCACAAAGCAGTTTGGCTTTGCATTTGACAATGAACAGATATTTTAGCAAATCTTTAAGCATCACTTTAGGATAGACAATTGTGTCAGTTCTCATAAAATGGTGACAACACCATCATTAAATGCAAATAAAAAAAGGGGCCAAGATCAAACAGTGGCTGAAGCCAAAAGGAGCTAAATTCTTTAAAGTCAATTATATCAAAACTGACGACAATCAGAGGGCCCACCTCAGGTCTTGAAACCACTGTGACTGAGAAAACTATTCTTTACTGCTAGTGCCTGAAATAGGCTCACAGGCTGATCCTTTTAACAACAAAAAAAGTGTTTGCAGTGGAGCACTTTCCTGATATTCTAATAGAAAGATCTTAAATACCAAGGAGGACTGTTAAATGTTATTTGTCATACTTAAAACTGCAGCTCACGGAGAAGCTCACATTTCTCAAAGTCAGCACGTCAAACTTCATTCATTCTTAACCTAAAATGCTCATCCGAGATCCCTTACTTAGGGAACACAATCAAGCATTACATAAGAAATAGGAGCTGGAGCAACCCATTTTGGCCCTTCGTGCCTGCTCCACCATTCAACAAGATCATGGCTGATCTTCGACTTCAACTCCACCTTCCCGCACTATCTCCATATCCCTTAATTCCCTTAGTTCCCAAAAACTTATTGACATCTGTCTTGAACATACTCAACGACTGAGAATCCACAGCACCGGGGTGAAACATGATGCCACATCCTTGGCGTGCTGCTAAGACTTTTCCCCAGCGTACAAATTTCCTGTCCAAGGAACCCATTGACGCCAATTATTCAGAGAGCGACCTCGGTCTTGAATGTACTCAATGACTGAGCCTCCACAGCTTTCTGGGGTAGAGAATTCCAAAGATTCACCACCCTCTGAATGAAGAAATTTCTCCTCATCTCAGTCCTAAATGGCCGATCCCTTATTCTGAGACTGTGACCCCGTGTTCTAGATTCCCCAGCCAGGGGAAACATTTTCTCAGCATTAACCCTGTCAAGCCCCTTAAGAATTTTGTATGTTTCAATTAGATCACCTCTCATTCTTCTAAGCTTGCCAGGTGAAGCTTTTCCACGAACGGCTCAACACGTGAAAGCTCCAGCACTAAGTGACCTCTTGAATACTGTTTGAAACTGTTTTCTTTTAGTTATATAATTTTTATAATCCACCTTTAGTGAGCTAAATCATACTGTTGCCCACTACATACAAAAAAAAGAAAAGACAGATAGTAAAAAAGGAACCATTTTGATGGCAACAGTTGCATCAAAAGCATAGGTAAAAACTCATGTAAACAAAAGGACCATGAGTCCTATAAATGGAATCAGAAGCAACAAGTAGAAACTGGGTAACTGGGAGAAGGGACCGTAATTAAAACATTAATAGCTGAAAAACATATTGGCCCTGAATTTGCGGTCGGAGGCTTCCCGCGGGCGGATGCCTCCGACCAGCAATAAATCTATGAACCTACTTGATGGTCCTGGATCCATAGAAACATAGAATCTAGGAGCAGGAGTAGGCCATTCGGCCCGTCGAGCCTGCTCCGCCATTCAATACGATCATGGCTGATCATCCAAATCCAGTACCCTGTCCCCGCTTCAATCCCCACAGTACACATATCCCACCCTACCCCCGTAACCCCACGTATTTAATTCCCCCTAACATATCCCATCCCATCCCCATAACCCCACATATTTAATCCCCCCTAACACTAAGGGTCAATTTATCATAGCCAAATCAACCTAACCCACACATTTTTGGACTGTGGGAGGAAACCGGAGCACCCGGAGGAAACCCACGCAGACACGGGGAGAATGTGCAAACTCCACACAGACAGTCACCCGAGGTCAGATTCGAACCCGGGTCTCTGGCGCTGTGAGGCACCAGTGCTAACCACTATGCCACCGTGTTGCCCATGGAGACTTGTACTCCTGGGCCTCTCTGTGTAGGCCTGCGTAGGGGCCCACATATCCCAGGGGCGCAGGCGGTTTGCAAGCGTCCCTGGGATCACGTGGGCCGGCCCAACCAATGAAAGAAGGGGGATCCCCATTCATTCTGTATGTATGGAACTTCGAGAAGTATGAATGGGAATACCACCAAAAATGCACATACACTTAAAATAAATTTTTAAAAATCACATATTTAAAATTAATCAAAGTTGCATTTAATTAAATATTTAAAACAAAAATTAAATGTTTTGAAAAATAAATTTACATATTTAAAAGGGTCTAAAACTAAACTTACCTTATTTTACATGTGTTATAATGTTTAAATGAATGAAAATAATGTTTACTTATGTTCTTTAAAAGTCTTACGCTGATAAAAGCAGGCCTAACGCCTGCTTTTACCAGGCATAAGAATTTCACGGGCATTCGCTGGGCAGAATAGCCCAACTCTCCGCCCGTGGAGGCCTTTCTCCTGGGGATGCAGATGATCTGTCAAGAGAATTCTTGACAGATCGCAAGTTCCAGGTTTTAGCGCATGCGCTTCGCATGCCTAAACCCGGAACTTGCGCAACCCCTACAGGCGCACGTGCATCTCGTTTCCACCCGTCGGGGCCGCAAACTACGGCCCATTTTATCATTTTACCAGCAGGCAGTTTTAAATAATTTTGTCAGTTGATACATTTTTCTATTGATTTCTGTTTGAAACTATGGAGAGGCTGGCATTATTCTCCTTGGATGAAAGGGGGTTGAGGGGAGCCCTCTTAGAGGCGTTGAGGATTGTGGGGGGTTTTGGTGGAGCAAGAGGGGAGAAACTATTTCCTCTGGCAAGTGGGTCAGTAACCAGAAGTCATAGATTTAAAATAATTGGCAAAAGAACTAGAGAGGAAATGAAGAGAAATTTCTTCATACAGGGCGTTGTTAAGATCTGGAACGCACTATCTGAAAGGGTGGTGGAATCAGATTCCATAGAAACATAGAAAAATAGGAACAGGTGTAGGCCATTCGGCCCTTCGAGCCTGTTCCGCCATTCAATATGATCATGGCTGATCCTCTATCTCAATATCATATTCCCGCTCTCTCCCCATACCCCTTGTCACCTTTTGCGTCTAGAAATCTATCTATCTCCTTCTTAAATATATTCAGTGACTTGGCCTCCACAGCCTTCTGTGGTAGAGAATTCCACAGGTTCACCACCCTCTGAGTGAAGAAATTTCTCCTCATCTCAGTCCTAAATGTCCTACCCCGTATCCTGAGACTGTGACCCCCTCATTCTGGAGCCCCTAGACAGGGGAAACATCCTCCCTGCATCCAGTCTGTCTAGCCCTGTCAGAATCAGTCTGGTGAACCTTCGCTGCATTCCTTCTATGGCAAGTATATCCTTTCTTAGGTAAGGAGACCAAAACTGCACACAGTACTCCATGTGTGTTCTCACCAAGGCCCTGTATAATTGTAGTAAGACATCCTTGCTCCTGTACTCAAATCCTCTTGCAATGAAGGCCAACATACCATGTGCCTTCCTAACTGCTTGCTGCACATGCATGTTTGCTTTCAGTGACTGGTGTACAAGGACACCCAGGTCCCTTTGTACATCAACATTTCCCAATCTATCACCATTTAAATAATACTCTGCCTTTCTGTTTTTCCTACCAAAGTGGGTAACTTCACATTTATCCACGTTATACTGCATCTGCCATGTATTTGCCCACTCACTCAACTTGTCTAAATCGCCTTGAAGCCCCTTTGCATCCTCCTCACAACTCACAATCCCACCTAGTTTTGTGTCATCAGCAAACTTGGAAATATTACATTTGGTTCCCTCATCCAAATCATTGATATATATTGTGAATAGCTGGGACCCAAGCACTGTTCCCTGCGGTACCCCACTAGTCACCGCCTGCTACCCCGAAAAAGACCCATTTATTCCTACTCTCTGTTTCCTTTCTTTTAACCAATTTTCAATCCATGCCAGTATATTACCCCCACTCCCATGTGCTTTAATTTTGCACACTAACCTCTTATGTGGGACTTTATCAAAGGCCTTCTGAAAATCCAAATACACCACATCCACTGGTTCTCCCTTATCTATTCTACCAGTTACATCCTCAAAAAACTCTAGTAGGTTTGTTAAACACGATTTCCCTTTTATAAATCCATGTTGACTTTGTCTAATCCCGTTGATATTTTCTAAGTGTCCTGTTATCACATCCTTTTTAATAGACTCTAACATTTTCCCTACTATTGATGTTAGGCTAATCGGTCTGTAGTTCCCTGTTTTCTCTCTCCCTCCTTTTTTAAATAGTGGGGTTACGTTTGCCACCCTCCAATCTGCAGGAACTGTTTCATAATCTATAGAATTTTGGAAGATGACAACCACTATTTCCATGGCTACCTCTTTTAGTACTCTGGGATGCAGATTATCAGGCCCTGGGGATTTAGCGGCTTTCAGTCCCATTAATTTCTCCAGCACTATTTTTTTACTAATACTAATTTCCTTTAATTCCTCCTCACTAGACCCTTAGCATTTCTGGAAAGTTATTTGTGTCCTCTTCCGTGAAGACAGAACCAAAGTATTTGTTTAATTCCCCTGCCATTTCCTTGTTCCCCATTATAAATTTTCCCGTTTCTGACTGTAAGGGACCTACATTTGTCTTCACTAATCTTTTTCTTTTTACATACTTGTAGAAGCTTTTACAGTCTGCTTTTATGTTCCTTGCAAGTTTACTCTCATACTCTATTTTTCCCATCTTAATCAATCTCTTGGTCCTTTTTTGCTGAACTCTAAGCTGCTCCCAATCCTCAGGCTTGCTACTTTTTCTGGCAACTTTATATGACTCCTCTTTGGATCTAATACTATCCTTAATTTCTTTTGTTAACCATGGTTGGGCCACTTTTCCTTTTGTGTTTTTGCGCCAGAAAGGAATGTATAACCGTTGCAATTCATGCATTTGTTTCTTAAATGTTAGCCATTGCCTATCCACCATCATGCCTTTTAATGAAGCTCCCCAATCTATCATAGCCAACTCCCTCCTCATACCTTCGTAGTTTCCTTTGTTTAGATTTAGGACCCTAGTTTTGGATTGGACTACTTCACTTTCCATCTTAATGAAGAATTCTATCATGTTATGGTCACTCTTCCCTAAAGGACGCTGCACAACAAGATTATTAATTAACCTCTTCTCATTGCACAATACCCAATCTAGGATAGCCTGTCCCCTAGTTGGCTCCCCAACATACCGGTCTAAAAAACCATCTCGTACACACTCCAGGAATTCATCCTCCACAGTATTATTGCCAATTTGGTTTGGCCAGTCTATATGAAGATTAAATTCACCCATGATTACTGCAGTACCCTTGTTACATGCATCTCTAATTTCCTGTTTGATGCCGTCCCCTGCATTACCACTACTGTTTGGAGGCCTATAGACAACTCCCACCAATGTTTTCTGCCCCTTGGTGCTTCTTAGCTCCACCCAGACTGATTCTACATCTTGATTTTCTGAGCCAATATCCTTACTCATTATTGCTCTTATTTCATCCTTTACTAACAACACCACCCCACCTCCTTTTCCTTTTGCCTGTCCTTCCTAAATATCAAATATCCTTGGATATTCAGCTCCCAGCCTTGGTCACCCTGCAGCCATGTCTCCGTAATCGCAATTATATCGTATCCGTTTTCCTCTATTTGCGCTGTTAATTCATCGACCTTATTACAAATGCTTCATGTATTCAGATACAGTGCCTTTAGATTTGTCTTTTTAACATTTTTAGATATCTTAAACTTTTTTTTGTACTATGGCCCTATTTGTCTTAGCATTTTTTCTTACCTGGACCCTATTTGTTAGTGCACTCCTTTGTTTGTATGCTCTGTCCCTTCCTGACACAATCTGGTTATCCTTACCCCAATCACTTTCCTGCACCGCTTCCTTGTCTTTTCTTTTTAGCATTCTAGATTTCTCTCCACCGGGGATCCTTCCACCACCCCCCCCCCCCTTATTTAGTTTAAAGCCCTATCTACCTCCCTAGTTATTTGATTCGCTAGAACTCTGGTCCCAGCATGGTTCAGGTGTTGTCCATCCCAACGGAACAGCTCTCTCTTTCCCCCAGTACTGGTGCCAGTGCCCCACGAATCGAAACTCACTTCTCCCACACCAATCTTTGAGCCACGCATTCATCTCCCTGATCCTATTGACCCTATGCCAATTTGCTCGTGGCGCCGGTAATAATCCAGAGATTATGACCTTTGTGGTTCTGCTTTTTAATTTAGTCCCTAGCTGCTCAAACTCTCTCAGCAGAACCTCTTTCTTAGTCCTACCTATGTCGTTGGTACCTACATGGACCATGACAACTGGATCTTCCCCCTCCCACTCCAAGTTCTTCTCCAGCCTGGAAGAGATGTCCTTTACCCTGGCACCAGGTAGGCAACATAGCCTTCAGGACTCATACTCCTGGCTGCAGAGAACAGTGTCTATCCCCCTAACTATACTGTCACCTACTACAACCACCTTCCTTTTTACACCCCCCACTTGAACAGCTTCCTGTACCACGGTGCCGTGGTCAGTTTGCTTGTCCTCCCCGCTGTCCCCGCACTTGTCCACAAGGGTTGCAAGGACCTCGAATCTATTGGACAAGTTCAGGGACTGAGGCTCCTGCAATACTACCTCCTGGATCCCTGTACCTGCCTCACTCGCAGTCACACCCTCCTGTCCCTGACCATGTGTCCATTCTAATGTATTTAATCTAAGGGGTGTTGCTGCCTCCTGGAGCAAAAGGTCCAGGTAACTTTCTCCCTCCCTGATGTCTCGCAATGTCTGCAGCTCGGACTCCAGCTCCTCAACTCGGAGCCGAAGTTCCTCGAGCCGCAGACACTTACCGCAGATGTAGTCGCCCTGGACAAAAATGTCCACAAGCTACCACATATTGCAGCAGCAACACATCTCCTGTTCTCCCATTATTTTATTTATTTAATTAATTAGTTTAGTGCTAATCAAATTATTTACCTCGTTTAGTTTATTAAATTAATTAAATTAAGTTTTGTTTTTAAAATTTAGTTTTATGTTATATGTTAACTTAAAACTTAGCCCACAGTCACTACCAATCACTTACCTGCGACGTCACACTGTAGTTTTCTCTTGTAGTTGCAGGTCTGCTGCTGCTTTTTTCCCCGCTCTCAGGCCTCGGTCTGCTCCCACTCAGGTCCGCTGCCGCTCTGCAGTAGAAGTTAGGAAAAGCAAGCACCTCCTGCCCCCACTTCACCGAACTCCCACACTTACCAAACTCCCAAGTTGTTCACTTTGTTCCAGCTGCAATCCATGACAAACTGCACTCCAACCTCCCTTGTTTATACTGCTAAGATTTGTGAGTCAACTCTCTGGCAGTTGCAGAACAAGATTAGACCAGTTAATTAACTACCTAACCCCACCCACTCTCCAGTACAGAGCTTGCTTAGTCCTGCCCAAGCCTGGAAGAAAATTAAAACTTAAAACAGTAAATTTAAGTTAAATGCTAATTGCAAGCACACAAGACTAGATTTTATCAAGCAGAGATTAACCCTTAAGATTCACTCCCACACTTACCAAACTCGCAAGTTGTTCACTCTGTTCCAGCTGCACTCCGTGACAAACTGCACTCCAACCTCCCTTGTTTATACTGCTGAGATAGGGCAATTGGACATGTACTTGAAGAGGACTCATTTGCAGGGTTATGGGGGAGGTGCTGGGGAGTGGGACTAATTGGATAGCTCTTTCAAAGAGCCGGCACAGGCATGATGGGCTGAATGGCCTCTTTCTGTACTGTAAGATTCTATGCTTATATGATTTTAGTACTTTGCTTCTTGGTTCAACTGAACCTAAATGAAAGAAAGACTTTGGGCCAGAATTTGCTGTCAAAATAACGGCAAGGCTAATGGAGCTCACCATTATTTATGGGTGAACGGTACAGCAACTTCAGGCAAGGAGCAGATGCACGGTTGAATGTGTATATCCAAAAGTTGTTGTCCGAGTTGTGCCGCTCTGCCATTATTTTTCGCGAAAAGGGCATCTCGCCTTTAATCCCCTTTTTTTTGGAACTTGCTGTATTTGCTCATTAATTGGCCATTAAACTCGCCACAGACAGTTATGTCTTGTCACTACAAGCACAAGTACCCTTTTAATGACATGATAGGTGTTAATGACTGTCATTTAACCACCTCTGACATTGAAAATTAACTATTACAAGTGTGGAGTCTCATTTCTTCAGGTTTTGAATTTTCGGGAGATTTTAAAAATGTCAAATTCTGAATTTCAGTTGTTCTTACTTTACCTTTCTGTCTCTTTTAATCCAATCTTTCTTTCCCTCTCTTTATTCCTGTTTCTGTACCTGATTTGACATTGAATTCACCTCCTTTAATTCACCCTCCTTCTCAGTCCTTCCTGTGTTCATTTCCCAACCCTTAAGTCTTATTGGTTAAGGAGATACCCTATTAGTTGCCCTGTTCACTCAGGTCCCAGATGCTCTGTTTCCCTCGCTGTGCCATTATCAGCTTGCACTTTCAGCAACTTTGTGGGTAAATTTTTTTGAGCTGAAGGATGCAGTGCCAAGTCTAACTAATGGCACATGCCTTTAGATGCCCTGCTGCAGCAAATTCTGGCCCTTTGTTTACTACCAGATTGGATGCTGGTGGATTCATCAAAAAATCTGAGACCTGTGTTCCTGACACATCATGAAATCACTCAGTTTATATTAACAGTCAATTTTCACCAGCTGGTAGGAGGGAAAATTACCACAGCTGTCTTAGCCATTCTCACCTTCCTTTATCTGGACCACTCTCGTTGCATAGTATTTTTTCCACTTTCTTTAGCCTTTTAATTTAATTTGCACTTTCCACATCCCCTTTCCCTCACAGCTCCCAAGGTAGGAAGTGAGAAAACTACTGAGATAGTGGGGCGTATAATCCAAGATAGCTGAAGCAGTGGCAACCATTGTTTTGGCATGCTTACTGAATTGATTTGGGCTTAAGATCTGAGATAGGACCAGATTAGTTCAGAGTTTGTAAGCTTCCAAGAGTTAGTTCACAAAACAGATATCAGATTCATCCATTTTATATATGAATCAGAAGTCTTTTTTTGTAAACAAATCACAGTCGATAAAGCAAGACTAAATTACTCATCCCTGACTATTGCATGTATCAGTAAGTGTGCCAAGATGTCAGCTGCTGTTTGGATCAAAGCCTGAAAATCACAGAGGTGTGAAGTGAATGGCTTAACTGCTATATCTATTTTATAGAATCATGTAATCTGTCCCGTGTCTCTTCTAACTCTTCCTCGGATTTGAAAAGTCTATGCAGTTGATTTCATGCCTCTTACGTGTGGTCTTAAACTTGCAATTGAACTCATGTCAAATGCTCGGATGAAGGGAGGTTGAACATGACCTAGATTCCAGAAAATGTCTTGCTTTCTGGACCTAATGTGATGTGATTTACCTTGTGGTAAGACACAGTATCTCAAAGTTGAGTCGTTTCTTGCTTGCTCCAAAAGAATCAATTCCAAGCTTCGTCTGTTGAAAAGCCTCAGAGAAGAGAGCTTGTTTTTTCTGCCATTTTGCCACTTTTTTGAAGAATTTACTAAATTATATTAATTTTGATGTTAGATATTTTGGAAATTGTAAAAGATTATGCCACTGAGGTGGAAATACACAAGTGAGACCTTGCAAATTATACAACGTACTCAGGTGCACAATATGCTAGAAAATTAAAAACCTTATGATAAGGAAGTAGAAACTGGAAAGGAAAAAAGAGGCAACTACTTTTGTACATCATATTTTATCTCTTCTTCTGGTTGAGACCGGTAAATGTAAGGCACCTCACAAGTCAGCCCCAAGTGGCACTCTTCTTAGAAATCTGTTGTCACATTAAATGATAATATTGAAAACTGACAATTTTAAGATCAATTCATTAATAAGATCAAACATTCCAAAATTATTAGCTGGTGTGAAAATCCCTCCCCCATTACAGTGCAGCAAAATATTTTTACTTCTGAACAGAAGTTGGAACTTAACAAATCAGTTCTTTATACAAGTGATGCTTGGCTTTCCAAGACTAACAATTATAGAACTGGTGAAATTCAGGACCACTATGTGCCGTGGACTGCCCATCTTAAAAGATATACAAGCGAAAGAAGACTTTCATTTTTCCAGGACAAAATTCAAAACTAATAAATTCCAAAGCAAACATCAGCTATTAAAACTGTTATTTTAACTGACAATTTCAGCTGGTCTTGAATCCAAAGGCTTTTAATGTAAATGAGCATAATAAAGATTACAATTTACCTTATATAATGTGATGGCAAAAGGTTGATTATCCTGAAACTTGACAGGGTAAGTGGATTCCCTTTTAGCTCTGTTGACATCCGATCCCGCTCCTGATCTTGATTGCATGTTTCCAAAGCACGTTTATTTTTGGCCTCACCTTGTCAACACGTTGGAGGTTGGTGGCAGTACCTTTTAGATTCAATTGTGGGAGTATTTTGATTAGGCAGCTCCTCATACATGGTCCTGATGTATATGTTCACCATATGCGATCAAGAGCAAACTGCGAATCACTGTAGCATTTAAAGGGGGAAATGAACATTGCATTTATAGATTCATGGTGAATCTGTTAAATTGTGTATTGTATTGACTAGACATTTTGTAATTACAAAATCTAGATCTAGACTTTAAATGAATTGCCAAATGGTACACTAATTCAGCATTTGCTTATTAACCTAATATTAATCACAATTTTTTGACACTGAAAACTTCTTATTTTTGCACTGAGTATGTTTCTGCTTTTCCAGATCAGTAGTCTTTTCATTAGTGGTAGAATGGTTGTACAGATGATTACTCAGATATCTCCTTATATAAGTGGAAAATTTTGATCATGAACACCAGTACAAATATGTAATACGTCTTCAGCACATAAAAAGCTTAGTTAACTTAAAATTAATTTTGAGGAGGAATCGAGATGCATTTAGATAAATTAACAGGGAGGTTGAGTAAAATTATGCATAGTTGGCTATTTAAAATCATTTGAGTATGAAATATAATGATTCAATAAGAGTCCCTTGCATTACACTCTGAAATATGTTCAGCTCTGAATAGACCTAGTCTACCTTCTGTCTGAAATGTTTAGTATCACTTGGGTAAGACACTCAGAGTAATGAGTTTATAAGCCTTCACTGACTTTCAGGAAACATAGTGGATTTACGGGTCATTTACAAGTGAACTGTAGCAAAAGTAGCTTTTAATGCAAATTAAAAATGTCACTAATTCATAACCTGAACAGTGCTCTTTTGGAAGCAGCAACCTTTTGTTCATTGTTTCTTTTATTAAATGCAAGTATAATGGTTTTAAAGAAATTCCATTTAGGATTTGCACCAGTTATGTTAGGTGAAGTAGTGTTGTATACTGGCAGCTGATGCTCTTAAATCAGGCACAGTTATCTAACTTGCAGGAGACAAATCCCATAATCTACAAGATAAGGTAGGAACTTGGGCATTTTATTGAAATGCATTATTAGCCTGGAAATTATGCTGTGTTTTTGTCTTGATTTCCTCTCTCCACTATTTTAACACAGGCATCAACTCATTTAAAATAAACTGGTAAATTTAATGACGCCATTAAAATAGCAGAGAGCGATTCGAGCATTAAGTGTTTGCACAATAATATTGCACAGTGTAATTTCCAGGCTATTATGATTTAAATCTGAGTTAATTATAAAATGCACTAACGTTAGCTTGTAGTCAGTTATTGTCCTTTATATGTGCTGTTTCTGTTGCTACAGTGAATTAGAACCAAACATACCAAAGAGACTGAGACAAAATCAAGCAATTTTCAATTTCATACAAATTAGATATATTACCATTATCTTTTGCTCGATTATTTTAAGAATCTAATTTGCTTGTTTAATCACATTTGAATATTCTTACATAATTTAGGATTAAATCCTTCTAAAGTCTTACAATTATAGATTAACCACATGTAAAAAAAATGTTCAAGCTAAATACTTACCTCTCTATTTAAGAATCTAGACCAAACAGTAATATCAGTAATAACACAGTGGCTAAGGACACCATCCTTTGTCCACTGGGTCATAGGTTCTAATCCAGCCCAAATTGTTGGGGTGAAGACCTTCCTTTCTGCTGGCTGTAATAGTTCTCGGTACAATGAATTTGACAGCCTCGACCAAGTTATTAGTAGGTTTAAGTTGAGAGCACAAATTGGCACTAAATTGTCAGCATCACTTAGGTTGGTTTAGGAAATGGAAGCAATTTGACTGATGTCATAGCAGAGGCTAAAACATATTGTTGGGAGAGTAAGAGGAACTTTTTCTGCATCTAACCATGTTCTGCCTGACTAGAGAGCTTGACACCGATACAAAGTAAGAAAAGTGTTTCAGTCCCCAAATTGTCATCTTCACCCTAATGAGCACCAAAAAAATGATCAACAGCTAAATGTTGACTTCTGAAAAAGTCCACACCAAACAGAAATGTTAAGTTAAATACTAGCAGGTCTCTTATGATGATGCTCATGGGAGTTGGAAAGCATATAATTTTCTAGCAGCAGGAACATTATACAGTACAAGGTTACAGGATAGGAATTGCTCTGCTATTAGCTGTCAAACTGATCACAACTTTGAACTTGTAGTCACTGGATCCCTTAATGCAACAACAGGGGATAATTGCCAAATTTAACAACGGCACCAATGCATAAAGCAGGAGATATATGCCTTGTTTGCCAGGGATAAAACCTTCATCAATTTCCCATGGAAAGGAGCTGGTAGCATGACAGAACACCACACTTGTTCTATATTGCATGTTTTCCTAATTGCAGGGTATTACTGATAGCATAATGAGACCATACAAGCACCAACCCCCAACCCCAAAGCTTTCTTGAACAGAAAAGGGTTCCATTCCATTTGATGTTCAGCTGGTCTGTCACCAAAGGCACAAACAAAGCACATGAATGTACTGCACTATCATTGTAGCAATCATAACTCATTTTACAGCAACTTATTGGGCTGGAAATTGCGTTCGGAGGCTTCCTGCAGACGAATGTCTCCGAACTACAAGTAAAGTCCGCACCTACCTGGTGCCTCCGTACCTTCGAAGACTCGCGCGCCTGGGCCTCTATGCGTACGCCTGCGTAAAGGCCCACGTATCCCAGGAGCGCAGGCGGTTCGCAATGTCCTGGGATCACGTGGGCCGGCCCAACCAATTACAAAGGGCGATTCCAATTATGCTTATGGGGATTCCATTTACGCACGGAATCCGCATAAACATGAATAGGAAGCCCCTAAAAAACACACTTTCATAGCACTGAAATAAAAATAATTCATCACATGGTCAAAATTAATTAAAATACGATTTAAATAAACATTTAAAACAAAAATTTAATTAAAAAAAAGATAAATTTAACCATTTTTCAAGGGGCCAAAAATAACCTAAACTAATTTTAAAGGTTTATGCATGGTTAAATCATTTAAAAAATGTTTTTACCCTTACGCTGGTAAAAGAAGGCCTTATGCCTGCTTTTACCAGGCGTAAGGGTTTGGTGGGCATTCCCTGGGCAGGAGTTGGGCAAATAGCTCAACTCTGTGCCAGCGAATGTCCATTTCCTGCTGACTCGTCTGATCAGTCAAGCTGAAACTTGACAGATCACAAGTTCCGAACTTTCGCGCATGTGCATCGCATGTGGAAACCCGAAATTTGCAGGGCACTTACGATCGCATACGCTATGCGTACGCAGTCATAGGCCCCAGAAAATCCGGGCCAATGTGTCATTATTTGATGGGGTAAGAATACTGGGCAGATGCTCTTTGAGGATGAGGGATATTCTCTTCATCCCTGGCTGATGATCCCTTTGAGACAGCTATGAACAAGAGTTAAATAGCAGTATACTGCACATGTATCATTAAACTGCTCCTTCTACTGAAAGTGGTATTTGAGCTCAACACCTCAAAACCATTATAACCTCTCTTCCTCTTTCTCTCCTTTAGACATGTCGCAGGAAGTACACACAGGCCCCTCCACTTCCAGCATTTCAGATCATGGGCCATCACTCATTCTATCCATTGCAAGTACCAGATCAGAGACATGCACCCCGAGGGAGTTATCGAGTAAGCCAGAAGAGAATGCAGTGGGTGACAAAGATCACAGAGGAGAGTAACAGATTTCAGGAGGACATAGACAGACTGGTGAAAAGGGTAGACATGCGGCAGATGAAATTCAACGCAAATTAGTTTGGTAGGAAGAACGAGGAGAGGCAATATAAACTAAATGGTACAATTTTAAATGGTGTGCAGGAACAGAGAGACCTGGAGATGGAGGCAGGACAAGTTGAGAAGGCTGTTAAAAAGGCATGTGGGATCCTTGGCTTTACAAGTAGAAACAGAGGGCTGGATTTTCTCAATGGAGACGTGCTGGAGACAGGACTTCTGATTTCCAGGTTTCAGTCCCGCCCCCAGCGACGTCTGACCAACCCACGCTATTTTCCCTTGTTTGGCCTTGGTAAGCCTGTCCTGCGGGCTTACTGGCCAATTAAGGGAAAGCCTGTGACAGATGATGTCAGCGTATGACGCTTCATCTGTCGAAAACATTTTGACAGATGAATTGTCAGCGTTTGACAGTTTAGAGAAGCTGTCAAACACTGACAATCTCTGTTCTAAGGTGAGCCCTTGCACACAGGCTCACCATGACCTCTCTCCTCAGCAGAAAGTAGATGGCTGCTGCATCTGAGAATGCAGCAGCCATTCTGTCATCTCTGCCATTGAGATGAGGCACCTTCGGATCCTCAGAGGTTGAAGCCTGCAGAAAGAAGCAAAGGTAAGGAAACTTTTTCCAACACTTTACACTCACCTCTCATACTTACCTGTCTACACTTGCACCCATCACTCACCTCTACAGCTGACATTTCGACCCCTCTCACCCCCGCAGACCCACTGCTCGCCTCGTTGACTCTGGCAAGGTTTGCAGCCGTCAGGAAGCCCGCAATTGCAGGCGTAAAATGAGGAAAAGCCTCAAAACTGCCTGTTAATTGGCTCTGATCCCCTTCCTGCCTCGAGGAGACGGGTCCCTGCGCGACTTGGGGACCTGCCTCCCGGGAAGATGGCACAGGGGGAGGCGGGTAGGGAACGGGGTCGGTACCCACTCCCAGTTTCTGCCATTTTCCCGGCAGTCCCGCCTCCATACCCGCCTCCCCAGGGCTGGGAAAATTCCCCCCCGAGAGTACAAAAGCAAGGAAGTTATGCTGAACTTTTATAAAATACTGGTTAGGCCCCAGCTGGAGTATTGTGGCAAATTCTGGGCACCACACTTTAGGAAGGATGTCAAGGCCTTATAGAGGGTTCAGAGGAGATTTACTAGAATGGTAGCATGGATGAAAGACTTTAGTTACGTGGAGAGACTAATGACACTGACGTTGTTCACCTTAGAGCAGAGAAGGTTAAGGGGGGATTTGATAGATGTGTTCAAAATCTTGAAGGCATTTGATAAAGCAAATAAGGAGAAACATTTTCCAATGGTAGAAGGGTTGGTAACCAGAGGATACAGATTTAAGGTGATTGACAAAAGAACGAGAGGCAACACGTGGAAACATTTCTTAACACAGCGAGTTATTATGATCTGGAAAGCACAGCCTGCAAGGGTGGTGGAAGCAGATTCAATAATAACTTTAGTAAGGGAATTGGATAAATACTTGGAAAGGAAAAAAAATGGGCTATGTGGAAAGAGCAGGGGAGTGGACGAATTAGATATCTCTTTTAAAACAGCTAGCACAGGCACGAAGGGCCGCATTACCTCCTTCTGTGCCATATCATTCTATGATTCTAAGTGAGCAGAGCAGCCTTTGATAGCACGAGAAGAAAGATATTGCTGGATGGTGGTCATGATGTGTTGCCTCTTGACTGAACAACCCGGGGATCTAGATGTCAGGGGTCCTTCTTTTAAGGGCATCAAGCATTGTTGCAGGCACAGAATCTAATCAGATAATACATCATAGATGACACCAGGTTATAGTCCAACAGTTTTATTTGAAATCACAAGCTTTCAGAGCGCTGCTCCTTCGTCAGGTGAAGTGAAGAGATGTATATAGGCACAGCATATATAGTCAGAGAACACTGCCAGATGATTACAGTTAATCTTTCTAACTGCCCTTTATCACACCTCAGCAGAGAGATAATCACGGCAATCAAAGGTGTGGATGGTGTCCAAACAGGTCAGTCAGGAAAACATTACTTCAAAGACAATGAGGTGGGGTCACAAGGGGTCAAATGTGGCAGATACTGGTGTCTGTATGGAAAACATAAAAACTTTTTTTGCTGGAAATCACAGCAGGTCCGGCCGCCCATCGTACAGGGAACCCCCAGCTTCTGTCGCGACACTACAGACTTCTTACAGAAACTCAGCACCCACGGACCAGTTGAACCAGGAACACTCCTCGCCACGATGGACGTCTCGGCACTCTACACCAGTATCCCCCACGATAACAGCATCGCTGCGACAGCCTCAGTACTCAACACCAACAACAGCCAATCTCCAGACGCCATCCTACAACTCATCCACTTCATCCTTGACCACAATGTCTTCACCTTCGACAACCAGTTTTTTACCCAAACACACGGAACAGCCATGGGGACCAAATTCGCACCCCAATACGCCAACATCTTCATGCACAAGTTCGAGCAAGACTTCTTCACTGCACAGGACCTCCAACCAATGCTATACACCAGATACATCGACGACATTTTCTTCCTATGGACCCACGGCAAAGAATCACTGAAAAGACTACACGATAACATCAACAAGTTCCATCCCACCATCAAACTCACCATGGACTACTCCTCAGAATCGGTTTCATTCTTGGACACACGAATCTCCATCAAAGACGGACACCTCAGCACTTCACTCTACCGCAAGCCCACGGACAACCTCACGATGCTCCACTTCTCCAGCTTCCACCCTAACCACGTTAAAGAAGCCATCCCCTATGGACAAGCCCTGCGAATACACAGGATCTGCTCAGACGAGGAGAAACACGATGGACACCTACAGACGCTGAAAGACGCCCTCGTAAGAACAGGATATGACGCTCGACTCGTCGATCAACAGTTCCGACGGGCCACAGCGAAAAATCGCATAGACCTCCTCAGAAGACGAACACGGGACACAACCAACAGAGTACCCTACGTCGTCCAGTACTTCCCCGGAGCGGAGAAACTACGCCATGTTCTTCGCAGCCTTCAACATGTCATCGATGACGACGAACACCTCGCTAAGGCCATCCCCACGCCCCCACTACTCGCCTTCAAAGCAGCCGCCTAACCTCAAACAGACCATCGTTCGCAGCAAATTACCCAGCTGTCAGGAGAACAGCGACCACGACACCACACAACCCTGCCACGGCAACCTCTGCAAGACATGCCAGATCATCAACACAGATACCATTATCACACATGAGAACACCACCCACAAGGTACATGGTACATACTCATGTGACTCAGCCAACGTTGTCTACCTCATACGTTGCTGGAAAGGATGCCCCGGAGCATGGTACATCGGCGAGACCATGCAGACACTGCGACAACGTATGAATGGACACCGCGCAACAATCGCCAGGCAGGAGTGTTCCCTCCCAGTCGGGGAACACTTCAGCAGTCAAGGACATTCAGCCTCCGATCTTCGGGTAAGCGTTCTCCAAGGCGGCCTTCGAGACACACGACAACGCAAAATCGTCGAGCAGAAACTGATAGCCAAGTTACGCACCCATGAGGATGGCCTCAACCAGGATCTTGGGTTCATGTCATGCTACATGTAACCCCACCTGACGTAGAGTCATCCAGACTCAAGTCGTCGTTGGCTTGTTCTCTCTACACAGATGCGGCCGGACCTGCTGTGATTTCCAGCAAAAAAAGTTTTTTGTTTTCCATACAGACCCCAGCATCTGCCACATTTGACCCCTTGTGACCCCACCTCATTGTCTTTGATGTAATGTTTTGCTGACTGACCTGTTTGGACACCATCCACACCTGTGATTGCTGTGATTATCTCTCTGCCGAGGTGTGATAAAGGGCAGTTAGAAAGATTAACTGTAATCATCTGGCAGTGTTCTCTGACTATATAAGCTTTGCCTATATGCATCTCTTCACTTCACCTGACGAAGGAGCAGCGCTCCGAAAGCTTGTGATTTCAAATAAAACTGTTGGACTATTACCTGGTGTTGTGCAACTTCTCACATTTGTCCACCCCAGTCCAACACCGGCATCTCCGCATCATCATAGATGACGGCATGGGTGGGAGAGTCCTTTAGCAGCAATCACACTCTGTTAGAGGATGGCTTAACAAGACTGAAAGCCACCATGAAGCATGTAACACCTCAAGGAATATGTGCAACAGAGGCCTC